>OZ009959.1:12635165-13253906 GCA_963932025.1 Erebia epiphron | reverse complement strand
TCTAACCAATGTAAAAAAAAATTTTCAAATCGGTTTAGAAACCACGGAGATATGCACCGACATACATTAAAAAAAAAAAAAAAAAAAGATACGCGCCGAATTGAGAACCTCCTCCTTTTTTGGAAGTCGGTTAAAAACTGAGTACTATTGAGCACTTTTTGATTTCCCACAGTCTCAGGTAATTCACAGAAAATGTGTCAGTTAATTGAATTTTAGTTATCTAATGAAATGGCATAATAACATGAAAGCTGCATAACCTATCGTGACCTATCACTTGGTCATACCATTAATTTAACGTGCCATAAAGCGTTGAAATAGGTTTACCTGGTAATGGTATTAAAATTCCATGGTACTGAAAATATGGTGAAAGCTTGTTAATCACTTAATTTATTATCGCTCACATAAAAACAATAAACTTGTTTCATCATTCATGATATTATTATTAAAACTGATGTAATCTATATATATAAAATTCAAAGTCCTGACTGACTGACTGACTGACTGACTGACTGACTTATATATCAACGCACAGCCTAAACCGCTAGGGTTAGAGACTTGAAATTTTGATAGTAGCTTCCTTTTGCGACGTAGGCGCTCACTAAGGAAGAATTTTTCAAAATTCCATCCCTAAGGGGGTGAAATAGGGGTTGAAAGTTTGTATGGAAGTCCTTCATTTCTCAAGTTATATCCATGAAACTTGGTATATGAACTGTCGGTAAAAAATTAAGAAATACGTAATTCACAGTTTTTGAAAATTCTACCCCCGAAGGGGTGAAATGGGGGAGGTAAGTTCATATGAAAATCCTTCATTTCTCAAGATATTTCTCAAGTTGTATCTACGAAACTTGGTATTTTGGCTTTAGGTAATAAAGAAGTACGTGTGGCACAGTTTTTCAAAATTCCACCCCCAAAGGGGTAAAATAGGGGTTGAAAGTTTGTATGCAAGTCCTTCATTTCTCAAGTTATAGCCATGAAACTTAGCATTTGGGCTTTCAGTTTGATATTCAGAATTACGTGTTTCACCATTTTTGAAAATTCGACCCCCAAAGGAGTGAAATAAGGGATGAATGTCCGTCATTTATCAAGATATTTTTAGGGTTCCGTACCCAAAGGGTAAAAACGGGACCCTATTACTAAGACTCCGCTGTCTGTCTGTCTGTCTGTCTGTATGTCTGTCTCCAGGCTGTATCTCATAGACCGTGATAGCTAGAAAGCTGAAATTTTCACAAATGATGTATTTCCGTTGCCGCTATAACAACAAATACTAAAAATTAAAAAAATATATATATTAAGGGGGGTCCCCATACAATAAACGTGTTTTTTTCGTATTTTTTTGCTCAATATTAAAAACGGTAACAGGTAGACGGTTCAAATTTTCACAGAATATTAACTTGTATATTACCTTTCAAAATAAATAATTAAATATCAATAAAGTACCTAAATATTAAAGGGGGGCTCCCATACAACAAACGTAATTTTTTGATATTAACAGTAAACCTCTACAAACAAAGTTAGTTTTGCGGTTCATTAACAAAGGTAATTATACCTACTTCTTGAGTACGGAACCCTCGGTGCGCGAGTCCGACTCGCACTTGGCCGGTTTTTTAAGTTATAACAACAAAACTAGGTATTTTGGCTTTCGGTATAATATAAAGAAGTAGGTACGTGTGTAACAGTTTTTCAAAATTCTACCCCCCAAACGGGTAAAATAGGGGTTGTAAGTTGGTGTAAATGTTTTTCAAGTTAGAGCCATGAAACTTGATATTTGCTACCGGTTTAAATTATGAAATACATAATATACAGTTTTTATAAATTCTATCCCAAAGGAAGTTAAATACTCCTTCAATCACGCCGTAACAGAGTAACGGATCGACGTGTTTGTTTTTATAGGTTCTTTTTATCCTGGAAAATTAAGGAATGCCTATGGGAATTAAAAAACTTATGCCACGCGAACGAAGTCGCGGGTGTCCGCTGGTATAAATATAACTCCATAAAATATATTGAAAAATACTTGGACGCTCATATTGTATTTTCAATATACTTAATAAATATTTTTTTATTAACATGATCTGCTCCATAATATTTTTTCTAAAGAATAGGGTAAATATTATAACTTAAAAAAATTAATCTATATACATATAGAATATGTTCGTCGTTTCAATATCAAGCGTTCGTACACGTCATTTCGCGCATTGAGTTTAAATTATTAATTAAAAGAAACTTTATACGGTTTTTTTGGCACTTGCGAGATGTTTTCTAGCCTAGTGCAACAAATGTAATCTAGGGCGTATATGACAAAAGCGGTTAGGAACAAAACTTTTCTGCTTTTGTATGGCACTTGCAAGATGTTACTATTATGACAAACGTGATATTAGGCCGTATAAAACAAAAGAGGTTAGGAATAAAACTATTAATCTGCTTTTGAAAGGTCAATTCCACTTCATCGCCCAGGTGACCACATTGATATACCTAAATACCGAAACAATTTGATACATCGATAAGTTCTGTAGAAAGTAAAAGTAAAAGTTCTTTCCGTATAGTGATTAAAATCGCCAGTTTTACGAGGTACATAAGTACGTAAACTGGTATTTAAAATTTCAAACGGTATAAATATGAAACAGCTTGAAATTTTATATCATTCGAAATGATATATGATTTTTATCGACATGGAGATAGGGTCCTGATTCCCACGTTCAATTTCCTTTGACAAATTAGTCTGACTTGTGCGCGGTTTGACCTAGAATCGGGGATATAGGGGTGCTATAAATCTGTGATATTAAATTATGTATTTGCTGTTATCCACACGTAAAACCTGTTTCATGCGCAATTGATTTCACCTACCTTCATCAGTTTCTCACTAAGCTTTGATAAAGGGTTATTTATGTAATCAAATTCATAGTTACTATTTTGTAGATTTACTTTAAAACGGGAATCTAACATGCAAAATTTAAAAACGCGAACTGAACACGCACTTAGTACCTACTCTCTATATGAGTGAGAAGGTAATGAGCAAAACATAAGACCAGATTCTATACTGTGCACACAGTGATAGAAAAATACACGATTATAATCGTGCCAATAGCCAATAATAGCCAAATTCCAGTCCGCAAAATTCAAGTACTTTATTTGTTCCTTAGAAAGCTGGTGCAGCCTAATATGCTTTATGATAGACCTCGATTTTACAACAAAAACGACGAACTCTTTATCTGACGAGGTACTACCAAAAGACATCGATCGGCTTCCCGAGAAAAAATTACAAGACATACTAAGTACTTTACGAAGGTACTCGTACTTGTGTGTACGCTAACATTTCTCGTTAGCAGGAACTTCTTTAGCTAAATATATACCTCATTCAGATTACGTAACTGCTCGTGGTTTAACTAGGTACAGAATTAAACACCAAGATTTTCTAGCTCGTTAATTACATTTACAGACCCATCAGATTTTACTTGCGTGCGGGACTGTCACGCAATGTTTAACGATTTAATTATAAAGTGTTCCACCCCACATCTTCCTAATGAACCTGAAATAAGTATAACCAGTTATTATTTTATTTTAGTCAACATAAACCATTTCAAGCAAGTTTATTAACATTTCTTGAAAAAAGGTAATCTATCATCAGGATTGACGTATTTTAGCATACATAACGTACTCGTATTATTTAATTCATACATCTGTAAAAGTTTGATTTTGAAAATGGTTAAATGATGTCAGTTTTTTCATAATCTGCACTGATGGGAGGTAATTCTTTACCCTAAAGTAATTTCAGTGTATTTTCTTTGAGTTGAGTTCTTGAACTTTATGCAACATGAAAAGCTGAGCTTTGACAAGTCTCCGATAAGATTACAGTCTTTCTGCTTAAAAAATCACAGATTTCGCAGTCGGAGAATCGGAGCATTGAAAATGAGTACAAAAATTTACGAAAAAGCACTTCTCGCCTGCATCCGCATCTTTAAACACCATTACCATGACGATCGGTCAATAACCATAGAAGCTACATCACTTTTTATATACGGAAATTACGTGTTTTTCTATAATTCCAAATCTAAAGGAACCATCTACAGGTCACATTAATTAACTGATTTTTTCGATTCGCCATTTTGTAGCTAAACTAATATCCTAGGACCCTTTTTAATTTTTTTTAAGTCGGTTTTTTCAAAATATTTACAATTCAGTAAACAAACAAAAAAAAACCCGAATATTTTTACATTTTTCGATGTTCCAAAAAAATTCTATTTTCAAAATTCAAACGCTCACACGCGTCTCGATAAATTACTCATCTCGATCCTCCCAAAATCCTCGGAGCTATGGCCAAAATACGTCTCAGGCGATTTGCATTTGATAACCATTTTCAATGGTAAAAAAATACACAACTCTTTGGACAGAGTCCGGCACTAAATAAGACATACAAAACATATGAGAATATTCCTTTTTCATACTTTTACAGATGAAAATTCTACTCCATAACCACTATAAACAGAGTAACATGTTGTACGTCGACTTTATTGGCATAAAGCTGTGTATTACAAAAAGCTTTTCTCTCCGATGTCAAAGTTGCATTGTCAACTTTTCCACCAGACGCGCACTGTCGCTTGCTTTAGCCGCTCCTCTGGCATGCTTTTATTCACTAGGCTGGTGGAATTTTAGTTTAAAATAAGGCTAGGAATAAACATGGAATAGAGTTGAGCACAAAATATTTGCTTTAAGGGAACTCAAACCTTTTATAATATTAAAATCAATTTTAATATTATAAACGCGAAATTATTAATTAATTAATTCCCTGAACAACCTTTCATTCGTTTTGACGTGTGGATACGACCGTGCGAGCGGCTAAATCGAAACTGGGCACAGAATTACCGACTTTACGGTGCGTGTAGAGGTCGTAATTTATGTCAAAAATTAAAAATAAATAAACTAAATTGTGGTCTGAATACGCTCTATATGTTTGATAATAAACATTTTTTCGATATCTTTCACGAGAAAAAAGAAAATAGCAAGAAACTAATTTCACTACCTAAATTTTTTTTTTTTTTTCGATTATTGAGTTAATAACGATGAGTGAAAAATGTAAAGGACCTTGATTGTAGATCGTAAAAAGCAACAAAAAGTATTGAATCCAAATTTTCGTATCTCAACGGAGAATATTTAGAAAAAGGTTATTGTGAAAAAATTAAATTTAACCATTTTTTCAAGATGGCGGAAAATGCACATAGGAAATCTTGGTCGACAATTTGAAGTTAAGCTTTTCTAGGCCCCCCCACCCCCACGTAATATCCAAAATTTAGCCTTCTCGGTTCACATGCATTTTCCAAATGTATATAATGACTGGACTGACTATGATTATGCTGCGAATTTTTAGTTTGGTTTGTGTTTCGTTTTTAGGTCTGACGTGGCGCAAAACTAAGTATTCTGTGAACTAGTAATAATTTGGTAGGTATATAATGAAACAATCTGGAATATTGGCGATATCACGTCGTGACTCAATACTATTTAGCGAGCGAGGTCAAGGAACTGAAACTTTGAACTAAGTCTTGAACTCGAATTTTACTTCTAATGATTCCATAGTAGGTATAATTACATGACAGTTACTTTTTGTCCTAGCAGTGGACGCAAGAATTATGATTAGGTAATTGGTTTGGATTTGAACAATCATTCATTCCCTCCTATGACTACCTCTGTGGTAGTCTATATTATAAGGTCCCAGGTTCGACTCCCGGCAGGAGCAATTTAATTTATAGCTTCTATATTCTAATCTGGTTTCGAAATTTAACTTGGTATTAAGCCTTCCGAGTTGCCCAGTTGGCCCACTACCATTGTAACCTGCACCATCCACGCGGCATCATCCCTTTACTGCAATTTATTTCACAGTTAAATACTAACTTGTTATAAAAAAAAACAACGTTTGTGTAGGTTAAAAATATCTATTTTATCTTGTTTATCCGTGATTCACAGAATCCATATTTTATCAGCGTAAGCTAAAAGGATCAGTATTAAAAAATCTTTTTACCCCTATTTCCTGGTACGTAAACATTTACCGTACGAAGGTAACGTAAATATTAAAATCCGGGCCAAAAATAATACGATACAAAATTAATTACACGAAATCCTCCCTTTGCCCTTGTTTCTACAATTTTAATTTTTTTTTTTTTTTTTTTTTTTTTATTGTTCAAGATAAACATACATTCATATTATGGATATATACATACTAGCCATCCTCTAAAAACTTTAACTTTAATTCTTATCAGCATTTTATGAAAAAGGCTCCCACACATTTGAGTAAAGCAAATAAAAGGGGTAATCTAGACCTCGGGTGTGTATAAGCCTTACGTAAACTGAATAGGCAGAATTGGTTTTAACGAACGCCCAAATTCACATACAAATTTGAGAAAATCCCTCATAGCATAATAGACCGTATTCAGGGAATAAAACGCTTTTATGTTCCCTGTATGGAACTAATTTTTCTCTATATAAAACTTTTTATGCAGGTTTGTTATGTGCGAGTAGTTGTGTATAATCTCATTTAAATGAACGAGACATTTTTATTAAAACTTTTATAATACTATAATACCTTATAAAAATGTCCAACAAAATGTGAGTCAACAAAAACACAAAAACAACAAGTAATGTATTCAATTAGACATAATCCTACGCTAGAATGGGAATCTAGCTGGGGACATTTGAAGGATTTATTGTAAAACGGCATTGTATGAAGATGTAATACATGCTTGATCCTGCCAATTCCTTACCCCTTTTAGAAACAAATATTCTATTTATTGAAATGGTACCGCAAGCCCTGCATTTTCCCCGATCGAAATTACTCAAACAAAACCGACGTCTCAGGTACCTATGTCCTAAACTCTTAACGATCTTGCCAACAAGATTATGAGAGACAATGATTCCAATCAGGTTGTGCCACATACAACTTAACACAGCATCTTTGCCCGCGAAGACGAGGTCCTAGGTCTCTTAGGTTACCTGCGGACGTGTGCTCATGCCACGATCTTTGGGACGTATCGCCACGCGTCCTTAGGAAGACGTTGCCTCCAATGTCTTCGAGTCATAGCGGCGCGTTCGCCATACTTAATCCTACACATACTGTTAATATACTTAATTATTATCTATATTTTTTTATCTATATCACAAACAATAATCATACTTATATTATAAATGCGAAAGTGTTTCTTTGTTGGTTTATTGGTTTGTTGGTTTGTCCTTCAATCACGCTTCAACAGAACAACGGATCGAGGTGATTTTTGCATGGGTATAGTTGAGGACCTGGAGAGTGACATAGGCATTTTTATCCCGGAAAATTAAGGAGTTCCTGTGGGATTTTTAAAAAAACTCACTCAACGCGGACGGCGGATTCGCCGCGGATGACGCGGATCAAGGCATCATATATGATTATGTTTTCGTATATTTCCTCAAACTAACATCTGATTATATGAATAGGAAAACCCTTCCAAAGTTTCATAAATAACTTTGAACATAATTAAAATACAACGATGAAATCTAGGCTGAAAACAAAGTCCCCATTTTTCAAAATATAGCCACTCAATTCGTGTTAAATACCCGTTACTTATACTTAACCACTCTTTCAGACAGTGTAGTGTGCGTGCTAAACGCTTATTTAGTGAGTTCCCTACGCCGTTAAATATTAGTAAATTGTGCTCAGTATTTATCATTTTTATTTATTACGGTCACTGATAACGTTTTCCTCACAACATTCTTTATTCAAATTTAAAAAACGTCCGTGTAAAAAGTGCGCTCAATTTATTTATATCATGACTGACTCGTTGGTTTAGTGGTTAGCATGTCCAACTGCGGCCGACGAGGTCCCGGGCTCGAGTCTCGGGTCGGGCGGTAGCAAGTATTGGGTTTTTCTGACAAGAAATTCTCAGTACTAGCCCGGAGTTAAGAAATTGGCGATGTTTAACCCCCGTGCCTCGGAGAGCACGTTAAGCCGTCGGTCCTGCACCTGATCTCTTCCCGGGCGTGCCGGATTTTCGGAGTCGGAGTTAAAGAAAAGAGATTGCAACTGTGTACGCGCACTTACTTGTGCACTATAATATCTCCGCGCAGATGGCTAATCTCTATGGAGATAGGCTGCCGTGGACGAAATCCGGTCGGAAGGACATTATTATTATTAACATGCCCGCAATTCATCGTCATATTGTGTTAGGTTGCTGAAAATTACACTATTTTCTGGTAGTCAAGGTTCGTACTTAATACTATTTACACTTACATTACAGTAACGGAAAAAGTTTTGGAACATTTTTATTCCCTTTTTACTAAGCCAACGTTTTACTTTTAAGGCGCATTCATTAGCCATTAGACTGACAGGTTACCCACTTATTTCTATGGTAAGTAGGGGGATATAATAATATGAATCCAAGTATTTATTTAAAACATTGGAATAAAACATAAAGCTAGCTAGGCTAACCTAATTTCTCTATAAATCATGCCTGCTTCGAATGGTTGCAAGAATGCTGGCTGCATTTCAGCGCTGGATAGCCAGCCTCTTAAAAAATGAGCCAGCCTTTCTGTTACAAGATGAGGCAATTAGTCGCGGTGAATTGTTTTGGAAGTGGGCACTAAGGCTCCACGGAAAACGAAACAAATTAATATAACGTAACTCGATGAGAGAGGCTTCTTCTTTAATCTTAATATTTGCCTAAAAGGAAAAACTTTGTAACAGACTTAAATCGTAAAAACCCACTTAGAAAGAATTTTCTGAAATTCAGCCAAGTCAATGATCTTACATACTAAGTGAATCCGAGTAGTGTCAGCTAGCTATTTCATATTATAATATATTGCCCAAATAATAATGTTTTAAAGGTTCATCAATGTATGTATGTATGCGAGTTTCTTTGTTCCACTATATCTTCTAATGTGCCTTAACAGATTTGGATGCATGGGGTATCGTTAGAATCTCGAAATCATCTCGAGTGACCCTGGCTATAAATTAAAAAAAAAACATTATTATTATTATTATTATTATTAAACTCTTTATTTGTACCACATATAACAAAAGCAAATTACAGAAAACATAAAATAAAACAAAGAAGTACAAAAGGCGGCCTTATTGCTAAGTAGCAATTTCTTCCAGGCAACCTTATTAGGAGAACACAAGGAAACAAGACTGCAGGTGGCGCAAAATTATACTAATACTACATACAAAAAAAATTACATAACAATACATAGACAACAATACACAAATATCTTAATACATACAAAGCATAAATACATTATAAACTAATATATAATATAATACATATACATACCATAATATGAACTTAAATATACAATTCCTACATACATATACTTACAATAAAATTAAATATAAACTAAAGTCGTCTTCAATTTGCAAGGTAATACGTCCTTAGAGCATTTTTGAATACGCCCAGCGATTTCGACTGTCTTATATTCAGTGGGAGTGCATTCCACAGATCAATTGCCTGCACAGTGAATGAATTTCCAAAAAATTTGGTTTTATGTGAAGGCATTTTTAGAGTAAGCGTTCGACAAGTTCTCATGTCTGACTGCACCCCAATAAATTGAAACTTCTCTTTAAGATAAGAAGGAGTTTTTAGGTGAAATAAAACACAGTACAGAAGAGAGAGAACATGCATATCCCGGCGACGGCGAATAGGGAGCCACTTGAGCTTTTGGCGAAATTCAGACATATTTGCATAAGCCAAATATGAACCGAATAGCGAGATTTTGAAATCGCTCAAGTTTGTTAAGTTGTTCCTGGGTCAAATTAAGAAAGCTTGCATAACCATAATCGAGAATAGAGAGAAGGAGAGATTGTGCTAACATAACTTTGGTTGGGATTGGCAAAACATTGCGCAATCGGCGTAGCGAGCTCATGACAGCAAATGTTTTCCTGCTAATTTCCTTAACCTGTACAGACCAGGATAGTTCAGAATCCAAATGTATACCGAGATCTTTAATAGAGGCGCAGTAAGGTATAGAAACACCATTAAACACAATCGGTGGGAGGCCTTGCAAATCAACTCTGGAAATGAGCCCTGGACTGCCAATAATAATAGCCTGGGATTAGGCAGGATTCACGCAAAGCCCATATTGTTTACTCCACCCAGAAATGGCAGCAAGGTCACTATTAATGGCGGAAATGGCTGATCCAAGATCCTCCAGAGGAGCAGACCGATAAATTTGGATATCATCTGCATACATGTGATAGAGAGAAGAGATATATGGAGTGATAGAATTAATAAAAATAGCAAATAATAAAGGAGACAACACGCCACCCTGAGGAACATTAAGGCATGTTTTGTAAATTATGTACACTAATTCCATTATACCACTATAAATTGAACTTTACTCTGCGTTGATCCACACATTGGAAATAAATCTCCTTTCGGTCACCAACAGGAATCCAGCAGGCAATAATTCACTCCCTTATCGGATCACCCAATTTGCTGTGTACCTATCCAAAACGACAACAATACGGACTTTTGATAAAACCTATATTATATTACCTAAATTAGTAAGTATGTGACATTAACTTAACTCAGTTTATCAAATATATAATGTAATAAAATATTTTGTTTGGTAATCAAGATAATCATAATTTTAAAAATAAATACTATGATCATAATATATATTTATGAAAATATTCATTAGTGTTGCAACAGAACTCTGCTTCCGCTTCCGCAACTGCAGAAGTTCCGCATGTTTTTTCACTTCCGTTTCTGCTTCTGGTTCCGCAAATTTTATAACAGAACTCTGAACGGAAGCGGGGAGAAAGCGAGCGGTGCAGCAGACGCGACGGCCGGCGGCACGGCGCGGGCGGTTGCGGTAAGTAGTTCTCAAATCAGTATTTCATCAGTCATACCATTAATTCAAGTTCTTAAGACCACATTACAACAAGAAGAGACGAAACCTAATACTTCAGAACAATTCATAAATTTTATAACAAAATTACGCGATGAATTGAATTCAAGTGTAAGATTTGGAAACCTGGTCGAAGACGACAAATACACTATTGCGACGTATTTGGATCCGCGATACAAATCGCATTTTTTCACCAGCGTCATTGCAGAGCAGGTTGAATCTAAATTACTTAATATGACGATTAACACTATTAGAACCAGACAATCCAATTCCATCCAAGATGATGACTGCGAACCTTCCCCCAAAAGAAGCCGAACTCAAATTGCAATTGAAGACATTGAAGTCCAGCCTTCTACTTCCAAATCATCAGCATCATTGCAAATATTGGAATCGATGTTAAGTGTAAATGAAGACCAGGAGGAGGACTCTTCTACAGCTGACGATGGTGACAATTTACTTTTAAAGATACAGTCACACCTTCGGGAGTACAAGAAAGAAAAAAGGCTACCTCTTCATGAGGATCCCCTTATGTGGTGGAATGGAAATGCGCACAAATATAATAATATTTTGCCAATAGTTCGCCAATACTTATCAGCTCCCCCCAGCAGTGTAGCCAGCGAGCAATTATTTAGCGGAGCTGGTTTAATATATGAAGAACATCGAAATAGGCTGAAAGGTGAAAAAGCGGCCATGTTACTCTTTATTAAATATAACTTGCCGCTGTTTAATTTTGACTACTATACTAACATAGAAATTTAATAAAAAAAGTTTTAAATGTACAATTGTGCTTTTTTTTCATAGTGTTAACGCTTCCGTTTCCGCTTCCGTTTCCGTTTCCGCTTCCGTTAAGATTTACTTTTGACATCTGTTTCCGTTTCTGCTTCCGTTATGCCAGTTCCGTTGCATCACTAATATTCATATTCGTAAGCACTTTAATTTAATGGTATTTGCATTCACGTTCTCAATAATCATATTCGATAAAATAAACCTATATGTATCGTTTCATGAACAGAAATAGGAATCCGTTCATTATTTTCATCCCTATTTTCGTTTTAATGAAGGATAATTAAAATTGGCTTAAATCAAGAACTCCAATTGTATATAGTTAATAATAAGTTGGTACAGGTCTCGTCCCGACGTAGTAAGCCTTTAAACGAAAAGTTTTTCACATAAAATAGTTTCCCACGGAATGTTGTTTCAGCCAAAGTTTCTGAACTAAAATGTTATGTCCACCACAATTCCAAAGTAGAGTTACGACATAACAAACATGAGCGCTTTCAGACGTGTCATAAAGGCTCATTCATAATGTTATCTTTGAAATGTTATTTCTTGACAGCCGTATTATATAGCTCTGGTATTATTAGGGTGCCTAATAAGCAACTCACTTGATTGCCTTCGCGCTCTAGAAGCCCTCTAGAGTGGAAACTCTTACTTAATATAAGCTCTCCTACTGATAAATTTGACAATTCCGTATCTTGGCAACTAAGCACATATTCTCTGGGGGGAAGGTACCCTAATAAACTCAAAATGACATAGAAATCCATATTTGATTCAGCCAGCAATTTGTTAAATACTAGCTGGACCCAGCATACGTTGAAATGTCATGTAAAGTATAATTAAAAACGAAACAAAAATTTATTTATGTACAGATGTTTTCCCCAGACCCTACTAAAGTTTCATCACAATCTGATCTATTGTTTCGGAACGCTTAGAGGACAACCATAAAAACATTGATTTTTATTTATTTAAAGAAAATTTCTCATAACTTTTTTGTCGGATCAGTGGGCTTACTAACATCGCTCAAAGTATTTTTTTTATACTATGACGTACCTTTACGTCCCTAAAATAAGGATTCTAATTCTGAAACAAGAGTATACAATCATACTAATATTATAAATGCGAAAGTGTGTTTGTATGTTGGTTTGTTGGTTTTTTGGTTTTTTGGTTTGTTGGTTTGTCCTTCAATCACGCCGCAACGGAGTACCGGATCGACGTGATTTTTGGCATGGGTATAGTTGAGGACCTCGAGAGTGTCATAGACTTTTATCCCGGAAAATTAAGGAGTTCCGGGGGGAATTTAAAAAAAAACTTAAAAAACGCGGACCGAGTCGCGGGCATCAGCTAGTTTCTCATAACTTATTTGTCGGATCAGTGGGCTTACTAACATCGCTCAAAGTAGTTTTATACTATGACGTACGTTTACGTCCCTAAAATAAAGATTCTAATTCTGACACAAGAGCATCAACAATATTGTAATAATTCTGCTGTTAGCGATGGTAGTAATGGCTTTATTGGTAACAATCAAATTATTTTCTCTAAATATCTTATACAATTTACGTAAAATGGGAAAGCTTCATTATAATCTTATAGCCTGCCGCTCGCACAATTATTATCTTCCTACTCCAACCTTGTATTTTGTAAAATATACGCACCCAATATGTTACGCACGAATCAACATGGTGGAGACAGGCTGTGAATTCGTTATTATGCCCTGATTTTCCTCATCACTTTGTTTATATTTCAATTTATATGCCTTATAAATGTATACCGAAGATATTATTTTATGCCCTTTCACACAAAAAAATATCTTTATTGCAGGTACGTGTAGACAGTTGGATAATTTTTTTATATTTTTTACACTACAAGTTAGCCCTTGACTGCGATCTCACCTGATAGTAACTGATGATGCAGTCTAATAATTATGATAGCGGGCTAACCTGTTACGGGGTATGGCAGTTATATTAAACCCATACCTACCCCTTGTGGGTTTCTACACGGCATCGTACCGGAACTCTAAATCACTGTACGTCTTTGCCGGTAGGGTGGTAACTAGCCACAGCCGAAGCCTCTCACCAGACCAGACTCTGGTCTGGTCAGAAATTATAGATTCCCTATATAGAACCCGGGACCTCCCACATTAAGACAACGATGATCAACACTGAACCAGGGAGGTCGGATTTGGTTGTAGGGCTTATAGTAATTTAAGCCAAGGCATGGTCGTGTAAACTATGCAGTGCAACTTGTGCGAATGCTGAAACATGTGTGTGTGGCTTGGTTGCACAATTTGACTACCTAATAGGTACTAAAGGTACAAAATACTGAACACAGCATTTTGTGGTGTTATTAACCGTGCGAGACTCTCCTGAATAACTGACATACGGGATACTACAATACTTTTGTTTTGACTATAAATATATACGGGCTACAACTCACGTGCTTTGTCGGAAAATGCCCGACTAGTTTTGAACCCGTCCGGGGACCTTATTCATGAGCCTGTGCGTGCGACGCGGAAGCTGACAGACTGACAGCTGTGCTGACAGCTGAGTCTGTGAGCTGATGAGTATATATTTATAGTTACGAGTACAATGAATATCACTTACGATAGTTGTTTTCATGAGCCACTTACCCTTAGGCATCACGTTACAAAATTTACCGGCAATAACATAAGTATTTTACCTTTTTCGTGCTAGTTCACATGCTCTACTGCTACGACTAACAAGCTGTTATATTATGTATAACAGTATGGCCTATGGTCAGGGTAGCAGCTATCAATATATGTTCAAGCATTTAAAAAAAAACCGGCCAAGTGCGAGTCAGACTCGCGCACCGAGGGTTCCGTACAAACCTGTAGTAAGTTTTAAATTAAATGTTTTTTTTAAATATTTGAGTTGATTGAATGAAAGGTAAATTGCGGTTTACGATTTATGACGTATTAAAAAAAAACTACTTACTAGATCTCGTTCAAACCAATTTTCGGTGGAAGTTTGCATGGTAATGTACAACATATATTTTTTTTAGTTTTATCATTCTCTTATTTTAGAAGTTACGGGGGGGGGGACACACATTTTACCACTTTGGAAGTGTCTCTCGCGCAAACTATTCAGTTTAGAAAAAAATGATATTACAAACCTCAATATCATTTTGGAAGACCTATCCATAGATACCCCACACCTATGATTAGATGAAAAAAAAATTTTTGAGTTTCAGTTCTAAGTATGGGGAACCCCCAAAATTTATCGTTTTTTTTCTATTTTTGTAAGAAAATCTTAATGCGGTTTACAGAATACATCTACTTATCAAGTTTCAACAGTATAGTTCTTATAGTTTCGGAAAAAAGTGGCTGTGACATACGGACGGACAGACAGACAGACAGACAGACAGACAGACAGACAGACAGACCGACAGACAGACATGACGAATCTATAAGGGTTCCGTTTTTGCCAAATTTGGCTACGGAACCCTAATAAAAAGCTATATTTATCCAGAAGCGCTCAATATTTTCATTCAAAGGATATTAAATTAGGGTCGATGTTATAACGGGATCTTAGCCAAGGTCAATTTGATTTATTTTCCAAAGAAGCCCAAACTTCTTTAATCTTTGCATTAAATTTAGTTTGCGGCCATGGAAGTTTTTCGAGATGATCCCATTGTGCCGGCATGGTATTATTTAGATTTATTCCGCACGCATTTTTCTTGAAAGAACCATTTGCCTTTACATAAAAGTAGATTGCCTTTTATTTACTTCACAATTATTGAGAGTTTGTTTCTTTGGAATGACTTTAAGTATAATAATTAATTGACTTGCGTGAAAACTTGATTTTAAATTTCTACTAATTACCGGCTAGACTCAATTTAGTACTTCACGAGCAAGTGTATCCACGTTTTAAAAAAATAAATTCTTTACTATGATTTTACAACAGGATACTTTTTATAAAATATTCTTTTCAAATAGAGCAAGATCCCAGAGCAAAATAATTATCAGATGCGATTGTCAACACAAATGGTGTAAACCAATTTAATATTGGTCTAAAACCGTCCGAGCCGTATCAATTTTAGTGTTTATTTTCGTCAGGATTAGATGACATATCGGTCAGCAAATACGTGATTTTGTCAACGTGAATGAATCATAACTCAATTTTTGATGGAAATATTTTATGAATTTGCAGCTTAAAATATTGTTAGCTACCCTCGTCAGAGGGGTTAGCGTGTCACGCGTTACTCGGTCAGGAATTACTATAGCTCTAACGATGTCTGTCAGCTAATCCAGGCTCCAAATAGATATAAAATGGGATGAAAATAACGAAAAAAGTGATTTAGCCAAAGACTGACCAAGCTTAATATGAACTTATTATAAATATATCTATTTCTATTTATAAATACGCTAACTATAAAATCAACGTCAACAAACTGCTATGCAGTTTGACGGAATAATTTAAGATAGTTTGTGCCTAATGATTATTATGGTTACTAAAAAAAAAGTGTATTTTTAACGTATGTGATGTAAAAATAACAATTAGGTATTGGACTACTATTCAAATAAATTATTTTTTATTCATTATTAAATAGAGGATCTCCCGAAAGTCGCAATATCCACGTCTCCTGATTGTTTGTGGCGTTACCTCCTTGCTAGCTGGCAACACAACCTACGTGAATGTTGAATAACTATTTAAAACAATCGATTAAAGTAAAAAAACTGCGTCGAACTTTAATGATGTTTCATTTCAGAATTTCATATAAATTCTATACTTAGGACGCGTTAAGACTGTTGAAAAAAGTTGCTGATTTAACTATTTGTCAAATACCCAATTGCTTCATCATCATATTCAACACCGCAACCTACAGAGTACTTTTGTAAATACCGCAACCTATCCTTGTTCCACTACTAAACATGAGTTTGCTCATCGAATCAGAAGGAAATAGGCCAGTGTCCAACAAGCTGGTCAAGTGGTTTTAATTCACCTTTCTTGATGATTTACCGTTAAAGCAAGTAATTAATTATTATATCATAGTCCCACATCATATTATATCCCACTGATGTCAGACCATGTATGAAGTCTAAATACATAATTTTTTTCTTAGAGTAGACAAAGATCAACCTAGAGCCGAAGCCTGCTCTTTTACCATTCCATTTTTGCCGATTTTGAGCGTTTTCTTAGTCACCTACTCTTTTGGTAAATTCTATGTCATCCAATTAGCGTTTCTTACTCGCCCAGTCCAAGGCTAAGAAAGTCATTATTTTCCCAAGAAAACTCTTCCAATTGTAAGGAAGGCTACGATCAGCAATGGGCAGTATGGCTTATAGTTGCTTCGATAAGCTTTTTTTTTGATTCAATCAGTTTTCATCTCAATCTAGTATACATTCAATCCTTAATGAAATTTCATAAAATTCCATTTGATTTTTTCTAACACAGACGTCTCCTTTTTAAGAGAAGAAATTTGCATTTTCAGATTTATGGGAAGATAATATTTACACTGAGACGTATCTCACATCTCACTGTAAAACGTTGTTGACACTACAGTAGGTATAACTCTACCACCACTCCATCTTATAAGTTTTTTACACATAAGGGTACATTAAAAAAAGGCTTAGAATATTTTTGTAGCAACCCTTGTCAGGGTGGGGTTAACATGTCACGCGTTCGTCGGTTATAAGGACTTTCTATCTCTCGCAAGGACTGTTACGTAATCCGACCTATAGAACATAAAATATGAAGTTAACCAGCGGAAACACTGCTAAACTTATGGCTTTACTAAAGAGCGCAAAACCACACACGGTCCTCATATTTCCTCATCCAGCCACTTTCCGCCACTCTCTTAATAATATCGTCGCACGCAGTATGCTTCGTCTGGGGTCATATTAATGGAGGGCATCCAGATGACGCTTACTTGTCCGCGGTCTGATTCTCTGGAGTTTTCCCGCTCCAGTGGCCGTCGCTCCAACGACAAGCATGGCCTGCAACTTCAACTCACATAATATGGTTAAGGCTAAATCAGTGACCATGGTTCTCCTGCGGATCTCATAATATTGAATCCTGTCAGTAATAATTACTCTAACTGCAGATTTTTTCATTCTTTTTGTATGAAGTCTGCGAATAAAATCGTAATATGTCCTTAAAACTATAAGTCGTATCCAAATTTTTATCTGGAAATAAACAGATAAATAATCACATCTATCTATATATATATAAAATTCAAAGTCCTGACTGACTGACTGACTGACTGAATGACTTATATATCAACGCACAGCCTAAACCGCTAGGGTTACAGACTTGAAATTTTAACAGTAGCTTCCTTTTGTAACGTAGGCGATCACTAAGGAAGGATTTTTCAAAATTCTACCCCTAAGGGGGTGAAATAGGGGTTGAAAGTTTGTATGAAAGTCCGTCATTTCTCAAGTTATATCCATGAAACTTAGTATATGAGTTATCGGTAAAAAATAAAAAAATACGTGTTTCACAGTTTTTGAAAATTCTACCCCCGAAGGGGTAAAATAGGGGATGAAAGTTTATATGAAAGTCTTTCATTTCTCAAGATATTTCTCAAGTTGTATCAACGAAACTTGGTATTTTGGCTTTAGGTAATAAATAAAGAAGTACGTGTGGTACAGTTTTTCAAAATTCCACCCCTAAAGGGGTAAAATAGGGGTTGAAAGTTTGTATGAAAGTCCTTCATTTCTCAAGTTATAGTGATGAAACTTAGCATTTGGGCTTTCAGTTAGATATGCAGAAGTACGTGTTTCACCATTTTTTGAAAATTTGACCCCCAAAGGGGTGAAACAGGGGATGAATGTCCTTCATTTATCAGTATATTTTTCAAGTTATACAACAACGAAACTTGGTATTTTGGCTTTCGGTTTAATATAAAGAAGTACGTGTGTAACAGTTTTTCAAAATTCCACCCCCAAACGGGTAAAATGGGGGTTGTAAGTTGGTGTAAAAGGCCGGCGTTTTTCAAGTTAAATAGCCGTGAAACTTGATATTTGGGCCACCGGTTTAAATTATGAAATACATAATTCACAGTTTTTATAAATACTATCCCAAAGGACGTTATATGGTCCTTCAATCACGCCGCAACAGAGCAACGGATCGACGGGTTTTTTTAATGGGTTCTTCCCGGAAAATTAAGGAATGCCTATGGGAATTAAAAAACTTATGCCACGCGAACGAAGTCGCGGGCGTCCGCTAGTTTTAATATAAAAATACAGACTACACCACAGAAAATATAAAAGTTCTATTTAGCACGAGCGTAAAAGCTTAAAGAATGAAAATGAAAACCTCGCAACTTAAGTTTCCAGTTTCCAATTACGAATTAAAAACGTTTTCGAGAACTCCTCAAAACGTTTTAAGCAACTTTAAGCTCTGATTGTTCAAGTCGATCTGTTTTTTTTTCTTACAACAATCAGTTAAGCACTGCATTGTTTCAAGTATAAATAACTTGCCGGCGAATGCTGAAATTTAATGTTTATTCAGACACCTAAAGATAGGTATGATGATTTTTTACTTTTCCTACTATTCATTCCGGAGCAATTTTAACTTTTGCTGGTTTGAAATTATTGTAGTTTCAATATTAAAATATTTGTATGAGCTAAAGCCTAGTATTGTTCCGGTTTCATCATTTAAAATTTGGTTTTTTATATACCTACCGCTGACTTTTGAGGTGTGTATGTGAGGCACAAGAATGTTAAATGTGTTTAAGTTTTACTATAACTGCCCTGCTCGTGTCAACCCCGGAATAAACTTATCAAAAAGTAACAGCGTCAAAAAAGGAGATCGGCGAAGTATGACCCAGCTAATTTAAAAACCATTCAGATTCAGAAATCATTTAATATTTTTTAATATATTTCAAAGTATTTTTCTGTGTAAACACCAAATTTTTAGAAGATGGGGATCAAAAATAAAAATAATTACGAAACAATAAAAAAGTCGTTCTAATGGCAATACGGAGTATAGATACCAGACCTTAAAAGTAGAAACTAACGTGTCAAATGTCAATTACTGTCAACTCATTCAAATGTCATTCGTGGACCGTGGTATAGATGTGCCAACTCGGAAAAAACACGTTAACTCGAGTTGAAATTCAGGTAACTCGGAATTGAATTCGAGTTACACAACTCGAGTTAGCATAAAGAAACTATGTAAGTGTATTTGTTACAAAATACTTTTTTAATATTTGTACTTCAATCCAACTCT
This sequence comes from Erebia epiphron, assembly GCA_963932025.1. Lineage (NCBI taxonomy): Eukaryota > Metazoa > Arthropoda > Insecta > Lepidoptera > Nymphalidae > Erebia > Erebia epiphron. The sequence continues at coordinate 13,234,080 of OZ009959.1, read as the reverse complement.
CTGTTAGGACAATAATTATTATCATTGCTAAACTTCGTAGGTTTGATTGAAATAAAAAGGTTTTTATAGTTTACCTAGATAATAATTTATACTGTTCTCATTAGAGTTAATACACATTTATTTTTGGTTTTAGTCTTAGTTTAGATAGAGTAAGTACTCATATTTAACAACCAAACTAGTTAGGTATATAGCAGTCTTCACAAAATAATATCAGTCTAACTTTATAATGTAGGTACATATGCTATCAATAGTTTAATCATCACAATGAAAATATTCATAAATAATTTTGTCATCGTTGGTGTCATTCGGCCGATGCAATGGCGGGAGTACGTAGACAGAGACAGAGATATAGACAGGGCGACAGCATATACAGTATGCGATAGTAATTAATTAATAAATAATAATAAATTAAAATTAACTGAAAACCTTAATTTAATTCAAACGCGATGCATTACTAACTCGTTTTGTAGGTAGGAAAGCGTATTACTATTTGGTCAGATAATGTTAATCTGCAGTGCCTGATAGATTTTTCAATCATCTGGCTTAAAAACCATGAAATAGAAATCTCACCTCACTTTTTTAACTATTACTACGAATATCTTTTTTCTCCCAGCTTTATTTCATTGACTTTCATAAAGTTTTTTGTTAGTCTGGTTCAGTATAAAAAGTATGAGAAGTTTGATGCGTGAACGTGAACCTCAAGTTTGGGTCAAACACTCTATGGGAGCTCGCCGACCTCCTTTAACTAAATCAGTTTAGGCAGTGTTGTGCAAGTCGGCCTTAATATTATAAATGCGAAAGTGTGTCCATGTTTTCTTCGTTTTACAGCCTATTTATTCAACCTCGAAGATAGGTTGCATCCCAGGAAAGGACCCAGGACGGATTCCATTTAAGTTGGTAATATTGCAGGAAAGTACGTAAGTTTACCCTACAAGAGAATGTCCAGCAGTGGACGTCCATCGGTTGACGACGACGACGTAAGTTTTACTGGCGATCTTACTACTTTAGTAAAGTTTTAACACCTGCTACCCACTGCAATCAATGACTAGATACTTGGGTAACTTATTAATTTTTATGACATTTTAGTCACTAATTAGTATTGTTAGACTTATTTTATTAACTGTATTATACTATCTGACTTTCGTAAGCGCCTTTGTAAGTCTAAATCAAAGAATAAATATAATAATTATACAAATTTACAAAATCATTCTTGCTTGGCTATCAGCAGTTACTCCTAATTCGAGCTAAATTGCCGGAAAGAGTCAGCCCTTGGACAATAAACTGACTAATAGGATTTGGTCAGCGATACACACTCGCTTTCACGGACCTCTATGACTTGTGTGTTGCGGTTTCATAAGTACGAAAACCGTACATCATCATCTATATATATGAAGACCGAACTAGATGGGCCCTTTCATAGAAAAAAATTGGTCATCCGACCTGTAGAGAGCGCTTCACACCTGTTTATGCGTGTCCTTGTCCCCACCATGTCGCTGTCCCGCTTTTCGGACTAGATGGCGTTACCAAAATAAGTTCACATTCTTTGTTTGATAGGGCCCGTCTATGTAAATTGAGGTCGTTGTAGATCGTACATCATTACCACAAGAGTCGATACTATAGCTTCCTATTTATAAAGAGATCGGTTCAAAGCATCCGGTCTTCTGATCGTCAATGTGTCTGAGATTTCTTGCATTTCTACGGACTATTATCAAGATTAAGTTAGTAAAAATTAAAAATTTCCTGTGCAGCCTAGACTGATAAAACTTAAATTTGTAAGTACCAAGTAAACCTATTTGCATCACGAACTGGGTGTCACCGAGCTTTACATCACTACAGCTCATTAACGTCCCACTGCTGGGCACAGGCCTCCACTCTCATAGGAGAGCGGGAATTAGAGCTTAGACCCACCACGCTGCTCCAATGCGGGTTGGCGGGCTTTAACGACTATTATCATGTTAGTGATAATAACCGGGACCGACGGCTTAACGTGCTCTCCGAGGCACGGGGGTGAAACACCGCCAACTTCCAACTCCGGGCTGGCACTGAGAATTTCTTAATTGAAAAACCCAATACCTAACTTTTATGCCCGACCGGGAATCGAACCTAGGACCTCGTGATCCGCAGTCGACTATGCTAACCGCTAGACCAACGAGGCAGTCGGCCGTTTTTTTTTTGAGTTTATTTCACGGGAACCCAGGGCCGACAGTTATCCAGATAAACGTGGAAAGTTGAAAAAACTGAATAAAAATCCAATCACTGAGCCGCTTCCGCGAAACAAATTACATCAAACCCACTCTGCTCGTTTAAAGCATAGGATTTTTCGAGTGAATAATAGGCCCTTAAATAGTTTAAAATACCTACTGTTTTATATTACTAATACAAAATTTTATTTATTGTAATTTTTATGGCTACAGTTTTATTACACTACTTTCTACAGTTTGCTTTTATTTCTGTTTAATTCGTCTTTACTTTTCAAATACCGTGGCTATCTAAAAATCAATTCGGCCAAGTGCGAGTCAGACTCACCCACAAAGGGTTCTGTATAATCGTACCTACAAGATTTAACACTATGTACTTATAAATACAAGTTAACTGTATGGGGGACCCCCTTTATCTTTACAACTTTTTATTTTTTGTTTATTAAAGCAGTTAAGAGTGAGTAATACTCACTGTTTGAAAAGTTCAAATACCTATCCATTACGGTTCAAGAAATACAGCAATAAATTTAACTTAATGTTTATTAGAAATACACACTCTGTGAAAATTATAACTGTCTAGCTATCACGGTTCATGAGATAAAGCCCGCTGACAGACAGACAGACAGACGGATGGACGAATAGCAGAGACTTAGTAATTGGTTCCCCTTGACACCCTTTGGGTACGGAACCCTAAAAAGGCTAACTATTATAAAAAGAACCACAACTTCGTCATATCATTCATAATTTTTAATTGATCATCGGCTTACTAATGAATACTAATCAAGAATGAGAATGGATTGAATAAAGTTCACCACGTTGGCAAAGTGCGAATCAGCAGACTTCACACACCTTTCATTATTTAGAACTCTCAGGCATGCATGTTTCCTCACAATGTTTCCTATAGCAAGCGATATTTAATTGCTTATACTGTCAAGATGCTATTACGACGACAGTAAGCTTTCTATCCTCTTCTCTCGAGTGACTGTAATCATAAGAAGAAAAGAGATAAACCTATATTTATTCTCCTAATATCATCTGGATTGGGTTATATGGCACACTAGCTAATGCCCGCAACTTCGTTCGCGTGGATCGAGGTTTTGTGGATCCCGCGGGAACTCTTTAATTTTCCGGGATAAAAAGTAGCCTATGTGTTAGTCCAGACTATAATCTATCTCTGTGCCAAGTTTCATCCAGATCCGTTCAGCCGTTCTGGCGTGATTGAGTAACAAACATCCATTTGAGGTTATTTTAGTTCCCGCGGGAAGATCTTAATTTTCCGGGATAAAAAGTAGCCTATGTGCTATCCAGACTATATTCTATCTCTGTGCCAAATTTCAGCCAGATCCGTTCAGCTGTTGGCGCGTGATTGAGTAACAAACATCCATACATCCATACATCCATCCATCTAAACTTTCGCATTTATAATATTTATTATTATATACTAGCATATGCCCGCGACTTCGTACGCGTGGATCGAGGTTTTGTGGTTCCCGTGGGAACTCTTTAATTTTCCGGGATAAAAATTCCAGACTATAATCTATCTCTGTGCAAAATTTCAGCCAGATCCGTTCAGCCGTTGGGGCGTGATTGAGTAACAAACATCCATACATCCATACATCCATCCAAACTTTCGCATTTATAATATTTATTTGATTTGAAGTCAAACAGGGATCAAACATTTCACCTGAACAGTAGGCCAAACGCAAAATACACTGAATTATAGCCGCCATCACCCCAACTTTGCTTCCACCAATCCAATTTTGCCGCAATTCCGACCGTCCAAACTATTTGTATAGCGCACAGGGTCCTAGCACGAACAATACACAAGTTAATGGGGTTTGTCTACCGCATCCAGCTATCAGCTCCCAATAGACTCATCCGATCCCGAGTATACCAAAACGCTGTGTCAATATTCCACTTTTAGTGTTTTCCAAAGCTATTCTGTTATACGGTTACCTACTAGTCTATTTCTGTTACGGTAACCATTTAACTGTTTAAGTCTAAGTTAAAAAGTCTAAAATTCAAGTTAAGTTTGGAGCCAAAGGCACCAAATTAATCTCCCGTTAACTGGGGTTTCTCACCCCCTCTCGTCACAATCATACTAATATTATAAATGCCAAAGTGTGTTTGTTTGTTGGTTTGTCCATCAACTATGACGAAATAGAGCACCGGATCAACGTGATATTTAGCATAGGTATAGCTGAGGACCTGAAGAGTGATATAGGCTACTTTTTATCCCGGAAAATTAAGTTTCCACGGGAATCAAAAAATCTTAAACCACGTGGATGAAGTCGCGGGCATCAGCTAATACGTCATAATTATAATCATACACTAAGGCTCGGCAGACATTGTCCTGCCCTGAACCTAGAACCCGATTGCAGCGCCCCTTACCGGGTTCAATTGGGAATTTAAACCATCCCGGGACCCACTACAATAATTTCAACATGATTCAGCCATTTTTGAATTTTTGCGATTATGTTTATTTACATAGATTATTATTTATATTTATTTACATTTAGGGGCGAGTGGCCTAGTTGCGACAACGCAAATCTGTCGATTGCGATTGCTAAGCAACATTGACCCAAGTTGGTAACTGATGGGTGACCGAATTAGGAAGTTCGAATTTGGCCTTCTCGTTTCCTCCGTGCCTCAAAGAGCACGTTATGCCGTCGGTCCCGGCTATTTTCATCATCTGATAATAATCGTTAATAACATAAGAGTTGAAATAGTACCTATTCTTAGTCGAGTCGTATGCGGAAGGACCTGGGAACCCACCGCATTATTACCCCAAGAAGACCCCTGCCATTATGTGATGAACGGAAAGGGGTCACAACCCTCAGTGATGGGGAATACGACGCAGAGATAGAGACATAGATTTTCATCAAATCGCCGGCTTCTTTTGAGCTCAAATAAGAAGGCCAAAGTCTACCACGCTAGTGCGGACTGGCACATTACGAAGAACTTTAAGGCATGCAGGTTTCCGCACGAACTTTTTTAGCGTTAAACCGAGTGATATTACTTAAAACGCACCTAATTTAGAATACAATAGAAAATTTAAAAAATCTTTATTGGCATAAACACAGATGCACAGAATAAATCAAAATTAAAACTGAGTAACATAGTATCATAAATTGTAAGTTTGTGCAACGCTAGCAACAGGTGAGTCACTCAGCTTGTGTTGGGGCTCCTGGCCTCTCAGACTTAAAACTGGCGATGCCGCCAGGACTCGCGTCTAAGGTGCCAGGTGTCCCAACGCTGATTTTCAGTGACCGCCTTTCGATGCGAACGTCAATGTTATGTAATCTAGCTACGAATATATTATGTTTATGATACTTTAATAGATCAATACTATTTCTGGTCAATTGCACTTGAAAATGCAAGCAAAACGTATTCGAATACGGTTTGTGTAACCTGCAGCTGATTTCTCTTTGACCCGCCTAACCTAGTTTTCGAAAAGTTCGGCCTTTGCCTTTACGTCCATCACTATCGAGCGAAAATCCTATTTACTCTGTATATTTGAGCCTATTTGCACCTGTTTTTCTACATCTAAAATTTATCCTTATTATCTTTCTGGGTCCAGGATTGGCTGTTTATTTTATGCCTAGAATCCATACTAACAAATAAATAAATAAAAATAAATGCGAAAGTATGTCTGTCTATCTGTCTGTTACGCTTTCACGGCCCATCTATTCAACCGATTTTGATGAAAATTGGTACAGGGATAGATTGTGTCCCGCGGAAAGACATAGGCTACTTTTTATCCCTGAAAATTGAGGAGTTCCCGCGGGTATCGATAATCTTAGTCCACACGAATGAAGTCGCGAGTATCTATTGTCATACAAACCACAATAAATATTCAAGCAAATGTTTAATTTCAAAAAATTGTGAAGCACAGAATGCAATATTTGCTGTGTTACACTTTACGTTGACCCAAACTCTCTACCAAAGACAGTCCCAATGAGTGAAAAAAATAATGAAAATCAAATAAAAATTCCAAATAACAAAATATATAAGACATTGCTCGCTCGCTCGCCTTTTGATCGCTCCTAGTAACACTGTAGCCTACAATCAAATCAGCAGAAAAAATAAGTCTCTGATTAAAATACCGAGAACATACTAGGGTAAAGACGTGTACTAATTTTAAGCACTTTCAGCGAGCCTTTAATAAAAACAATACAAGATAATAGGATTTACCCACTGGAACCCAGTTAATGGCCCCCAAAAGCCTCCTTTCATTTATTTGTTCGAGTCCTAATAAATACCAAAGCGCTACATCACTTAAACCTACACTAATAAAGTTGTCTGCTTAAAAACTGCCTAATCACTTGGTGAGCGATTAATAATGTTGCCAGCTACATCCTGCGTGTGTTTAGATAAGTACTTTTGTTCAACGCTATCTCAATATGTTTTTTTTTGTAAACCAAGACAGTTTTGTCTCAGTCAATTAGCTCATATTTTTTAATTTCGGGGATAAGTAAAAACTGCAGTCTCAAGCGGATGTTAATAATATAAATGAAGTTTGTTAAAATTATTTTGGTTGATTACCTACTTACGATTTTCTCATCTTTAATACCTATCGACTCTTCGGAAAGCAAACTTTTTTCATCTTGTCCTGGGGTTTTCTGCACAGAAGGTAGGCCGTTAAGAGCCAATGCAGGCTTCTTATTGGTGGATACGCCGCTGCACTCAAGCAGGCACGTGTTTTAGTGCTTTGTCAATCTCCATGCAGGCTCTGCATAAAGGGCTGTCGGTTATACCTAAAATGGATAGGTGTTTGTTAAGTGAACAGCGTTCTTTTGTATCTGTCATGCTGCGTCATGCCTTAACTCTACCACCGGTCCGGAAAACAGATTCTACTAAGAAGATCCGGCGAGAAACTCAGCAGTTGCTCTGTTTATAAAAAGAAAAAGTAGTGTAACTGACGTTCAGTGTATTCAAAAAAGTAGATTCTTAACCTTTTGAAGATAGTACTGTTACATAACCACCCGTGCGAAGGAGAGTCGGATCATATTTCAGTGATAACCTACAGCCCAAGATAATCTCTGAAGGAAAAAGTGTAATAATGAAAAAACTAGAAGTTTAATTCACTATAATCCGCCACAGAAAAATCTATGTGGTAAAGTGCGTATCTCGAACCTGATGCCCGCGACATTCACCACACCACATAAACCTTCAAAAATACCCTCAACGTAGGTACGTTTCACTCCGATACCGGAGCATCTTCAGGAAATGTTGCCTTTACAATCGTGCATTGTCATTAACTTCCGCAAAGTAACGCCTGATTCTATCCAATGTGTGTCATCACTACAGCCTATTAACGTCCCACTGCTGGGCACAGGCCTCCACTCTCATAGGAGAGAAGGAATTAGAGCTTAGACCCACCACGCTGCTCCAATGCGGGTTGGCGGGCTTTAACGACTACTATCATGTTAGTGATAATAACCGGGACCGACGGCTTAACGTGCTCTCCGAGGCACGGGGGTGAAACACCGCCAACTTCCTACTCCGGGCTGGCACTGAGAATTTCTTAATTGAAAAACCCAATACCTAACTTTTTATGCCCGACCGGGAATCGAACCCAGGACCTCGTGATCCGCAGTCGACTATGCTAACCACTAGACCAACGAGGCAGTTATATCCAATGTATGTATAGTATAGTTATTCCGATACCATTCGCCCGTGTGTTACGACTTGCGAATAGTGGTAATCACAATAAACCTTTGCGACCGGCCTCGACCTCCCTAAATTAGGAATACAACAGTAACTGGGCCGACAATAAACTTATTACTGAAACCGAGAACTCCCTTTTCTGGCTGAAGAACTACGGTAATTAAAAATGTGATTGATGGATAGACACGGGCATTTTCGGAATTTTACATATAGGTAATAGATATACGTGCCCTTTTATCCGATATTTCGTAACTCGTATACTCATCTAGGATTACTTTCCTTTTCAAAATAGTCACGGAGCTTCAACACATATCTTTAGCGATGGATGGTTTCTATGACCTGACGGATACATGTACATTTAGTGTACTGTTGTATATAAATGATTTATTTTAATACATACTTTAGTCATTTGAACGTTTATAAAACAACTAGCGGGCCCGGCAGACGTTGTCCTGCCCTAAACCTAGAACACGAATGCAGCGCTCCCTACCGGGTCCAATTATGAATATAAACCAGCCCTGGACCCACTCAAACACACACAAAAATTTCATCTAAATCGGCCCAGCCGTTCTCGAGTTTTAGCGAGACAAACGAACAGCAATTGATTTTTATTTATATAGAATTTTTATATATATAGATGAATTTAAACCAGTCCTGGACCCGCTCAAACACACACAAAAAATTCCATCTAAATCGGCCCAGCCGTTCTCGAGTTTTAGCGAGACAAACGAACAGCAATTGATTTATATATTTATATATATGATGAATATAAACCAGCCCTGGACCCTCTCAAACACACACAAAAAATTCCATCTAAATCGGCCCAGCCGTTCTCGAGTTTTAGCGAGACAAACGAACAGCAATTGATTTTTGCTAAATATATATTATATATAAAAAAAATGTTGAGCAAAGGTAAATATCAATGTGTTAAATCGATTAAAACTTCTTAATAAAGAAAGTCGATTGGTATCAAAAATCGAATCTATAACGCGTCAGAACATCATTGACTCCATCTGCCAAAAGTAAAATAAATAATTGGACAGAGAGTAGCCTACGAGAGAATAAGATAAATATAACTTGTATTCTATCTCATTCTCTCGCAGGCTAATTCGTATTATGAATATGTTTATCTCTTTTTGGCGTTGCCTTTTCGTTTCATCGAATTTTCAGATCACAACGATTCTAAAGAAGTTTCACTTCAAAATACTCTTTCGCATTTTTATAGTATGGATCATGCAGGCGCCCACACGTCGCGTCGTTGTCATTAGTTATTCTCACTCGGTTAGCTTTTCATAATATCTGGGTTATCGAGTTCCCGCATTGAATAGCCGTCGAGTGCTGTTGCCTGTCCCTCCTCCCCTTCCGACCCGTACTTGTTATTGTGACGTATACAAACAAGTTTCATGTACGCTTACTCTGAGTTTTAACATTGCAAAAACGATTGATCGACGTGAGAGCTCACCACGCCAAGCGTCAAAGTAAAATGAACCTTAAACGCATTAATTTAGAGCTCATTTCATCATTTCATGTATTCATTCACAGCCAGCGCTCCAAACGCTGAATTTGTGACTTTAAAGCAAGAGCTTTTGGGTCCGATTTACTTTGACGCTTGGCGTGGTGAGCTCTCACGTCGATCAATCTTATTTGCAATATTAAAACTCAGAGTAAGCGTAATGGACTCTATTTATTTACTTTGCTTGGCTCAAGCAGAATACCTAATTTACTTATTATAATCACATAACATTGAAATAAAATACTTGTACATCTTTCTGTAGGTATTTTTTTACTGTTTTTTTGTTAATACCTATTATTAAAATTTAAAAAAAAAAACAAATCAAATATGGTACAAAGTGTAATAATTGCTTGTCTAATAAGAATAATATAGATTGTTTAAGTACCTAAAAGCTGTTTATATTATTTTTAATTTATTATTATTTAGTTTTTTAGTCCATACTTATGTCACAAATGCGAAAGTGTGTCTGTAAGTTTATCTATCTGCTACGTTTTAACGGTCAGTCTTTTTAATCAATTTGGATGAAATTTTGTACAGAGGTGGGTTACATCCTGGGGTAGGACATAGACTATCCCGGAGTTTAAAAAGAGACTGGGAATTAAAAAAGCTTTTACCACGCGGACGAAGTCGCGGGCATTATCTAGTAAGGAATAATAACTTAGTACCGAATAAGATAATTAGAAAAATGTACCTATACTCAAAATGAAACAGCAATGTCATAATAATACGATTACAAGTAACAACACTCTTTCTGCTCTTGCTATGGTGAGAAAACCAGCATGCCTGAGAGTTCCTCATAATATTGTATAGAATCGGGCGTTACTTTGCGGAAGTTCGTGATTTAGCAAGAAAAGAATGCAATAATTATTTTGGTATAATCCGCCAACATGCAATTAAAAGCGAAGCACCGTTTACCTTCACCAATAAAAGTCTTGTGTGGGTGCATGTGAGTGGTGGTGGCATTGCTTGCTTGGGAACTTAGCTTTCTTGCTTAGTGAAGGTAAACGGTGCTTCGCTTTTTATTGCATGCTTGACCATACAGATTTTTTTCTGTTGGCGGATTATAGCAAAATAATTGTATTCTTTTCTTGTTCCTCATAATAGTTCACAAAGTTGTGCATGGTCTACCAATACACATTTGGTGTATTCGTGGTGTCCAAATCGCATGTCCAAATCTTTCTCATGTCCAAATCACATGTCCAAATCTTTCTCATTCTAAAAAAAGACTGCTGAGCAGTGAGCCGGAAATGGGTTGAAGTGAGTGAGAGTGAGTGAGATTGTACTTATCAAAGATAGTTTGCAAAATCGAATCTATTATTCAAGCGATAGGTCGCTCTGATAACAAAATAAGTTATTGCCCAGTGTGAACCGAAACGGTCGTTATCCTATCTCTGAACAAATTGTGTTTAATCAGCTATAATAATGTCCTCCCGACCGAATTTCGGCCACGGCGGCCAATCTCCTGAGAGATTAGCCATCTGCGCGGGAGATATTATAGTGCACAAGTGTGTGCGCATACACAGGTGCACTCTCTGTTCCTTCTACTCTCAGAGCCCGATGGGATGGAAAATCCGACACGACCGGTGAGAGATCTGGCGCAGGTCCGACGGCTAACCGTGCTCTCCGAGGCACGGGGGTGAAACACCGCCAACTTCCTAACTCCGGGCTAGTACTAAGAATTTCTTGTCTGAAAAACCCAATACTTGTTGTGACCCGACCCGGGACTCGAACCCGGGACCTCGTCGGCCGCAGTCGAACATGCTAACCACTAGACCAACGAGGCAGTCAATCAGCTATAATACCGTGATATAGTATGTTTGACTAGCTTATGCTTGTAGCTTCGCTGGCGTGGGGAAAGGTTTATAATGGACAAAAGGAGGCTCTTCTTGTATCCACTATGTTGTTCTCTACATTTTTAAGTCAGTCTCGTCAAAATTTGATCAGTTGTACCACAATGATAAAACGTGTGGTACCCAGTATTTAAAAAAAAGTAAGTCACAGAAATAACGTTCAGCCATCTTGAAAAAAAATTTTTAACTTCTTAAACGTCCACTGGTACTGAAAGCAGTATTTATAAATTATGTAATCAATACAATATTATATCATTAATTTATCATTAATTCATAAACATAATCCAAAACCATCCAATAATGGGTACTTTATCATACTAATATTATAAATACGAAAGTGTTTGTTTGTTTGTTGGTTTGTCGTTCAATCACGCCGCAATAGAGCAACGGAATAGCTAATTAATGGTAATATATCCAGTCATATAAGTCAAATATTTGTGAAATTTGCTCTACAGCACACATATACAGACCGTGATGCAGTTTTCCACTTTGCCGCTGAGTCGAAAACTACTCGTAAAAGTAGCGCTGTTCAGCACTTACAAGCACTTGTGCATATTCAGACTGCACATAACTTGCAATGGACGTGTGGTATTAAAATTCTTACTTGATGAATAGGCTAACTTGTTGAAAACGTACGAAGAAGATGGATATTTTATTTAATTTTATTTATTGAAGCCCAAACAATTTTCAAAATAATTAAAATTAAAGTCGATACTAATATTATTATAAATGCGAAAGTGTGTCTGTCTGTCTGTCTACCACGCTTTCCCGACCCATCTTTTCAATCGATTTTGATAAAATTTGGTACAGGGATAGGTTGTATCCCAGGGAAGGACATAGGCTACTTTTTATCCCGGAAAATTGAAGAGTCCCCGCGGGAATCAAAAAATGTATCTGTTCAACCGATTTTGATGAAATTTGGTACAGGCTTAGGTTGTATTCCAGGGAAGGACATAGGCTACTTTTCATCCCGAAAAGTTGAAGAGTTCCCACGGGAATCAAAAAACATCATTCCACGCGGACGAAGTCGCGGGCATCATCTAGTAACTAGAATATAAAACACCACATACATATAAACACCAGCGAAGAAGCCACAGAAAAAAAAACAGTACAGCTAGCAAAAGCAAATGTCACTAAAAACGTCTCAAAATTAACTAAAGTCTAATAATACTAAAGATTAACAGATTAACATCGAGACGATTTCACATATTTTTACTATGGAGAATATTCTTTTTTATATTCTGGAGGGTGTTGTTATTCAGATCAATATCAGAGAATTAATTATTACAGTTATAACTTTGGCACACACGATAAATAAAACTATAACTATTAACTACAGTCTATGTTCTTCTAACCTCCACTTATCTTACTATATACCATAAATATACTATATACTATAATAAATGCGAAAGTTTGGATGGATGTATGGATGTATAGATCTTTGTTACTCAATCACGCGCCAACGGCTGAACGGATCTGGCTGAAATTTGGCACAGGGATAGATTATAGTCTGGAATAGCACATAGGCTACTTTTTATCCCGGAAAATTATGAAGTTCCCGCGGGAACCAAAATAACCTCAAATGGATGTTTGTTACTCAATCACGCCAGAACGGCTGAACGGATCTGGATGAAACTTGGCACAGAGATAGATTATAGTCTGGACTAACACATAGGCGAAGTCGCCGGCATTAGCTAGTGTAGTTTAAAAATAAGAGTGCTTGAACTTTCACCTCTTGTAATAAGCACTAGGTATAGTTAGCCAAAAGTTTCAGCCGTAGAATTCGTGTCGTGTCGCGTTCCTGTAAACGCCTGACGATCAATTACGACGTTCTACTAGGATAAAGATTTGCCATGCGAGTTTCTTCGAGTGAAATTCGCTTTATTTCGGTCCGCTCCTGACTATTAAGGCTTTTTCTCCCTGTCTATCTATCAACTTATTTAGCCTTTATCCTTACATGCCATCTGAATAGATCTATTTATTATTCGAAGCGAAACTTAAGAAATAGTAACGTATTAAACTTGATAGACAGTTTGCACGATCGAATCTAACTCAGCCGATCGGACGGTCTGATAGGAAACAAAATTATTGGCTGAATGTTGACCGATCTTTTTCCTGGATTCTCGTAATATATTCTCACCCGCATGGCTGGAATCGACCACGCCGATACTATTTTCTTATTCGCCAGCTTTTTCTGTGTCAGGCTATAAAAGATCGCTGATGTCTGTGCAATAAACCGATGACAAGAAAAAACAGATACAAGAGTTATTTATACTCATAGTGTTAAACCTATTATTATTTACCAGCATTCAATGCCTAATAATTAACTTAATATAAAAAATTCTTTTTAAAAAACCGACTTCAAACTCCCGCGCCAACTTTACAACAACAAGCACACGCTATACAAAGTACTTATTTTATTGTAGATATTTTAAAAACCGCTCGACCGATTTCGATAAAATTTATTTATTTATTTAAGGGCACCAACAGTTTTACAGCAATTTATATGGAAAGTATGCCCTTTCAAATAAAAAAAAGAATCATCCAAATCGGTCCACCCAGTCAAAAGTTCTGAGGTAACAAACATAAATAAAAAATTAAAAAAAATACAGTCGAATTGAGAACCTCCTCTTTTTTTGATGTCGGTTGAAAAGATATTATCGTGTTGCAGTGGTTGTGTTTATGCACTTTGGCGAAAACATACTTACTATGGATAGAAAACATCAAAATATCCTTAATAACAAATTCTAGTATGGGAGACACGTTTCGCCCTGTCGCGATAGTCTATGCACCTCCATATGAAATATCTTATATCATACTTTTTTCCGTAAGACTATATTTTTCGTCGTTTGTCTGTTTGCTCCATACTGTCCAATAGGTGACAAAATAAGATATCTAAGAAATTTACTTGCCAAATCCTTAAGCTCCTTCTTTATTTTATTTGGAGGCACCGTTTACCTTCACCAAGCAAGAAAGGTAAGTTCCCAAGCAAGCAATGCCACCACCACTCACATGCACCACCACACAAGACTTTTATACTATTCTCGACGCACATTTCGCCCCGACACCGGAGCATCCTCAGGAGATGTCGACTTTACAATGCGAGATGATGTTATAATATTTATTTCTCACAACCCTATCGATTCCAAATCAAATCTTAGGTTCAATAGCAATTTTGTGAAACATTGAATGCAGAACGTATTTTATTTAAATTATAAAAAAGCTCCTCGCCCTCAGAGTCGCTTAATCATTATTTAAGGAACTTCCTTACTATTTGATTTATTGATTTTTAATGAAATCTGACCTAAGGAGTACCTAAGACTCGATCATCAAAGTCTCTCAAAATACGAGTAACGTCCTGTTTATCTGATAAGTCAAATAAGTACTTACTCTGAGTTGTAAAATCAAATGAAATCGCAAAAGTTCATAAGCTAGTAATATTAAAAATCGTATTACCTATATCAAACGTATTCAATTCTGTTTGGTTTTTTTTCAGGGCAGACTTTCAGCATTTACATTTTTTTCGGCTTTCACGCTGCATACGGCTTTATACCCAATGTTCTATTGAATGTTTGACGCTGGCTAAGCCTTCCACTCAGCATGCGGCACAATTTTGTTAACTATTTTTAGCAGATGGATCTGAAATTATGAACGTCGTGTTGGTTGTTCTCTAACTTTGAACTCAACTTTTTTGAATAGTGAACTCAATGAGTGTAGTGTGGTGAGAATGAATGAATTTTTTGTATTCCGGAATATTAAAGAGTTCCGGAAATCAAAAAACTTTAATCCCCGAGGACAAAGTCGCGGGCATCATCTAGTGGAATCAAAAAATAATTAGCTTTAGCAGTATTTAGCAGCGTCACATTAGATACAGGTCACTTTTATGTTCGTGAATTAGTTTAAAAAAAATTAAGCGTTCTTCAAAAAAATAAGCGATGTTGATTTTCAATAATTATTATTTGTACGACACAAAATTTTAAGAAAATGTTGTTATTCGTAGCTAGGTTCTTCATGCCATGAACTTTACGCACCAATAATATAAGTTTTTTCATCAAGACTGTGAAGGACTTTGGATCGACCTAGAAACTGGCAATATTATAATTAAAAATGTTGGTAATAATGTGAACTTTCGACGTGTAAATTAAAAAGTAAATAAACGAAGTCCGCGTAGTGAGTTTGTAATAAAAAAGTTTGATTAAATAAGTGTACAAAATGTAGTGAACTCAGCCTTAACAGTTCCATAAATGTATTATTCTCCAGGGCGAAACTGCTCACCGCGAACTGTTTTTCGCGTGTGCTTTCTTCTAGACTATTTTCCTTGTACCTACGGATAAACGGGTGTGAGTGATGATGTGCAAAAGGTGATAAGTGCTTTACAAAATGGCTATGGTCATATCTCAGACGACTAAAGCGGCGATTGGTGGCATCATGGCGCTGATGATACTTGGTGCAGTGTTGGTGGTCGGAGCAGCGTTTGGATGGTTCGATCCTAAGAGGGAGGATGAAGATACGCCCGCAAAGATCAGCGCGAGGCTACAAGGGAGGACGTCTTTCGTCACTCATAGAGCTGTAAGTAGTTTTGTTTTTAGATTTCATACGATTTAATAATATCCAAACTAATATTATAAATGCGAAAGTGTGTCTGTCTGTCTCTGTCTGCTACGCTTTCACGGCCCATCTGTTCAACCGATTTTGATGAAATTTGGTACAGGGATAGGTTGTATTCCGGGGAAGGACAGAGGCTACTTTTTATCCCGGAAAATTCAAGAGTTCCCATAAAAAAAAGATTGTAGTGGCAGCTACCTATTTTCGTCAAAATACCTGTACTTACAGCGAAAGCAGAGGGCTGTGAAACGGAAACAAGCAGACACACTTTCGCATTTACATATAATATTACTAGATGATGCCCGCGACTTCGTCCGCGTGGATTGTTTTTTTTTTATTCCCGCGGGAACTCTTAAATTTTCCGGAATAAAAAGCAACCTATGTCCTTCCCCGGGGTACAACCTCTCCCTGTACCAAATTTCATCAAAATCGGTTGAATAGATACATTATTTTGATTCCCGCGGGAACTCTTCTTCGGGCTTAATGCTGAGCTGTACACCCATTCTGGGTGGTGTCACAGACAAATTTTTTACATTTGTAATCTGTGTTTTGTCTGTGACACCATTGTCGAATAAACTGTTTTTCTTTCTTTCTTTCTTTTCTTTCTTCAATTTTCCGAGATAAAATGTAGCCTATGTCCTTCCCCGGGATGTAACCTATCTCTGTATCAAATTTCATCAAAATCGGTTGAGTAGTTGGGCCGTGAAAGCGTAGCAGACAGACAGACAGACAGACAGACAGACAGACAGACAGACGGACAGACAGACAGACACACTTTCACATTTATAATATTAGTATGGATAATACTGAACTATTCATAATAAGAATAAAGCACAAACCTTAAGAAGGCCTGGGTATGGGTAGGTATACAACGGAAAAATTTATATTATGTACAACGCATTATTAAAATATATAGTGCATTTTGCAAAACCAATTTTCAATACAGAAAAATGTGTTGCTTATCGACATAATATGGCATTTACGCCCCTAACGCCTCTGTTGTTAAATTTCTGTTAAAAGATAAAAATCAATTGGACACATTTTGCAAAATATCAACATAAAAATAAGGATGATTAAATAGAATGCCTTGGTTGTTGCGAAAGAATATTTGCTGCAACCAAGAAAAAATAAGACAAACTACAAGCGTAGTGAATCCTGGAACAAAACAAAAAGGAACTGTTAAATGTTTGGCCGTTACTATAGTTCTTTGTTTTATTAGTTTTTATTAAAAGTGCTTTTACAGCGTTTTTATGTTAATGAAAATAACGTCATAAAACTTAAAAATAAACACTGTATACTTTATTACGCATAAAAATATTTGAACCCCTGAATTATTATTGTAGTAGTTTAACGACAGCCTTGGTGGCGTTTTATTTGTCAATTTCTGAAAAAAGTGACTTAAGACAAAAATATTCAGGAAAAATGGATAAGTAACGAAAAGACAAAAAATTCTAAATGAACAATTCGTTTATTAAACCAGCTATAAAAAAACTAGCTGATGCCCACGACTTCGTCCGCGTGAAATGAGGTTTTTCCGTTCAAGTAAGTAAAAGTAAAAAAGTAGCCTATGTGCTAATCCAGACTATAATCTATCTCTGTGCCAAATTTCATCCAGAACCGTTCAGCCTTTCTAGCGAGATTGAGCAACATCCTTCCTTACATACATCCATCCAAATTTTCACATTTATAATATTAGTGTAGATTGAAGAATGCATCGAATCCAAGTATTCATCCAAGTAGTTCATTTCCCAGTCGTTAGGTTGCCTAGCTTAGTCATTGGCGCGTGGAGCAGTTTGACGTGACGTTTTTAATTTAATGCAGTTAACCGATTAACGGGGTAATTTTTTGTCATTATCTTCAACCATCATCAACCGTTGGCTCACTACTGATCATGAGTCTCTTCTCTGAATGAAAATGGTTTTGGCCATTGTCCACCACGCTGGCCAAGTACGAAATGGCAAACTTCATACATCTTCAAGAATAATATGAAGCACTCTCTGACATGCGGGTTTCTACACGATATTTTCCTTTACCGAATCTATTTTTATATTTGTGCCATAGCAAAATTACAATATTTTTTCTCAGGTCACTTTATTTTTGAAACTACGGTTTTAGGTTATGTATTAAATTTGTCCCAGTTTTCATTTTATTTACCACAGACTTTGGAGCGTATCTTACTTCATTAAAAGTGTTTTATTGTTCCATAAAAAATATTACTTGAAATGAAAATTATGAATGAGTGAATGTCTTTGGACGTCCTCTGTTGGCCATAAACTTCCTCATTCTGCCACACACGTTCTATATAAGAAGGTGGCAGGAAGTGGATGAGGAAGGCTATGGCCGATGATATTATATCGTTGGTCTATCGTGCGAGAGGGTGTTTACGCTTACTCTCATGAGGTCTCCACAGTTTCATCTTTTCAAGAAGCATGGCCTGTCCACTTTAATGAAGAGATTTACAAGAGAACTGAGGTTAGTCACTCAGTTCTCTTGTAAATCTATAAACTCTATAAATAAAAACTTAAAAAACACATAACTACGCACTAAGTCATAGACATGACTTAGTGCGTAATGATAATCTAAACGAATTTATACGGATACTTAAGCTTAAAATATTATGTTATGCCTATAGAGTATAGAACAATGTGCAATAAGTATAAGATCATAAAGAAAGAATTCAAGAAGTTCTCTATATTAATATTATAAATGCGAAAGTTTGGATGGATGTTTGTTACTTAATCATGCCAGAACGGCTGCAGGGATCTGGGTGAAATTTGGCACAGAGACAGAGTATAGTCTGGAATAACACATCGGCTACTTTTTATCCTGGAAAATTAAAGAGTTTTTCCGCGGGAACCAAAAAACCTCAATCCACGCGGACGAAGTTGCGGGCATCGGCTATTATGTATCTAAACGGATACACGGACAAACGTGGTTTACAATTTATAATATGCTACCTAAAAAGGGATGTGCAATGTATTACGTTACTATTTAATTTATTTGACGTTGAAAATTAAAATTACAATTAATGCAACATATTATATAGCAGAGTAGTCAAACGTTTGCGTTAGAGGGGTCATCAAATAAAAAAAACCGGGCAAGTGCGAGTCGGACTCGCGCACGAAGGGTTCCGTACCATTATTAATAAATAATTACCTTTGTTAATGAACCGCAAGACTAACTTTGTTTGTAGAGTTTTATTGTTAATATCAAAAAAACTATGCTAGTTAGAGCATTGGCTTTAGTTTTCCTGTAAAATATACGTAAATTCCTATGGACCATAATTATTTCAAATTTTTCGATTGGCAAACTCCGGAGATAAGGGGGGGGAACGGTATTTTTTTAGACTTTTTCCCCGATAAATCAAAAACTATCATGACTAAAAATAATTAAAAATCTGTTTTAGAATGTACAAAGTAAACCATTTCATATGATACATCACACAGTACAGTTATCTCACTTTTAAATTTCAACCCTCAGATTTTCCCCCTTTTTAAATAAGAACAAAAATAATTTCCAATTTTTTTATTACAATAATAATAATAAATATTTCACTAATATACACAACTATTCCAAATTTCATGTTGATAGCTTCGGTAGTTACTGAAATAATCGAGTGTGACGGACGGACAGACAGACGGAGAAAGTCCGTTCCATTTTACCATTTTGGTACGGAACCCTAAAAATCATAAGTGTAGAAAACCAAAACTTAGCTAAACGAACAGCTATTACCGATTTTTGTGCCTACAAATCACAGGGTATGAATATTTTATCACAAAGTGTCGGTTTGACGAATGGATTCGAAAATACATTTCGTGACCGAAATCGTTAAGCTCATTTTGATAATCGTACAACAGTAAATAAGTTTTAGATGGGACCGATTTGTGAATTATTTACGTAGCCATTAAAACTGTAGATAGACTGTCGATCATAACATTTGTTTGGTTTAACGTATCATATTTATCTTTTCATAATTCTTACTAATTTAATAAACGCGAAAGCTCGCGGGGATGTTTGTATGTTTGTAACTATTTCTTGTTAAACTTTATAATAATACTAGCTGATGCCCCGCGACTTCGCCCGCGTGTTTCAAGGTTCTTTTCAATACTGCGGGAACTGCAAAATTTAACGGGATAAAAAGTAGCCTATGTCACTCTCCGGGTCCTCAACTATAAACATACCAAAAATCACGTTGATCCGTTGCTCCGTTGCGGCGTGATTGAAGGACAAACCAACCAACAAACACACTTTCGCATTTATAATATTAGTATGATGATGAGAGCTCACACATCAGAATAACATACAGAACACAGATACACAATTGCACAGATGATGAAAACACAGATGCACTCTACACTCATAACTCTCACAGCCAAATCCGATGGGACTGCAATGCGACATAATCTGAGAAAGAGATCAAGTGCAAGTCTATATCTTATCTTCGAGACATAGAGATGGGACAGATACAGACTAACATTCATGATATGGTAAAGTGGTTTTCTTGATGAGAAAAACCTACGCGTAATACAACAACTGAATATGAACAAGGAACGTTGAAGGCTGCACGTGAAAAAGGTTTACACGACAAAGTTATAGCAGCGTCATAACATAATATTCTGTCTCAAAATTCCGTACACGTAACACAAAACGTAACGACGTGTACAGTGCGAACGTAAAATACTCGTATGTATACTTTGGAGCTGTCTCCGAAAGTGTTTCCATACATTCTCCAACAGAAGGAAGAAGAAAGCGTACGAATTTCAATTGTTTCCACATCCACCGCAAAGTTCCTCTCACCTGAATTATTTATTATCTAGCAGACTGTTTCGGTTTCGTGCTGGTGGCTGGTACCTGTACTCTATTAACATATCTGCATTATATACCGAAGAAATTCATGGTATAAATACTAGTCAAAACAAATGCAACGACTGCAGTACTCATAGAAGCTCAGAATAATATTTTATGCAAAAAATCGATGAACAAGGATCGCTATTTTGACTTATAATTAATATCATTTAAAAAAAAAGATACGCGCCGAATAGAATTGAAAACCTCCTCCTTTTTTGGAAGTTGGTTAAAAATATTAAGATGTACGGCTGAGCATAGACATACCTAGTAGTTTTATTAAAATGAGACAAATAATGATGCATCTAAAATAGTAATTTTCCTTGATATCCTGGAGCCAGTTCTGGATCGCTGGAAAGTCTATAATATCTTCTTATTTAATTGTGATTAAACTTAATATATATCTGCTAGAAATGCTACCTCTAGAGTATATCCAAGTCATGATAAAATGTTTGTTTATGGTGATGGAAACACTATATTAATAATCAAACCAAATAAGTAATAGATTAAAATCTTTTCATTATTTCAGTCACTATCACGTAAGACCGTTTCTAGAGCTTTGTAAATCAATAGTTTCAGTAGGCGTGACTTGCTCCAAAGGTGCGTTTTTTGCTTCCCAATTTTCTTTGTCCATTTTCATTAATCTGCTGTCACTAATCCGGAAGTAGGTAGTAAGTTGTAACCATTGAATTCTGAATAAAGTATTGATAGAAATGGTATCGACTTGTCGCTGAATCTTGGCAATGCACACTGAAATATGTATTTCGAAAACAGGTCTTATCTTTAGCACCTAACTGTAGCACAATAATTTATCATAACGTGCACCAATATTTCTCTAGACCGGTGCACGGGGATAAAATCTTTGTCTCTCTATTGGTCCTCCTTTCTAATGTTTCTTTACCACTTCTATAGGCATTTCTGAATTCTGTGGTTGATAGTAAATTTCCGTTTCATTTCACCAAATTGGCTGCTTGTATTTAATCTTCCAGGGTCGATGGTAATGAACTTTTGGCTATTTGTCCTATTCATTACTTTCTTGGTACATTGTGTAGTTTTTTTCAAGCAAAAAAATTAGTTTCAAGGAAAAACTGGTATGTTTCACACCTCAATCAGTCACTTTGTAGGTACTTAATTAAAAATTTGAATTACGCTACAGGTAAAGTGGAATGTATATTATATTGTTATATATATACATAGTTATGTATAGTTGATGAAGCTCGTTTAAAAATGTTCTAAACATCTTTGACGAATAACATGAAATTTTAATAAGCATTATTATTTCACACACAAACAGACTTCGTGTTCCGTTAACAGTATGTCTCGCTTGCCTATCACAGAAAAGGCCATGGCGTGAAAATGATGGAGATATAAAGGGTTGTTTTAGCTTATCAAACCCGCAAAACCGCGCTTGACAGGTAGTCAACGTTTCACGGCGATATTAAAATTTAACGCAGGCGGTAACCCTTGAAATCTCCTTTAACAGTAATCTGGAATGCGATCAGATTAATTTGGATATGAAATGCCCGCAATAGGTACTTGCAGAAGATTCCGATATCCATCTACTAACAAATAACATCGTGCAACTAACTTCTTTACAGGAAATGCGAAAATCCGTTTTATTTTTGGCAAACTTTTATTTTCGCAGCTGTTTAATTGGGGAAAAACAATATCGCAGAGTAATGTATTGTACGGTGTTGTTTGGATTTTATATAGCACTAGCGAATGCCCGCGACTTCGTCTGCGTGGTTTGAGGATTTTTGGTTCCCGCGGGAACTTTTTAATTTTCCGGGATAAAAAGTAGCCTATGTGCTATTCCAGACTATAATCTTTCTCTGTGCCAAATTTCAACCAGATCCGTTCAGCTGTTGGCGCGTGATTGAGTAACAAACATCCATACATCCATCCATCCATACATCCATCCAAACTTTCGCATTTATAATATTAGTAAGATAAGATACACGGCTTACGTTAGTATACCAGGTATTAATTAGGTAAATACCTAGAATTTGTAAGGTGAGGTAGGGATTCTGCCAAGCTATTTCAATTACCAGCATCAAATAGGATCTTTTTGACATAACTGCCTTGATTCCTTCTGTATAACACATTAGAAATATTTAAACCTATCAGATGATGCCCGCGACTCCGTCCGCGTGGATTAAAATATTTAAATTGCAGCGGGAACACCTTCCCGCGAATATTCCGGGAATATTCCGGGATAAAAATTAACCTTCGTCCTTCCCCGGGATGTAACCCTCTGTACTAAATTTCGTAAAAATCGGTCGAGGAAATGGGCAGTGAAAGCGTAGCAGACAGACAGACACACTTACGCATGTAGTACTTATAATAGGTATTACTATGGATGCCTATTCAAATATCGTCATAATAATTTGTCTGTATCGAAATTTACGCATATAAATTTATTAATACTGATAAAGATACAAACAGCCCAATAACAAAGAAAAAAGTCGATTGATAAAATAGATGTGATACAAAATACAGATAAATGGAATAGACGTTACAAAATAATATTTAGATAAACATAATTGAATAAATCCACCACCACCACTACAGTCCATTAACGTCCCACTGCTGGGCACAGGCCTCCACTCTCATGAGAGAGAGGGATTTAGAGCTTAGACCCACCACGCTGCTCCAATGCGGGTTGGCGGGCTTTAACGACTATTATCATGCTAGTGATAATAACCGGGACCGACGGCTTAACGTGCTCTCCGAGGCAAGGGGATGAAACACCGCCAACTTCCTAACTCCGGGCAAGTACTGAGAATTTCTAGTCAGAAAAACCCAATACTTAATTATGGCCCGACCCGGGACTCGAACCCAGGACCTCGTCGGCCGCAGTCGGACATGCTAACCACTAGACCAACGAGGCAGTCAGTTGAATAAATATTTACCATCAATACTAGGTTCTTTTATAAACAAACATTTACGGATAGATTACGTAAATCAAATATATAATGTGAAACAAATTTCATCCAACTTACCGTTGTCCATATAACAAATCGTTTGCTTAAAATTTACTGTTCCCTAGCACGAAAAACTATCATTAAGTCACTGTCTGGCATAATTCGATGATGGCCGAGACACTATCATGATTTATTATTTAATATCATGTCGGTAATGTTCTATTGATGATAGAGACTGTCATTTTAGAGTGTCCAGTAATTGTAGGTGTGATGGTAGACCTCACACATGGTCTTATCTAATATTCTAATCTATACTAACATTATTAATGCAAAAGTTTTGATGGGTGGACGTTTGTTACTCAATCACGCCAGAACGGCTGAACGGATCTGGATAAAATTTGGCACAGCGATAGATTTTAATCGGTAATAAATAAAGGCTATTTTTCATCCCGGAAAATTAAAGAGTGTCCACGGAACCAAAAAAACTCAATCAACGCGGAAGAAGTCTCCGGCATCAGCTAGTGATTATAAATGTTGTATTGTATGTTGTATTGTATGTTGTTTTTTAATATTTTGAATTGTGAAATTACTATACTTTATATTATGTCTGGTCTCACATATCAATTAACTTTCTAAGGTTAGCTTATATAGTTTAGTACCTAACCATTTTACTGTTTTAGTTTATTTAAAACATCCATATCGAGAGGGAAATATCTCGAGCTAATATCATGTCAGAAAATGTCAGCATCCTAGTTTATAAGTAGGATGCTGACATTTTCTGTCAGTAACTAGTGTTAAAAGTTTGTATTTTTAATAAGAAAATACTTTATCAATTCGCGGATTAATGCAGCACTTTACCAATCCTTGAAATGTTACAAAAAAACATGGTTTTAGAAATTACTACATACAATTGAAATAACAACAAAAACGTACCCATTTTTGTTGTTATGAATTAGGATACTCTAGAAAATACAACGTTTTCCAAGTAGCCTAGTATAATAAATACAAAGATTAATTGGACCAAAGACTAAAGAAACGAGCCCACGAATATTTCACTTTTACGACCTAAAGTTGGTGAACAAGTGTAATTAAAGCCACGGCAGATATTATTATTTTAATCTGTGGTAATCTTGGTACCACCAAGAGTACTGCAGATTATAATAATAATGGATCATAATATCTGGTCTTTAATGTCTAATATTACTCTTTAAAGTACTGGTTCCAGGTATTATTAGGGCTTTGAAATGGATAGACACATTTTATTATTAATTCATAATGATAATATAATATGATCAGTCATAATAACAAAATAAACTGCAAAGTGTGTCTGTCTATTTCTATAATTTTGCAGTCTTGGCCCTTGCCGTTGTACCGATCATAGCCAACGTTTACAGTGACAGCTTGTATCCCAGTGACTAACATTGATTTATTTGCCAGTCTTAGTCCAACGGTAATCTAGAATATATTAAAAAACGCACGCAATTTCCACGCAGACGAAGATGCGGGCGTGTACGATGCAAATAAACGGAAATAACCCAAGTCATCCTATAGTTATGTAAGAAGACTACAAAAGGCAGCTTTGTACACATATGTACCAACAATTTAGGATTAGGGAAACAGAAGGAAACGTTATCTATTTTTTTTAACATCAAGCTGTTAAAAACATAGATAGATAGATAAATAATTTATTTGCACACGAATTGATCAATTTACAATATTTGCTTACATAAGTAATCAAATCTATTGCCTATTACGGTATCGTTCGTGAACAAAAAGGCGCCTTAAAGTGCCCATAGATGTGTTTCCGACTGTTTTTATAACTAAATTATATAAATTATAAAAATATGTATATATGGATCAATATATGGATTGAACACATTTTTTTTTTCAGGTAAATCCGGATGAAAACAGGCTACCAGTTGTATCACATTCATCACCGTGTAAGTACATTGTATCATAAATTATTATTAGTAGCAGATTTCCTGTTGTATGATATTTTTCTTGCGGACTTATCCAATAGAAACGAAACGTTTTTGCTCAACGTTTCTGATCCGAACCGCTAGGATCTGGAACACCCTCCCGGCGCACGTGTTTCCTACCACGTATAATTTAGGTACCTTCAAGGCGAGAGTGAATAGGCATCTTCTAGGCAAGCGCGCTCCAACCTATACCTCATCATTGCTTTGCACTAAGCATGATTGTCGTCAAGCGCAAGCCTATTTAACACAAAAAAAAAAAAATTCGAAAAGTGTTATGCGAAGATAAGATACTGATTGTACGTCTTGTCCTCATACATACTTTTATTATTTTTCACTATGGGACGATTTTTTCCACAGATACACATAAAGGTGGAAAGGATGAAACGGTGAGTAAAAAATTAAAATTTGTTTTACGGTAAATATAGTACTGTATACTAGTTTAGGTGGTAAGTTAGTACTCTGGGCCTATGTGTCTAGTGTGTTAAGTGATTTCCGCGATTTTTTACAAAAATCAGCTTTGGAAGTGTATTAGGTCAAGTTTTGCATATTAAGAACTTGCAGAAATTTATGACAACAACTTCTGTAAGAAAACTTACCAGTTGATACTTCAGCCTTCAGTAGTAATGCTATAGGTTATGAAGAAGTTTCTACCTATCTAATGACATTTGTTTTTATTTTTAAATAAAAACTTTTTGTGTAACCCGCCAACTAAGCTCAAATACTTTCTCTCGTAGTAGTTGTGTTTTTTTTTATTCTCTACAAGTAAGCCCTTGACTGCAATCTCACCTGATATTAAGTGATGATGCAGTCAAAGATGGTAGCGGGCTAACCTGTTAGGGGCATGGCACTTGTATTAAACCCATACCCCTATTCGGTTTCTACACAGCATCATACCGGAACGCTAAATATATATCTACTAGGAAATAATAATAAATAAAGTGATTTGACTTATCTGTATTCTCATCACCCCAAAGTAGAGTTAAATAAATTATCACAAGAAATACAAAGCACATTTAATCCTGCAGCTTATCCGGTTCTACATAAAAGATAAGATCATAACATTTCCTTTAAAACGGATTTATCTGAGTAGGGGTAAAATGAGCCCATCCAAAAAGGGACGGAGTACGGATAGGAAACGTGCTGGACATAAACTTACACTAACTAGTGATGTGCAAAGGCTTAACAATTCAATTTTACTTCTATGAAGCATTTATTAATGAAGTTGATTATAACAGCAATTATTAAGTGAGTAGATAAGAAAAGATTTCTCTCACACCTATTTGGTAATTGTAATTTTAGTAAATAATAATAATTGACGGAGCGAAGATTGAAGATACCTAATCATATTAATAATTCCTTAATTGTTTTAACTGATTCCAAAAAGGAGAAGGAGTTTTATTTGTGTAAACCAATTATCAGAGCCAGTCGACAGTTTACAATTTCGCTAGTTAGATTACATAGTACATATTTAAAAAATATAATATTAAAATCATACGTACTTGGAATATCACACGTCATGCGTCAATTTAACTAATAATGAAAAATAGTCATAATAACTATTACTATGACAAATATATTACTATAGATATTTTTGACTAAAATATTAGACTTGCACAGCACTAGCTGTTGAAACAATATATCGGCTATACCTCCAGTTTTATAAGCTCTAATTATCAAAGACCTATACTGTAATCGTTAATAAAGTTTTGTACAAAATGAAAAAAGGTTCTAAAATAAAAAATGCCAAGAACTTTGGAGTAAGTTGTCGGAAAATTGACTTTTACAGTCCTTTACAGTCTCAAAACTTTTTAACGAACTAATTAAATGAGCGGTTTCAAGCAATTATCTTATTAAAATATCTCGAAAGTAATAATTTAATTTCCTTAATCAAGTGGAATTTGTGTACTATGTGTATGATGTAAATAGTTTGCTCCTTAATGGTATTCGAAATGCAAAATTACAACAACTTAAATAAAAACCATCTACTTATTACCATTTTGCAATTAATTTCAACAGGATTGAAATTTAATAATATGCTAAAATACGATTCTGCTGTCATTTTTCTAAAACAGGTTAATCACAGGTGAACGTCTCATGCAGGTGTGCGCATTAAAAAAAAACGGTTTTGATTGATAGCTGAAATCTATTTTTAATATTATAAATAAGAAAGTGTATCTGTCGGTCTGCTATGCTTTCAAGGCCCATCTGTTCAACTGATTTTGACAAAATCCGGTTCATAGGCATCAGGAAGAGTTAGACTTTTTATTCCAAAACATCAAAATTTCCTTGGGAGTCGCGAGCTTTATTAAAAACCCTTTTCTCTATTTATTTTATATTGTTTCTCTCATATTTTAAGCAAAATATGTTTGAAAACTTCTCAAGGTTTAAATTTTGATTTTGTTTTTGATAGGTGGCGTTATCCAGCCAATGTCAATGCAGTGTGAACGATATCTCACTCATGTTGGAAGCCATCCCTGAACTGATTGGGCCTCCTGGACCTCAAGGACCAACTGGTGCTGATGGCACAACTGGAGCTCCGGGTAAAACGGTGGGTCTTGCTTTTTTACTCTATGTTATTTATGACGTCAGGTGTATTTACCGACGTCCATTGCAGCTGGACATAAGCTCTTTGGCAAGAATTTCACAGACCATGGTGTTCAGTGTGTCTAGTGGTTCACTGCAACTTGCTTGAGATCATGCGAATAGACGATCTTAGTCGCCCATGGCTCATAGCTGATATCTCATAGCACCTACCAGAAGTTTTTGAATTATTTTTGTAAAAGAGTTAAAATCGTGGCCAATCAACATGCGATAGGTCAATTAATATTTACATTTGATGTTTTCATGAAATTGTTGTGAAAAGTTACAAATTACAAAATCTCATGCATTAAGTATAGTAGCATACCTAAGAAGCATAATATACGTCTGAGCATAATAAGTATTAAAGTAGGCATAGCTAAAATGCACGTCCTCGTTGACCGTTTCCATGGTAACGGACGTACGATTCCCCGCGCGCACGTCTCACCCCGCTACCCGCTCTCCCAACGCGTGGCGCACGCGCCCCCGCGCCGACAGTCCGCTGCGAGCCTATCGACGATAATATATACGCACGATTTCATAGTCTTTGTACTTGCTTATAGTTTTTCGTGTAACCCATTTTCAGTTAAGTTTATTTTGTTCTTTTGTGTTTTACATTCCAATTATATTAATTTACCATAGGTTCTTCTTTCTCTCTTCAACTTATTACAGTATATAAAAATATCTTTCGATTCGTGGTAGATTTACTTGAGTAAATTGAATCGTTGACGATTCAAGAACAATTGTAAAAGTTAACATGAATAACAACCTTTTGATTTTGAGTTTTACGAGTATAACCTTTTTCTTTCACACTCAAGGAGAACTTTTTGTCACAGGGACAAATTGGTGGTCCCGGTCCACCAGGTCCTCAAGGTCTAAAGGGAGATACAGGGGAGAGAGGTGAAACTGGTACTCCCGGTATTGAAGGCCAACCGGGACCTAAAGGAGAACCAGGGGTTGATGGAACCCCTGGCATGCAGGGACCTCCTGGACCTGTGGGGCCACCTGGACCAGCTGCGTCAGCTTTAGTAGTAAGATATCAAAACGTAGATAAAATATTTTTGATTTATAAAAGAGAATGATTTGAGACTGACTCAAACTTGCACAGTGGCTAATTTCACGATCCATTTGGCAAAAGAAGAAGGTGGGAATATCCATTAATTGCCAAACGAATGGTTTGATAGTCAACCTTTTGTGAGAGTCCAGTGTTTTTATGTTATCTGAAACCAACTGTATATGTACTCTTAAGTTTTGTATATAAAAGAGTAATTTTAAATCATCACAGCAGCGAAAAAGTCTATACTGAAATAATTGTTCTACATTTAACACACTAAACTTACGAAAACCTACTAGCTTTAGCAGCCAATAAGTAATTTTACAGACATAATTTAGACAAAAATACATACATTTTACCTGACCTTAGCATCCCGGTTTCTTTTACAGCCAAATGTGGGTAGATATAAAAAAGCAATAAACGAAAGAGCCTTTGCTCGCTCTGCGACATTTAAGTGTTTTCAAAGTAATTTATTTTCTTTTATACTAGCGTTAACGTTTTATTTACATCGCGTTTTATACTGTATTTTGATTCCCGAGCAACTTTTAATGCTAAGCCATATTTTTCTAGTAATTTTATTTAGTATTCTGTGCTAATTAAATAGAGTATTTTTATTCATTTAAGAACTGTTCTTAAGTACTTTTTGACGTATTTTAAACTGATTGGGCAATAAGTTACTAAATTGATAATATACTCTATATTATCAATTAAGTGTTTAGTAGTACCGAAATATAAATTTAGGTATTTATTATAATATTATAGAGTTTGCAGATTATTTTATTTAAGTTTATTTACAATCTGCCTTGCAATATAATGTCAGTTCACAGAAAATCACATCGTAATTTCATTAAAAAAATGTGAAGCACGTATCCTAACAAATACCCTTAGGTCTCAAGGGACGGGTATTACACGTCCCTAGGGTAATTTCTCAAATACGTTAGAAGTTTTGGGCTCTGAATATTGATGACAAGAAGGCACTTTAAGAATATTATGTGTAATACCTACTTATCCGCCGAATGTTGAATGCGTAACGCAATTGAAGTAACAATTGCTTTCACTCTTTGGCTGACGATACTAGTAGGTATTAATCATACGCTGAGAATTTAGTTTGAAATCTCAAATCCAAAAATCCGGATTTAGTGCGCAATCCTACACACAAATAGCCCTATACTACGACTACTACGGATCGAGAATTCTCGTATTCGGATCCGGTGCCGAAGTGCTTTCACTTTCGCCACACTTTACACTGCACTTGACTTCAATCGTACGTCGGAAACCTAGTCAGGTGGATCCCGCTATTCAATCAATTCCATTGAAATGTTTAATGAAATTCTTTCTTCGTTTCACTCAATGTCTACTCAGAAGCTAAGCTTAATAAAAAAAGAATTTCCACTCCATATTAACGATTCCTTTGGATTTTACGAGATTAAATTGAATTTATTTCCATTCGCCCAATTGACATCATCAGTATTGGAATAAAATGGAGGGTGCTCTTATTTTTTTGTATACGGAAATACGGCCTTCAGTTAAGGACCACTTCACAGCTTTTTACATTATCACACCCCTGACAGACTTACGACGACAGACGACTGCCTCGTTGGTCTAGTGGTTAGCATGTTTGACTGCGGCTGACGAGGTCCCGGGTTCGAGTCCCGGGTCGGGCCGTAATAAGTGTTGGGTTTTTCTGACTAGAAATTCTCAGCACTAGCCTGGAGTTAGGAAGTTGGCGGTGTTACACCCCCGTGCCTCGGAGAGCACGTTAAGCCGTCGGTCCCGGTTATTATCACTCACATGATAATAGTCGTTAAAGCCCGCCAACCCGCATTGGAGCAGCGTGGTGGGTCTAAGCTCTAACGGATAGGAGGGATCCTATGAGAGTGGAGGCCTGTGCCCAGCAGTGGGACGTTAATGGGGTTTTGTGATGGTGGTGGTGGTGAACAGACTTAAGAATTTAGCGGGCTGCAAACGAGTGCCTTCTCAGATTTCCTTGGTACAAAACAAATGCGAATTATAATATGTGAAACGTACTAAGTAACTTCCTTAACCCAGACACGAGTAGGTGTTCCTGAATTCCCAAGGGTAATATAATTTAAGAATACTTTAGTTTAAATCTAGAAATTTGTTTTTAAAACATAGAGGAAAAGTTTAGAAACATTTTGGTCAAATCAAGTAATTGCGAATTTTGCTGCAGGAATCGACGGGATTATACGGGACCGATCGTGGGATCCAGGGGCCTCCAGGGGAAAGGGGTCCAATGGGCCTCCCAGGTCCGCAAGGAGAGAGAGGTTACCAGGGGGATAAAGGTGATAAAGGATTACACGGTGGCAAAGGCGATAAAGGTGAACGGGTAAGTTCCAAATACGTTAATGTTTTTTTTCTGCATATATTTCAGACATAGTGACCGACTGATATCAGTACCTACTAGGTATGGATACGAACACGAAAAATCTAAATTAACCATTTTCAATTATGTTTATTTAATGGAATGTATACTAATTAAGCTAATGAGCACCAATTATATATTCAATGTCAACATCTTACTAACATGGTTTCTTATTCATCACTAACAAAACAATTCACAAATTGTCAAATAAAAAAATATCAACAAATTTACAGTTACTAAATATTTTCGACTAGCATTAATTAAGAAAAGACACTGAGAAAATGACAACGAGAACCTTTGAAAACCTAATTATATGTGGGCCAAGACGCTAGAGAACTTTAAATATTGAATTGATGTTTTATATTATGTTTTGGCCAAGCACTGTCATTGAATAAGGTAAATAACAGAACAAAAGGAATAAAGACTTAGTCGAAAATTCTATACTTGACTCGTATAATTATTTTAATTGGTACAAATCATAAGCTACAAATAACTTCCTTGTTATTAAATTTTCAACGTTTAGTTTGAAACTTATTATTAAAATTAAAATTTCAAATGCTAATCATATTATATTATGGTATCTGTTTCAAGTCAGGTGGTCTATGTGAAGAAGCGTCTTTTTGAATTTATAATAATCACCTACCTCGGTTTTATACTAGCTGATGCCCGCGACTTTTTCCGCGTGGATTGAGGTTTTTGGTTCCTGCGAGAACTAATCCAGACTATAATCTATCTCTGTGCCAAATTTCATGCAGATCCGTTCAGCCGTTCTAGAGTTATATGTTCGAACAAACCCGACTTTGTTTTATATAATATTATTAAGAAGATTGTAGGGATCAAAAGGGCTAAAAATTAAAACAATATAAATTATATTATACCTAATAAGATGTTTATGTCAATAATTTGACTAAATATTATAATATATTATAAGCTATGCATTTTAGTCGTGTGTAGCTCGCTACGTATAGCTTGGCAAACTTATCTGTGCGTGTGACTAAATTCAGAACTAGCAGAATCAGTGTTGATGCTGAAACTTAGATTTTTTACAAAACAGTTGTGCTTCCGCCACTCCCACTGATGAATTTTCCAAGCTGCGCTCATTAATAACGCGGTAATTTTTTACATCGCTTTAAAAATATATAAAAAATTTACAAAAGTTATGGTATAAATTGCACTGAAATTTTATCGAAGAAGAACAGCAATTTGATAAAAAAATATAAAAAAAAACCCAAAGATAGCAAGTTCAAGACAGCCTGGAGGTACTTATACATTATTTTATTAACTTGAAAGGTAACATTAACGGTAACGAGGTACTTAAAAATCATTGGAAAACTTACCTTTTTCAAAGATAAGCAACTTTTCAAGTACTCGAAATAACAAAGAAGCATCATATTCCTGTCTCAATGCTAGGTCATTAAAATACACAGTACTTAACAGCTTTTGACTGAGTCACTTGTAAAAGCCTCTCTCATTAGGAAAGGGCACCGAGCCTTCCAAACTACGCCGCTCCACTTCTTTTATAGGTTTGGTTACAATGTTTGATAACTGACAAGAGTTTTATGACGGATATAGTCTGGACTGGAAGGCATCCTTTTTTAGACTAGGACTTTTTAGTTCTGTAGCTAACGATATAGATAAAGACCGATGCATAGATAAATACATTTAAACTCTAGACAGCTTACACTTTAAATAGAACTAATTACACTATAAGTAAAAGTACAGTAAAAGTAACAATATAATAAACGCCATTCAATCCCCTGAAATATTATTATCCGTTCGTTAGTTATGACTGTGTTATAGGGGTACGTGGGGGCACGTGGGCCACATGGCGCGAAAGGGGACCGTGGGCAGCCGGGTAAAGACGGCACACCTGGCTTGCCGGGCGCGCATGGACGACCTGCGGAAAAAGGCGAAAAAGGTATCAAGTTAAATCAGCCGTTCTTTCTGAATTTCTCATACATTTTATTTATTCTCCACTGGCGTTATTGCGTTGCTGTAACTTGAAAAGATACGTAAAGCTCTGATTGGTCAAACTTCGTTCGTGATGTGTTTTTGATTTAGACATAGTTGGTCTGTTTATTTCTGTATTATTTTATACTTTAGTTGAAAACGTTATCAATTACTAGGCGGTTGGGATGTCTTACGGCCGAAATTAATCATTCTATCTGTATTATGTCGATAAGTTGCTTAAAAACGTTGTTATTAATGTTTTAAGAAAGACATTACAAATCTTGACAAATAATAACTTCGCTAAGCATAATATCAACAGATTACAAATAGGTAGATTGACTATTAATTTTGGCCAGCCAAACAGTTTTTGCTTACCTTTTTTTCGATTTATATACTTTTGTCACTGTGAATATTTTGTTATTTTATCTCGTAATGTGTAACGTTAAAAAACGGCGAACAGAACTAAATCAATTCTGGCGAGTTTATACAACCATAATTTATTTTTATTCGTAGTTATACATACCAAACTGATATTATAGTTCAAAACCATTAATGAAACAAAAGACTAGCAAAGAAATATCGAATCTTCCAGGTTGTCGGTATAAAGTTTTAAAACTCTGTTATTTGCGGTGAAGATGGCCAAGAACAATAATAATATCTTTGAAATTATATTCCTTTCACATTTTAATTTATCGTCCTCTTGGAAAAAGGTACCGAGTTAACTCGACCATGAAATTTTATGTTTCGCTGTACCCTTTATTTATTTGCAAAGAATAGGAATTTGGGTCTTTATAGCGACTGTTCGGAAAAATCTTTATTCCTTTACCCGGTACCTTTTAACGGATTCCGGAACAAATTATTTCTGTGACAACGCTTTTATTGCAATTTTTAAATTTCAGCACACTTTCATTCTGTTGTTGAACACTTTTGCTATTATTACTATATTTTTACTTATTGAATTGTATTGGTTTTATTATATTAACTATAAAAACTATAAAGGTTATCTTGAAATTAGAGACGTATGACATTAACTCTCTGATTTATCGGAAGCATTTACCATGCAAAGTAAAAGTTATTATATTTATTTTTAATTCTATAATTTATTCACAGGAGCTCGAGGACTCCCTGGTCTCCCTGCACCATCAGTGGCTACAATTACAGACAATTCATTATCAAGTGATGTTTTAAGAACAGGTAAAGAAAAAAATCTAAATCATACAAACATAAAAAAACTGTTTTTATTTTAAATGTTGTCAAATAATGGCCGGATAATTATTAATATTAGATCAGTATCCCCACGGAAGCGTGGGTTACATAAATCTTTGTAAAAAAAATAGCAAATCCTCATAATATCTCTAATTATCTATCAGAAAATACAGATTTGTTGATATGTGGTAGGTAAAGAAGTTTCGTAAAACGTAATTTTTTAAAAATTTGAGTTGATGTGTAACTTAAATTCATTAATATATTATTCAGTACACCGAGTACTGACTGATCTTTGCTCATTCATTACAAATTTCAACTTTCTCAAGCAATTATTCATTCAATAAATATTCATAAGCATCAATTTTCAACCGCAGTGGTTTACGCACCGCAAGAACTCATAACTTACGAAATACACATATTGCCGTTTCTCCCCTAACTCACTCTAATAAAACATTGCTTATGGAAAGTCATAATGTAACGTATGAGACTGGATTATATAAATGTTGTAAGTCGTCAGACATCTAACTATGATAATATTATCGCTTTATATAATTGCGAATCAAATGTGAGTCTGTCTGTCTGCTACGCTTTCACGGCCCATCTGTTCAACCGATTTTGATGAAATTTGGTACAGGAATAGGTTGTATCCCGGGAAAGGACATATACTACTTTTTATCCCGGAAAATTCGAGAGTTCCCGCTGGAATCAAAAACCTTAATGTTGGTTGGTATAACTTATGCGTAGGACAATGTGATGGTTATAATTTTTATTTACTGCGACATTAAGAACATAAAGCCACCGTCACTACCACTACTACTACCATTACCACCACGGCAATGGCTCGAACGTAGGTGATGGTGGCTACCTTAATTCATTTCCTATTTATTTCATTAGAAAAAAGTGTACAAATATTGAATTAAAATTCATGGCGTGATGAAGCGATAGAGAGGAAACATTGTAACGAACGAAAGTAGCTATAAAACGATGAAACTTAACTCAGCTGGCTGGGCAGCGTGTTTTACTACCTTTATGATTAACCGAGGCAAACTATACATGAAGGCACGCAATGCGTAAAAAGCTTAACTCTTATCTGGTCTCCCATAGCATCTAACGTTTATCTTAATTTTTTTATAATACAAACAATGAGCATTAGCATAAAAAACCTTTTTATTATACTTGAGAATATAGACTGTCACATACATTCAGCTTCGTAGTAGTGGCCTAATTATTTTTCGTAAGTATTGTTGAACCATGTACAAATGACACATATTTTCAGGACTACGGGAAGTCGCAAAGCTGAAAGGCGATAGAGGTGAAAAGGGTGAAAAGGTAATTACCTATGCGAGATGTAAAAGAAAGCTGACGCCCATTGATATTTACAAATCCCGGTAACAACATTCCACCGTGTAGAACCACCTGCCAAACGGGCGCTATTTGCTTAATAGTTCTCTTAGGAAAAAGTAGAATTGAGTTGATAATCAGAGTGTAATCATACAAGTCGATATTAATTTTCAATCTTTTCAAACAGAGGGGAGAGGGAGGGGAGGGAGGGAGGAAGGGAGAGGGGGAGATTTGTAATCAACAATCATGTTTGATGTTATTGATTGCGTCTTTCGAATACGATGATTTTTCAAAATCATTATTATCACAAGTTGTATGATTGTAACGAAAAAAAATTACTTTATTACTTATATCTTTTGTTTTCTCAATATCAATGGGCACTAAGGCAATTTTTTTTTCTCCACGAGTTTCTTTACGTCAAAAATTTACGGAGTGGCTCAATTCCCGGGGGTTTTATATTAAGATGAGATGGAAACAAAACAGTAATTTTCATACATAATAATGAACTTGCAGTTGGCGGGCAACTTGAATTAGTATACTTTCAACTTTTAACTTTCAGTTTTACTTTCAACTACCTATTATTCTTATATAATTGCTATAATGTGCTGCACACAGAATCTTTACTCGTGTGTCTGCTTTGGAAGCCAGATATACTTATTTAATTTTGAGTTATTTTTGTGCGCCTCGCGTTATGTCTGTCAGTAACTCAGCACTATTAAGTATGTCCTAGTGCGGAAAGGTGGCAGAGATAAAGGTCCACAAAATTTACTGGAACTGATGGAAATAATAAAGGCATAGGCAATTTTGCCTTAAATGTCAGAGATAATCATTATGGTATTTCGAGTTATTTTCGTCATTTCGCATTATATCTGATCAAGCCTTTAAGTAATCATATTTTCCAGGGTGAAAAAGGTGGCAGAGGTATGGAAGGTCCACAAGGTTTCCCTGGAACCGATGGCAAGCCCGGTGAAAGGGGTGACATAGGACCATCAGGCTTACCTGGCACGCAAGGAGTACCGGGTGATATTGGTCCTAAAGGTGATAAAGGTGAAACTGGACCGCCTGGACCAGTTGCGATATCTCGTGAAGAAGCTCTAGTTATGACTAAGGTAAGTAAGCTCACCGATTCTGCCTATCCACCTGAATTGCTGATGTCAGGTGTATGGATAAGATAGCTCTGTCATTCCAAGGAGATGAAAGAGACCAAGAAGACTTAAATGAATTATTTTATCTCGCTGAGAAACATTGGCGTCCTTTAAACTACCCAAAGTCAAAGCGCGCTCGATCGACTATAGGCCGGCCATACACGGACTGCTCCAGCAGGTAACCAGTGATCAACACACACGGGCCGCTTTTGCAGTAATAGTCAACAGCTTGAAGCTACCATTGATAACTGCTGCCAACCGCCCGAAGTAGTCGCAACTGCTTGAGCGGGTCCATGAATGTGTGTACGTAGAAGACTGAAGTTCACTATGCAGTCGCATCTCGAAGCAGTCCATTCTGGCTGCTTTAAGCTGAGGAGGTTATGAGTGGTAGCTTAGCGCACACAGGAAGTTCAATAAAGTTTTTGGACATATTAACCCACTAGGTGATGCCCGCGACTACAGCCGCGTGGTTTAAGTTTTTTGATTCCCACGGGAACTCTTTAATTTTCCGGTATAAAAAGTAGCCTATGTCACTCTCCAGGTCCTCAACTATACCCATGCCGATGCAAAATCACGTCGATCCGTTGCTCCGTTACGGCGTGATTTAAGGACAAACCAACAAACCAACTAACCAATATACCAACAAACCATATAAACCAACAAACAAACACACTTTCGCATTTGTAATATTAGTATGATTGCGTTCGGCCAATACACTCGCAAAAATTGTATAGGGTCACTTCGTGTATTTTCAGCGTAAGGCCATTGTTTATATTTTGTCCAAGGACCACCACACATTGCCAGCTCAAACAGCTCACTATTCTTACTCTGATCAGCTCAACTGTATCCATGCAAAAAATCACGTCGCTCCGAAACTCTGTTGCAGCTTGATTGAAGGAAAAACTAACAAACCAACAAAAATACACTTTCACATTTACTTATTCAATATACCTACTATTGAAAGGAAACAGTAATTTATAGTTACCTAGAGAAAAAGTTTCATTTGTTTTGCATAAGCTAAGATTAACCTGCTTACTATAGCAAAATGGCGAAGGAACTAATAGTTTAGTACTTAAATGAGTTAAGCTAATGGATTTTCAATCTGGATTCAGGTACTTTGGAAGTTTGTTGAACAACAAATTTTTCTCTTTATAGAAAGTAACCATGGTGTAACTTTACTTTACAGTTAAGTTGAATACAATATATTTTCATTTTCATTTACATTGTAAAATTGCAGCCTTAATTACCAGATAATCACTAAATATTGTGCAGTAAAATGTATAAAATCTCTGTTTGATGTATGAAGATGTATTCAATAAATAATAAAAATAACATATCTAGAGAAAATAACAAAAGTCACGCGCACGTTGACGACCTCTGTGCGTTGTTGTCTTAACTCTTAACGTGCGGAGGTCCCGGGTTCGATCTCCGGCAGGGTCAATTCGAGAATTTCTGAATTTTCCCTGGTCTGGCCTAGCGGGTGGCTTCGGCCGTGGCTAGTTACCACCCTACCGACAAAGACGTGCCGCCAAGCGATTTAGCGTTCCGGTACTAGCGATTGGGTTATGACTTTAATATACCTAACTGTTATGCCCCTAACAGGTTAGCCCGCTACAATCTTAGATTGCGTCATCACTTACCATCAGGTGAGATTGAAGTCAAGGGCTAACTTGTAGTTGATAAAAAAAAAAGTATTGAAATAGCAAGATTTTATGAGAACACAAAATGTTATATTAAGATTATTATTATTTCTAAGAAAGGCATTCATTTGGTTTCGTTATGGTATGCCTGAATCGAGTTTTTTATATTACGAATTCATCCCACGTTTTTCTGTATGTGCCTTCGTATCTCAGGAGAAATTTAGAAATATGGCTACTCTAAACAATATCTTATAGAGCCTACAATAGAATTCTCAATATATTTTCTTTTCCATGAAATCTTTATCTATTAAGTTATATAATATATTTTTAATTTGTCAAAGATCTCATAAACATCTGATGTAGGACGTAACTGCTCAACCGAAAAGTAATGAACGGTGTATTTGCTACATATTTGCGTATTTTATTAAATTTGATGTTTAGGAATAAGTGTAAAATGTATATAGCTTGTGAACAATCATAAATAAGTAAACTATAGACTTTATATAGCACATAACATGCATAACATAGTACAAAACAACATTTAATTGGATGCGAGTGATTTCCTAAATAATTATTATATATTATTATATTAGCAAACGTTTTCTTTCCATATCCCACTTTAAAATCAAAAAAACTTTATATTTATGCTATTAGAAATTAGTTTTTGTCTGTAAAGGGTGAAAAAGGTGAAACTGGTCCAAGAGGGAAACGTGGACACCCTGGAGCGCCGGGTCCAAGAGGGCCGCCAGGTCTCCCTGGTCCACCTGGAGTGCCTGGTACGAACGGACCCTCTGGAGACATTGGGTTGCCCGGGTGGACGGTAAGTTTTCAGTCAGTCAGTTTTACTTTTTATAAAACAAATATTGCAGTTTACAGTTTGCGGGGCGTACATCTTTTTTAAAACCCTGAATTTTAAATCGTTCAACGGGAAGTAAATTAATTATTATGCATAAAATTATAATATTCGCCTTTAACAGGGGCCACCGGGCGCAGCGGGTACACCTGGAACACCAGGACCGAAGGGCGAAAAGGGAGACTCAGGAATTTCACAAGCGGACCTTGAAAAGGTAACCAAGATAATACATGTTACTGAAAAGAGAGGCACGGCATAATGTAGCCTGTACGGTTGGAATTTGTCTATCGAAATGAGTCAGATTTTTAGCTAACCTAACTGAACCCATACCCCTAGTATGGATTTAACATAACAGATGTCATACTCCTTACAGGTTAGCCCTGTACCATTTTAGACTGCATTATCACTTAACTTAACAACCATTACGAGTAGGTGCCATTGCAGTCAAGGGTAGTGTAGTGGCATCAAAAATATTATTACACAAATGAAACCAAATTAAATTTTTGTCGTGAAGTAGCCACTACGTCTGATCTAGCCTTTTTTTCCAAACTCAAATAAATATACCTTCACACATTGAATGGAAAATTACGTTGCTCATTAATTTTGCTGAAGGTAAAAGGTGAGAAAGGCGATCGAGGGTACGACGGGGCACCGGGTCCACCGGGGAAGGACGGGCCCCAAGGACCGCCGGGTCCTGCCGGCCCACCCTCCTCTAGTACGCAGTACGTACCTGTCCCGGGTCCACCAGGGCCCCCGGGACCGCCAGGACCTCCCGGATCTGCTAACGAAGTTACTAGCGACACATTGACAGATAGCCCTGGGATTAATCGAGATGAACCTGGCACGGGTGGGTACTTAAATTCTAATGAGTTCTTATCTTAGGCCGCCTTTGCGCATTACCAGAGTTTCCTGTCTTCTGTTTTGTATGCATAATTTTGTACCTATGTGTGAAGATGCAATAAAGATTTATACTACTACTACTACTACTTATTCTTTTGTAATAGAATAGAGATACTTGTATTATTTTATAGTTGATCGACCGAAGAATTTTATAGAATTTTCAAAATTCTATAAAACGCACGGGTGTTCACGAGACGCGTAATGGGTTAATAGATTATGGTAAGATAATTTTTGTTTCCCTTTTTCCAACAGGCAAACCTCGGGATCCGCTACAAATCCTAAGAAACTTGAATAATTTAATGCAGTACAGGCAAGAACAATTTGGTGAGTAAAAACAAACTTATACCAGACTGCAACCTTCTTCACTTTGTTAGTTTAATAACTTTGTACAAAGTAATTACCATAATTTATTTAGTTTCGTAATAGTTAAACAAATTAGTGCAGCAAACTCTTAGGAAAGCTTGCGTATATTAAATGGTGTTCTAACTGCAAGTTTACAATTTGATGAATTAAATACCTCTTAAAAAGAACTTTTGTAAGTCTTATTCATTTTATGTTTACATTTTTAAACCACAACATAAAATTTTTATTTCGATGTACAATTAGTATGGCTATAAGTGTAACGTCCACATAAACTATTGTGAGTTTTAGTGAAGGTTATAATAATATGTAAAGGTTATTTTTTTTTAAAGCCGTTATTGTCAAACTTACTAAACACATCGATATATATGTAGGTACTAGATGGGCACTTTCATGGAAAAAGGTCGGACGTCCGACTTTGAGAGCGCGTTCCTAACCTGTCTTTGTCCCCATCGTAGCGCTGTCACGGTCGCTCGTCGTGTAGATAATTTGTTATTCTCAAGATAACATCAAAAATTTAATTAGTTTGACACTGTTTAATTTTTATTTTAAGGTAAGTGTTTCAATTCACAATTATACATTTCCAAAAGAACGTTAAAATCTTCCTATTTAATATTTTTATCTATTACGCAATCATTTAACTGCATGATATATTTTTTTTACTAACTGGCCATGCGGCTTCTATGACTATGACCTATATTATCTATGACCGAGTCATACGTTTTCAAGCTTTCATTCAAGATGGCAGCAGCGCGGGTCTTCTCCGATTGGCCCGTTAGGGCCAAAGGGGGGTACGGGCCTCGAGGCATGGCCTCCTTACCCGGGCGGGGCGTTCAAGATGGGGGCTTAAGTTGCAAGCAAGTTCCCGCTTTTCAGACTAGATGGCGTTGATGGCGTTGCTAAAAATACGCCCACATTCTTTGTTTGACAGGGCCCGTCTATGTAAATTGAGGTCTTTGACTAAACAGTGATAATATATTCACTAGTGGCAAAATAGACAATGAATTTATTTTATTTATTTAGGTGGAGTGTTTTCTTTGACGGAATATGATTGAAATTTTCTTTTCAAAATTAGCACTTGTAGTATTATAGTAGCCTTTATTACATGATTGAGACTTTATAAGGTATGTTTTTTGGCTTGAGTTCGCATGTAACCATTCCTTTAATAATAACGTGTTTTTTTAAACCCAAAGAACCTATACATTATGTAAATCTAAAAATCCTCTACTTGACTTTAATTTATTTAGGAAACTTTTTTATGAAACAGTTTTGCGAGATCCACAAGATTCGATCAATGAGAACGTTGAATTCGATGATGAAGAAGATGGGAGAACTTTAGTCGGAACGGTTTTGTTCAAATCAACAGAATCATTAGCACGGGTAAGTCCTGAAATTTGAATCTATCTCTAAGTCTATACCTAAATTCTGTAGATATAAAGTAGAAAAAAAAATTACATAATATAGTTCAATTATAAAAACATGTTACCTCGATATAATTTAGTGTGAAGCTACCTTTTTATATAAACTACTAGCGGCCCGTCCCGGCTTCGCACGGGTAGACATAAATAGGTACACATATTTTTCATAATGGTGCACCCCCTTCTCCCGCACTGCCCCTCTCACGAAAAGCTAGTTACTCGATGCGCTGCGTGGCGGCCGCCGCCGGCATGTATTTTTATTTTAATTTCATGATATCTTTTGAATGGAATGTCCGATTTCAATAATTCAAAAAGTAATCATCAGGTATTGAGTCTTGAATATTAAATTATTTATTTGGATAAAAATTTATAAATGGTATGGATAACACGGTCTGATTTTGATCGGCATTTCTATCAATTTGTTAAATGTAAAAAAGTAGTTATAGTGACGTAACTACAATAGTTAGACACATGGTCTTGCGAAGTTTTTTGTAGATATTGATAATATATTCTATAATATTGTCGAACATTTTTTTGTCCTATCATTAATACTCTTCGCAGCGTATGCGATGAAAGACATTTTATGGCTAATTTTTTTACACCTTCGGTTGGTTTTAATAGGAATTTCTAAAGATTTCTATAGTAATCTAGTACTAAATATAGCCTATGTTACTCAGTGATAATGTAGCTTTCTAATGAAAAAAGGATTATTAAAATCGGTCCAGTACTTTTTGAGTTTATTCGTTACATACAAAAATACAAAAATACAAATCTTTCCTCTTTATAATATTAGTGTAGATGTAGATGTAGATAATGCGAGCAAATGAGCAGGCGGCTCACCTGGTGTAAGTGATTACCGCCGCCCATGAACATTTGCAGCACCAGAGGTACCGCCAATGCGTTGCCGGCTTTTGAGATTTTTTTTTATCCGTCCTTTGAAGAGCCCCATATTATAATCATGAGGGAACACAGAGGATGGAAGGTGGTTCCATATTTTTCAGGAACTTGTTACTTGTAATGGAAACTTTCATGAGAAAAAGTGAATCGAACTAATGGCAGCACCTCATTGGCTAGGCATCGCGTATTTGCCTAGGTTTACTTTTAGGTGTCTCTGAAGCGATGCCGTACTCCGGCCTCACTAGAGTCACAACTTTTGAATATTTTGGTTTTTGTCTAGCTTGGAACAAACAGCCCGCGTGGGACATTAGCATACGTCATCCAGGAGCAAGCTTTGTTAGTGAGAGTCAACTTAGGCTGGCAGTAT
The DNA here is from genome assembly GCA_963932025.1 of Erebia epiphron. Taxonomy (NCBI): domain Eukaryota; kingdom Metazoa; phylum Arthropoda; class Insecta; order Lepidoptera; family Nymphalidae; genus Erebia; species Erebia epiphron. Next base: position 13,190,405 of record OZ009959.1, on the reverse strand, counting down.
GTTTCGGTAAGTAATATACACGCACTTGGAAAAATCTACTTATGATTAGTTCTAGGCCTGGTAACATTATAAGTGACGATTTGCGGGTCCTTCCAGTGGTAATTTCAAATCATTCAGCTTTGTTCCTTATTCACATTATAGGGGCCGGAATTAGTGTGCAAAGTTTCAGTTTTCTAGGTCAAAGGGTTTAGGCTATACGCTTCTTGGCATTGACAGGTCAGTCAATATTTGAGACAGGAGTTCTCTTTCCTTTTGTGAGAAAATCTTGAACGTTTCGTGACGTGTTAGGATATGACTTCATAATTTTGACTCGCCGTTTAATATTCATATTTGTCAAAGCAAAGTCGAAGTCATGGACCGCTGCAGAGAATATTCTATGGAACCGACAAGCATTTGAATGTTCGAGGCAAACTCACGCACTTGCGCTTAGCATCGCTCAGACCCTAAGCCACCATATTTACCCCTCAGTTAATAGCTAAACATTTTTGAAATATAAGGTACTTATTTTGTAACAGAAAACTAAACATGCTACAGGTTTTTAGAATTAGACATAGATTATCATATGCCTATCCTAAAACTACATTAATACATAATTTCCACTATGCTGGTTTCTGTCTGAGTCTATATTTTGCGCTCATGAGTGTATATTTCAATATTTAAGTAATATCCTCAGCGAAAGCTACACAGCGGTTTTAATATGTAATTAATACGCAGTTGTGGCCGGATAATTGGAATACCGGTTCATAATAGCGCCAGCAGTAAATTAAATAGGTACTACGGTGAAAACAATTTGATTTTCATAATTAAACCTTCGTTTGCTTTGTCATATTTTTTCCTGCAAGGTGTTTTCTTTATTACACGGCTTTCAACCGAAAATTCATCTGGGGGATCCGAGGTTGTGAAAAGAAAATCTTAAATTTAAATTTCCGCTTCCGCCTCCAAGGAAAATGTGATAGCAATGACGCGACTTTAGGTTGTCAGGGAAATATATTGCTTATCTCTCCGAGATTTTTCCTTTCACGCTGAGACAGCTTGATATTAATAAACACACTGATTTTGAAAAGATTATTTTTTAAATCTCGTAATGGCAATCATTAGGTATTTTTGCAGGTCTCTTTCTAATAAACTAGATGATGCCCGCGACTTCTTCCAGTATTGAAGTATGGATTAAAACTAGTGCAGACAGCATCTACTGTTTAATCTATCGCTGACATCACAGTGCCTAAAGGGGTAGACAGTATATAAAAATTCTTTGTGTAGAAATCAAAATTATTTTTTACTTAACAGTGGCTTTGGAAGTCGGTTTTTTGGAAAGAATTTTTATTTTTAACTTTTTAGTGTAAGTACTCTTAATCCCCACGGCTTAGGACCCTGCAGCATCAAAGTTGTGGAGTTGGGACTTGGGTTAAAGTATGAAGTCGTTGCTTGACACCTTCAATATTAAATCATCATAAAAAATCCAAAATCGCTATTTTTAAGGAGTTCTGTACCCTGCAGCATCAGGGTTGAGGATTTGGGACTCAGAGTTGAATCGTATACACGTGCATCATCTAGTAATATAATATAATTGATTCGCTAATTCCGATGTACTGCCGTGTCTACCTTAAAGTAAAACAGAGTGTGATTTAAATTTTTAATTTACTTACCTATTTGTTATTAATATTTTGGTTTTTACTTCCTAAACAGATGGGCTCATTCCTGAAGATACAAATTGCTCCAGGGGGTGCTGCGACTTTGACAACTTTGCAAACGTCTAGTTTGGTGCACCGTAAAAACTCTCCCGAAAGTAGGCCGGTTGTAAGTAGATACTATTTAGTTTGAGATTATTGGTTAGATCTAGAAAATATATTCAGCAGTGACGGAAAGGGTGTAGGAAGTGGTTACGTTCAATTTATTTTTGTTATCTTTTGCATAGCCTAGTGGGTATATGAACACACACGGCTTCGGCACACACCCCAAATTTTTCGGAGCGTTTTTCAGGGGTTATCTGCGTTCAATTCAATTTAATCTAGAATCCTTCTTCGTAAAGTTTTAAAGGATTTGTGACTTTAGCAAACCCACGCTTAGTGAGCGTGGTGAACTATAGGCTAAAACTTTGTCATTCTGAGACCGATTCTCAGATTTAGTGAGCTGGCGATGGGTTAAGTTGATGATGATGATAAACTTTTGCTTCGTTTCTTTACTTGACAGATTTTTTAATGTTAGTTTTTCAAATTATAATGATATTAGTTATAAAATTTGCTATTCGAATAACCGAAATACAAAAATTACTTATGTACTATGTTTCAACATGGTTTCATTTAACTAACAATTTCTGAACTAAATCTTTCGAATTGCAAAATAGTTATCAAGGGTATGGGGATAATTTTATTTTTAACTAGCTGATGCCGCAACCGCGGAATAAAAAGTAGCCTGTGTCACTCTCCAGGTCCCTAACTATACCCATGCCAAAAATCACGTCAATCCGTTGCTGCGTTGCGGCGTGATCAAAGGACAAACCAACAAACCAATAAACCAACAAACAAACACACTTTCGCATTTATAATTTAAGTATGATTTATTTATTGCTATTTAAACAGCTCCGTCTAGTGGCGCTAAACGAGCCGCACACGGGGGATTTGCATGGAATGAGCAGTGTCAACTACGATTGCAACAGGCAGGCCGAAAAGAGTGGTTACAAAGGAACCTTCAGAGCGTTTATCTCTTCGAGGTACGTTGCGAACAAAACAATACGTGTTTTGTTTTATTTTTCACGTCGTTGTTTTGATTTTCACAATGAAAAAGTTATGAACTTCATTATTCTTTATTTTATGGAAGTGAATTTTAGACACAAAAATCATTTAAATAAATAGCACAACTTTTTATACACCATCTTATGGTTTTTTAAATCTTCAAGATTATGAAGGCTGTTTATTCTATACTATGAATTAACACCTATACTTTGTCCAAATTTCCTATTCGTTCACAATAGTGAAACATTTCTGCAAAATATTGTAGAGTGCGAATTTCCATTAAAATATATTGAGATGCGCAAAGTGAAGTCTAAACGAAGGCTTGTGCGACTTTGCTTTTATTTTTTTGTTGATCATTTTACTTTCGCCATTTTGCTACATTTTAATACGGTTTTTGACTCGAGAGAACAATAAAAATTCTTTCCAAAAACCGACTTCTCAAGCCACTGTAAAGTAATAAATAATTTTGATTTTTCCTCCTCTTGTGTGAAGCACTGTAAATATAAAAAATTATAAAAAAAAATTGATTTCTACACACTATGTTGAAGTCGGGCGAGCCTGATGCGTCAACTTTGCTTGTCCTTGTTTTACCCGCCCGACTTCAATATAATGTGTAGAAATTAAAATTACTTATTACTTTACAGTGGCTTGGGAAGTCGGTTTTTTGGAAATAATTTTTATTTTTATCTTTGTAGTATCAGGGTTGAGGATTTGGAGTCAGAATTTTTATGGGTCCATCTCGAGAGCTTCCTCTAACGACTGATAGAAAAAAAATTCAAATCGGTTCAGAAACCACGGAGATATGCACCGACATACATTAAAAAAAAAATATATACGCGCCGAATTGAGAACCTCCTCCTTTTTTGGAAGTCGGTTAAAAATAGAGACTCAATAGGTATTACAGCTATTTATTGCAGGGCCATTTCCTTTTTGTTGGTCCGCAACCGCGATATCAGGTACACATTTCATGTCATACAGTTTCCGTTTATATTTTTTATGCATACTAGTATATATTGGAATCAGATTTAGAGTACCACGCTTCATGTAGGACATTGTTATCAAATCATTTTTTTTTCTTTTTTTTAATCATTTATTGATAACAATACAATAGAACTAACCTAACATAATTACATAACAAATCATGCCCACCTGGAATGGTGGCAAGAATGCTGGCTGCATTTCCGTGTAGGACAGCCAGACTGATTCTTTGCGCAAAAAATGAGCCAGCCTTTTTGTCACCAGAGACCGCGGTGAAATATCTATTGATATTGGACTGTGGGAATTTATGAAAACATTTTTTGAAACTATATTTGTTTTTTTTTGAGGCTACGTACCATAATGTAATTTATCAAAATGTTTTGTTATCCTTGGATAGTAAGGCTTAAAAATGTTATAATTCAAGAAAATTTTAGCTTATATTTTTATATAGGGTGCAAAAAATTGAGAACATCGTGAGCTGGGTGAATCGAGAGATACCAGTGGTGAATATTCGAGGGGATATTCTCTTCAACTCTTGGAACGAAATGTTCGATGGATCGGGCGCTTTATTTGCGCACGCTCCCAACATATACAGCTTCAATGGGAAAAATGTCATGACTGACCCTTGGTGGTAAGCATTTTATGTATATACTAGCTGCCTGTATTTTCAGTTCCCATGAGAACTCCTTAATTTGCCTGTGTTCCATTGCATGCTTGTTGATCCATGCAGGAGACCTTCGTCCAGCAGTGGAAGTCTGTAGGTTGAGACGACGAACACGACGGTGACGACTCTCCAGGTCTTCACCTATACCCATGCAGGAAATCAAGTCGATTAATTGCTCTGTTGCAACGTGACTGAAGGAAAAAGCAACAAATAAACACACTTTCGCATTCATAATATTGGCATGATTATATCTCTCATGATTTTTTGTATCTCAGAATAGTCTAAAAAAGAAGTAAACGAACCTTCACCATGTACTGTAATTCAAATATCTTTTTCTCAAAACTCATCATTCTTAGTTAGCCTTATTCACTCATGTTAACGAAATTTATTGATGCAGATCCTATTAAATACATTGCCTGTTATTAAACTTGTAACTAACCTACCTTGTTTCTGCAAATAAGGAATTTTGAATTTGAATTTGAATCTTGTTTGATTAACTAACACCAGTCTTTCTTACTACTATTCTTACTTGAAAAGGCCCACAAAAGCTGTATGGCATGGCGCTAACCCTAGCGGCGACCCGACCATGGATTTGTTCTGCGACTCGTGGCACAGCGGCAGCCATGAGAAGTTTGGGCTTGCTTCGTCACTACGCTCCAACAAACTCCTGGATCAGGAAACGTGAGTTTCTCTTATTATATAAAATTCCTTCTTCATTATAAGCCAGGAAATCCTATGGAGTAACAAAGTAACTATGAGGATAAACACGCTGAAATGGCAGGGGCAGGCCACATGTCTATCACACAGCCAATGGTGGTTGTTGTATGACCTATAACCCACTGAAGCGAAGACCACGGGAACTTGGTGTATGAAGAAGGTAACAACAAGTAATTGAATCAACGCCAATCTTTTTGTTGGATATAATCCCAGTTATCTGTTCATCTTTAAGTTATTAGATATCCCAAGAGTAGGTTACAATATTTTAGTTTCGAACTAATACTCCGATAGCCAATTGGAACAGTGCCGGACTCATCTTTGAAATGTACTTCAGCCAAACCAGCGATCAGCCATGAACCTATATTAACTACATTTATACAGGCTGTTTTAAAAGTGACCAATAAGTTTAAAAACAAAACAGTCAGAGCGAGCTGAGCTGTCATTTATAGATAAGCTACATAAATAATATTAATATTATATTTTTAAAATGCATAAAAAAAACTGAACTTAATTTCAATTATTTAACTTGTTTTTTTTCTACTTTTTAGCTAGCGAAATAAAATCTGCTCATGTGATGCTTTTTCAAAGTACAAATTTAACTAAAGACTAGCTGATGCGCGCGACTTTGTCCACTTAGAATAAGTTTTTTTAAATACCACGGGAACTCTTTAATTTTCCGGGATAAAAAGTAGCCTCTGTCACTCTCCAGGTCCACAACTATACCCATGCAATAAACATGTCAATCCGTTGCTCTGTTGCGATGTGATTGAAGGACAAACCAAAAACCAACAAACACAAACAATTTCATTTTTATAATGTTAGTATGATTTACCTTGATTAAAGGTCATTGAATCAAAAACTTTAAATTCAGATTTTCCTTACTAGAACATAGCCTCTAAGTTTCTACTTCACTGACCGCCTTTGAAATAACATCCTGTATAGCAGAAAAATATCCATCGACGCTTCTGCGAGTTCTGCGACCCGAAGGTATTTGGGTCATCTGATATATTTTGCTCAGTACATTTTTTTATGAACGAAACAATATTTTATCTCAAAAAATGTGTACTGTTTTTATTTTCTTCACTCTGTATCTCTGTGTCAGTGAAATTTATATAATTTCACAAAGAGACATATAATGGAATTAAGTATTTCGTTTTTAGCTACGAACTGAGTTTCATTCAATACAAAAATTATGTTTCATTATTAAAATTAACTATAAAAATATTTTACTAAACGAATCATCATATAAAAGGAAAAGGTGACTGACTGACTGACTGATCTATCAACGCTCAAACCACTGGACAGATCGGGCTGAAATTTGACATCCCGATAGCTAACATGACGTAGACATCCGCTAAGAAAGGATTTTTGTAAATTCAACCCCTAAGGGGGTTAAAATGGTGTTGAAATTTGTGTAGTCCACGCGGAAGAAGTCGCGGGCTTCAGCTAGTCTAGTTTTTAAATAATAATGCCAACACTTAACCCATTGGTGCTGAAAATTTTAAGATTTAAGTATAGTTAGATGAACGTAGAGAAAGGGTTTTCATAAATTTCACTCCAGCGAAGTTTAGTTAGGGGCAAGTTAACTATAATAATCAAGGAATTTGGCTTTGGGTTCAGCCAAATTGCAAGCTGACAAATGAGCTAAGGACGAAATTCTACGAATATAATATGTCTGTGACATAACCATACTACTTTGATGAATATATCATGAGACCAAAACCAAACGAGTGCGGAAAATACTACTTTTCTTATTAAAACTGCTTCATTATTACACAGGTATCCATGCAGCACGCGACTGATGCTGCTCTGTATTGAAACTACGCCATCGATCACAGTGAGGAGAAAAAAGCGTTCAAAGTAAGTTATTAGCTTGCACATACACATTACGAGATACTCCGCGTGGTTTAATGTTTTTCAATTCACACAGGGACTCCTTACTTGTTCAGGATGTATCCTGGGGAAGGATTTAAGCTACTTTTACAAAACTTATCTACTTCTGTACCAAATTTCATCAAAATCAGTTGAACAGATTTAACGCCGATCGATTGAGTTTTCTATTAGAAAGTGGCAATACGCGACGCGGTGGCGACGATTTGTCCTGTCGTTTTGTCTGGAAGCCATTTCTGTTCCTAATGTAATTTTGTTCTCCTGCTTTTATCCTTTATTTTCTGCGAGATGAGAAATCTAAATTACGTATATCATTTACAACGTTCAGGTGTGATCGTAAAACATAACTGAATTTATTCTCCTCTGAGTTAAAGTCGGATTCAAACCTGTCACCCGAAGTAAAAAGTGGCACGAATACTCCGATTCTCAAAGGAGAAAATTCAAATACGGACATTTACATAATACATTTATTCCATATGAAAGTAACGTTCATGTTTTCTCCGGCAGATATCGTGTATCCGACAAAATACATTTCCTGAAAGACATCGAAGAGCGTAACCAAACTAGACTTCGTTTATAGATATTGAATTCATATTATTTTATTAATCTTTGAGTGCTTACATGGGCAATTGGCACTATATGCATAAATATGTTATGTTGATATCTGTTTAGGCCTAATAGGTGCCTACTAAAATGATTAAATTTCTTTATATTTTGGGATTAAAAAATAAATTTATTTTGTAAATATTTTAAATAATAAAATACCGGTGATTTAAAATATTACCAGTTTGTTGTCTAAAATTTAGATACAATTACACTAAATTATTGTATAAAATCGCATCTGTTCAGGAAAAAGAAAAAAAATATGTAATATGTTTCGATCGCCTGTTTCGTATGATCTGTTATATTTATAAGTTTTTTATAAAAGATTCATACTTTACTAGCGAATGTCCGCGACTTCGTCTGCGTGGTTTGAGGTTTTTTGGTTCCCGCGGGAACTCTTTAAATTTCCGGGATAAAAATTAGGTAGCCTATGTGCTATTCCAGACTATAATCTATCTGTGTGCCTAATTTCAGCCAGATCCGTTCAGCCGTTGGCGCGTGATTGAGTAACAAACATCCATACATCCATCCATCCATCCATACATCCATACATCCATAAGTTTGCATTTATAATATTAGTAAGGTAACATTGTCACATCGATGAAAGTTAATTACAATATTTTAATGAGTATTTTTCTTAATTAAATCAGAATGTCACACAATAAATACAAAGTACAGTCCAGAATCATTATAATAAATCGTTTTACAGTGGTAATTTATCAATGCACATCGAAATGAAACACAATTTCATATTTTGAGGTTTTTGCCAGAAGTGACAAATGATAACAGAAAATGGACGTTGTTATCTCAAACAAGGGAAATTATAATTTCAAGTTTGTAATTTATTTAGTAATTTGTAATTTCTTTAATTTTCATTAAGTTTTTACGTACAGATCGAGGAATTTTCATTTTTTAAATTCATATATATAAATAATTGCAGAACCGGCCGAATTTCGACCTTGCGTTTCTCTGGGAATCGAGTCTTTGACCGTTAGGCGACAGTTCACTTTATCCTCAGTGCCGAAACTTCTGTTGAGATTTAATTTCAGTCAGACTGTAAGTGTCATCCATAGCGTGTTACATAATATAAGGCCCATAATGCATTGAAGCTTTTTAATTCATTGATATTTTGAATTTGATTAAAAATCTTGAAAATGAAAAATAACGTCCCAATACCCATGATAGTACTTATAGATTAAACATATGAAAATAATGAATACTGTAAATAATTTATATATAGGTAATACAGTTTCTAAAACGAATCCTGGAGGAGCATAACGACAATATAAAAAAACTTACGTTTTGTGAGGACGGTTTCCAACCACTTTATACAGCCTATTAACGTCCCACTGCTGGACACAGGCCTCCACTCTCATAGGAGAGCGGGAATTAGAGCTTAGACCCACCACGCTGCTCCAATGCGGGTCGGCGGGCTAAACCCGGGCGGGTGAGGAAAAATGGAACCCTTATAGGACCACCTTTTTCTCGGAAACGCGTGGAGGTATCCAGTTTAAATTAATTTCAAATACTTAGGTCTACGGTCCCTTGGAGCTGTGCAAAACTCAATTCAACACAATCAAATGATACGGCCATTTATGCTGCATATTTTGACACTCGCAAATAAATCAAATCCTATAGGGTACTTCCCGTTGACCTTGAATCATGAATTTTGCAAGAAGCTGGATCTTAAAGCACAAGTATAGGAAAAAAACCGAAAATAATTAAATTGCGTTCCGTACTCATAGTTCAGCGCCATAATATGTAAGCTAGTTATTTCACAGCTGATAACGTATTATTGTGATGACATCTTTCTTTTTATTTAAGTACTAAAATATTTTTTTTAATTATGATGTGGTACCGAACCCTTTGTGCGCGAGTTTTACTCAGACCACTAGACCACTAGACTTGACCCTAGACCGGTTTTTTATGCAATGTTATGACGTTACCTTGATCCGAATAGGCATAACATTTATTTGCTAATAATCACACAGGTCTTACACCGTAAACCAGAATAATTATTTATTACAAGTGGTTTAATTCCAAGTAGCCCGTATTAACTTAAACCCTAAAACTTAGTTTAAACTTACGGCTTAGAGCACAGGAGAATATAGTCCTCTCGTAATACTCACTCGTAAATTTTATCTCCAAGGAATACTGGGAAGCGAAGTTATGTAAATTACACTTACGCAGAATAAATTTACATTTTTTTATAAGCTTAGCAACAATGGAGCAGATTACCCCTAATTATCTAAAAAATATATCAGAGTAACAATTAGTGTAACTTTTGGTACTACAAGTATAATTTACAAATTTAAAACAACCCCCGACATAATATTATGGAAGTAACAGATTAAGAAAAAAGCTGATGACCTTGAGACGGATTTTCATGAAACATGGCTAAGAACACTCGGGATACAATTATCTATGCCACAAAAAAAACTAAATGAAAATTGGTTCATCCGTTTGGGCGCTACGATACCACAGACAGATACACAAACAGACACGTTAAACTTATAACATCCCTCTCTATTTGCGTCGGGGGTTAAAAAATACTTGTTCCCTGCACACGGGTCAGCTAAAAATAAACTAATATCCAATAAACTATATTTCTAGCCATAGTATGCTGTTCTGGTTTGACCATTGACCAAAGCCCATTCATTATAATTCCGAGCTATTTTATGGGCATCGGCCATTGTAACTGCCAAAATACATTTCCCGTGTATCGGTGGTTGGAAACCGTGTATTATTAATCGTGTCAGCCATTTTCAAATTTAATAGTCGATTTGTAAATAGTTGGCTTTTAAAACCTTTTCTAAAGTGTTATATTTAAAAAATACAACCCTGTATTATAGATAGTGAAATGTAACTTGTATGCGGATGTAAATATAATTCCTGTTAAATAAAACTAGCATGAAAAACTACTGCCATTTTCAGTAGTTGTTTATGTTACTTATTTCAATATTAATAAAATTATTATGTCCAGTTAAACATACGTTTTGTGTAAGTATTTAAGTTCGGCTTAAATAGTTACGGACTACATTTTTATTTTTTCAAATATACTTGTTAATATGTTATAATATTATCTCTATTGAACGCTTGCGTTCAAAAATAAGTTGACTTCGTTTTTACGTTAGCTATTTAATGTCTCAGTAGTAGTATTATTTTCTAGAATAATAGGTACATAACTTTTATTTTCATTTTGAATAACAAATTAAAGTTTTCGTGTATTTTTAAAGGAGATAAAGGTCTGCAAACATTTTAACAGTAATATATCGCTTGTAAATCCATCTGCTAGAAATCTGCTATAAATGTTTTTAAGAAACAACAAAAAACGCGAAATTTTAAAAATACGAAAATACTCTATTTAGAAAGACAAACTATAACACTGAAAATATAATAGACCCGTAAATATTTTCTACTTACAGGTAAAAACGCATTCATAAAATTAAATTTACTTAATTCAAATGCAGATGGATCTTTCAATGCGATACTGCCACCAATTCGGATTGATATAATGAAATAAATATTATAAATTTTTACTGGGTTATATTATTTAGTAAATATTATTAGCATATGTACATATTTGTTTTTATACGTTTGAACTGCTAATAGTTTCCTTTCATCAAAAGTTTTCATTGGAAAGTTTTTAAAAATCACAATCACTGCCTTTATGTGAAAATACATTACCGACTGGCTAGGATAAAACGTCCGCGGGAACCGTCTGCGACGAAAAGAAACGACGTTTTATCTTGAGGCCAAGTGTGCGCGCCATTTCTTTATTGAAATTTATAAAATTATAATGCTTTTGTTTAACCCAAAATTATTATGAAACTACTTCATGTATTATAAAATATAAATATCTTTTTTGTGGCATAAACACTATAACTTAAAAATAATATGTAGACACAAGTCTACCGGCCGACTACTGAACCCTTAGAACTATTAACTCATGGACTAATTTGTTATCAAAATTACTGATTACAGCACCTTTAAACAGGTTCAGTAAGGGAATAATTAAGCTTAAATTATTCAGCTTGATTCAGCCTCTATCCACACAAAACAGACGTTTTCTATACGCATCCATTAGCTTTATGCAGCTGAACGGCGGCGTTTACGTATATATAGCAGCAATTTTATAAAGAAAAGCTGAATCAAGCTGAATAAGCTTAATAATTATTCCCTTACTGAACCTGTTTACAAGTGATGTAATCAGTAATATGAATAATCAAATAATAATTTAAATATCAAAACAGATATTAGCGTTTGGAGTGCGTATATTACTGTTTCAGTAAGTATTCGGCCGAAAGACTCAGCGACAAAAACTAACGCAAACAAAATAGAGCGCCCCTAACGCTGATTTTTCAGTATGTATAAAATGTTTAATAAATATTCATTACTGTGATAGGGTTGAAAGCATACAAAATAAGGCGATTGAATGTTATTAAGAGATTTAACTGTTCAATTACAATATTATAAATGAATGTATTGTGAATAAGAAACATGTTCATTGAGTTTTTTGTGCTAGAAGAGACATTGTGAAAATATCTCCCTTGCTTTAAGGACACTTTTTACGATTTGTGGTATTAGTAATTACTCTCCATGTGACACTATAAGAATAAGTATCTTTTATTATCAAGTCATCATAAAAAACAACCAAAAATTATGACGATATTTTAGCGTCAAAGGAAGTTGAAGTCATATGTTGCTTTAAAAATATAAGACTTGCTGACACATAAAAAATATCAGAACAAATAAGTACTATCTTAATAAAAATATTTAATACAATTTTTTTTCCTACAGATGTGGTGATAACAGGTTTACAAAGTCCCTTCTAGTAAGTTATTGATATATTTCAATGTTTTCATATCAGATTTCATGTATGGCTAATGTTGCAACACTGTGTTATTTTCAATCTAATAAATTAGAAAATTTTACTGTACTAAGTACGTTTGTTTTTAGGGTTCCGTACCAAAATGGTAAAATGGAACCCTTATGGTGCGACTTTCTCCGTCTGTCTGTCCGTCTGTCCGTCTGTCCGTCCGTCACACTCGATTATTTCAGTAACTACCGAAGCTATCGACATGAAATTTGGAATAGTTGTGTATATTAGTGGCCCAATGACACTGAAATTAAAAAAAAATGGAAATTATTTTTGTTCTTATTTAAAAAGGGGGGAAAATCTGAGGGTTGAAATTTAAAAGTGAGATAACTGTACTGTGTGGGGTATCATATGAAAGAGTTTACTTTGTACATTCTAAAACAGATTTTAATTATTTTTAATTATGATAGTTTTTGATTTATCGGGGAAAATGTATAAAAAAATACCGTTCCCCCCCCTTATCTCCGGAGTTTACCAATCGAAAAATTTGAAATAATTATGGTCTATAGGAATTTACGTTATATTTTACAGGAAAACTATAGCCAATGCTCTAACTAGCATAGTTTTTTTGATATTAACAATAAACCTCTACAAACAAAGTTAGTCTTGCGGTTCATTAACAAAGGTAATTATTTATTAATAATGGTACGGAACCCTTCGTGCGCGAGTCAGACTCGCACTTGCCCGGTTTTTTAAATAAAATGGTTTTCTAATGTGTTGTATTTTTATTTCATTTTTATACCTAGCTATTTCTGTGCTGTGATAATAAGCTGTCATTGCTAGCAAGCATCAACCCCTTATCTACAGATGATGGGGATTAGCATCTGAGGACTCAATTCCCAGTTAGATCCTTCAATAAGCTTTCTATCTACAATTTTTATAAAAGAGTATTTATCATAGTAGGTATAGATACCTCCTTGTTAATTTCTTTTCTTTTAAAACCTAAACATCTTATTTGATTTCGACGAAGTGTAAAACAAAGCTTAATGAGAATGATATTCTTATCCCAGAAAATTAAAGGATTTTACATTTCCTGGCATAAAAGGAAATGATTTGTATGTAAAAATAAACTATTTAAGACTAGACAAAAGTGCGTTGAAATTCGATGACGTCACAACTGTGTACATACAAACTTTCGTACTACACGAGCTTTTTAAGTTTGAAAAAGTTTTGCTTATTTGATTGAGTTGTTTTTATCCCTATTGGTGGCTGGCAGTAAAGTGGATGACGATGATTTTTTTGAAAAGCCGGAAAATGAGAATATTCTGGTAGAAAATAAAGCCTTTACCAGAGCCTTTTTATTTTCACCTTTACCCAGTCAAGGTTTTGATTGAACATATGCATTATTAATTTTTTGTTAGAAATAAATATTAACACAGTCCGGTTAAAAGATAACCAGCGAACTGTAATTTCTCAACGTCAAGCGTAGTATAATATTTATTTTACGCTAACAACCCGTCAACTCACTGTCAACAAATCATAAATTATTATAATTTATTTACATACTCGTAGTGTAAGGGTTTCTATCAATATCTGGTTAGACATGCTCGGTTTAGGGCAAAACGTGTTTTTTCCCCTAACGGCAGAAAACAAAGGCTTTGTTGTTTTCAGAGCAAAATCTCCCTAAACATAGTGTCCCTAGACAAAAAAATTGTCTGGTGGGCAAAAAGTCGTGTATTCACTTTTATGTGGATCAGCACATACTGGCATGACAGGATAAAACATCGTTTCCCTCCAAAGCGGACGATTCGCACACGTTTTGTCCCGTCCGGATCCTAGTGTCTTTTTGCTCTTATTTATGTAAAAAATTGAGAATTTGTAAATAAAACTACATTTCACTTACTTCATTTACTTATAAGTAAAGTTATGGCTTGATCGTTATTGTTATTTTTTTTGCAACATTTTCATTTTCAAAATTTTTGTCTTAATGGCCCAAGATCGAACTCTAGTGCAAACCGACTTAACACTTTATTTTTAATAGTTAAGCTAGTAGCTAGGAGTTAGCTATTATGATCGAAAATTCGATTAACTTTCAATAAAATATGGTGTACTGACTTGACGATAATATACTCTAGGGCCTAGCGAGTATTCCTAATAAGTTACACTACAAGTTCCAGAGAACAATTTGGAAACCATTTCACCTACATCAAAATAGAAATTCTCGAACTAAACTGTTTGACTGCGTCCATAATATATTAAAACCCAGGCGAAATTTCGTAGAACTTACACAGTATCGGGGTCAAGACTCATGAATTATTAAAACATTAGTTAGTTCGGTTTGTTTTGTACTCTTCAGACATTATAGCAACATTTCAAGTTGTCTTATGTATTTTTAGTGTGGAACAAAGCTTCTTTTTTTACCTCACGTTTGCTATTGTTATGTGACCCTGGTATTCTAAAAGAAATAACTGGTCAAATGCGTGTCAGAACAACCATCTTTCCGTAGTCACGCAAGAAATTATTGCTATACTAGATGATGCCCGCGACTTCGTCGGCGTGGATTACGGTTTTTTGATTCCCGCGGAAACTCTTTAATTTTCCGGGATAAAAGATAGCCTATGATATATATAGATATTCTTCCCCGGGACACAACCTATCGCTATACCAAATTTCATCAAAATAAAAAAACTGATGGCCCGTGAAAGCGTATTATGATTATAACGCATCGTGTTTATAACTATAGCGCTGACGACGATAAGACGATATGTCTTAGCAGGTTTTAAGAATACCGACTTTTGAAACTTAGTTAGTACTCTTGTCATATATTTTTAAAATCGCTGTGACATACATGTACAATATACAAAATGTCTTAATTCCTGTTTAATAAAATACAAACTTATTATATACCCCTAAAACAGCGTAGATTTTCATTAGCAGGCGCATTAACAACCCTCGAAGCTGACGTGAAAATCCTTCGCAGCCAGTAGAAAATGTCAATAATATACTCAAAAGTAATTTTTATCATCTCAATATTTTGAGCAGCAAATTCAATTTCCAGAGAGAAAAATACAGGGATCCGAAATTGAAATGTGAAATGAATATTTGAAGTACCAAGGCTGTTTCTGGAATCGTACAATCCGATCAGAGTAAATGTACGGAAATGATGTAATGTCGATATGACCTGGCAATTATAGTACTCGTATCACTAGATGATGCCCGCGATTTCGTTTGCGTGGATTGATGTTTTATTATTCCCGCGGGAACTCTTCAATTTTCCGAGATAAAAAGTAGCTTATGTCCTTCCCCGGGATGGAAACTATCTCTGTACCAAATTTCATCAAAATCGGTTGAGTAGTTAGGCCTTGAAAGCGTAGCAGACAGACAGACAGACAGACACACTTTCGCATTTATAATATTAGTATGGATAAAATAGTATGGATAGTATGGATATTTTTTAATTTAAAAAGCTTCTAATTGAAGCTTTATCAGTGTGATTTTTCCTTTTAACCGACTTCCATAAAGATAAAGGAGAATATTCTCATTTCGGTGAATTTTTTTTATATGTATAACTATTTCTCCAATATTTCTGAACCGATTTTGATTTTTTTTACATCCCGTAGCCTTACATGGACTCTTCTAGCGAAGTCATACCGCCTATCAATAAAAATATGCTTACAATTTTGATTTTAAAAATACCTAATTGTTAGCATCATTACTGTTTGTCATTATATCTCATGAAACAGGAAGTATAATATCTGTCAATTTGACTCGTTACATGTCATTCGATTTAATCTGCTGATACGGACGCCATATTGAAAATAGTAAGTATAAATACGAGTGTTTGAACGATGGGAATTCAGTCTCCTGCCGGCAGACTCAGTGATTATTGAATACTTTTGTGTTGAGATCGCATTTTGATTTAGAGCTTAACGATAGCAATCGTGGCCGGATCAAATGAATATTATCTTTAGGTTTAGCCAACTCTTATCTAATTACATTAATACATTCCTCTCACCAAAGGTTGCCTGGTAGAGATTGCTCAGTAAGCAATAAGGCCGCCTTTGCATACCTAGTTATAGTTAATTTTACTCTGTATTCTTTTTCTTTCATGTGTGCAATAAAGTATTTATCTATCTATCTATCTACATTAAATCTCTCGTGTAACCTCTACACGTTTAACTATTTACTCGTGCAAGTTCCAAATGAGAGTACAAATATATTAAAAGTGTCTCATAAATACCTACCTTCTGGATTGTCGCTTACATAATATTCTAGAACAGCCCCCACACAATACCCACGTTTGTCCTTTCTCATATAATAATCGGTACAAAGAGTCCTTAAAACGAACTGATTTGAAAAAAAAACCTAAGTACCAGTACTTAAGGAGCAATCACGCGTTTCCTACCATAACCCACATTCCTACTATTTCATTACCATTACCATGAGCTGTTAGTGAAGCGAAAACCAGTTATTAAAAGAAATATTTTTACACATTACCATAAATACAGGGTGTTGTTAACCATAAAATTTGATGGTTCAGTTTGTTACTCTTTTATGCGCGGGTCCGTTCAGGTGTGCCCTACGCCGCGTGGTCCACACACTCGTGTCCCCTAACATAGTTACAACCCGGGGTCGAACCAATAACATAACTTAATGAGGGTCTAACTGTACTAGTTATTGCGTCACTGAGTTTATTTTCCTCATGCCTACTTACTTACATACTACTGCTAATGTTGACGATTTTGGAAAGGCTTCTTACTTACCTGTGAAGCCTGTAATATTTATTGATATTGTACACAAAACATAGGTCTTAAAGAAAATATTATTAATTTTGTAAACCTCACGATACAAAGCAAATCGGATTCCATAATTTTCCATTGGCAAACACCGTGATCGTATTTAAATATTATTTATTTACAGAAAATTAGTTGTTTACAAAATAATTTTAAGAATAGCTTAAAATTATTATTTGGAATATAATCACTATTCCAACTGCTATGGGTTCAAATCCATGTTGATATCTATTATAGGTAAATACGAAAGTGTGTCTGTTGTGTCTGTCTGTCTGTAAAGCCTTTGCACGACCCATTCGTTAAATTGACTTTACATGCATCATATTACATATATAATTTCATTTCAATATTACTAGTATGCATTATATTTAAAAACGTTTTCTTCTAAACAAAGCATGAATGTCTTTTTTCTAGACAAATACGGCGCCCGTCTTTCTATTTGACTTAAAATTTGCAATCCAACGGGATTCTAATGTTGGAATTTGATCTAAATGCAATAAATTTAAACATTAGTATGAAAAAATAAATGAATCTGAATAAAAAATAGTATTATCATCAAGGAAGACAACATCAAGGCCGGGAGACGCTGAAGAAATTGCTGAAACCGGCAAGCGGTAGAGCGCCGCCTCTCGCATCGAGAATTACCTACATATTATGTGTTTCGATTGGAAAGTAGGTAGATAGTGGATACCCTGGAGCTATGGAGTGTTAGTCTTAGGAAAACTTCTTGCGAGACATTTCACCGCGTTTAATTGCCTCATCTGGTGTATAATTTGCGAAAAATATTACCATGGCAGCGTGGAAATGCAGCCAGAATCCTTGCCACCATTCTACGCGGGCATGATAAGTTTTATTCTTACGTTTTAATTGAGAAAGGGAGTGTTGAAAACTCTTGCAAATTAATATACCTATTTGTTTTGAAAATTGGTATTTTTGATTGTATCGATCCATAAATTATCAAATAAACACAAACCCCCAATAGCAATAATTTCTAAACACAGGATGCTGTATCACCAATTTGATTGTTGACCAGAACTAAGTAATGATTTATCATTCGTACCATTATAATGCTCGATCATCATTAACAAGCTAAATTCATTTGCAATTCGAATGGAAATCGAATTGTTTCGATTGTTGTGTTAAGGTGTTATACAAATTATGTACCTACATTTAATTATACAACAAATAAATCAGCATGCTATTACAGTTAATTTAAGTCACCGTAAAATTGTAAAAATCGTTAGATTGTAATCTAACGCTTTTTATCTCGATAGAATGTAAACTGTTGTCTGTGTTCTGAGTGTAAATTTTTGAAATATTCATTGTATTAACGTTTTCTTGTATCTTTCTTGTAGGTTCGACTTATAAAATCAGGTAGTGCCCGGTCGGGTTAACATACCTAACAGATTACAATCTACCCAAAAATAATGCGTTGAGTTGTAATCTTTTGACAGTTTACAATCTAGCTAGTTATATTTTAATCTAACGGTTAAAAACGATGTTGTTTTAATTCTGATAAAAATTGTAAAAGAAAATTTTAAGGTTTGAGGCACAACGAGAACCACGTGGAAGGCCATCACACTGAATACGCGCGTACATGTGTACGATTTGAAATACAAGGTAAAAAAGCACGTCATAATGCATAGCGCGACTACTACGCGCACACCTGGAAACTAGTGCAGACAGTGAGGCAGAAGACATGAAAATAATAGTATGCTTTGGACTTCCGTGCAGCTTATGCGAGAGTAGTAGCCAGACGTTAGATGAGCAAGATGACGCGCCTACTCATACCACCTCATACGCCCTCAGTGAGCCTCATACCTACTCATTGGCCCAAAGCACTCACTCATCTTGAACATGGCCACTTGGTCTTACTGATTGTGGGTTTTTATATTATAACGAAAAGAGTTTGAATTTACAAGCATGAAGCAGCATTACAACCTTTCTGGCCCTCGTCGAATGGCGTAGATGTTTAAAATAAACCTTTATTTACATTAAAATTTTAACTTTACATAACTACCGGATAAACTCACGTGTTGAATATCACTCACTATAGTTAAAACGTTAAAATAGATTAGAATTTTGTTCTCGAACAAAAACTCAAAGTTATTGAAAACCTCTTTTTTTGTAGTCTGTTAAAAACACATACCCAGAAATAAATACCAGCACATAATATGGAGCCGATGTTCGGTCTAGCGAGTGACACGTAACGTTTCAAAACTATTCCGTCCGCTACCCCGGACACTGAAATGAAATCAAATATACCCGTTCAACCGACGCAGTGTAAATCGCAAACAGACTCCCTGTATGTACTACCCATTGAATTTTATACCATAGAGTTGCAGACGTACCAACAAATGGCTTATAAAAGCGAAAAGACTAATTGTACCCCAAGCGACCTTCCAAATACCACCGCATCCGACTTACTTTTAGTTTAATAATCAGTATCAAATATTGTAATGAAAACGTGATTTGCGTAAATTATTATTGATATATATCAAATTATTTAGTGTAATAACTTGAATAAGGTAATTACCTACATCAAAAAATTAAATTCTCACATAATATAAAGAAAAATCTAACAAACACCATTATAATATGTAAGGGAAAATAATACATTAAGACCTGTATCTGTACCTACCAATGTTCCTGCAAATAAAATATTATTTATTTTATTTATTCATGAGATACTCAGAAAAAATTAGATTGTGTTAGGTACTTCTGCAAATTTTGCTTGCAGAAGTTCAAAACGCAATCTCGTCTTGGCTACAAGTCTAGACTTGCTGCCAGTCATTAAACAGTGCAAAATGCTGACATAGCTACAAAAAACTGGGAAAGTAACTTGCCAGTGGACACCGATCTAAGGATATAGCAATAATTTTTAAGGAGTTAAAATCAAGTCCTCATTTTGTAAATTACTAAGAGCACAATTGGTTTTTACACCAGTCAGGTTAAACCAGTTTCTTGGGTCTAGAGTACCTCTAGTATATGGCACCTCTCAGGGTGGGTATACCTACCTACTATTCAATATAACAAATTGTACCCACTCGTACTCGTTGCAGTACTCGTGCGTCCAGGCTAAGCGAAAATTGGATTACGCCATACTGAAAAGAGTAAAACTTTCCTGTCAGGAAAATTGCTTCTGTCATATTTATTTTATTTATTTATAGCATGTAGGTAACAATATTAAAGAATAATATCTTTAAGACACAGTCTGCAGCACAGAGTACGTATGCTCGTGTGGTCTGCAGGCCCATTTTCGGGAGGTCAAGCTTATGGTAATTCACTGAATGGTATATGGAATTTTATAGATATCATAATTTCAATGTATAATATTATCCTACTCAATTTTATTCGATCATTCCCTGATGGGAATGATCGAATGAATGAACGAATGAATTTTATTCGATCATTCCCATCAATTGATATAATATTTTTATTACACTCACTTATAAAATTTAAAGTAGGTGTACACTAAACCCCAAAGGGATAAAATGCATTATGTAACATAAGGGTTGGACAAGGGTAGGGATAAACCCTCCCTAAGCAGTACAAATCTCTGTTTAATTTTTGAGGCTTTAATTGTAATAACTTTTTTGTAACTCTGACATGGGTTTCCTGTGGCAATTTTCAGTAGCAGGCTGTGTCAAGCTGTGTCAAGAGTAGCAGGTTCAATTTCCAGATGTAAAAAATGTTATTTGCAATATGTATAAAATACAAAACATTTTAATTCGGGCTAAAGCAGTCATAACTTTGAGCAGGTACCTAAGAATTTCACTTTGAAACAACAAACAAGATATTTTAGGATTTTTAATATGGTTATCGAGTCTCGTATCGATTATAGGAGATTTACGGAGGAACTCCTTAATTTCCCGGAATAAAAAGTCCTGTGTCCTTATCTAGCCTGGGATGTAACCTACCTCTATAACAAATTTCATCAAAATCGGTTGAAAAGATAGGGTGTGAAGCGTACCAGATGGACAGGTAGACAGGCCGACAGATGGATAGACGGATTTACTTCTTTATTATTAGCATGGATTTTGACACAACTTGAAACGTTAATGTTATCAAATAACTCAATCATTGCAGTAGGTATATAATATTTTAGACTGAACATGACAAAATATTTGTTTTGTTTTCTGATTAATCCACAGTCACTTAGCAATCATAATAATTAACTGTTCTATAAAGTAAATACACAAAAATGAATTGCACAAAATATTAAAACATTTGTTGGGTCTAACGCTAGTCCTCTCCGGATGAAAATGTAACACCTTTTATTTACACCAAAATCCTTTTAATTTCACAAACCGCACATCCTTTGTAAGCTTCAGCAACACCCTATTTTAAAACGGGTATTCAAACTTCAAAGAGATTATTATTTTAATATTCAGTAATTTCTGACACTGGTATTTCACTCTATACGCAAATGCAAATGTAATGCCAATCAATATTAAAATTGTTTATCATATAACGTAACAATAATGAGCAGATTTGTAAGGAAATAGAAATAAAATAAAACAAAATATAATTGAAGGTATTTTCATACTCGTACGTGGAATTCTTTTCATCTGCCATTTGCAATGACCATGTGCATCCATCACATTTCGTCAGATTAATCCATATTGTATAAACATAGACCGCTAGCAAAATCAAAGCAAATAGTTGAAATAATATTATTTTATTACAACTACTTAAACTGAAGTTATAATTAACAAGATAACACCCGCGACTTCGTCTGCGTAGATTAACGTTTTTTAATTTCATCCTGAGTAGCCTATGTCCGTCCCTGGGATAAATCCTATCTATGAACAAAATTTCGTCAAAATTGATTGAAAAGATTGGTTTGCAGAAAGCGTAGCAGATAGACGGACAGACAGACGGACAAACTATTGCAATTATAATTTATGTGCAAGTTTAGAAAAATTATGCGAATATTATTTTTCTTTAGCAATTACTATCCTTTAAACTGGCATAATAATATTATCTCCCACCCTTTATTGAATAGGTTTTCTTTAAAATAGCTCGTAGTCTAAACTAATTACTATACAAAATAATGCGTGTATATCGTCTATATGGTGGCAAGAATTTTGACTGCATTTCTGTTCAGGACAGCCAGGCTGATCATATGTGCAAAATATTAGCCAAATCTTCTGTCACTATATAGATTAGGCAATTAAGCTCGGTGGAATGTCTCGTAAGACATTTTTGGCCCTAAAAGTCTAGCCCCACTTGACATGCACGGAGCAGCGTGGCACGTAGCGGCAAATATTCTTTGCATGAGTTTGAACGGGGCTGAGTGTGTTACCCACGCAGTGCATCTCCGTGCCACGTCTCTCAAGTGGGCCCAGCTCTATAGAACCTCATACACAGAATACTTGCCACTACGTGCCGCACCGCACTGTGCCTCTGTAGTGGGGCTAGATCTTGAGACTCCACTACCCCAGCGTCTCCACCTTATAAGATAAGATAACCACCTTATACTTACTAATTAAAGTGATCGATCAAAATACTTTTATACTTTGTAATATAATAACTTTTACCATAAAAAAAAAAACACTTTCAAATGCTCATACAATCCAGGGTGCTTGCTAAGCTTGATTTGAGTTTTTAAAAACATACCAAGATAATATTTTTGTACTAGTATTACATTATAGGGAGACGAATTTGTAGGGAAAGCACAAACTCGCAAGAATCATAAATATTACAAATTCCCAGGGAATACCTCACCCGCTACCTTGCCATGCTAAGCCAAGTGATTCGAAATCGGTATGCCTTGTCGACGACGGAATTTTTCGTATTGACGTACAGAGAGGCATCTCATGAATTTATGTCTTAAAATATTCTAGGTAAGTCATTTTAAATACTATGCAATGTAGAATCTTAAAGAATAAAGGAATTTTTTCATGCTACGACGGCCTTTCGTAGTAATGTCAATGCTTCCCTACGAAAGGGATGTTTCTGTATCTAAGTATGTCTGCTTCACTTACACACTACATCTGTACGACCCATTTTCACGAAAGTGAGCAGTAAGGAACTATTCTATGACAAAATTCCTCAACCTATTTTAAACTTGCCTTTACACAAGTTTAAGAAATCCTTTGAGTTATGCTCCTGAAAAATGCTTATTGTACGCTTATTGTTGAAGATTATGTAAATGATAAAAGAGCATGGATTTGACTCGCTCTAGCAATACTTAGGAGTTAGGACTGCGGTAACTTATGTTTAAACACATATTGTATTATATAGTGTAAATATTTTTTTTCAAAAGAGCAACCACCGAGTAGGAATGATATTCCGAACCAGTGGTAGATTCACTCGACGATTCAAAAGCACTTGTTAAAGTTTATTTGAATACTTGCTGCCTGCGACTTCGTCCGTGTGGATTGAGGTTTTTTGGTTCTTTAATTTTCCGGGATAAAAAGTATGTGTGTATGTGTTATTCCAGACTATAATCGATCTCTGTGTGAAATTTCATCCTGATACCATTCGTCACAGAATAAATAGTATCTTTGTTATCTACTAGTATTTCTAGTAAAAATAACCCTGCTATAGAATTTTAAATGAAATACGACTATACATATAAAAATTAAATAAATGAAATTAAATATTCAATTAAGTATTTAATCAAATGAGATAATTAATATCTACCTCGTAGATTTTACTGTACTGTCACCATAGTCGACATAAATATATACACATGTAGAATGCAATTCAAAGATTCATTCACAATCGGCTTCCCCGCTGAGTTTAATTGAAGCGCCCCTTTGTGGCAGTTATTATCCATCTGTAAATGAAATGTGACATTGTTATACTCGACTATGATACGATCGTGATGAAGTATTTAACACTAAATATGATAGAGAATTATGTTTTAATATTATAACAGCGTATCTTAAAATCTACAATCTTCTCTCTACATAGTAAAATGCAAAGCCGCAATCCGTGATAGTGTAACTATAGTTTTAGATTGTCTCCCTCTAAACTTCTATATAAAAAAACAACAAGAATTTATTATGGGAAATGAGATACTGAACTATCCTAATCGGGGTAACTAATAGTGTTTTTAGGTTATTTAGCATACTTATCTAATCTAATATATATATTTATATATAAAATCGTTAGCTAATCAACGCACAGCCTAAACCGCTGGGGATAGAAACTTATAATTTTGACAGTAGGTTCCTTTTGTGACGTAGGCGCTCACTAAGGAAGGATTTTTCAAAATTCCACCCCTAAGGGGGTGAAATAGGGGGTGAAAGTTTGTATGAAAGTCCGTCATTTCTCAAGTTATATCCATGAAACTTGGTATACGAGCTACTGGTTGAAAATGAAGAAATAGGTGTTTCACAGTTTTTAAAAATTCTACCCCCGAAGGGGTGAAATAGGGGATGAGAGTTTGCACGAAAGTCCTTCATTTCTCAAGACATTCTCAAGTTATATAAACGAAACTTGGTATTTTGGCTTTCGTTTAAAAATAAAGAATTAGGTGTGTCACAGTTTTTCAAAATTCAACCCCCAAACGGGTAAAATAGGGGCTTTAAGTTGGTGTAAAAGGCCGCCGTTTTTCAAGTTTCAAGTTTCAAGTTTGTCAAGTTTCAAGTTATAGCCATGAAACTTGACGTTTGGGCAACGGGTTTAAATTATGAAATACATAATTCACAGTTTTTGAAAATTCTTTCCCAAAGGACGTTAAATAGTCCTTCAATCATGCTGCAACAGAGCAACGGATGTTTTTTGTGCACAGTTTCTTTTTATCCCGGAAAATTAAGGAATGCATGTGGGAGGTTTAAAACTTATGCCACTTATGCTAGTAGCATATATTTTGTAAAGGTATGAAATACAACACTAGGTCTGGCCTTTTCAAAACTTCAAAAAAACTATTTTGAGAAAAACTAACAAAATAAAAAAATAATAAATAAATAGATTTTAAAACTACTACCTAATTATATTTACTACTGTTGATTTATTTACTACGATTGAGGTTTTTTGGTTCCCGCGGGAACTCTTTGATTTTTCGGGAATAAAGTAGCCTATATGTGCTATTCCAGGCTATAATCTATCTCAGTGCCAAATTGTATCCAGATCCGTTCAGTCGTTGGGGCGTGATTGAGTGACTAACATCCATCCATACATCCATACATCCATCCATCCAAACTTTTGCATTTATAATATTAGTATTAGTATACACAAATAAAAATATACTTCGTCCAAATGATCGGCATGGTGCACAGAACACTGCAGCGCTACTGGGAGAGATGTGTACTCTACAAAATTAGCACACTTATGTCAAAGGGACTTAATATCAGATCCTGCACGTATGGAAAAGGCGTAACTTCTGCATAATTCAATAGATGTTCAGCTCAAGTTATATAACTGCAGAAGCCTATAAATATTTGTCCAGAATTGTATACTTCCACAAAAGAAATCCAATACCTAGGTAAACAATTCCTAGTATATTTTGTTCTATTTTCAAGAACAAATACGAATGGCTGCTTGCGTATTCACCTGGTGCCTTTATTTATTTTTATTGATCGGACCAAATTCATGCCCAAATAAATGTTGAGCAAAACTCCGAGGTATATTAATTAAGTCCTTGTCGATCCACGTCTATGTAACCCTGTAATGAGCATTGGTGGATTCTGGAATTTTATTGCCGGCAATCTGAAAAATCCTTTCGAGACCAAATTGAACCAATTTCGTGTTCGCACTGAAGTTTCCTTCGGTCGTAAATATTGGATGTGGGTTACCTGAATTTCGTAATAACTAATTTGGAAATATTTTTATAGCAACAGTAGGTATCATATTTTTTTAAAACCAGAATTTCATGTTCTTATATTCATTATTAAAAGCTCTTAACTAGTCTTTTGAAAATAATTAATATATTGGTACCTTGATTGCTAAGAAGTGTGCTTTAATTTTTAATGCTCGAAAAGACTTACTTATTGCTTATTCAATTTTATTAGGGTGCCATACAAATAAGTTGTCTTTTCAATTATTTATAACATGAGATGAGGCCCGCAAGTTCATCCGCGTAGATGAGGAATTTTATTCCCGCAGGAACTCTTTAATTTCCTGGGATAAGCATAAGCCCTTCCCGGGATACAACCTGTCACTATACCAAATTTTATCAAGTTCGGTTGAAAAGATGGGCCGTGAAAAAGTAGTAGGCAGGCAGACATACACAGTTTCGCATTTATAATACTAGCTGATGCCCGCGACTTCGTCCGCGTGGATTGAGGTTTTTTAGTTTCTGCGGGAACTTCTTAATTTTCCGGGATACAAAGTAGCCTATGTGTTATTCCAGACTATAATCTATCTCTGTGCCAAATTTCATCCAGATCCGTTTAACCGTTCGGGCGTGATTGAATAACAAACATCCATCCATACATCCATCCAAACTTTCGTATTTATAATATTTATTTGATTTGATTATTTGATTGGACGTCAATAAATGTACAGCGTACCAAATTTAAATAAATATTGATTGAAGACGTATATTTAACTTTTGACTTTACATTAACTTTCACTTGTATGCTGACAATACAGAATCGGCGTCGGCGGCGGCGGCGGGCGCGAACGGGAGCGAGCCCCCCGCGGCGGCGGCGGAGCTGCGTCACCTCCGGCACTGGCAGCGCGTGCTGCAGCTCATCGCCGCCGCGCCCGCGCACAAGCTGTATCCGCGCGGTGAGGGCTGGCTTTTACATTTGACGTGATAACGTCTTATAAATCGATGAACACCGGCTGCACGCACGAGGAAGTGTCACGTTCCACCTGAGCCTGAGCGTGCGAGTGAGAGCGCGGAACAAGCGATAGAGAGGCATGATCGCGTTGACGTCAGAGCTAGCAGTTCCAATAGTTCTGCTACTGGAACGCCGCCACGCGAGCGCTCGAGGGAACTTCTAGTCATCACGTAAAACTATCGTCCGTAAACCGACTTTACAGACAACCGTAATTTTTTTTAATTAACTTAATAGTTACCTATAAAACACTAGCTAATGCCCGTGACTTCGTACGCGTGGATCGAGGTTTTGTGGATCCCGCGGGAACTCTTTAATTTTCCGGGATAAAAAGTAGCCTATGTGTTAGTCCAGACTATAATCTATCTCTGTGCCAAATTTCATCCAGATCCGTTCAGCCGTTGGCGCGTGATTGAGTTACAGACATCCATACATCCATACATCCATACATCCATACATCCATACATCCATACATCCATCCAAACTTTCGCATTTGTAATATTTATTTGATTTGATTTGATTGATTGATGATTAGTACGGATTTGGATAAATTCAATATGATTACTGTCCAATAATATTATGACTGCCTCGTTGGTCTAGTGGTTAGCATAGTCGACTGCGGATCATCGAGGTCCTGGGTTCGATTCCCGGTCGGGCATAAAAGTTAGGTATTGGGTTTTTCAATTAAGAAATTCTCAGTGTCAGCCCGGAGTTGGAATCTGGCGGTGTTGCACCCCCGTGCCTCGGAGAGCACGTTAAGCCGTCGGTCCCGGTTATTATCACTAACATGATAATAATCGTTAAAGCCCGCCAACCCGCATTGGAGCAGCGTGGTGGGTCTAAGCTCTAATTCCCGCTCTCCTATGAGAGTGGAGGCCTGTGCCCAGCAGTGGGACGTTAATAGGCTGTAGTGATGATGATGATGAATATTATGACATTAAGCTTGAAATTGACACAAAAGTTAAATAAATAAAGATTTAATTGGCTACTTGACAGCTGTAACTATAAAATATGAAATATGTTAGATTTGGTAGCTTGTAGGTTAACAATAATTATACAATATGTGTTTTGCATTTAAATAAATTGTAAATATTTTATTTTTGCAAAACAAATTTGAGATTTTTTATCTGTGGATTACAAAGAAGAGGCCCGTGTGACGTCACATTTCAAAAAGAAAACATCGTGTGTTAATGTTTGCGTATTGTTGAGAAAATTATCACTAATTATTTCTATTTGTGATTGTGAGAGGAATGGAATGCTATACTAATACAGCTGATAGTGCAAATCTGCCTAAATTCGATTCATTTATGGTTGCAATTTGCGTGTATACTTTTGCTCTGCCGAGTTTCCTAATGTAAAATCTTACATGTAATTGCCGAAATACACAAAGTAATAGTAATTAGGTCTCGTGTCTAAGACCTAAGAAAGTGCTGCTGTAAAGTGACAGAAATATAATTTATGTTAAATTTATTTTATAGAAAATGTTGGGTTAGGTTTAATTCATTTTTGCTAGATCACAGTTTTTAGTTGATTTCTTTATAACACTAACATCAAAGTGGTCTTCCCAAAGTAATATCGCAGATTTATCCGATTTAAATTCCGGGTCTCGGCAGATTAACTGTAATATTGTAGGAATGTGTTTATACAATTTGACAGGATACGAATTAATTATTGTTTAAAATTAGTCACAGCTAGCAAATATCACGTGACCGGCTGTTTTCGCGCGAATTTAAAATTAATGTATTAAAAATGTATTTTTTTTCTAATAAATAACGCTTTTTTTGAGAAAAGATAATTGTAAGAGGTATAAAATGAACCCACGTACATTTTATAGTACTTTTCCGAAAACTGTCAAATAGCCAATTTTAGTGTCACTAGGTACTACTCTGAATGGATTTCTAAAAATATATTTGCTACTCGCGTAGCAAATATATTTTTAGAAATCCATTGCGTACCTTCATTCCACATTTATACGTACGCGTGACTGGTTAGTTATTCAGATGGTGCCTTTTATTGTTTATTTTTATAGTTCCGAATGTTCCGATCCAAATTCATGCTCAAATAAATGTCGAGCAAGCCCCTGGGGGGCGTTAATTAAGTTCTTAGCTTTACGATTCTGTTTAATCCATAATATGTTTATTTTCAAGAACTTTACTGCTCTAGCTGATTTATGAAAAATCCACCCTTGGATAGTTCCATTCTATTTCAAGAATATTATCAAGTAATTATTTTTATAGCACCGGCCAAATTTATACTCACATAAAATTTATTGTTTACAACGGAATGGACTTTTAATTATTACAGGGACTTAGCGTTTACAACCTGGGGGCTATACTACCATCGCTTAAGCCGTATTGTTTTAAAATTGTTGACGTTGTAACTATACGTATCTTACTATTCAGTGGAGAATAGGTAATTATTTAAAAAAAAAAAAAAATTATATTATATTATAATAATAAAATAATAGTAAAGTAATATTAAAACGATAATAGAATGGTAGTATAGTATGGGTGTATATGATCACGCGACTACAAGCTTACGGAGAAGTTTCCCGTCGTTCCGACCGCTCGCCAAGGGTGGGTATGGCGGTGGTGTAGGAGGGAGTGAGCGCTGTCAACATCTTGTTGTGTTTGCGCGTGGTGCGATACATAAAATTAATATATTGAGCAGGTATATTTGCAATAGATCGTTTGAATGCACTGTGTTGTTGGATGCTATCTAATGTGAGGACCCTTAGCGGACCTAGTTTTAGAGCATCCGACGAGATCTTATCTGCCTCTGGTGGATTTATATACATATCATAACTACAACATATTTACACGTATATTACTAAAACAATTATTATCGCAGGTCGGGTCAGGCTGTGGGGCGTAACGGTGTCTCGCTTCAGCGATGCCTCAGCGCGGCTGGTTCTGTCTGGATGTCTACGTGGTTGGACGTTCAGATGGGATTGGCTTGTTGTTGAATCAGAGAGCTTGCTTTCTGAGCGCAGTGCAGTTCGAGTATACTTCTACGTTCCGCAAAACGTCTGACTTTACCTTGCGATCTACTTATCTAAATTACGTACGTCGTTCGCAATACTCGAACGATAACTGACCATGGTTGGAAGGACGCTGTTTATTATTGCCGAAGGTTGGATTATGCGTACGTTGCGCCTGATATCTTACTACATTTTGCACTACGCTTGATCAGCCTCGACACTTCATAGTTTCATGGATTCACAACCCATGTTACTTGTAAAAGCATAGCTTCACGACCTATGCTGCGGCACATTGGCTAAAAACCATGTTACGCACAAACGACATTCTATCACCCATGGTGGTTCCGCGTTGTATTTGGTATAACATACTATTACTGAAGGGTGCATCACGCCTGTGGCTCTGTTACGTTGCGACGAACGACCCTGCAGTGCGTCCGGTGTATCCTTGAAACCTATTACAGGTATATGTGGGAGTGCACCACTCTAAAAATGCAATTATCCAGCTATACGCTGACATAAGTGGAACGCACCACTCTAAAGTATGCTCGTACATACGTTGCGCTGGCCTTCGCGATTGATGACCAAGTGGTTAAAAGGGGGGGGGGCTGTTGACTTTTGGTATTCTTAGAGATGTATTAGTCCATGTATTGATGTGCCTCTAGGGTACCAAGAGAGGGAAGAAGCCTACCGTTGGTGGCGGGGAGGAGCCAGCCAGCCATCATTTATTTTTTAGAAATATAAATGATGCCATACAAAGCATCTTCCTTTTCTTTATAAAAGGTTATAAAAGGAAGGTGCTACCACTTGGGTTAGTTCGTAAATATCCCGAAGAGATTTATCTCTTCGCGATCACGTTACTTAATGCCTGTTTTAAGTTAACTGAATTACATCTAAAATCTGTATATAACTTAGTCGTTGGGTTGATTGAATTCGAGGCTTCCGAAACTCTAAAAGATCTTGGTTTGTTATGGACACAGCAATGTTGTGAGGGTCTTACTGCTAGATGTATCACGTGCCATTTTAAAGAAATATTGAATTTTATAAGTAGAGAGAGGTGTAGATGCTTAGGGACCCCGTCAGGTTGGTTACAATATGGTGCCGTGACCAGGATACTTCTTTCAAAGCAAGTATCTCATGGGTCCCGGTTAAAGTAAATAAGATAGGTTAACGTAGGCGAAAGCCTACAATATGTTGTCCGTGAAATGGAAAGAGTCAGAGGAAGCTTTCGAGTTCAAGTAGACCTAACGACACAGGAGGATGTGTAGAAGTTGGTATTAAGCAACACAAGAAGAGAGTGTGTAAACGTCTTATGGACGGGGGGTTGTGGTATCTATGTAGATGTGAGATATAACAAGTACAACTTAAAAATTGGGAGAGTGTGTCTGTTAAGCGTCGAAGAATAATAATTAGAGGGAATATGTGTAAGACGAGTAAACGGTTCGATTACAAAAGATTTGAAGAATGCTTACTTCCAGATACCTATTGGTGATGAGTGTAGGAAGTATACAGCATTTGTTTTAACGGAAAGCCTATGTATACAATGTATTACCGTGAGGATTAAAAACTGCTGTGGGAAGTTTTAGTCGTGCGGTTTTATAGTGAAAGCTTTGAAGGGGACTTAGTTGATCTGAACAGCTGCAGAACAATAGTTCTTTGCAGTAATTAGTAGTATTTGCGAGGTTTAAAGGTAGTTATAAAAACAGATCGTAAAGCTTTATTATTTGGAAATAGCATGGAAATTGGTTAATAGTAGAGTCACACGTTGGCTATTATATTTAGAACAATTTGATTTGAAATAGAATATACTCGTATATCAGGCAAGGATAATTTGGTTGCTGATATCTTATCCTGATATCCGCCAGATTGTAATAAAATGCAAGGAGAGAAATCTATTCTGCTAGGAAGTTATTACTTAAGTAAAGTAAATAACGTGCTTAATTCAAAGCTTAAGAACTTGCCTCAATTGCAAAAGGAAGATATAGAAATACCAAGATGTTGTTAGTGGACATAATAACCGTTATAAAAATAGAAATCATATAAATAACTAGCAAACCCGGCGAACTCCGTTTCGCCACCAGATGGCTTTCCCGCTAAAAAGATTTTCCCGCTTTTCTGTTGAAATTTTCCCTGAATTTTCTTTGCTATAAACCACACGGAGCCCGAGACCTTTCCAACGAATGCAAAACCGTGGAAATCTGTTCGTGCGTTCTGGAGTTATAGCGTCAGGAAGGAAAACCCGACTTATTTTTATATAGTAGATGATATATTGTATTTTAGAACTAACCTGGGAGATAGAATATATTTGCAAAATGGGTAACAAGAAGAGGTTGTTAAACAAACTTCTATAGAACTGGGTCATCCAGGTGCTTACAAAATAATTAAATATATAAAGCACAGAATGTTTCGGGGAGATTTAACAGGTAAAGTGAAGGCTTTTAGGAAAAGTCATATTTGTCAACTTGCTAAAAATGACAATGTAAAATATGTAGGATCTTGTCAATATAATAACAGATGACGTAGGTGAGATTGTTATGGCTGTCTTGTACGGACCATTACCAGCAGGATCATTGGGATTTACATACATTCTAGTAGTACAAGACTCTTTTAGTAAATTTATAAAATTATTTGCATTACGAAAAACGACAATCAATAGTGTCTAACAAAACTAAAGCATTTTAATTATATCATTAAAATGGAAGTTATTACGATTTACGACTAATAATAATGGTTCTCAATTCATCAGTAGGAAATAAAAGGAAGGTCATAAGGCTCTGGGATTAAGACAACATACACCACAGTGTGGAAACCACGGTTTTATACACGGAACGAGTTAAAAGGAGTTAGGAAGATTGTTTAGAACTTATTGCCATAAAAATCATAACACTTGGGTAAGGTTTTCCCTAAGAAAAAAGAATCATATAATAATGCGTAACATGATAGTATAGGTTATACACTGAATGAAGGTCTAAACGAGAAAAGCACAAAATTGAACAATTGATAGATGTTTGAATCAGGCACTAATTAACACGAATATAGAAAATATACGTAGACAAGTTAGGTTAAAATTAAAAGTAAAGCAAAAAAATTGTGAAACGGAAAATATGATATGCATAATAAAATTATTAATTATAATAGGAGATTTAGTGAAAATAGGAAAATGTAATAAATCTAAAGAGCAAAGGTGATGGTGCTAACAACGTGAATGTATGTATTTTGGTTGGAAGTTGAAAGAGGAAATAAATGGAGACACACAGAGAAAGACGAAGGAAAAGATGGAGTGTTCGCGCATACATAGATCTGTTAGAACAAAAGCGAGGGTGTTCGCGCATACTCAGGTATGCCAGAACAAAAGCGAGGGTGTTCGCGTATACTCAAGTCTGTCAGAACAAAAGCGAGGGTGTTCGCGTATACACAGGTCTGTTAGAACAAAAACGAGGGTGTTCGCGCATACTCAGGTATGCCAGAACAAAAGCGAGGGTGTTCGCGTATAGTCAAGTCTGTCAGAACAAAAGCGAGGGTGTTCGCGTATACACAGGTCTGTTAGAACAAAAACGAGGGTGTTCGCGTATACTCATGTCTGCCAGAACAAAAGCGAGGGTGTTCACGTATACACAGTTCTGTTAGAACAATGGCGAGGGTGTTCGCGTATACTCAAGTATGTTACAACAAGAGCGAGGGTGTTCACGTTTACTCAGGTCTGCTTAACATAAAAAGGGAGCAAGTTCTGGACTTAGTGAGAGGAACGCGGTGCAATTAGGCGTGTTTGATGGTAAAGACACATAATTATGTTATAAGATTATATCATCGGAGGGTGGACGATGATTTTCTAGTAGCTAGGATCCTACGTGGTCATATTTTGTTTAATAAATTAAAATGAAGATGCAATATAATTAGAGATGGAATAGTTAGAAGTGATGGTTACATATGAGATAAAGGGTTAGCAGGTTTGGAAGTGTAATGAATGTGTTAAATTTGTCAACGAAAAGCTGTATTTACGTCATAAAATCATAACATCGGGGGGTTGCCGATGTTTGTATAATGATAAGTCTATATGAAGGGACGTGATTAAATACTTTAAGACGTAAAGAAATAGGGAAACAGTAAGGAATACCAATTTTAGCTTTAGAACAACATTAGGTGTGAATGTAAAAGGTGAATGGAAAGAGCAAGATGCGAGAATTAAAGGAAGGATAGGGTAGGTAGGAGCTATGCTGCGAAGGCTATTGGTGTGATTATGACATGGGTAAGCAGAGAAAATTAGTTGGTAATCACAATATACGTCGATTGTAGAAGGAAAACCAGGAACTAAAGTAGTCGTGGAAATTGTAGGTTATAAAAAGCACAAAGGTAGGATAGGTTTGCATCTGTTATAAAATCGTAGACGCTGGGGTTTGCGTAGGTATAAAATATTTCAAATAGTTCCTTAGCATAGTAAATTCTGTTCTGCATGCTGCATAGCATAACTATTTGCACACATCACAGAATTTAGGGGGTTGAATGTAACTATACGTATCTTACTATTCAGTGGAGAATAGGTAATTATTTAAAAAAAAAAAAAAATTATATTATATTATAATAATAAAATAATAGTAAAGTAATATTAAAACGATAATAGAATGGTAGTATAGTATGGGTGTATATGATCACGCGACTACAAGCTTACGGAGAAGTTTCCCGTCGTTCCGACCGCTCGCCAAGGGTGGGTATGGCGGTGGTGTAGGAGGGAGTGAGCGCTGTCAACATCTTGTTGTGTTTGCGCGTGGTGCGATACATAAAATTAATATATTGAGCAGGTATATTTGCAATAGATCGTTTGAATGCACTGTGTTGTTGGATGCTATCTAATGTGAGGACCCTTAGCGGACCTAGTTTTAGAGCATCCGACGAGATCTTATCTGCCTCTGGTGGATTTATATACATATCATAACTACAACATATTTACACGTATATTACTAAAACAATTATTATCGCAGGTCGGGTCAGGCTGTGGGGCGTAACGGTGTCTCGCTTCAGCGATGCCTCAGCGCGGCTGGTTCTGTCTGGATGTCTACGTGGTTGGACGTTCAGATGGGATTGGCTTGTTGTTGAATCAGAGAGCTTGCTTTCTGAGCGCAGTGCAGTTCGAGTATACTTCTACGTTCCGCAAAACGTCTGACTTTACCTTGCGATCTACTTATCTAAATTACGTACGTCGTTCGCAATACTCGAACGATAACTGACCATGGTTGGAAGGACGCTGTTTATTATTGCCGAAGGTTGGATTATGCGTACGTTGCGCCTGATATCTTACTACATTTTGCACTACGCTTGATCAGCCTCGACACTTCATAGTTTCATGGATTCACAACCCATGTTACTTGTAAAAGCATAGCTTCACGACCTATGCTGCGGCACATTGGCTAAAAACCATGTTACGCACAAACGACATTCTATCACCCATGGTGGTTCCGCGTTGTATTTGGTATAACATACTATTACTGAAGGGTGCATCACGCCTGTGGCTCTGTTACGTTGCGACGAACGACCCTGCAGTGCGTCCGGTGTATCCTTGAAACCTATTACAGGTATATGTGGGAGTGCACCACTCTAAAAATGCAATTATCCAGCTATACGCTGACATAAGTGGAACGCACCACTCTAAAGTATGCTCGTACATACGTTGCGCTGGCCTTCGCGATTGATGACCAAGTGGTTAAAAGGGGGGGGGGCTGTTGACTTTTGGTATTCTTAGAGATGTATTAGTCCATGTATTGATGTGCCTCTAGGGTACCAAGAGAGGGAAGAAGCCTACCGTTGGTGGCGGGGAGGAGCCAGCCAGCCATCATTTATTTTTTAGAAATATAAATGATGCCATACAAAGCATCTTCCTTTTCTTTATAAAAGGTTATAAAAGGAAGGTGCTACCACTTGGGTTAGTTCGTAAATATCCCGAAGAGATTTATCTCTTCGCGATCACGTTACTTAATGCCTGTTTTAAGTTAACTGAATTACATCTAAAATCTGTATATAACTTAGTCGTTGGGTTGATTGAATTCGAGGCTTACGAAACTCTAAAAGATCTTGGTTTGTTATGGACACAGCAATGTTGTGAGGGTCTTACTGCTAGATGTATCACGTGCCATTTTAAAGAAATATTGAATTTTATAAGTAGAGAGAGGTGTAGATGCTTAGGGACCCCGTCAGGTTGGTTACAACGTTCCTGTTTTAGAA
Source organism: Erebia epiphron (assembly GCA_963932025.1). Taxonomy (NCBI): domain Eukaryota; kingdom Metazoa; phylum Arthropoda; class Insecta; order Lepidoptera; family Nymphalidae; genus Erebia; species Erebia epiphron. The sequence goes on along the minus strand of OZ009959.1, from coordinate 13,154,279 downwards.
TAATAATATACTCGTAATCCTTTCCCTAATTTTAGAGTTGACATTTAGGGTTAAGGTACGTGAGATAAAATTGACATTTTGAAATAATACTACTTTATGCGATGATAATAACCCCCTTGTTTTTGTTTTCAGCGATAAATTAGGTATCTTGGAGGCTTTGTTGTATTTCTTTTTAGCTGATGCCCGCGACTTCGTCCACGTGGAATTATTTTTTAAATTCCATTGGAAACTTTACGGAAGCCTTTTTTAAGCCTATGTCACTCTCCAGGTCCTCAAATATACCCTCAAAAATAATGTTGATCCGATGCTTTGTTGCGACGTGATTGAAGGACAAGCCAACAAACACACAAACACATTTTCGCATTTATACTATTAGTATGATCGTATCTATAATTGTAAAAGGTTAATTAAATCATATCCTAAATCAAGATTTTCAGATGGAAAACTAAACTTAAACTTTTTTTTTTGTTTTACTAATTCGTTACTATAGTATAATTAGATGAAGTTACTTCATTGTCTGCGCTAGTTTCAACATCGATTGTTTAATTCAGTAACTATAATCTAGTTCTGCTGTATTGATAGTGATTTTCATACTAACTGATGCCCGCGACTTCGTCCGCGTGGATTGAGGTTTCTTGGTTCCCACGGGAACTCTATGTGTTATTCCAGACTATAATCTATCTCTGTGCCAAATTTCATCCAGATCCGTTCAGCCATTCTGACGTGATTAAGGTAACAAACATCCATCCATCCAAACTTTCGCATTTTTTATATTAATATATAAAGAGCGCTATACTGACATGTGTATCTACAGACCCTTCAATAACCGCGACCCTTCTGAAAAATCAAAGGAAAGTTATTAAAAGCTTTCGATACATAACGGCAGCCAATGCATTACATAATGGAATTTCTGTGTCGAGTTGATGGCTTGACGGGACAGGAAATTTTTAATCACAATGAGTAATTACGAAATTCTGAAAGCGCGTAGCTTCAGTTAAAATACTTTTGCGGCATGCGGGATATTTTTTTTTATTTGTTTTACGGGAGCGAGAGTCCATTAATGTGATAGTAGTTGGAAAGAGTGATTACATATTTTTTGGTTGGGAGCTTTCGTATTTTTTTTGTATCGTATGTTTAACGGTAGGCTTTTGAAGTGCTACGCTATGTAGGTTTTTTAAAGCGATGTTTTTTTTTTTTTTTTTTAAATTTATTTAGTACCAGAAAGAAGAGAAATACAAAGAAAAACAGACAAATAGCGGACAAGTGATTTTTTATTAATGGGTGAGTTATTATGGGATACAAATTCAGTTTTCATTATAGGTAGTGTGGTTAAATATGTCTGATTTAGAGAGATCTTAAAGATGTCATAAACTAATACACAACCGATCTTCACGTTAAGTTAACGTCCTTCATTACTTAGAAGTGTATTTTCATAAACATACTGTAACTAATAATAATGCATTTAGAATAAATTATAATAAATCAGGCCCAACGGCTAATGCTTATTACATTTCTTGGCTTTAATGATTTACTTTTGGTTTATGTACATGTTAGGAATGCAGAAAAATGTGATTATTTTGCGTTGAGAATGGCCCAATATTTAGCGTGTTTCTTCGAGATTTTTAGAGACCCTTATAAAAAACTACACCAGTTTTAATTAATTTTCGTGATTTTCGTCCATATACACCACAGCAGACAGACGGATAGACAGACAGACACACTTTCGCATTTATAATATTAGTCTACTATATATCTACTAGCGACGCTGTCACCGGCTGTATACGTCTCTGGAAAATAAATTTTAGGAAACAATTAATAATTTCTAAGGAAACGCGTTCTTTGTTGATACAATATGTAGGTATAACGCGCACAGCGTCGAGCTACGTTTGGATTGTAGACTGAGCATAGCGGAGATATAGTGCACTGTGTAAACGGCTCATTTCATTTCATTTTCATTTCATTTATTCAATCGTTTGACTGTTACATAGTTTAAGATCTTAAATAAATTTAACATAGGAGGAACAGTCTACCTCTAACAGGCATACGATATTAAGGTCATACTTAATATTAACATTTTATTAGATTAGAGAAGTTATTAATTACTAAAAACAGATTGGTTATTATTACATATATAATATGTCAAAATTACCTAGCCAAGTTAATTTTTAAATTTGTTAAGTCCTTAGTTTTGTCACGATTGAAAAAGTCATTTAAGCTATAAAATGTCATGTTAATGAGCCATAATTTCAGGATTCTTCTATATTTATTAGGGTTTTGAAGCGCTTTTATTTCCAAAGGTAGATTATTAAATACACGTATTGCAGTTACATACGTACTGTTATCATACATTTTACATGTTGATATCGGTAATTTTAGGTCGTGATGATCTTTTTGTCTTGACGCCACCGTTCTAGTTCTATAGCATGACTTGTTTTTAAATACGTCTTCATGATTTTTAACCAGTAAACACAGTTCTAGTAAGTAAATTCCAGTTAAGGTTAACAGTTTCTTTTCTTTAAATATGAAACGAAGTGATTCATCAGTGCTCAGTCAAGTAGCTCGGCGTAATTGTTCATTTTCCCAAGCAAGTGCTGAGTTTGAGCAATTTTAATAACTTGCAACTAGCGCCGTGTAAATAAGGTTTAAGATATGGGAAATATAATAGAAACATCAGACAATGATTTTTGGCGCAGTGTTGAGCGCTGTTGTCTTAATGTGAGAGGACCCGGGTTCAATCCCCGGCAGAGTAAATTTGGTAATTTATAATTTCTGAATTTTCTCTGGTCTGGCATGCTGGGATTCTTCGGCCACGGCTAGTTACCACCCCATGAGACGTGCCGCCAAGCGACTTAGCGATCCGGTACGATATCGTCTAGAAACCGGCTAGTGGTATGGGCTTAATATAACTGCCATACCGCTAATAGGTTAGCCCGCTACCATCTTAGATTGGATGATCACTTACCACCAGGTGAGATCGCAGTCAAAGGCTAACTTGTAGTTCATAAAAAAAAAACGCTGCGGCGTCAGGCGATTAACGTGTAGAAGGTAAACAGAAGTAAAGTAAGAAAAACCATTTTATATAGTACTGTCTACAGCACCTAAAACAAGCGTTGCATTTATGTACTGGAAATACGATGATTAGACATTTTCAGAACAAAAAATTACTGTGTCTGTCTGTGAACTACCAAAAAGATGAACTGATTTTGATTTAGTTGAGAGTGAGAGTGTTCTTAGCTATGATTCAAGAAAATTGGTTTAGCGGTTTGGAGACCATCAGCTTTTCTTTTCTAATTGATGAAATTGGTATACTGCTATTCCCATTTACAATATTAGTAGGACTGATAAGGAACCCCTACTCTCACTAGAGTCAAACTTTACCAATTTTTTTCACTCTCGCATGACTAGCAGCAGCTGTTGATTTTCAATTCGTGACCACTCTGACAGGTGTTTATGGAATGCGCTTCCAACAAACAGTTAAAAGTTAGATTGTGTTCATGTTCCCACCAACAAACAATAGTTTTATTCAATTATATTCCTTCTTGCAAATAGGATAAAAACCATTTCGAAAGAAAACTACTTTGATCATAGTGGCTCGGAATTTGTACCAGTGTACCTAAATTTTGTTCTTAGATTTTCCACAAGATTTTTGCCTAGCGTTGCACAACATCTGCTATGTGTTGAATTTTTAAAACTATGATATTAATAAGTGCTTTTTCTTTGTTTTCTTGTTCTTTGTTGTCTCTGAGCTCGGGGCACTGACTGAGTTTTGTTTCTATTGTACCTACCAAGTTCAACTTTTTGCTTCATTAAGTAAAGTATTGTTAAATGCTTCAAATTATATCAACTATTGTCTGTGGCTTAAAATCCAATTACACATTCATTTGAAGTTTATTTAAAAGGTTAAAAAAGTTTGTGCCTAGTAAAAGTCAAAGTAAGGATATATTTATTCAATTTAGTTAGATACACTAAACTTACTGAGGTCTAGTTGTATTATAAAATACGATGGTGATAATCAGACGGTATAGTTAAAACTAAAGCTATACGAAGGTTCCAAACGTGCCCTGGTCCGAGAAGAGCCAACAACAAACTCAGCCGGGTTTATTTTTTATTATCACCATCTTAAAATATCGTAAATTACTTAATTAGTAATACTACTACTACTTACTAAATTAGAAAACAGATTACGTGCGTTCAATGTTACAGTATACTTAACCCATATCCCTAAATCGCTTGGCGACACGTCTTTGCCGGTAGGGTGGTAACTACGAGTAGTGACGGCCGCAGCAGCAGGCCAGACTGTGGAAAATTCAAAAATTATAAATTCCAAATTGATCCTGCCGGGGATCGAACCCGGGACCTCTGGCACGTTTAGATAGCAGCGCTCAACACTGCGCCAGGGAGGTCCTCAAAAACTATTATATAATAGTTTGCCAATTGGCTATTTTTATTGCACACACCAAGGTTATTCAAACACACGATTAGTTTGCTCTTTGCATATAAAATTGATTGTTAATTTATACTAAACTGTGTATACAGTGCACTATAATACGGTTAAATTGCAACTCAACAACATCCTGATAGGGTAAATGGGCCATAAATAAATTCCAATAGGTTACTGAGTATATGGAATTAAATTTTCTAATACTGGCCAAAGGCTTTTTGAAATAACTACTCAGCTACGCTCAGAGGGAATTTCTGGAAATTCCTCTACATTACAGAGAAAACTTTCGTGCAAAATCCTAAAGTTTCTTCTTCTAAGCTAAGAACAAAAGTTCACTTACATGATAAACTTAACTTACAATAATTTATGCTTAGTCATACTACAATATGGTGACCCCATATAAAAAGAACTTACATATTATTAATATTAAAGTTGTGATTCAAAGTGATTGATTATTTTTTATTTCTTAAATTTTACAAAAGATTTTTCATTATCCATATATTTCGTTCAGTAAGCTATTGTACAGTAGTGCTTCCTCAAACTGTGTAGTTTTCTAACCATAATTTGTAAGCCGAGCTTTTAATGATTGTAATTTCGTGTAAAATGTTTATGTAAATTAGTTTTAAAAGTAATTTTGTGTGAATGGAATTTGAAAGAATTTTCTTACTAACATAAATGTTTTGTATTTGTGTAGTTGAATTATAAATTATGTATTCGTTTTTTTCATAAAGTTCTTTAGTCAAGCGATATTCAAACTGGAATAAAAATTGTAATAGTCTGTTCTGAGATATTTATAATCTGTTAAAAACTTTACTGTGTGTAAAAACGTTTGTATCGGTACAAACGTTGTCTGAATTTGTGGACGTGTGCAGAACCAGAAGTTTCTGACTGCGACAGACGCGACTGGCTTGCGTTAGGATCGCGATTGTATCGCGTCGTCTGCGCTTATCAATCATCAAATAAATATTATAAATGCGAAAGTTTGGATGGATGGATGTATAGATGGATGTTTGTTACTCAATCACGCCCGAACGGCTGAACGGATCTGGATGGAATTTGGCTCAGAGATAGATTATAGTCTGGAATAACACATAGGCTACTTTTATTTCGGAAAACTAAGGATTTCCCGCGGGAACCAAAAAACCTCAATCCACGCAGACGTAGTCGCGAGGATCAGCTAGTTTTAAATACGCCGTGTGCACATGCTGTTAATGAAGTCAATGCATTTTTTTTTTAACAAAATTATAAACATCACTGTACCTACATATTGAAACATGGCCACCAAAATTGTTCAAAATAATTTTTTTATAAAACTTATCTGCTTTAAAGCCATGGGTCTACGATTTTACTATATACTTTAGTGTTTCTTCAGATGGACCACACCTCAACTACACCATAATGATAAAAATATCGCCAAGTAGTGTTCGTGTGAAGTTTAGTCGCAAGTCGCTGAAGTTGCGTCGTCGCAGCCACAAATTCCAAGATTGGTACGATGTTTGCGGCGAGGTCGGCCGCGTGCTATATCCGACGAAAAGTTTCGTTGTTGCCCCGATGGGGTCAGCATTGATGACTCGTTCACAATAGCATTTTTAATGGTTTATTTATTCATATGCTAATTAATAGTCCATGACTGATGATAAGTCATGATGATAAAGTGTACGATGGAAGAGGACTAAAAGCGGGGTAGATATGCCAGATTTTATTGAGCTCATACTTTTACAATAAACTAGCCTCCCCACTACCCCTATACTAGATTTTCCCCTGGCTAATTATATACCAGGTAATGATTGTGGTACGTCTATATGGACAGTTAGGTGCAATTCTCACCGCTCATGAACTTCGTCTTTTTAAATGTCACATGAGAATATAACTTTGTTCCGTTCCGCTGGACTTTATTTTTAAAACTGTAAACATAAAATAAGAAGAAGAATATAATATTCACTAGGGGATAGAATATTTTTACGTGATGGCTTTCTTTAACATTTTCATTTCATGTTTTGAGATTTTCTTTTTAATAAAATTTACAGCCCGAGAAAAAAGTGCCATAGGGTTTTGATGTGTTTTTTTGGCTATTCAATCGATTAACTTTGCTCAAAGACTATTTAATATATAATAATAATATACAAAATACATCCACTACTATATGAGTGGCAGATGCAGCAATGGTGTCCCCGCACAGAAAAACGTATCTAACGGAAACCTCCTATTTGGTGATGACATTAGCTTTGTCCGCTGGATTCCGGATTTGGGCCGCGGCGTGTGGAAGTCCCAACAAGTGATATATTCGTTGAACGAAGATGAGATGAAAAAAAAACGAAGAATATGCAGCATGGTTAATTTAAAAATACTAATAAACTCTTAACTTCTTGAAGGGAAACTGCTCTATATAATAGTGAAAAACTTTTGCTGTAGAACTTTTCAAAAATATTCAATAAATTCACAAAAAAAAATTAAAAGTTTACACTGTAAAATCTATATCCTCTTCAACTCCATGTTTTCAGCATAGTCGCCTTGTCGAGCGTAAATCGAGTGCCAACCACATGACGTGGCATAGAGTAGTGTTGACTTAGACTTTAGAGTTAGACTTAGTTAAAAAAATCTGTGGTAAAAAAATGATATTTCACAGTATTTTACCATGCCGTTGAAAGTTGTTCAGCATTAAGAAGCGACCCTTATGAGGATATTGGTATTTTTAAATTAACCGGTAGCCCTGTTTAAAAGGGTTGTACTAGAAGTCAACAAAACGTTAACATATTACCTATAATCATGTGTGTTAGATAGTATATTCATACTTTAATGTTAGGTATCAATGCGAAAGTTTGTCTGTCTCTCGGTAAACTTTTCGCGGCCTAATAATATTATATTAAACCAATTTTTATTCTTATTATACTTTAATTAAATCAGTCCATCTTTAAAATATGATATTATATAGATATCGCTGAGGTTTAAAGATATTTCACAAACACAAAAGATGGTACAAATAGAAACGAAAGTATTTTAAAGTGTCGTAGGAAAAATCAATTTAAAAAAACTCTAGTAATCTGAGTATTGGGTATCCCAAATCAATCAGTAAAACACCTTGGAGCGGTATCTGGAAAACTGATGGCTCGAATTTCCCCTTTTATTTTTTACAGTTAAATCTGCAATTCAATCTGTTAAGACGATAGTTTTTATGTTTAAATTACTATAGCGTAAACTTAGCGAAAATGTAGATACCCTACACGCTTTTCTTTTTATTACCGTTACAAAATTAAAAGTAAAACAAATTAATTATCATTTACACATACGACTAGGTTTCGTGAATCTTCATCCGTACTTAATATGGATATTATATTTATGCGAAAGTATGTCTGTCTGTCGGTCTGCTATGCTTTTACGGCTCATCTGTTCAACTGATTTTGATGAAGTTTGATATAGGGATAGTTTATATCCCGGGTAAGGACATAGGCTACCTTTTATCCCTGAAAATTAAAGATTTCCTGCGGAAATAAAAAACCTTAATCCACGCGTACGGAGTCGCAGGAATCATCTAGTATCTGTATACAGAGTTATTATATTTTAGGTTTGTTCTCAATTTGGAGACGAAAAATTTCGTAGGTGCAAACAAATATATACATAATGGAGGGGTAAATGTGTGTTCATATTTTTTTATAGTTTATTCAAAGAGACCAGGTACGCATAAAATATAAATTAATAAATGCCCCGACCTTGCATAATTTAAGGTTCTCAAACTAAATTCAGGGCAACAAAACAAAATTACATCTTTTGATGAAATTATTCATGCCGCCAAGACGAGAGATCTCCTAAAATAATAGATGGGCCTTTGTGCCCCACTGTTACCTCAAGTCTCTTCAAAGTGCGGGCCATTGGAATTTCTGAGGATTAATAAGCCCTTTACTCGGCTTTGGCTCTCAGGAAATTTACCACAGGAATACTATTCTTGTGGTTATTCAAGGAACTTTATCCCAACGAGTACTTAAGTAGCTAAAATATGCGGTTTGAATTTAGCTTTATTAAAAAAATTATACGATAAAGTTTATTTTATAATCTTTTTATCAAGCTCTTGATAACTTCTGTGAAACAAATTTCATCAAACTCAAACTTGTTTACTTCAGATATCGGTTATATTCAGACTAGCAGATGCCCGCGACTTCGTCCGCGTGGTTTAAGTTTTTCTTCCCTCAGGCTCTCCTTAATTTTCCGGTATAAAAAGTACCCATGTCACTCTCCAGGTCCACAATTATGCAATGCAAAATATCAAGTTGATCGGTTGCTCTGTTGCGGCGTGATTGAAGGTCAAACTCTATTTAACATCCTTGGGGATAAAATGTTCAAAAACAGTGAATCCAAGTTCCATGGCTATAACTTGAGAAAATTTCATTAAAACTTACAACCCCTTTTCCACCCCTTTGGGGGTCGTATTTTCAAAAATGGTGAAACACGTACTTCTTCATAGTTAACCAAAAGCCCAAATGCTAATTTTCATGGCTATAACTTGAAAAATGAAGGAATTTAATTTAAATTTTCAACCCCTATTTTATTCCTTTGGGGATGGAATTTTGAAAAACTGTGACATACGTAGGTACTTCTTTAATTTTTAACGAAAGCCAAAGTACCAAGCTTCGTTGATATAACTTGAGAAATATTTTGAGAAATGAAGGACTTTTAAACTAAATTTCATCCCCTATTTCACCCGTTTGGGGGTCGAATTTTCAAAAACTGTGAAATACGTATGCATTTCTTCATTTTTAAACCGTAGCACTTATACCAAGTTTCAGGGCTATAACTTGAGAAATGAAGGACTTTCATATAACCTTTCTACCCCTATTTCATCCCGTGAAGGGTGGAATTTTGAAAAACTGTGAAACATATACTTCTTTATTTTTTACCTTAAGCCAAAATACCAAGTTTTGTTGATATAACTTGAGAAATATCTCGAGAAATGAAGTACTTTCATGCAAATTTTCATCCCCTATTTCACCCCTTCTAGGGTAGAATTTTCAGAAACTGTGAAACAACGATAGAACGAAAAAAGGCATTTCTATCTCTAAACTGCCATTTCTCACCTGGCTTTTAGGAAATATTGAATACGGCTTGTTTATATCCGGTCGATCCTTGAAAGTTACTTTGAAATTGAGTGTTTCATTTTACCGCCGGTCTCGATATTTACGGCAAAGTTGAGGGAAAGTTAAATTTAAAGGGCCTTTGAAGTTGCCAACCGTTTGATCGATACTGAAATCTTCCAATTAGTGCGAGACTTCAATTCTGAACGAAGGCATCTTTTTATGTGTTGAATTTTTGAGGACGCGATTTATCGTTAAAAATCGTTATCTAAAAAAAAGTTCCAAAAGTTGGGTTATTTTATTAACTAAGCGAATCATTTAAGTGTTACGAAGGTTTTTTGAAATGTCCTTAAGTACATATTACCTATTCTTATTATCATATAACTAGCTGATGGCCGCGACTTCGTACGCGTGGATCGAGGTCTTGTGGATCCCGCGGGAACTCTTTAATTTTCCGGGATAAAAAGTAGCCTATGTGTTAGTCCAGACTATAATCTATCTCTGTGCCAAATTTCAGCCAGATCCGTTCAGCCGTTGGGGCGTGATTGAGTAACAAACATCCATCCATACATCCATCTATCCAAACTTTCGCATTTATAATATTTACTAGCGGACGCCCGCGACTTCGTCCGCGTGGATTGAGGTTTTGTGGTTCCCGCGGGAACTCCTCAGTTTTCCAGGATAAAAAGTAGCCTATGTTTTAATCCAGGTTATAAGCTATCTATGTTCCAAATTTCAGCCAAATCGGTTCAGTAGTAGCGGCGTGAAGGAGTAACAAACATACACACAAACTTTCGCCTTTATTATATTATAGTGTGATTTGATTACCTAATACAAAGTTATTAAGTTTTTTAAATATTTTTTCAGCTTATGGTACTTATCTAGTATTTAGTCTTCAAATGAAGTAGCTAGCTATAAAAGAGGAGTAAGCCTCTTCTTGGCAAGTACATACTCCCTAATGCCTTTAATCCACCTTCGTTGATCTCCTACATCGATCGCTCATACATACTGCGAAAGTACCTACTTGCTAACTTAGAGATTGTTGTATTATTTGTACCTACTCACAACGTATATCTTTGAACTTTATCTTCTTAAATCTACCTAAAATTACCTGCATTTGCTGAATAAATTATTCATTCATTTAACGTCGTCAACCGATACTCCATTGCTGGAAATGGTCATTTTATGTAAGAATACATTCCGATTCTAAATCAACTTAATGATTTCATCAATTATTATTATTTATCTATTTAAATCAAAATAATATGACATGTTGCTAACAAAAAATAAAATATTATGTATGTATCATATAATTTCAGAAAAAAAAAACAGATTGGAGCTGATTCTGTTGTACATCATCATCATCATCATCATCATCATCATCATCACTACAGCCTATTAACGTCCCACTGCTGGGCACAGGCCTCCACTCTCATAGGAGAGCGGGAATTAAAGCTTAGACCCACCACGCTGCTCCAATGCGGGTTGGCGGGCTTTAACGATTATTATCATGTTAGTGATAATAACCGGGACCGACTGCTTAACGTGCTCTCCGAGGCACGGGGGTGAAACACCGCCAACTTCCAACTCCGGGCTGGCACTGAGAATTTCTTAATTGAAAAACCAAGATTCTGTTGTACACAATCTCTAAAATAATGGTCAAGAGCCGGCTATACAACGATCTTCACCGATCTGTTAACCAGATGAAACCTACTTTTTATTTTTATTTAATCCATATCCATACTATCCATACTATGTGTGTCTGTCTGTCTGTCTGTCTGCTACGCTTTCACGGCCCATCTACTCAACCGATTTTGATGAAATTTGGTACAGGGGTAGGTTGTATCCCGGGGAAATACATAGGCTACTTTTTATCCCGGAAAATTCAAAAGTTCCCGTGGGAATCAAAAAATGTATCTGTTCAACCGATTTTAATGAAATTTGGTACAGGGTTAGGTTAGGTTAGGTTGTATCCCGGGGAAGGACATAGGCTACTTTTTATCCCGGAAAATTCAAGAGTTCCCTCGGGAATTGAAAAATCTTGGTCCACGCGGACGAAGTCGCGGGAATCATCTAGTAATAGATAAATACGCCTAAAATAGCTTGCCTATCGAAATCCTGACCAGGCTATTTTTAATTAATTTTTTTTGCATATTTATTGTAGACAATGCTTATACCATATCGTTGTTTAAAATATTACCTATATTTTGATATATAATTATAACTCAATAGGTTCGGATCCGTGAAGTTACCTATGGACTTTGGTAAATTGGTAAGTTACCATAGTCCATAGGTAACTTCATGGATCTGTTAACCGCATAGGCAAGCTATTTTAAGCGTATTTATATGTTATTAAATAAAAATAAAAAGTAGGTTTCATCTGGTTAACAGATCGGTGAAGGTCGTTGCATAGCCGGCTCTCAGACCATAAGATGACAGCATTAAAAATATTACTAACCCTCTCATAATACTCTCTGCAAAGAGGGACAGAACTAGATTTAATGGTGTCATTTTAATTTAGTTTAGAGATTGTGTACCTACAACAGAGTCAGATCCAATGTCGGGGTAAATTACCTACTATTCGGAGATACAAAAAACTCCACACGAATGAATAGATAAAATATATGTAAAAGAAAAGAGAGAAAGACAACGCGATCCATTTATCATCAAGGGAATACAACAATGCTTTTTGCGGGATTTCCTTCAAGATCCAAGAGATTAATGAAGGTAGCAATAACGTCCGACCATCCGATAAATAACAAAATAACGCGAGCTCGCTAACAACTCAGAAATATAAAGATCACAGGAACAATGCTCAAACTTCGTACAGGTACGTATAGCAGCGTTGATCACTTTTTGGTATGGGTTAAACTTGAGGATTCGCGTGACCGACATGCTCGCGAACAGCGACATGCTCGCGTTGTTACGAAGACAAAAGGTCGTAATTATTACTATAATAATATTATTATTTATACTGGATTCGAAATCAAACTTTAATGCCTTAGCGTTATGGTTTATATTTTAATTATTATTTTAATTTCTTTTAATTATTTAAAAAAAAAATATTGAATGCATTCTGGTGCCATCGTTTAAAGCTGTATTGTTTTAATATTGGTGTCGTTTGTGTTTTAGAATAATTATAATCCTTATTTTAAAGATGTCGAGGAACGTGAAACTGATATTTTGAAAATATAGCAATGGTAGTATGGCCACAGTCACTGAGCTGCCTAAGGTCGAGGCAAACTTTAGGGTTGCTCTAGCAATGTAGTAATGTATGTCGGGGTTTTCTTTAGTCGCGAAATTATTAAAATTGACTGATTAAACATCTTTTACACTATTGGTCACAATCCCATGCATACTAATAATATCATAAATGCGAGAGTGTGTCTATCTCTCTGCTACGCTTTAAATTAGATTAAATTTGGTACAGGGATTGGTTGTATCCCGGGGAAGGACATACGCTGCTTTTAATCCCGGAAAATTCAAGAGTTCCCGCGGAATTAAAAAATTTTAATCCACGCGGACGAAGTCGCGAGTAGGTATCATCTAGTAATAAAAAATATTAAACCTCCAGCTACACAGTAGGTATGGAGTTTCAAAGTTCATGACGTGTCTAAAGCAGCTCGAAATGCATTAGATCTTTCATTTTTCACGTTCCCGTCGACTGGGGAATGGATATTTCAGAATTTCAGGAACCTAAGTTCAGCATTCCGTTCCATTTCACTAGTAATCTAATGGGTTTCGTTTTAAGAGGAAGCTTTTCTATACTATAACATGACAGCTTTATAGCAATGGAGGAAGCCATTAATATACCTACCATAATAAGTTTATGTACCTACCTGTTAAGGCACTGTCAGATCCCGTAAACAAAATACGGGTGCGTGGATGTGAAATCGAACAAGCCACCACCACCACCACCACTAAAGCCCATTAAAGTCCCACTGCTGGGCACATGCTTCCACTCTCATACTCCTCTCACCAGAGGAAATTAGAGCTTAGACCCACCACGCTGCTCCAATGCGGGTTGGCGGGCTATCGAGCAAGCGCATGTTGCAAAATAACAGTTTAACGGCCATCTTTTGAACCGATTTTAATAGTTATAGAGATTGGCTGTATCCCGGTACATAAGCTACTTTTTATCTCGTAAAATTAAGATGTTACCATGGAAATCCACGCAGGCGAAGTCACGGGCATCGTTTAGTCAAAATACATCTTGATACGAAATCGGATACGAACGCGATAAAAGAATAAGCCAAGACAAACAATGCCCGACATTTATTATTAACCTTTACAGCTAAACCTTAATTAGATTGCCTACAACCACGTGATTATTATTTACTAGCTGATGCCCGTGACCGTCCGCGTGGATTGAGGTTTTTTGGTTCCCACGGGAACTCCTTAATTTTCCGGGATAAAAAGTAGCCTCTGTGCTATTCCAGACTATAATCTATCTCTGTGCCAAATTTCATCCAGATCCGTTCAGCCGTTACGGCGTGATTGAGTAACAAACATCCATCCATACATCTATCCATACATCCATCCATACATCCATCCATACATCAATCCATACATCCATCCATCCAAACTTTCGCATTTATAATATTTATTTGATTTGTTTGAGGTTGTTGATTGAGGTCTTTCTAAGAAAGATAAATGTTTCAGTAGAAAATTATTGTAAGAATATTATAAAAAATTTGCTTTTATAATATCCTTTCTGTTATAAATGCGAAAACGTGTCTATCTATCTGGTTTGTTACACTATCAAGGTTCATCTATTCAACTGATTTTCACAAAATTTGATACAAGAATTGGTGTCAGGAAATAGGCTGCATTTTATCCCTGAAACTTACAGAATTTTTCAAAACCCTAAATCGCCGCGGACTTAGTCGCAGGCATCATCTAGTAACTACACTGACAGCTAGCCACATAAGCTCCGAACATGGTCGATTGTTCTGATAAGGCTAGGTCACGGTTTGCTGGCGATAGAAAAAGGTAGCCTCGGAGAATTCCTTCATTTTAAACTTTTAATGAGGAGATTCGTAGAAGAACGAGAGTAACTGACATAGCCCAACGAGTCGCCAAGCTAAAGTAATAATGCCTAATGGCACATCGTTCGCAAAACCGATAGACGTTATGGGGTCACAAGGAGCCAAGGAAGGTTTATTATTTAAAAACTGCATCAATTAATTATTTATCGTTATAGTTCTAATTGTTGTGTTTAGCTGAATCTATGGTATTCTTGCAGAGAAAATAAATTTTAACCAATCAGAGGTAATTGCGATAGTTACACTTTAGAAACTTTTTAGTAAAAAGTTTCTGACAGTGTACTAATCTACTAACATTAGGGCCTTAACTATTATGTAAAAAGTTTTTACATAATAGGTAAGGCCCTAATGTTCACAGAATTGAGAAAAATGTAAATGCTCATAGTTTCAGATTTGCATCGTTTTTCAGGTTCCCCGTCGAATCTGCTCGGAATGCATTAAGCTCATGCATTTTTCACGTTGACGTCGAGTAAGGGAAAATCTCGTGTGTTACGTTGTTTTGTTTCACGTCACTCTTGATCCACAGTTTTTCGTGCTTCCTCGCAATTTTTTCAAGTATCTATAGGTAAGGTACATTAATATTCAAAGTTTTTGATGAAAGCGAATAACTATTAAAATGTGAAGTTTTTTTCAAAATAGATTTAGAATACCAACCGGAAAGGACAAATTGTGCGGGCGTAACGTCCAAGTCAATGGAATTATCAAAGTGAATTTTTCCGTAGTATGATGCGCTAAGATGATTATATAAGATAGACACCCCTTAGGTCCTTAGCTGCACTCATAATCATCTTAGCCATTGACTATAAAAAAAAAAAAGTTTTTAACCATACGAAGATCTAAAATAAGGTTAGTACTAAAAAAATACTAGTGAATTTAGTATAGGAAGAACCTATTCAGCAACGACCTCTTTCAGCATTATAAAGTTGCTAACTCATAGAAGTGGGTCTCTCAGTATACACGCAACGGGCTGGTCCCTAAGACCGATGGCCGTAGAAAAGTGGTTGCATTTCTCGACAAAAACCTCTTTCACGGATATGGCTTAATGTATGGCCTGACGCTACTGCGGAAGTCTAAAAGGGACTAAAAAAAGGATGTGTTACGTTAAAAGGTTCTTTTTGTAGGAAACTAGGTCGTCGAAAGCTAAGTATAGGTATTATTTTAATGTATACAATCTAAGCTGACCCGTATTAGTAATATAGCTAATATAGAGTTTTAATCCATGAAATAAATCTAGAAATTCTCGAAAGCTCTATTAACTGTAACTTAAGTACCTTAAAGGCAAGCGTGAATATGCATCTTCTAGGCAAGCGCGTTCCAATTTTTTTTTTTTTAATCCAGTACAAGTTAGCCCTTGACTGCGATCTCACCTGATGGTAAGTGATGATGCAGTCTAAGATGGTAGCGGGCTAACCTGTTAGGGGCATGGCAGTTATATTAAACCCATACTGCACTCCTAATCGGTTTCTACACGGCATCGTACCGGAACGCTAAATCGCTTGGCGGCACGTCTTTGCCGGTATGGTGGTAACTAGCCACGGCCGATGCTTCCCACCAGGCCAGACCAGGGAAAATTCAGAAATTATAAATTCCCAAATTGACCCTGCCGGGGATCGAACTCGGGACCTCCGCACGTTAAGACAACAGCGCTACACACTGCGAAACAGAGGTCGCGAATAAGACCTCATCATTGCTTTGCACTAAGCAGGATTGTCTTCAAGCGTTGAGGATTGTCTCATTTTTTTAAGCCTATCACACATAAAAAAATGCACCAGAGTAGATTCAAACTATGATTAAAAAAAACCGACCAAGTGCGAGTCGGACTCGCGCACCGAGGGTTCCGTACAAACCTGTAGTAAGTTTTAAATTAAATGTTTTTTTTAAATATTTGAGTTGATTGAATGAAAGGTAAATTGCTGTTTACGATTTATGAAGTATTAAAAAATAACGACCAAAGATGTAAAACGGTAATAATTACCTTTGTTAATGAACCGCAAAACTAACTTTGTTTGTAGAGGTTTACTGTTAATATCAAAAAAACTATGCTAGTTAGAGCATTGGCTATAGTTTTCCTGTAAAATATACATAAATTCCTATAGACCATAATTATTTCAGATTTTTCGATTGGTAAACTCCGGAGATAAGGGGGGGGAACGGTATTTTTTTAGACTTTTTCCCCGATAAATCAAAAACTATCATGACTAAAAATAATTAAAAATCTGTTTTAGAATTTACAAAGTAAACCCTTTCATATGATACCCCACACAGTACAGTTATCTCACTTTTAAATTTCAACCCTCCGATTTTCCCCCCTTTTTAAATAAGAACAAAAATAATTTCCAATTTTTTTTAATTCCAATGTCTTTGGGCCACTAATATACACAACTATTCCAAATTTCATGTCGATAGCTTCGGTAGTTACTGAAATAATCGAGTGTGATGGACGGACAGACGGACAGACGGACAGACGGACAGACGGACAGACAGACGGAGAAAGTCGCACCATAAGGGTTCCATTTTACCATTTTGGTACGGAACCATAAAAATTGTCCTGGTGTCTAGTATAACCTTCAGGGAAATTGCAATACGAGCAAGTTGCTAAAGAAAATAAAATCTTAGTCAACGTCTTATACAAATATGTCCCCAGTATGCAGGAATTGGTATCAGGATGAAATGAAATGGCGATTATTATTCTAAATTGTATATATTTGATACATTTAGGTACAGTCTACCTCCCTGGCGTAGTTTTGAGCGCTGTTGCCTTAACGTGGTAGGTCCCGGGTTCGATTCCCGGCAGGGTCAATTTGGGAGTTTATAATTTCTGAATTTTCTCTTGTCTGGTCAGGCGGGAGGCTTCGGCCGTGGCAAGTTACCACCCTTCCGGCGAAGACTTAGCGATTTAGCGTTCCGGTATAATGCCGTGTAGAAACAGACTAGGGGTATGAGTTTAATATAATTGCCCTACCATCATAGTGCTACATCTTAGACTGCATCATCACTTACCATCAGACGAGATCGCAATCAAAGGCTAACTTGTAGTGGAATTAAAAAAAAAATCGCTTTAGAAACCACGGAGATATGCGTATGTGAGTTTTTTTAAAGTATGAGTAACATTAATTTAAAAAAAATACGCGTCGTAATGAGAACCTCCTCCTTTTTTGAAGGTCGGGTAAAAACAAAGTTTGTGACTGGGTTATTCTGTTAATTAACATTTTTACTTCACAAACCTGTACACATTTGTATGTTTATATCAGAATTACTTAATTGAAGTTAGAAATAAAATTACTAAAGCATTCTTTCTGAAATGAATATTAAATTAATTAATTAATTATCATTCTTATTGCAGGTTTTGAATGGAATTGCTGTTGAATAGAAAATATTTATTTAGTAGTTGTTTTGTAACCTGTTTTAGTTGGGGGCTTTTCTTTACAAAATAAACATCTAGTACCTAGTTGCATTTGAAGTTTCACTTAGGAAGTATGCTTTGAAATATTACTGCGCAATTCAATTTAGTAAAATTCATTTCGAATTTCTCTTAACAGTTAACTGGGCAAATGTTAAGCTGCCTCTAAAACAGATTTGCAACATAACTCGTTCTGAAAATTGGCCGCACGTCGAGAAAACCCTTAGGGGAAATTGCAATACGAGCAAGGATCTAGAGGAAAATAAAATCGTAGCCAGTGCCTTACATAATATCCCCAGACGGGCCCAATATACGATCAGGTATGGGTATCGCACTAAATTGAAGTTCTAAATAAAATACTCTTTAGAATGCGGCACGAAACGAAGTTACCTTATAAATTGAGTTGCCAGTGTTGAATTGCGCTTGAAGAAAAATCTAGTTTCTATTACATTTTGCATTCACCTTCGGGGAAATGTATGATTTGCATGCTTAAACAGATACGATATTATGGAATGAAATATTGGGTTTGGCGAACTGTTTTATTTATAGGAAAAAATATACGACTTGAATAAATAGATAGGTACAACACATCCTGAATGCTATTCCGGATTGGTTCAATATTAGTACCCTCTATGAAAAAGCTAATAGAAAACTAAGTTATTTTGTGTTCCATATAACAACCACCGTAGAATATATATACAAATAAGGTGAGTTTTAAGATCTTTCTTCCTGCACCATGTTTTGGATTTGTTTTTCTTTTTGCTCGGATTATCACAAACTTGCAATGCCCGCGACTTTGTCTGTGTGGAATTTTTGCCCAGAATTTCCCGGGATAAAAAGCATACCCTTTTGAGTCCTTATAAGGCTATTTAAATTATTATCTATGTGCTATTTCAGACTATAATCAATCTCTGTGCCAAATTTCATGCATCATCCGTTCAGCCGTTCTGGTGTGATTGAGTAACAAACATCCATCCATCCATCCAAACTTTCGCGTTTATAATATTATGTATTGAAGTATAGATGTACTAATATTATAAATGCGAAAGTTTGGATGGATTATATGCCTACCTATAGGATGGCGTTTTCTACGTTCAGTTGAGGCACAACTTAAATAAGCTGCCGACTGTTTAACTTTGCCTGCACTCCCTAGTTGATAGTTTGCTACGTTGACGTGCGTTAGAAAAACGAACGCCAGCTACATATTTTTAGGTATCACATTGTGAAAAGGCCCTTTTTTATCAGCTACAAGTAAGCCCTTGACTACGATCTCACCTGATGGTAAATGATGATGCAGTTTAAGCTGGTAGCGGGCTAACCTGTTAGGGGCATGGCAGTTATATTAAACCCTTGCCCCTATTCGGTTTCTACGCGGCATCGTACCGAAACGCTTAATCGCTTGGCGGCACGTCTGTGTCTGTAGGGTGGTAACTAGCTACGGCCGAAACCTCCCACTAGGCCAGACCAGGGAAAATTCAGAAACTATCCAAATTGGCCCCTGTCGGAAATCGACAAAAGCGCTAGACACAGCGCCACGGAGGTAGTCAAAAACGCACGGCTCTTAACGCACAGGAGACCTTTTCTGTCATTAATTATTGTAAAATGTACATTGCCGTGTACATTGCCAACTGTTATCATATCAAAATGAAAATTACACAAAGATAAATACTGGAAATTTCTAATTAAATTCTAGATCTAAAGAGTTGCCATACTTACAATAAAGCATTTCATTCGCAACAAAGATTCTATTTATATTCTGTTCAATTATTCACAAAAGACAATGATAAAATTTCCACATCACTTTGTCCAATTATAAAGGTTTGTTTGAAAGAGAAAATATAGAAGTTATTTAAACTTCTACATTTCTCAGTACAATTTGAATTCAGTAAATAATATTTCCACCAGACAATTAATTATCAAGGATTAAAAGTCTTTTTGATATCTCTTGCATAATCGCTGGAATGTTCGCTTCGTTACACTGACTTTTATTTCATTTTGTACAAGCTTGAAAAAATATTGAGTGGTGACTAATGGAAGCTCTGTATTTGATTATGTCAGTAAATATCAATAAGATAGCAAAGTTTGTTTTTGTTGCGAGTGCTTAGTTTTAATCCCGAACGAGTGAAGGATTATTATTATTAAAAATCTTGATTCGCTCAATAAACTCTTGAGTTTAATGGATTTAAAGGCACGAGGAATAACCTATGAACCGTCTGTACATACAACTTTTCACCTCGCTAGCGAGAAAATACAAGATGTAAGAAAAATATTGTACCTACCATGATTGAACAATATACCCATAACTGAATTTTACTGAAATGGTGTTCAATTACAATCTCTGACACAAGGTTCACTCATTTAATTAAAATGCTACTATTTCAGCTCACTAGCTCAAAAATTCAAAATACCTTTTCTCAGTGAGTGAGCAAAAACTATTTTTGCTCACTGGTTTTAAGCAGTAGTTAAAGGTGCCCGTCCTTTTTGAGCTAGTGAGGTGAAAAAAATCTTAATCATCATGTCAGTGGTGCCATCTTCAAATTGAAGCTCGGCGGTCAGTCGGAGAAATCTTTTGCGGTCATGTGCCATCTTCTTTACTCCTGTGTACTTAATATGCCGAGTCCACTCCTCTATGTCGTCGAATCATTTCCTTCGTGGTCGCCATGGTGCCCTTTTTCCAGCTATCTTGCCTTCGAGGATCAACCTTGGAAATTCATAGAGGGATCCTCGTTGCAGGCGCCCGAAAAAGGCAACCTACCTTCGTACGACGGTGGTCATAAACAGTCGTTTGCAATTTGCTCTTTGCAGTACTTGAGGATTTGAGATGAAGTCTCTTCATGATATAAATCTTAATGAATGTCATCAAAAAATCGGTACTGAAAATTTTGTTCATATTATAACAACAAAATTTAATAGTCAACAACAATAACTATAGCCTCCACCAAAGAGATCATCATTTTATGAGAACTTCCTCCTTTTTAGAGGTTGGTTAAAATAGTAAGTATTGTTTTTCGATTTGTAGTGAACACCTTAAATATCAAAGACTCGATACTAAAAGGAAGTAGGAAAACCCGCTTAGGGATAAAGAAAAAATAATATTGTAAGTAACAATATTTTATTTCATTCAAAGGTCTACATCGTTAAATATAATATTGGTCTATCATTGTTTGAACAGGATCTATAAAGGTCAAAGGATAGACTTTCTGGAATATTATGGTATTAAAAAATATATTTTCGTACCACTTGCTCAAAAAAGTGACATTCTATGCCACAAAAAGCGAACATAACAATAGTCATTTTTAATCTGTCAAAAAAAGGGAAAGAAAATTGTACTGAATTTCATTCATCTTCTAGGCTAGGGGGAGAATGTGATTTAAATTTGGAATACTTACCAAAATTTATACTGAACTACATCTGAGTTTACACCATTGAATTTGTATATAAAAATTAATCATCTTTTTGAAAAAGGAATACGCATTTATTAGGCAGTTATGATTAATAAATAAAATTATGAAAACCGACGAGGCCGTATGAGCTTGATGCTTTTGCTTTTCCGACAAAAAAATATTAGTCTAGGAATTTGCCGCGTTTTTGTTTTCTTCAAATACATAAACGTTAAGTTTATTTTAATTTATTTTTATAAATAAGTTATTTTTTAATAAATGCTTTTCTCATATTATTATTGTGTTAATTTTTTCGCAAATGGTACGAAAAGTAGAGTATTTTCCTCGGTGATAAAGCTGTCTTAGTCTTGGGTGAACTTAAATCCCTCGCTACACTCAGGACTCGTCTTAAATCCCTCGCTTCGCTCGTGATTTAAGTTTTTAACACCCTCGCTACGCTCGGGAGTAATCCTCGAGTTCTTCGTTACGCTCGCGATTTAAATCGTCACCCGCGACAGAAGACACTGCTTTATCCCCTTGGCTAATAATCTACTATTTACAATACTTTTCAGTTCAATACTCAGTTTTTCTTGGGTCAATAACAGTAATCATTAGAACACGTGACTATGCAAGTGCATGTAGAAGTAGAATATTATAAAATACAATAATTTTCAAGGTCCTAGATCTGTCTAAAAAATACCCCTCGCTAAAAACAAAATAAGTACAGTAAACATTAAAAGCTAGCTTAAAAGAGCCAAATATTTAGACATATAGCACGAAAGTGAGGGATTTTCTGAAGAATGTTATAAAGCGTCCATTAAAGTTTCATCAACACGGGATTAAAGCTAAACTTATCACGGCAAAATTCTAGTGTTTCGTCCATTGATGTAGAATTTTAGTAGGTACCTACCTATACTCTATTTCAATGGTTTCGTCACACAAATTGGCCTTTCAACAATTTTTAACTACATAAAGGCACGCAACCAAAAATTTTAAAATGTTCTCAATTCTTTTATAAATACTTATTATGTACGCGTAAAGGTGAGCGTTGTTCAATATTTTACGCATGCATGCATGCAAGCACTCCAGTATGCATACGCATTTAACAATACAATGTCCTACCGAGTACCGACCGAATTTCGGCCACGGCGGCCAATTTCTAGGGAGATTAGCCATCCGCACGGGAGATTATAATGCACACATACCCAGTGTATTTGTGCACTTCATATTTACTCTATGTTCCTTTACTCACTCTCATAGCCCGATGGGGCAGAAAATCCGACACGAGCGGAGACAGATCAGGCGTAGGACCGACGGGTTTACGTGCTCTCCGAGGAATGGGGTGTAACACCGCCAACTTCGTAACTCTGGGCTAGTACTGTGAATTTCTTGTCAGAAAATCCCTATACTTAATTATCGCCCGACCTGGAACTCGAACCAGGGAACCTCGTTTGCCGCAGTTAAACATGCTAACCACTAGACCAACGAGGCAGTCAGGATTAAATAAAATATATACTACAGACGCAAGCATTAGATTAAGGGTTGAACACTTGGTTGAACTGTTCATAATGTAATATGAAAATAGTTATAAGAATTGACTGGCTAAAACGTCTCTTAAATAAAGGTTAGTAATCATACTAATATAAAAAATGCGAAAGTGTTTTTGTTTATTGGTTTGTCCTTCAATCACGCCGCAACAGAGCAACGGATCGACGTGAATTTTTGCATGGGTAATGGGTATAGTTGAAGACCTGAAGAGTTTGAGAGGCTACTTTTAATCCCTGAAAATTAAGAAGTTCCCATGGGAAAAACTTATCCAACGCGGACGAAGTCGCGGGCAACAGCTATAGTCAGTAATAATTTCGATAGCAATTTCGTTCAAGTTTATATTAATTATTAGCAATATACGTCTATCTATTATCTATTTCTATTATATAATATATATATTTGCGGCCAGCCATTCAATCACAGGCCTATTTGACCAGGACTACAATCACCTGAATAATATAATATTATACCTTAATACTATCTGATACCCGCGACTTTGACCGCGTTGAATAAGTTTCTTAAATTCCCACGGGAACTTCTTAATTTTTTCGGGATAAAAAGTATTAGCCTATTTCACTCTTTAGGTCCACAACTATAACCATGACAAAAATCACGTTGATCAGTTACTCTGTTGCATCGTGATTGAAGGACAAACAAACACACTTTCGCATTTATGATGTACGATTTGTTAATTTGAGGTATTAATTGATATAAATCCAGGTTTTTATTTATACCTACTCGGTTAACACTTGTATTTTGTAGTGACTAATCGAACAACTATGAAAATGAACTATTTTATTTGCCCTGAACTGATTTAATCTGGATTTGTCGTCAAAATATTATAATGTGCGTTTTATTAACCTAGGTTATATTGTTTAACTTTTAAAAGATTGTTTGAATAAAAACTATTTGAATTATAATTTATTTTAATTTTGTTATGTCGTATTTGATGATGGTAGTATGCTATACGCCACACAGTGCATGCTCCCTATATTCATATTCTTTTGGTGAATTTATTTAATAACATACCGTATTTTGTTTCAAATTCTATTATGGGAACTATGAGAAATGAGGGTCGCCCTGGCATTATTGCTCAAACCCTGAGACCCTGTATCGAACTCCAGAAATGTACAAATTTTATAGCCCGAATATTTCATAGATTACCTTTATTATATTGTGTTTGTGCGGGTGCGAGACAAGGATGCCTCCTATCGCCTCTTCTCTTTCTGATTTTGCATCGAGATTTTGATAACAAATGACGTGGAATTGAGTGGGGGGCTCTCTGAAGTACTTCAAGACTTGGATTACGCCGACGACCTTTGCCTATTAAGCCATAGGCATATAGACATGTAAACAAAGCTGGACGATCTACAAAGAGAAGCTCTACGCGCAGGGTTATGTATCAACATCCGAAAAACCCAGGAGATGCGGACCGGTAAAAAGAACCCGTCTTCTATCCGCATCGTAGAGTAGAGCCGTAAGACGTAGAGCGCGTGCATAGTTTTACTTATCTTGGGAGCGTTGTGTCAGAGACAGGAGGTAGCGAAGAGGACATTGATTCGCGTATCGCCCAAGCCGACTGGTTCTCGTGGGGAATTAGACCAAAACCCTCCAACTAGGAAAATTTTAAAGACAAAAGAAAACAATAAAAAAACTCTCAAAATCTGTACATTTAACGTGAGATCTCTGTCGTCCGTCGAAAGATATCTTCAACTATCTTACGCCCTTGAAAATGTCAATTTTGATATTATAGGACTCTCGGAAGTAAAGAGGATGGGATGTAATATCGAAGAATATAAGGATAACATTTTATGTTACATCGGCCAAACCAAAGGATTACACGGGGTAGGATTCTTAGTCAAGAAAAAATATAAACGCAACATATATAACTTTGTAGGAATTTCAGAGAGGGTTGCCCAACTCCAGCTGAAACTTGAAGAATTTAGTATTACACTGATTCAGGCATATGCACCAATAGAACGATCCAGCGAAAGCGATATCCAAAATTTCTATAATGATCTTATAAAAGCACATTCATTAGCCGACAACAAAGTGATAGTAATGGGTGACTTCAATGCAAGAATAGGACACTCTAAAAGTGGAGAAAGTCTAGTAATGGGCGATTACGGATTTGGAGAGCGTAATGAAAGAGGAACACGACTCATAGACTATGCTTTGGAACACAAACTGTCAATTATGAACACGTTTTTTAAGAAAAAAGAAAGTAGGAGATGGACCTGGATATCGCCCGATCAAAAAAGCAAGAATGAAATCGATTTCATAATGACAAATAGCCCAAACCTTATAACTAATATTGAAGTTCTAAACAAAATCAGCTTTCCATCCGACCATAGACTACTCAGAGCAACTGTAAAACTAAATCAGGCTAAAAAGAGCAGGAAATCTTTCAGAACACAATCCAAAATCCCAAAAACGGACGAAGAAATTGCAAATTACATTCAGAAACTAAAATCAACTATTGAGGAAAAAACATTGCCAACAAATATTCAAATATACTACAACCTACTGGAAAAAAGCATAAAAGAAAGTTTAATAATAAAAAAGCAGACCCAAAGTAGAGGGCACAAAATACTTAGTATAAATACAAAACAACTTATTAAAAAACGTACAGAACTAATTTTAGAGAGAAACAAGGATAAAGATAAGAAAAAAGAGCTAAGTAAATTATTTAAACAAACTAATAGATCCATTCGGAAAGACTATAGTAAATATAGACAACAAAAAATAACAACAAATATAAAGAAATTTAGAAGCACTAAAAGAGCGTTTAAGCAATTAAACTTCCACAAAACATGGATCCAAAAACTTAAAAAACATGGAGAAGAAACAAAAACAAGGACAGATATTAAAGACCATGCAACAAACTTTTATAAGGAACTCTACAAAAAGAGAGAAAGCCATATAGATATTGAAAAACCCCCACACGAAGCCTTTGATCCAAATTCGATTAAAAAAATAAACGAACTAGAAATTTATGAACATTTAAAACAGCTCAAAAGCGAAAAATCACCCGGCCCTGATGGTATAACCAACGAAGCTCTAAAACTAGGTGCCCCTGTACTACTCACTCACTTAACAAAACTGTTTAATATGGTATTCGACACAGAAAATGTACCAAAACAATGGTGTATATCAGATATAATACTGCTCTATAAAAAAGGGAACCCGCTAGAAATAGGAAACTACAGACCGATCAGTTTGCTGCCAAGCATATATAAACTCTTTGCATCAATAATATTAAAAAGAATATCTCTAAAAATTGATGACTCCCAACCAATTGAGCAGGCAGGCTTCCGCGCAGGCTTCAGTACAACTGATCACATACACACATTAGAACAAGTAATAGAGAAGTACAAGGAGTTCAATAAACCTCTTTACTTGGGCTTCATTGACTATAGTAAAGCTTTCGACAGCATTAGTCATTTATCTATCTGGGAAGCACTCAAATTGTGTAAAGTAGAGCAAAAATATATAAACATATTGAGAAACATATACGGAAATAGCATGAGCTCGGTAAAACTAGAGACTAGAGGAGAACCATTTAGAATAGAAAGGGGAGTCAGGCAAGGCGACCCACTATCGCCAAAACTATTTATCGCTGTGCTAGAAAATATATTTAATAAGCTAAACTGGTCACAGAAAGGCATTAGGATAGGTGGTCGCTACCTAAGTCATCTCAAATTCGCAGATGATATTGTCTTGCTAACTGAAACACCTAAAGAATTAGAAGATCAGATACAATCTCTCATCCAAGTAAGTTCCAAAATAGGTTTAGAAATGAACGCGACAAAAACTAAGGTAATGACCAATAGCAATCAAACACCTATTGTTATAAATGGAAATATAATTGATTACGTTGACAATTACGTATATTTAGGTAAACAAGTATCTTTCACCAAGTCCAGTAACGAAGAAGAAATAGAAAGAAGAATAAATATTACGTGGAAAAAATTCTGGGCATTAAAAGAAATTTTAAAAGGAAATTACAGTTCAATCTTCAAGAAAATAGTGATAGATACTTGCCTCCTTCCTTGTCTACTTTATGGTTGTCAAACCTGGGTATTCACAAACAAAGCGAAACACAGGATAAGATCAACCCAAAAAGCAATGGAAAGGAGTATGCTGAAAATAAGAAAAATACAAAAAATTTCAAGCGCCATTATTAGGAAAAAAACAAACTTGACAGACGCACTGAGTCAAGCTCTTTCACTAAAATGGCAATGGGCTGGACACATCTCACGCTATTCCGATAATAGATGGACCATACAGACCACACAATGGAGAGGACCATCAGGAAAAAGGGAGGTCGGTAGGCCAAACAAACGGTGGACTGATGAGATAATCCAAGCTGCAGGGAAAGACTGGATGAATGTGGGCAAAGACAGAGTAAAGTGGAAGAGGTTGGGGGAGGCCTATACCCGTAAAGGGGCTCATATCTAAATTAATAAAAAATAAAAAAAAAACTAACCATACTAACATAGGAAATAAGGAAATTGTATAACTTAATCATCTAACAACATTTATACATTCACGTGGATATGAGAATAAAAGGCTTTTTTTTTTTTTTATTTATCGCCAAAGCTAAGGCAGCCTTTGCAGGACTCCGCCCTATATGGCAATTACGGAAACTTACAAGAAATCTAAAACTTAAAATATTTCGAAGCAACGTGAAGTCCGTTTTGTCCTATTAAAAGTATGCTTCTGAAAAAAGCTTATTATACCGTTGAAGATTACATAAACGACAAAAGAGCGTGGATTTGACTCACTCCAGCAATGCTAAGGACAGCGATTACATATATGTATACATTAATAAAATTGTAAATAATTATTTTTCAAAAGAGCAACCGCCGAGTTTCTTGCTGGTTCTTCTCGGTAGGAATGTCATTCCGAACCAGTGGTAGATTCACTCAACGATTCAAAAGCACTTGTAAAAGTTTATTTGAATAAAAAGCATTTTGATTTTGATTTTGACATATGGGTGCGAGACATGGAAGGTCACGCAAGCCATGTCACACCAGATCCAAGTTTTTGTCAATCGATGCCTACGCCGCATTCTAGGTATTCACTGGCCTGAGTAGATCAGTAACATCGATCTCCAACAACGATGCAAGGAAACTCCAATAGACGAACATAATATTAAACGACGCAAATGAAACTGGATCGGCCACACTCTACGTAGAGAGCCAGGCAATATCGCGAGGCAAACTCTCGACTGGAATCCTCAGGGAAAAAGAAAGCGTGGTCGACCCTAGCAAACTTGGCGGCGTACGGTTCTGGCGGAGGTCGCGAGGATAGGGATGACGTGGGATGAGGTCAAGGGTGTAGCTACTACCCGCTCGAGATGGCGCCCAACACTGTAGACGCCCTCTGCCCCACTAAGGGGACATAGGACATTAACACCTTTATTATATTGGAAGTAATTATCAATTTGAAGTCGTAAATTAAATGAGTGTTTGGGAAATAACTATTTTTATATGTCACTCTTCAATATCTTTTTTCCTGAACTCAAAAACTAAAATCTCTTATCAGTCGTGCACTCTTTTGTTGTCATGGCTACTGGGGAGGTAACCTGTTTGCCTGAGGTTTCCTTCTAATGTTGTTTGGGTCACAGTTTTTATTATATCTGTCATTCGAGTAGTTGAACGTCCTCTGGCTCATTTTGCTTTAACCTGACCTAGACTATACCACCAAACGCTGGAGATGCAGCAATAAAACTTTAGAATACGCAATTGCACAGTCGGCAATTCATAGCACGGGATCATGTAAATGTATGTGTTCAAGTATATTTTTAGCATCTCCATTATTCTCCAGTACACTTCCTTTACGGGGTTGCGCAGTTTCTGCTTCTAAGAAGCCGTGCGAAAGACTGTGCAGAAGGATGTGCTCTTCTCTTCTTACATGCTCAGACCCAGGCTTTTATTTACGGTCCCCTCTGATCCTACTGAACGATTTACTGGTGAGATCACTGAGTTAGTACTGAATCCGTCAACATCACTATAACAGTGTCAATGGTATTTGTTGACGGTGAATTTGCTCTAAATTCCCCGTTGATACAACATTCTCTAAATTCCATCTTAGTAATGCTAATGGATGCCAAATAGCTCTCGTAAATGCCGCTTTGGTGTGAA
Source organism: Erebia epiphron (assembly GCA_963932025.1). Classification (NCBI taxonomy): domain Eukaryota; kingdom Metazoa; phylum Arthropoda; class Insecta; order Lepidoptera; family Nymphalidae; genus Erebia; species Erebia epiphron. Next base: position 13,125,253 of record OZ009959.1, on the reverse strand, counting down.
TACAATTTAAACGAGTATATTAATTTACTACCAATGTGAGAGAAGATAGTGTGGGTAATTCTGTTGTACATGATCTCTAAGCTGAACTAAATTGACAGGAGTAAATCTAGAGGTGGTCTTTTCCGCAGTTAGTATTATGAAATGGATAGCAATCAAATTAACCGCGCGTTTTTTAATTGCCACGGGAACTCCTTAATTTTTTGGCCTATGTCACTCTCCAGGTCCTCAACATACAAAAAATCACGTCTTTTGCAGCGTGATTGAAGGTCAAGCCAACAAACAAACATACTTTCACATTTATAATATTAGTATATTTTGAAGTCGATTAAAAAGAAGCAGATTACTATCTATATCCGCATGACAAAAAGCAATTTGACTCTTAAAATTCCCGTCCCTCAGTCGGCGGGAACGTGAAAAATGCATGAGCTAATGCACTTTGAGTTGCTTCAGTTCAGATACACGGGCGGCGAACCTTAAAAACCGTTGAGTTTAAAATTCTTTCAAGAGATTCTTTTAGAAGTATCTTATTTTACGACCTTTCACTTTACTTAGTGCTTTAATTATTGTGGTCTGCACATGCTCTCCCTTCAGAACTTTACACTATTTAAAATGTTCTTATATACCTCGTGAAAATAACGTGAACTTCTACACATACATCGGGTGTTTTATACTATCAAAGTTATAGTATTTTCGATGATGGTGTCACCAGCACAGCTTCGATAGCTCATAGGCCCAATTGTAAAAAACGTAATTATTTGAAAGCGCATTGCTTGAACTGTTTAAAGAGTTCATACATGCTTTTTGACATGTTGGCATCTATGAACTCCTTAAACAGTTCGAGTTAAATACGTTTGACAAACGTCTACGATTTCGATTTTCTTACAAAATCGGGGGGCATATCTGAGAAACCTGATGCTTTGAATGATTTTGTCTCATAAAATACTTGCTTGTATCGATGCCAGCTATTGATTAATACAGGTTTTTTGTGTGGCCATTGTTTAAAAAAAAATGATGGTGAGAAGGTAGATAGGCCAGGCTCCATACTAAAATATTCAAACCCCTTTGGGATTGATAATTTGGGATATTCGTTTTGATTTAAAAAATTCACACACGGCAGAAGTGAAACTTCAGAAAAGTAGCTTGAGAGATTGAGAATCTCATTCTCTCGCAAGCTAAATCCTATTATGAATATGTTTGTTTCTTTTCGGTGTCGCTTTTTCGTTTTATCAAATTTTCAAATCACAACGATTCCAAAGCAGTTTTACTTCAAAAACCTATGCAAAAATCGCCCGCGCACTCTTGCATAATACAAAGTTGTGCACATACATAATGTTACTCAACGCGGAAAATTAAAGAGTTGTTAAGGTAGAAGCCGCTGTTGTTATAATAAATCATCTTACACGTGCCAGTGATTGATCGTTTTCACCGCGTACTAAATTAACTTTCGTTTGCTGTTTTTACAAAAAAAAACTCGTTTCCCGTTCGGTTCTTGTATTAAAAACCAGGAAAGCTATTACCTTAAAATTGACCACTGTATACATTATAAAGTTATATTATTAAGTTGAGGCACAAGTTGCCTAGTTGTGACAACGCATATCAGTGATTGCGAATGTTAAGCAACGTTGACCCAAGTTGGTAACTGGATGGGTGACCGAGTTTGGAGGTTCGGCCTTTTCGTTTCCTCCGTGTCTCGGAGAGCACGTTAAGCCGTCCGTCCCGTTTATTATCACCAAGATCTGATAATAATCGTTACAAAAACATGAGTTTAAATACTCTTAATCGAGTCGTATGCTGAAGGACGTGGGAACCAACCACATTATTATCCCAAGAAAACTCCTAACATTATTTGAATAATGGAAAGGGGTCACGACCTTCAGTAATTAAGAATACGACGCAGAGAGATACATTATAAAAATTCATACAAATATCGTCTAAATATCTAGTTGATTGGTGTAAAAATATTGCTTGGCTTAATTTTTTTCAATTTTAATTAAAACTGAAACTCACTCAAATGAGATGAATAAAAAGAGATACTCCAATCCATACACAATAAATTTGGACAAACTAGGGACCAACAGGTTCATTATAAAGGACAATTTACCGCACCAAAAGGGCAACGGCTAAATCAATAGTGTATCATATTATAAGCTAAGCATTTCAAATAAATAAGAAAATTTGATAACCTTACTCAAAACTTATCTTTTAGATTAGGCTAAATATCTACTGTTTGCTCGCCCGAAACCCTTGCCCTACCAAAAGGCTTATTAATTCTCCCAAATTCCTTTGGCCCTGTACTTTGAAGACTTGAGATAAAGGACGTTCTATTAATTATATTTTAGAGGGTCTCTCGTCTTAGTTATTTGCATAATTTTATCATTAGATGTTTTCGCAACTATGTTATATTAATTGTTATTATTTAATAACGTTTTATGATTCGTTGCCTATTAAGTTTATTTACCAACTTCCCTACCGCTAAAACACGTTCACTAAGTTTCCTATTTCTCCTGAAAGTCTACTATCATACTATTACCTATTGCAACTATGGAGAACCATACAACGTACAAAATACGTAGGTATGTAGTGTAAAAAGAAGTTCCTTAGAGACATGGCAATAAATATATGATTATTATTGGTGACGGCCATCTTTTTTAACCCAGTCACTAAAGGCCAAGGTTTTAAACATTGTTGCAGAGCGTGAGTGAGAATCTGATAGGTTTTTAAGCACTGTAGGGGTAACGCGATAATTTTTTCACATGAGGTTTCATAATAATTTATCTGAAAGAATAACTTTTGGCGCAGAATAGAATAGTGTAAAAATAGGTTCCATCCAAATTGTTCAGAAGGACCTCTAGGAATGGCTTTAACGTTGCCGGAATAATTGGCCGCCCATTTCAGCATTGGAATAAACGTAATTAATAACTTGTTTACAATAATGTTCTTTAATAATATAATAAAAGCATGTTTATTTTATTCTCTCTTTACAAGAGTGGAATTTCGTATTCTATTCACTTCATTTATTTTAAAATAAGTACGAGTAGCGCAGCGAATCCAGTTATGGTAGAGGCTTCAAACGGATATTACCTAGCGAGTAAAGATCCTTATATTCTTTATGTTTGAAGGAAAATATTTTAATAGTTTACAAATGGTTTATAAATATCATAGTGAAGTTTTCAAACTTCAGAAGATTTCAAGTTTTCAGAGAAAATTATATTAAAAAAGATTAGTGGTCCCATGCACCTAATCTTTTCTGAGCTGATACTACTGCCATGACTGCCATGATTGACTGCCTCGTTGGTCTAGTGGTTAGCATAGTCGACTGCGGATCATCGAGGTCCTGGGTTCGATTCCCGGTCGGGCATAAAAGTTAGGAATTGGGTTTTTCAATTAAGAAATTCTCAGTGCCAGCCCGGAGTTGGAAGTTGGTGGTGTTTCACCCCCGTGCCTCGGAGAGCACGTTAAGCCGTCGGTCCCGGTTATTATCACTAACATGATAATAATCGTTAAAGCCCGCCAACCCGCATTGGAGCAGCGTGGTGGGTCTAAGCTCTAATTCCCGCTCTCCTATGAGAGTGGAGGCCTGTGCCCAGCAGTGGGACGTTAATAGGCTGTAGTGATGACTACTGCCATGACTCCACTGATTTTATATTACCACCTATCCCTTCCAGGCTAGCCCATACCATCTGACTGCATCATCACTTCAGATCAAATTGCAGTCAAGGGTCAACTTGTCTATCCCTGCGTCATAATCCTCCTTGCTGAGGGCATAATGGTAGGGGTTTTCTCGGGATAGTAATGCGGTGGGTTCTCGGGTGAGAGGCATTAAAAACACGTCTCTTTTAGCCTTTAAATAGTATTTTCATAAACGTGTTTACGTACGTACACGTGAAAGCGCAAAACCACTTTACAATTCAAAATTCAAATTTTTACACATAGGTATGAATTGCAAACGACGTGCAATCGGAAGTTTCGAACCGAGTAACATTTTGAAGGCAGCTTTAGATAAAGCCTGAATGTAGATAGGTTTATTGACTATTCTAGAGCGTTATCTACGTAAATTCAACTCTAAAATTGAGCGAGTTGGAGGAGACCAGTAGATTAATATTGTCCTTTTGCCTTAGAAGTTCTGATACTGATCCGGTGCTTTTTTTTAGGACAAGAATTCGGAACTGAGGTCTCAGATAGTCCCATGGCAGTTATTGATTTCAAACCTTTGATTGCATCCGTGGTAGCTTCCCTAGCTTGGTGGCATGTAACGGCCGAAGCCTCCCAACAGATCAAACTGGGGAATTTCCAAAGACAGGACACGACGAAATGTCTTCGCGAGACGCCCGCGCCTTGTGAGAAATAAAGTTATCACATTGTCATAATATTATCATATAATTTAATATAAAAAAATACTTTTTAAACAACCGACTTCAAACTCCCGCGCCAACTTTACAACAACAAGCACACGCTATACAAAGTTTTTATTTTATTGTTGATATTTTAAAAACCGCTCGACCGATTTGGATAAAATTTGTATGGGACTACATGGGAAGTATGCTCTTTCAAATAAAAAAAGAATCATCCAAATCGGTCAACCCAGTCAAAAGTTCTGAGGTACCAAACATAAAAAATAAAAAAATAAAAAAAATACAGTCGAATTGAGAACCTCCTCCTTTTTTGAAGTCGGTTGAAAATGACAGAGTCGAGCAAAGTTTGAATTAACATTGAGCACAACGGAAAAGCTTTTATATAAAATTAAATTAGTTGTAAGTAGTACTTAGCTATTATTTAAAGCAGTATTTATGTACGAAACATTTCAGTTTCTGCAAAATAAAATGATTATAATTCTATATAGTTAAAACATTTAATTTAACATTAATTTGGAAGTCTCATGTATGACTGACATAAGGGTAAGGACAAATTGATTAGAATTCTGTTAGTGGGCTTATTAAAGCTTAATTTTACTTTACTTAAATCTAAGCGGAATGCACATTGCACATGTGCCGGATTGAGCAAGGGATAAGTAATCTACAGCTAAAAAAACCGCGCGATCTTCAGTGTCGTATTCGTGAATATACTAAAGCACATCCCTAACCTTTTCACCATGTTATAATCCTACTGAAATTTCGCTTTGACCTTAGCCTGAGTGATGCGGAAATTTATAATTGATCCATGTGGATCACGATTGTCCGCACAGATTATACGCTCTGCTTGCATATCAATATGCAAGCAGAGAGCGAATATTCGCCATTGAGTGGAAAATCGCGCGCGCGTTTTCCGGTTGCCTGCCTCGATGGTCTAGAGGTTAGCATGTTTGACTGCGGCCGACGAGGTCCCAGGTTCGAGTCCCGGGTCGGGCCATAATTAAGTATTGAGTTTTTCCGACTAGAAATTCTCAGTACTAGTCCGGAGTTAGGAATTTTTCGGTGTTTCACCCCCGTGCCTCAGAGAGCACTTTAAGCCATCGGTTCCGGTCATTATCACTAACATGATAATAGTCGTTAAAGCCCGCCAACCCGCATTGGAGCATCGTGGTGGGTCTATGCTCTAATTCCCTGTCTCCTATGAGAGTGGAGGCCTGTGCCCAGCAGTGGGACGTTAATAGAATGTAGGTGTTTTCAGGTAGTGTGTAGGTTCATAACTATTATATGCTACGTTTGTAAGCAACCTTATATCTAGTGAGCATACAAAGTAGAAACAACTGAAGCAAGCATGAATAATACAGTATTCTATGAACTAGAGTCTTATTGACTTTAGACGGTAACTTCTGCTGGGTGAGGGTGAACTCGAACAAATTAAATTTATAATGGTGCCTAAAGCATTGAAAACTAGGGGGCGAGATAGATTCAGTACGAAGGCGGTTTGGGATTTTCAAATAGGTATTTAATAGGATCGACTGATTTGTTGGTCAAGACTCTAGAAGTTAGCTTGTACGGATATGGATCATAATTTTCAGTCTCGGGAGAGCCCATAGGCGTGTCGTTGTACCGTAACGCTTTTACTATTTAATAATTTCCTTCCAGCAGTCACGGCAGTCAATCTCCACTGAGATTAGCCATCTGCGCGAGAGATATTATAAAACACAAATGTTTGCGCAAACACAATTGCACTCTATATTCTCTTACTCTTTAGACTTTATGTACTCTGCAAGGCACGGAAGTGAAACACCGCCAACTTTCAACTTCGGGCCAGTACTCAGAATTTATTTTTGTTTTAACGCTTTTAATGTCTTTTTTTATCCACTATAAGTTAGCCCTTGACAGCGATCTCACCTGATGGTAAGTGATGATGCCGTCTAAGATGGTAGCGGGCTAACCTGTTAGGGGCATGGCAGTTATATTATACCCATACCCCTATTCGGTTTCTACACGGCATCGTACCGGAACGCTAAATCGCTTGGCGGTACGTCTTTGCCGGTAGGGTGGTAACTAGCCACGGCCGAAGCCTCCCACCAGGCCAGATCAGGCAAATTCAGAAATTAAAAATTTCCAAACCCTGCCGGGGATCGATCCCGGGACCTCCACACGATAAGGCAACAGCGCAAAGCACTACGCCACGGAGGTCGTCAAAAATGTCCCCGACGTACTTAGAAGATCTAGTATTTTTTCAACATGATAAAATATGATATAAAAAGTGATACAAATTTGAGTCTACTCTACAAAAAATACGAATCTCAGTCCCAGGGCATACATTATTAGTATTCACGTGAAGATTGAAATAGTATATTGTGATACAAGGGTGGAAAGTAGGTTATTGCAAACGAGCTGTCATTAATAAGCCCGAGCCGAAGGTGAGGGTTTTTAATGTCACGAGTTTGCAATAACCTTCACACCCGTGTATCACACGACGTTTTTCAATGCAGTTGTGGGAAATAGTACAAAAATATAATCATTTTATCACATAAAAAATAAAAAATTTCAGCAAATGGCGCGTATTTACACCTGGACATATTTTTTTTTTCAACGAAACTAGGCTACGGGTTTGTACCTACGCGTATACAGCCTATTCGATTTTTGTCAAGTGTTGAAAATAATTAAATTAAAACTGGTAATTAAATATAATCAACAACCATTTAAAAGAATTTTTCAATACAGTTGAAAATATAATCAATTTATCACAAAAATAAAAAATTTCAGCAAATGGCGCGTATTTACACCTGGACATATTTTTTTTTCAACGAAACTAGGCTACGGGTTCGTACCTACGCGTATACAGCCTATTCGATTTTTGTCAAAGGTTGAAAATAATTAAATTAAAACTGGTAATTAAATAGAATCAACAACCATTTAAAAGAGTTTTGAAAATTCAATGCTAAAACGTACGGATTCATTCATTTTTCCTCGTAAAAAGCCTATCCGATTATATTCTATGTATGAAAACTCCTTGCTAATAAACTTTTTTAATTGACTTGGAAAATTTAAAACTAAACTGCAAAAGTAAGTGTCGAGCTTGTAAAAGTAAGTCACGACCGTGTAAAAGTAAGATGCCTATGCGAAAGATTCAATTTTCGAATCATAACTACAGCCTCTGAAAGTGCGCCATGTTTGACAACTGTATTGAAATAGTATATTGTGATACAAGGGTGGAAAGTAGGTTATTGCAAACGAGCTGTCATTAATAAGCCCGAGCCGAAGGTGAGGGTTTTTAATGTCACGAGTTTGCAATAACCTTCACACCCGTGTATCACACGACGTTTTTCAATACAGTTGTGGGAAATAGTACAATAATATAATCAATTTATCACAAAAAATAAATAATTTCAGCAAATGGCGCGTATTTACACCTGGACACATTTTTTTTTTCAACGAAACTAGGCTACGGGTTCGTACCTACGCGTATACAGACTATTCGGTTTTTGTCAAATGTTGAAAATAATTAAATTAAAACTGGTAATTTGATATAATCAACAACCATTTAAAAGAATTTTTCAATACAGTTGAAAATATAATCAATTTATCACATAAAAAATAAAAAAATTCAGCAAATGGCGCGTATTTACACATGGACATTTTTTTTTTCAACGAAACTAGGCTACGGGTTCGTACCTACGCGTAATACAGCCTATTCGATTTTTGTCAAATGTTGAAAATAATTAAATTAAAACTGGTAATTAAATATAATCAACAACCATTTAAAAGAATTTTGGAAATTCAATGCTAAGACGTACGGATTCATTCATTTTTCCTCGTAAAAAGCCTTAATAAGTATGAAAACTCCTTGCTTATTAACTTTTTTAATTGACTTGGAAAATTTAAAACTAAACTGCAAAAGTAAGTGTCGAGCTTGTAAAAGTAAGTCACGACCGTGTAAAAGTAAGATGCCTATGCGAAAGATTCCATTTTCGAATCATAACTACAGCCTCTGAAAGTGCGCCATGTTTGACAACTGTATTGAAAAAGAATTATTAGTTCACTTCAAAGATTTTTTAAATATGGTTCTTATCGATTAGATCTTTTTCGGCTAAAGCTCCGTAATCTATGTCACGGTTTCATATCGCTTAAGTCTTTCCAGCTCTGCTATTTAAGATGTAAGTGCGAAATTATTTTAGGGCAATAATACAAGTCTTTAGTAACAAAACTTAGAGTAATTTCGGCATGCCAAATGCTGAGTGGGTTGGGCCGAAAAGTTTGTCTGAACCGGCATGAGATATGAATTTCGAGCGTATAAGGTATGTTATTACGATTTAACGTATAAACTAAACAAATTTCATCAAAATCGGTTGAAAAGATAAGCCGTTAAAGCGTAGCAGACAGACAGACACACTTTTGCATTTATAATATTATTGGTATGTTTTTAGATAACAAAATAAACAGGTTAGCACGCTACAATCTTAGACTGCATCGTCACTTACCACCAGGTGAAATCGCAGTCAAGGGCTAACTTGCAGTGGATTAAAAAAAAACAATTATAATATGTAAAATTGTAGGACTTCATTTTTTCTGAGCCTTTTTTATCATCAACTAGCTTATGCCCGCGACTACGTCCGCGTGGATTGAGGTTTTTTGGTTCCCGCGGGAACTCCTTAATTTTCCGGGATAAAAAGTAGCCTATGTGCTATTCCAGACTATATTCTATCTCTGTGCCAAATTTCAGCCAGATCCGTGCAGCAGTTGGCGCGTGATTGAGTAACAAACATCCATACATCCATCCATCCATCCATCCAAAGGTTTCGTTATGAATACGCCTGGCTGACTTAATGAGATATTGAACCAGAAAGCTCTGCTATTGTTCCAATAAAGAAACAGTCCCTTCAACAAATAGACAGCGATGACAATAACGTCTGTCTCTGTTGATTTATGACTTTGAACAATCGTCCTGATGCATTGAGGCGTACCGAACTTCCAATCCAAGCCAAAGCGCCAGCAGAGCGTAACGTTTTACGAGTGCAATACACTTTTGATGACTATAATGTAAAGTCAGGTCTCATTTAATTGATTGTAACAATAGATAAATGTCCTATCACGCTCGCTTCACCAGACCATTTCAAGGCTAATCACACATTACCGCTAATAGAAACCGCACGCAGCGCAAAATTTTCTAAACACTGAATTTTCAATGCTCATTGTAAACTAACAACAAAGCGTGACTTTAATTATTAAACCTTTATACAGGGTGATTTACCAATCTATTTAGTGCTGCAAACAAAAGTGCGACAGTGGTAATGGTCTTAATTGGGCGCTACAGCCTGTTAAAACGTTCGCTTTCGTAGACAACCTCTCTGCTTTTTATTCCTAAGCTGTTTAACTGTACGGAAATTGCAAAGCTTGTATGTGCGAGCACCATTATTAAACGAGTGAGAGTGCGTACTTAACACGAAAGTGATACTATGTGTAGACGATAACGATACGAAGAAATAGGGAACCTCTATTCAGGTAGACTTACGTAGACACTTTTGAATCTTCAAAGGTTTGACTGCTTTTGATGAAGCTACTAATTAACCCCAATTTTAGATCACAGTAATGAAGGAAATTTTATGGTTTGAGAGAGAGAGAGAGAATGGCATAATTACCTACCTAGTAGGCAGAGGTTGTTTTATGTATATATATAAAATTCAAAGTCCTGACTGACTGACCGACTTATATATCAACGCACAGCCTAAACCGCTGGTCCTAGAGACATGAAATTTGGAGAGTGTGTTCTGTGTGAAGACTAGGTATCCACTAAGAAAGGGTTTTTCGAAATTCCACCCCTAAAGGGGTAAAATAGGGGTTGAAGTTTGTATGAAAGTCCGCCGTTTTTCAAGTTATAGCCATAAACATTGGTATATGAGCTGCGGGTTGAAAATGAAGAAATACGTGTTTCACAGTTTTTGAAAATTCGAACCCCAAAGGGGTGAAATAGGGGATGAAAGTTGGTATGAAAGTGCTTCCTTTCTCAAGATATTTTTCAAGTTATGTCAACGAAACTTGGTTTTCTGGCTTTTGTTAAAAAATAAAGAAGTACGTATGTCACATTTTCCCCCCCAAAGTGGTAAAATAGGGGTTGAAAGATAAAATAAGGGTTGAAAGTTTGTATGAAAGTCATTCATTTTTCAAGTTATAGCCATGATACTTGATATTTAAGAACGGCTGAACGGATCTGGCTGAAATTTGGCACAGAGATAGATTATAGTCTGGACTAACACATAGGCTACCTTTTATCCCGGAAAATTAAAGAGTTCCCGCGGGATCCACAAAACCTCGATCCACGCGTACGAAGTCGCGGGCATTAGCTAGTCTTAAATATAACGCGAAAAAGTTAATTGCATGATTGGTAATTTATCGTATTTGGCCATCAAATCCGGTCGTAAAATATAACGTCTAATTATAGGAACGAAAAAAAGAGCTCCAGAGTTTTGAAAGAAACTTAACCACGTGGACTTAGGGCATCATCTTTATAGTAATTAAATAGCGTTACCTTGATGCATGTGTCACATTGCTAATTCCATGTATAGAATCAAACAAAAACCTCAAAAGCCATTTAAAAGCATGTTGGTAGCACTGTACCTTTATAAACATTAATAAATATACGGACGTGCATTGTGATAATTGTATTTTTAAACTAAAGCTTCGACAGTTGCAAAGGCACCCTGGTCTGAGGAGAGCCTTCGTCAAACTCAGCCGGGTATTTTTCGTATAGGCTTACGAGGAGTGACCCGCTAGGTATTCACATAATCCATAAATATCACCCTGCGCGAGAAATATGAAGGTTCTTCTTCAAACAGTTACAGTGAAATCCTTCTAACCCATCTAAATCTCACAAAGGCCAGCCTAAAGAACCTTTATGGGCTCTGTTCAAACTATGATAAAACAATATTATACTTTTTAAGCATATATCATTGTAACTTACCAATTTCGTTGCTACTGTAACACTGTATGAGAGATGAGTGGCCTAGTTGTGACAACACATAAATCAGTTGATTACTAATTTTAAGCTACGTTGATACAAGTCGGTAACTGGATGGGTGACCGAATTTTGAGGTTCAAATTTGGCCTTTTCGTTTCCTCTGTACCTCGGAGAGCACCTTAAGTCGTCGGTCCCGGTTATTAACAGCAAAACACCTCAGAGGTGCAATCATGTAAGGATTGCCGATCAAATCGTATAAGTTCGGCTTCAAAGTAAAATAAACCATAAAGCATTGAATTAGAGGTCAATTTCGTGTATCCATTCTTATACGTTTAGGCTATCGTACATACCTAAACGTATGAGAATGGGTACTTCAAGGCAAGCGCGTTTACTTATGCTCGAGGTGCCAGCTGGTCTGATTGTAGCCAAGTGCTTTCGTAAAAAGTTAAACAGAAAACTTAATCTTGATTCGTTACGAGATTCGAGTAGCGATATCCGTTGAAGCCATAAAATCCTAGATTGGAGACTACCCTCCAGCATGATGAACCATTGATTTAAAGCGGGAAGAAGCTGGATACCAAAGAACAGACGAGGAGGCGCTCAAATTTTTCCAACTTAATTAATTTAATAATTATAATTGTTATGTTGCTATAATGGAATTTTAGCCGTGTGCTAGTTTATTTTTAAAGGCAACAAGTAAGGTATGCCTAGTCAGTTTCAAGTTAGTTAGAATTTGTTGAGCAAAATGCAAAAGAGAAAGGCAAAGATAATATAATACAAGCTTGTAGTGATAAAGGTACTCGGTTTAATAAATCTTATGTATTAACGAGCTACCAAACTTTTCCTCGCCGTATCTGTTTAAGGATTCAAATCATATAATTCCTTTGAGGCAAATAAAAATGGAATAAAAACTAGATTTTTCTTGTAAGATAACTCTGCGGTCCCAACTCAATTTATAAGGTTACCCTCTTTTCGCGCGGGCGTTCAAAGGATCCCTTTATGTCATGAAGCGCTTATTAAGAGACACCTGGTCACAAATTGGAGTATTTCTAAAGATATAGGTCTCTTAATTTAATTTTCTCTTAAGACTCACAGCTGCCTTAGCACAAATAGATCCCACGCGCTTTCATAGAAGTCCCGCACGGGAGAGGGTGACATAATTGCCCATTCCACCCTTAAGTATATCAAAATCTAACATTGTAAATGCGAAATTGTATCCGTCTGTCTGTTTGTTACACTTTCACGGCTCATCTTATAATAGCAAATAGTTTAAAGATAGTAGAAAGTTGATTTGTAGTAGCCTTCCCAAACACGAGTAGCTAACACATTTATAGGACTTGAAGTGAATCGACAATATTATGTGGTAATTTAACTCCAAGCACGTCAATAAAGCTCGGATCATTTTTTACATACGGCCGACAACTTCAACCTCTCCTAAGCGACCATTGGTTTTCAGGATCAATGCTTCGCGTGTGATGTTGCTGAACATTTTTGACTATGCTTCAACAGTTCTGTTTTTTTAATATAATATTATATATCTTTTAATCAGAATAATGAATGAATAATCGGTGTAATATAGAAATCACATTGTTTTTTTAGGGTTAGCTACCTCAGGAGAAAAAAAGGAACCCTTATAGGAACACTTCGTTGTCCATCTGTCTGTCAACACCCTTTTTATCGGGAACGCGTGGAGGTATCAGGTTGAATTTAAGATACGGTATATTAATAAGTTATATAATATACGGTATATTATAATAATACAGCAAATACTTAAGTCAACGGTCCCTTGGAGTTGTATTCGTCCCTTGGAGATATTGTAAAATCAAGGTTCTAAGTCAACGCAATCAAAAGATACGGCCTTTTAAATGTTTATGTATATTTTGCATATTTTGACACCCGTCAATAAATCCGTCAAGAAACTAAAATCATGACATTCGGCAAGAAGCAAGATTTCACAGCACAAGTTTAGGAAAAATCCTAAAATCATTAATTAACGTTCCGTACTCATAGTAATTGTCAGTACAGCGCTATACGTAAGTCAGTTCATTTCACAGCTGATTACGTGTTGTTGTGACATCTTTCTTGTTATTTACTAAAATAATTTATATTGTGTGGTGGTACGGAACCCTTAGTGCGCGAGTCTGAATCGCACTTGACCGTTTTTAGGGTTCCGTACCTCAAAAGGAAAAAACGGAACCCTTATAGGATCACTTCGTTGACCGTACGTTTGTGTGTCAACACACTTTTTCTCAGGACCTTTTTATCAAATCCGTTTATGCTGTTATTTTCAACACTCGCAAGGGAATCAAAACCTACAGGGTACATCCGTGAACTCAAAATCTTGAAATTTGGTACGAAGCAACGTCTTATAGCACAGATAAAGGAAAAATTGCGAAAAGCATAAATTTTTTGTTACATCATATATTAAAAATATTTTTAATAATTTTGAACTTACTACCCCTTTCCGCATGAACGCGTAGAGGTATTTAATTGAAATTAAAATAGATAAGTGGAATAAAAATACTATAACTTTTACTTATATACCTACTTTTTTTAAATTTAAATACATCAGCACAGATTTATCAAACTAAACTGAAAATTTTAATGCATTCGTCTGAACCTAATTCAAAATAATTTTATGTGAAAGATTCAAAGAAGGCTTAATAGGTTGTTTCAAAGTTTTTATTGAACATTTTCTTACCAGATCAGGACTTGAAGCGAGCACAAATATCGCAAACTTATCAGTTAATCTAACCGGGATTTAAATCAAGATCCAGTGTTCATAACACAATTAAGATTTGACCCTCTGTGCTTTGGGCAAGTTTAATTTAAACTTTAAAATATTTTGAATTGAGCTTGTGAACTTCGATAGTACAATTATCGATATGGTGAGTTAGTTCAAAACTTAGATATTATGTATATTATCGAATCTAAGTTGGTTTGTTTGACAAATTACATCTACAGTTTTTAGCGAGAAAGGATCTTTAATTAATTAAATTAATATCAAATCTAACCGGGATTCTCCTTAACTTAATTTAATTTCTCATTAACTATCTCCGTGGCGCAGTGTTGAGCGCTGTTGTCTTAACGTGCGGAGGTCCCGGGTTCGATCACCGGCAGGGTCAATTTAGGAATTTTATCAAGACCAAGGAAATTTATCAATTTCCCTGGTCAGGCCTGGTTACTAGTTACCATCACCCAACTTCGGCCGTCGCTAATTACCACCCTGGTAGGGTTGGTAAGACAAAGACATTCTTGTAGAAACTATTTAGCATTCCGGTACGATGCCGTGTAGAAACCGAATAGGGGTATGGGTTTAATATAACTGCCAGGCCCAAAACAGGTTAGCCCGCTACCATCTTGGACTAGCTAATCACTTACCATTAGGTGAGATCGCAGTCAAGGGCTAACTTATTGAGAATTAAAAAAAACTAGCAAATTAACTGAGGATTATTATTGCTACAAACAAACACACTGTCACAAACAAAAATGAGTTTTTACTTGATAACAAAATAACCCTTAATCCCTGCGATAATTAATTAATGCTATCCAACACGATATTAGGCTTATTAGGATGGGGTTTGGAAATTTAAATCTTGTGTAGTATGTTAAAGTCATAGTTTAGAATGGATTTGTTTTGTGGCACTCTGAGTGATCTCACAAGGATTGCACTGTAGTCTGATTACTGATTAGTTTATCATATAGTTAAGAAAGATTATTAGCTTACGCTAGTAAATTAGGGAAATCCCTGTTAGTTGAGAAATTAATAAAATAAATAAATAATCTTTTTTACATTTTCCGGACAAACACTATATCGAAGGTAGCCGTAATTTTTAAAAAGTAAAGACAGTGAAATGTTTGGAGTCGATGAATGAATAATTCAAGGAGGAAACCTTTGAATTTACATAAGAAAATTGGTTACGAAGCCACGCGAGCCATTCATCGACAGGGAAATATCTTTTTTGAATTGAAAAACTATTTCCGGTTACGTCTGTATTTTATTATTTTACTGGATGTAGAATGTGGGGCAGTGGATTATATTTTATTAAGATCTATTCAAACGTACCACACCATAGCGACAAAAAATTCGTCAGGTTGGGCTGCAACTTTCTGAATTTATGTGATCCAATATTTGATATTTTAAAGAAGACTTCGAAGTATACTCGCCACAGGCCGGGATAAGAATAAAAGGCTCAACAATAAAATCCAGCTAGCAATAAATCCTTGCTATAACGTGTATGAATGTACCTACTTTTTTTTTTTAATATGTAGGCTAGTACTTGGCTGCAAACCGACTTGCTTGCAAGTGGTGATGCAGCCTAATAGTTATGCCTGAGACTGCTTGCATTCTGGAAACAGATATAGGCTACATTTTATCGCGGAAATCAAGAGCTATTCCGGGTTTTAATTTTGTGGCATGTGTGTTCATAGTAAGCACACAGGAGCCAGGATAAATTGAACTATAGCTCAGTTCAATGACATTTAGGATCCCTCCGGCGGTATTTTGTGCGACTTCTCTTCTTTCTTTTTCTACACATAAAGAGAAGAAAAGTCCTGAGTCACCCAATAACACCGAGCAAAATCCAATGAACCTAGAAAGCTGAATTTTGCACACAAGTTCCCATTCCCTCTCTCTGTCTTATCAACCGATTGCTTACTCACTACTGAGCACGAGTTCCCCACGCTGGCCAAGTGCGGGGTGGCAGACTTCACCTTCGAGAACATTATTTGTTATTTAGGTATAATAAGTAGGTACTAATCTTATTAGCACAAGTCTATGGTAGATATTATAGTCTGTGGTTACAATGTAATATATTATATATGTTAACTGTGTTAATAAATGAGTTCAGTTCTATCCAAACGGAAATCATGTTTTATTATTATTCACCAATCAAATTGAAATACGCTTAGGGAAGATCAAACGCTCCCAGATACTTGTTCTTTATGCGTATGTACCTACTTAAATAATTTACAAAGTTCGGAGGCGAAACATAGCGTGTGGTGACAGCCTTTATTCTTTGGGAAGGGTTACAGAACATAAAAAGGAGACGTAAAAAACGTTCACGGTATCGTATATATAATTCACAGTGTGGCCTACACGTCACGAAACCGTAATTTTAACAATGGCTCACAAAAACCTTTATTTTCTTATAGGTTCATTTTCATAAAGTGCAACGCTCACATACAGGGACAAGTGCCACAGAGGCACTGCTTAATTTTTTATCTACTGGATGATGCCCGCGACTTCGTCCGCGTGGAATAAGGTTTGTTAGTTCCCGCGGGAACTCTAATTGATTGATTGATTGACTTGATTGACTTGATTTTCCGGGAGACTATGTCCTTCCCCGCAATGAAACCTTGCGTTTATTAATAGGTTTGATGAAATGTGGTATACCACCTTTCATCAAAATGGGTCGCATTTTAAGCGTTGCAGACAGACAGATAGTCACACTTTCGCATTTAACTTTAGCTTTCGCACAGCTTTCGTGATTACATTACATTTTGGTGACATACGGTTGAAATAGACAAATGAAAATTATAGTGCGCTCTGATGGCTCAGCGCCTCCTCTACTCCATTCCACTCTACTCACTTAGTTTTGGTTTGCGCTGGCCTTTAGAGCGAAAACACAAAACGGCGAAAATTCCGTGTATAAATAATTAACTCTTATATGGAACTGCACAGTCTCGCAAAACAGGACAAAATGTGTTTGCCTTCCCTAGCGTTTGCTCGTTGTTACGCTTTTTATTTAAGGCGTTTTAAATTAGGGTTGTAAATTAAGGCATTTCATTTTGTTGACTTGTGCATTTAATTGATCGCAATTATACCAGAAAAAAATTAGCTTATTAAAATCAAATGTAGTTTATTTTAAAACACTTTGAATTGAAGTAAGACATAATTTTCCGTTTAGTTTCTCGCGCGTAGCTGTGTAACCAATTTGCTTATGTAAATACGCACGTTTCGTGCCACCGTGAATTATTCATCGGGCTATACCAGGCGTACCATTTTCCAAGCTTTTTAAAATGAACTGGGGAGAGGACATGAAAATCAAGCCCAAGAAGAATACCAAACATCCAATAAAAATGAAAAATGCTCACTCTGAGACTTGAGTAAACAATAACTCCGCATATTCTTAACTTAGGTTCTTATGGTGGTGTTTTCTTACAAAATAACCATTTATTAACTATTTTTATATAATTGATATGATATAATATAGAGATGGTGATGGTAAAAAATACTGACTGAGTTTGTGGCCTCTACCTAGACCAGGGCGCTTTAGTTTTAAGATACCGTAATTAATTATCACCATCATGTATTATAAATAACGTCAAGTTTACACTTGTACATTGAACCTAAATGGAATAAATACATATTGATTGATTGATTGTTTATTTTTAGTTTGGAAGTTATCATATTAGTCTTGCTTACTGGATTGCATTTCGATATAATATTATTATTCCTGCTGGACGATTAGTTTTTACATTGCGAATTCGATTAATCGTATTGAGCGTTAAATGTTAGCGTCTAAGTAAAATGAACCTGAGTCCAGAAGTTTAGAGCTCAATTTCGTTCCATCTCTCACCGCTCCGCTCATTTACAGTCACCGCTCCAAACGATACGTTTTGAAATTAAAATCGGTTGTACTAAAGGGAAACGCCCAGTTGACTAAGGGGTTTTGGCCAAGGTGCAGCCATCAATGAAACAAATTGTAGGCATAAGGATTGAAATCGTAGATTAAGAAACAAACACTATTTCGAACGTAAAACTCGGACGAACTGTAGAGCATGTTTAAAAAAATTCAAGTTACAATAAAAAAACACGTAGTTTCGATTTTTTATTAATTTTCACGTAAATTCATAACTAGAACGTCGTCTACGAACTGGGCTGGGGGATTAATATTAGCCTGATATCTTGCCCAGCCCAAGAAACACATAGTTATCACATGGGCACAACAGCCTACTGTCCTTCGACCAGCTATACGTAATCCAAAGGAAAGCCAGGGTCGTCATCGGGAGCATCGGCAGAGTCCATAACCGATGAACGTGAATAAAGAGAATAGAGATCAATGTCAATAATGTCTATGGCCATAGAGATGTACACCGTGAGCCAATGATGATAAAACGTTGTTACGTACATCGATTCATATCGATGTGTACATTCACTGAATCAGTTCAATTGATTAATCTAGCATGTCTATGTTTATTTATATAATATTTTATTTAATAAGATTTTTATAAGATAGCGATAAAACCATTAAATAACCAAAAGCGAAAAAGCTTGGCTTTAATTATTTGTCTGAAAATATCGATCTCGGATTATCGATTTTTGGTATATCGACTTTACGAAATGATGATTGCAGTCCCTACATTGTCAAGATTGACATTACGAGCCACGGCCCACGGAAGTGGTTTGAAAATAAAGAATGTCGACTGAGTTTCTCTTTTAAACTAACTAATTATTTCCGAGTGCTACGTACAAATAGGTAACTGGAATATACTAGTTATTAAATATGTCTTTTTATGATATTCATTACGTTGCTGGCTGCTCCTTGGCCAAAAATGGGCTTTTCCCTTTGTGACTTAAAATGAGCTTTTGAGTCCATTTTATTTTGACGCTAATGAGATCGAACGCTCAACACGATCAATCGAGTTTGCACTGTGAAAACTTAGACTAAGCGTACTGCTCTCAGTTTTTCTCTCTGTTCTCATGTTTCTATACCGCATTTTTGTTTAATCACCCGAAGAAGATTTACCCGATTTATTTTAAGGCTTAAATTGAAGCTTAAGTATTAGCAATTTAATTCGACTTGATAGTTCATTGACCCTTTTACACAGATTATGTAAATATGTATACAGTCTTTCTCGAGCTTAATACTGAAGAGTACATACACGACCTTCGTTACCAAGGCTCTATAATCCCGGTCTAAGGGCCAGAGTTAATATGAAGGGACAGGCCATTGTATGAGGTGAAATGTACATTGTACGCTTACCCTCGGAGGATTATGTGATGCATGGAACTGTTAATTTTGGAAATTTTGTCTTAAGACTTAAGACCCCCTTTGAATGGTGATTAATTTACTTCAAAGACGGTAACAATATATCAAGATGGGGATTAAATTTTGATTAAAGCGTGTTTTGTAGAGCAATTGATTGACAAACTAATAAAGTTTGCGACTTTTCCTACTATCGTGTCGGTCAGACTGTCTGTCTATGTACCTGCTTGCCTATCTTTCTGTTACCTTTTCATGGTCCATCCATTTAACCAACTTTAATAAAAGGCTCTTTACGTAATACAAACTTTTTAGTGCCGGTCGCACCGAAAATCTTAAACATCAGTATGTCGAATCATCAAATTTATTCCAAGGTTAAATAATTCAGGTATTAAATTATTCGAGGTTAGTGCAATCGGCAGTAAAAAGTTAAATAATACTTTTAATAATATTGTTAAGGGAAAAATTCAAAAGGCAAACTGAAATCTAAGAGGTTAAAAAAAAATGTGTAATTTACATTTAAGCCAATCTTATCTCACGAATCTTATACCACAAAATTTAAGGTTTAGAACGAAACATAATACCTGACTTGTAGGGGCAGTTGTGAAATGGAAACCTGTCAACAGTAAAGAATGCTACGCCTAAGCTTAAGCAAAAGAAAAATATTCTAAATCTGCTACAAACGGGAGGCCAAGATGACAGGAAGGGCGTGAAGTGACAAATTTTATGTTTTCAGAATATATAAAGAGAGCTGGTGGCACCAAAATCATACCTTAACGCATGCCAAAAACTCATCAGTGACCAACGCTAAAAAACCGGCCAAGTGCGAGTCGGACTCGCGCACCGAGGGTTCCGTACTCAAGAAGTAGGTACTGAAGCAAAACAATCAGGCAAAAACCAATATGTTTATTTGACGACGAGTACGAGGTTTACTGTTAATATCAAAAAAACTATGCTAGTTAGAGCATTGGCTATAGTTTTCCTGTAAAATATACATAAATTCCTATTGACCATAATTATTTCAGATTTTTCGATT
Organism: Erebia epiphron; assembly: GCA_963932025.1. NCBI lineage: Eukaryota > Metazoa > Arthropoda > Insecta > Lepidoptera > Nymphalidae > Erebia > Erebia epiphron. Next base: position 13,104,919 of record OZ009959.1, on the reverse strand, counting down.
GGTAAACTCCGGAGATAAGGGTGGGGGACGGTATTTTTTTAGACTTTTTCCCCGATAAATCAAAAACTATCATGACTAAAAATAATTAAAAATCTATTTTAGAATTTACAAAGTAAACATTTTCATATGATACCCCACACAGTACAGTTATCTCACTTTTAAATTTCAACCCTCCAATTTTCCCCCCTTTTTAAATAAGAACAAAAATAATTTCCAATTTTTTTTAATTCCAATGTCTTTGGGCCACTAATATACACAACTATTTCAAATTTCATGTCGATAGCTTCGGTAGTTACTGAAATAATCGAGTGTGACGGACGGACAGACGGACAGACAGACGGAGAAAGGCGCACCATAATGGTTCCATTTTACCATTTTGGTACGGAACCCTAAAAAACGCCAGTGTATTTCCTAACACTAATAGCTCACTAATAGCTCAGCTTGTCAGTATCATATTGACACTGCCAGCGATGAAGATAAGCCCCCCCTTGAAACGGTCACAACGTCTGGTTGCGCGTAGTCAGCGCGTGGCTGCTAAACAAGAGGACGCGGCAGCGTGAACAAACTCATGGATAAGAACCTCGAACGGGTTCATAACTTTTCGGGAAATTTTCGAAAAAACACTGTTAATAACTGGTTTCTCAATAAACTTGTAATTCGCCCCAATTTAAGGCATCTTATGAGTTCAGACCTTCCAATAGACGTACAATTAAAGAACCTATTATTTCACCACATAACATTGCATCTTGCAACATCTTTCCTTTTCAGATTCTTCAAAACTCAATCGCAACGATTCCAGCGAAAACACGATAAGGGGAGAGATTGACTGGTAGATAAAATCACTGCGTCCCTCACTTTATATAGAGCGTTCAGACTGAAGCAAATCGTCTGTCCCCTCCAAAGCGGACGTTTCTACAGACGTGGTTGCCATGTTGTTTCTCTTAGCTAGTCATAATATATTGAAATTGCTACCAACTCTCTGACTAAAAAGGTCGCCACAAACAATTCTGCGTGAAAAATATTCCACGGTTCGCATTCATAATTCACAATGTTTGTCCGTTTGTGAGGGACTTTATTTGAATAAGAAAAGTGCTGAAACGACACTTTCTTTGTTAAAAGGGTGTACACGTGTTTAGGAATAGTCCGGTAAGTTATAAATAAAATACTTCTGCATATGTGACCTCAGCTACTTAGAGATGAACTTCAGTAGATAATAAGCAACAGATTTTTAATTACATTTTTTTTATTCCACTTCCAATAACCCCCTGACTTATTTAGCCTGATGGTAAGTGAGGATGCTGTCTAATATGGTAGCGAGCTAAGCTATTTAGGGGTACGGCAGTTATATTTAGCCCATACCCCTAATCGTTTAATACACGGTGCTACATGGCATCGTACCGGAACGCTAAATCGCTAGGCAGTACGTCTTTGCCGGTAGGGTGGTAACTAGCCGAGGCCGAACCCTCACACCAGACCCGACCAGATAAATTTCAAATATTATAAATTCCCAAATGGACCCTGCCGGGAATCGAACCCTGGACCTCTCATTATAAGACCACAGCGCTCACCACTGCGCCAATGAGGTCGGCAAAGGTCAATTATGTGAAAGGCAACATGATTCCTAAACTGAAATTTATTTGCATTAAAATCGCACTTCTGGCCACTAAATTAGCAAGGTACTATCGTCATATAAACGTGGCTTTACAAAGGCTTTGATATTATGTTAGCAAGGTTTTGTGAATCAAAAGAAGGTAGGTGTACGTTACCTAACGCTACAAAGAGGCTTTCATACGTCTTCCAGTGAAACCCGATATAGGTCTGTAACAATATGATACGAATATACCAACAGCGTAAATTTGAACTGACATACAGACAAAGGTAAAGGTAATTTACCAAAACAAATTCTTTATTGCGAAAAGGAAATGCGTTATTTTCGCACTGTTTCTTTGCATACTGTAGTAGACCCCCTTGCGTATGGTGATGGATAGGGTTTTTAAGATGCAAACTAACATCGGGCTGCGTTCACAATACCTACCAACATACGTTTTATCGTCTTGTTATTTTATATTAAAGCTTACGCCTCGACAGCATACGCGCAGATTGAGGTACCCATTCAAAAATGTAGAGGAAATTCTTTGAATTTCTGGGATGAATAATTGTATCCCCTATCCTTCCCTGGCAATAAATCCCAAGTAGTTCACCTAGTCATTGGCCAAGCGCGTTGGATCTATGTGCAAGGCTTTTTCAAGCTTGTCGATTTAGGTAATAATTCTACTGGGTAATTTTTTGTCTGTAATTTTTTCCGGTAAGTATTTACTTAATTGGTTTATAATAATAGACCAACAGAGAACCGATAAAAATTATTAAGAATCCAATAATGTTGCTTTTGATGTCGATAACATCAAAGAAATTAGGAATACATTTTTGTAACTTACCCTCTATGTATCCCACGCAATATATTGTCAAAAATTTCCAATACGAATATTAGGAATCCATATTTAAACATAATAAATTTATTCGAAAACTGTATACCTTATCTTCGTTTGCTCAGTAATTGCTCTAAGGTTTCATAAATAAAAACCAGGGCCAATACTACGTGAGGTTTCACCTCTATACAGTACCCTTACTCTGAGTTTCAACATTGCAAATACGATTGATCGACGTGAGAGCTCACCACGCCAAGCGTCAAAGTAAAATGGACCCTAAAGCTCTTGCTTTAAGGTCACAAATTCACCTCTTGCTTTAAGGCCACGCCAAGCGTCGGTGAGCTCTCACGTCGATCAATCGTATTTGCAATGTTAAAACTCAGAGCAAGCGTACAGGAGGCACGGCAGTGGCTTCAGCAAGACGAGCTATGAATGTATCCCTTCGAACAGCATAGCGATGCAAAGCGTTGCAAAAGCCGCAAGTGAACGTGTAGCACCGCAAGGTTGTGTGCATTGTGCTCCTTTCCGTTATTATTCACTACCAGCGAGCTTAGAACATGTATGTGTTTTTCGAAAATCTTGATAGATTTCGATCATGGATCATGGTTTCCATGTGTAGTGCACATGGAAACGTCACAGTAAAATGTGGACCTTTCCTCCTATGTTTTAACGTTTGATTACATTCATGTAGCCACATGCCAGCGCGCAGGGCCCTAGTGGAAAATCCTACTAAACTAATATTATTATAAATGCGAAAGTTTGTAAGTATGGATGTTTGTAACACTTTCACGCCAGAACGGCTGAACGGATCTAGATGAAATTTGGCACAGGGATAGCTTATAGTCTGGAATAACACAAAGCCTATTTTTTACATATGATTTTACTTTGATGCTATTGAGTTAAGCAACCTCTCGTACTTAGACTACAAGTGAGAATGCAAAAAAAAGAATTTTACTATATATACCTTCTTGTAAAATTTATATCGGTACTTTTATTTAGTACCGTTATTGTTTTTTACAATAGGAACATGTTTTTCGTAAACGGGGCAATATTAGGTATAATGCCTGGACTAAGGGCCGGAGTTAATACAAAGGCATAGGTTTGTATGGGGTGATGTGTTCGTTAACCCTTAGGATTACAATATAACGTACGGCGTTGTTAATTTAAGACATTCTCCTAAGACCCCTTTGATGTGGATGTATAATAGAATTAACTGTCATGGTAAACTGATTATCAAGGAAGATTAATTTCTATGGAAACTTGCACTGATTATAATTATTAACTCACAACATGGAGACGCTTTTTCGCGACATATTTTTGGCTAAAAACCTCTTACAGCTGCAAGAGAGGTTCGTCTCATCGTGCTCAGGCTATGGAATAGGTAATTGCGTTATAGCTCAGAAACTCGACCAAGATGGGCCGCAAAAAGTTACAGACGAGCAGATTTTCTTTTAAATTCACAAATTGAAGTATATTTGGTTTCTGCGCTTCTCCCAATCTTGTCTCAATTCACGCTCTTTCAAGCTACCTGGACGAATGTACAGTGTAGGTAAACTTTCAAAGAAGGTTTTGCCGTGTAACAGTTTTATTTTTCCCAGCTACTATACTTCAATACTCGTTCGTTCGCTTAATGGGCTCTGGGACACTATGGAGGGCGTTTCCTAAGATTTTACTTGAGAACATAATGTGAACTGCAATTTCCCCTAAGGGAATACGTGTACGTGCTACCAATATTCCTAACGTTTGGGCCACACTAACTTCTTGGGTATTATTACTTAGCTATTATTTATCACTAGGTGATGCCCGCGACTTCGTTCGCGGTTTTAGGTTTTGAAAAATCTTTAATATTTTCCGAGATAAAAGTAGCCTATGTTTCCCAAATTTCATCAAAATCGATTGAACAGACAGACCGTGAAAGCCGTGAAAACAGACATACAGACGGACAGACGGCCATACATACAGTCGCATTTATTAACCGACTTCCAAAAAGGAGGAGGTTATCAATTCGGCGCGTATTTTAATATTGGTATGGAATATGGATATTATATTATCTCCATATCCATACTTAATATTATAAATGCGAAAGTGTGTCTGTCTGTCTGTCTGTCTGTCTATCTGCTACGCTTTCACGGCTCAACTACTCAACCGATTTTGATGAAATTTGGTACAGAGATAGGTTACATCTCCGGAAAATTTAAGAGTTCCCGCGGGAATCGAAAAAATTTGGTCCACGCGGACGAAGTCGCAGGAATCATCAAATATTTAGCAGAGAGATAGATTATAGACTGGAATAACACATAGGCTACTTTTTATCCCGGAAAATTAAAGAGTTCCCGCGGGAACCGAAAAACCTCAATCAACGCGGACGAAGTCGCGGGTATTAGCTAGTATGGCTATAAGCGTGAGCAGTATGGCCTCTGGACGCATCGTAATCGTAATATACAAAACAAAGTCGGGTTTGTTCGAACACTAATAACTCTAGAACGGTTGGACCGATTTTCAGAATATCTGGAAAATTTACGAAAAAATAAATTAAAAAACATTTTCCCTTGATTTTCCCATAAAAAAAACCACGCGGACAAAGTCAGCTGGGCATCAGCTAGTATAAATTAAATTAAATGCGATAAGCGTACCTACACATACGGTCGATTATGACATTGTGCATTTACCTGCTTTTATCTGCCGAGAACGCTCCTCAGGGTTCTGGATTGTGTCTCCTTGTTTCAATGTATGCTTTTTATGTTTTCTTTGCGTTTCTTTTATTATTTCAAAAAAATCTTGTGGCATCCGGGTGACGGATATAAAATACATCACAGGAATATACCATAAGAGATGTCTATAAATAATTTAATATAAAAAATTATTTTTAAACAACCGACTTCAAACTCCCGCGCCAACTTTACAACAACAGGCACACGATATACAAAGTACTTATTTTATTGTTGATATTTTAAAAACCGCTGGACCGATTTCGATAAAACTTATATGGGACCACATGGAAAGTATGTTCTTTCAAATAAAAAAGAATCATCCAAATCGGTCCACCCAGTCAAAAGTTCTGAGGTAAAAAACATAAAAAAAAAAACAAAAAAAAAAATACAGTCGAATTGAGAACCTCCTCCTTTTTTTGAAGTCGGTTGAAAATATCATGCAAGAATTGACTATACACCGTAATATTCGTATGCATTTTATGATTATAAGCATACAATATACCTACTGACATAGCCATTATCCCGTAAAATCATCGACAGCGGAAATTTTTTAAGACCATTGGAACAATTTCACATACATTTTGTAACATTTCTTTTTTATTAAAAGAGCAAGTGCTGAGTTTCTTGCCGGCTCTCCTCAGTAGAATCAGTTTTCCGAACTGGTGCTAGAGTCTTGACTTATCATAAGTGACAAGTTGTCCTAAATAAATCGTGAAATAAAAAATCTTACTTCTTACTCTTACTAATATTACAAATGCGAAAGTTTGGATGGATGTATGGATGTATGAATATTTGTTACACAATCACGCCCCAACGGCTGAACGGATCTGGCTGAAATTTGGCACAGCGATAGATGATAATTCCTCTGCCGAGTTCGGCAACAGCGACTGATTCTCTGCTAGGTATTTGAATTTGAATAAGGGCTTCGCTCATGTGCCCTGATGTGATTAATGTACCCGATAGATTATAGTCTGGAATAGCACATAGACTACTTTTATCCCGGAAAATTAAAGAGTTCCTGCGGGAACCAAAAAACCTCAAACCACGCAGACGAAGTCGCGGGCATCCGCTAGTCATTTATAATCAATATATCATTTATCACGGGTATTATCTAGCCACTTATAGTGCTGGGTCAGGGATAGTACTTAAGTAAGTAATTGTTACTTATTCGATTAGTCTGACGAAGCAGAAGTACAAGTTACTTAAACTTAAGAACTTTAACTTCTAACAAAAGTCGTTATAAAAATGTAGATTGTAAAATCAATTTGCAGTTCAATGAAAGGTTAGACTAACAAACTTTATCAAACGAAGGTAGTTACGATAAAAACTTTGAATCATTCAAATAAAAGCCAACCCAACTGAAATGGTGCTTCCATTTATTATATCATACTTAAATTAAAAAGTAAAAAAAAAACCAATGCTCGACGAGATATCACAACAATATTTTTGGGCATGATATTTGATTCTCGTTTTCCTAATAATAGAGAACTGTATTATGCTGTTGGTTTTAAGCCATATGTTACGGTGTTCAAACCCTTACGCCGCCATCTTGTTTCAGAGACAGCATCCGAAACTACATTACGGCCGCTATATGACGGCACCGCTTCCCTGGGAAACCAAGTAAACCCTAGCTTTACCAATGTCCCAATTTTGGCATAAATTTAGGTAATATACTCTTATATTATTAGCAAGTTCACAAGTTAATTTTAGGCATGTTCCTAAGTCGATTACATGAGCGTAACCTTCGCCTTTATATGACCAATAAAGAGCATGTTAATATTCAATACGGGGATTTTATAAGGAAAGTTTTCTCGTTAGTTGTCCCTAGTAGAGGACTGCCGCTACATGTGTGAGTAAGGGTGTTGTCTCACGGTCTAAGATTGCACGAACCGTGATGATCCCTAATTTTTTTCTGTGCCTAAAGCGAAACTTTTCCATCGCGCATCGATAAAACCTGTTTGGATTCTGGAGTGAACATGGCTGACTGGAGTAATCTGATGGTGAGCTAAATCAACGATGTCACGAGGAGCAACCGTTCAAAAAGTCGGGGACGTAGTTAGGTATGTTCTGTTGTGTAAGAGTATGCAGATTCATAATATAATAATATTATAAAAGTGAACGACGCAAACTACGTTCGCCAGACAATATATTATTTTTACCGAAGGGAATTTTCGTAAAAATGCGGAAAAGGAATCCAGAAGGAAGACAAACATACTAGTAAAATTATTTTGAGAGTACCAAATATTTTGTTTCTATAGCATCTTATAAGCTATGTTCGTGATATCATGCATCGTGGGTAGCCGCTACTATAAAGCTGTCACACGACACGTGTAGGGTCTTTGCAATTAGTTATTTTCGCGACGTGACAAACATTTTCAATAGTTCTAGAAGATTCGAGACGGTTTTAAAATTATGGGATTGTTGTTCTTGTTTGAAAACTGAAAAGTGGCCTTAAAGTTTCAAACTTATCATATTCCACATAAGCTGTTACCCGTGCCTTTTACCATGAAGGAATTTATTCTTTGGACAAATCTTTAAACCCATGTAGCCTATATTTTGTGGGTGCCTATGTCACTAAAATTACTTACTAACTTTGGGGTAAACCTCCTCGTATTGCGTAGATAAATTAGTCAGTCTATCGAATATTTGTAGTCAGAATTAATTCAGTAAGATCGAAATGTGACACACTAAATAGTTTGGTGACCAACATGGTTGACCGAGTAATTCATTTGAACTGTAGCTGTGGCAATTACAAAGATGAATTAGCCAATGGATGATAGATCCAAGCTGATTTGCGACTTTAACAGTTTATATCCAATTTACTACTTTGCAATTAATTACGTTACGTTTTAATATAATTTGTACTTAGTCGTCTCAACTTATAGATAAAGTTTCGTCGACAAAGGTTTCCTGCATGGGTCTCCACAAGAAACGGTCTTCTGCCGTTCGCCTCCACCGGCTCTCAGCTACTTGCTTGAGATCGTCCATCCATCTAGTGGAGAATCGAACAACGCTGCGCTTTCCAGCAAGAGGCCGCTATTCAAGCACCTTAGGACCCCAACTGCACCTATCAGTTCTTCGAACTGTTCAGGCTCCTACAGATCTTCTTATTTCTGGTTTGATCACGTAGGGTTACTCCTAGCGTAGCCGGACCTCTCAATCGGTCGCTGAGTGGCCGAGAGCGTTTTTATCAGGACCATAGTAAGCGACCAAGTTAATCCGTAATCCGTGAGCCGTAAATCATCACTGGCAACACACATTATTCTTCCAGAGGACTGCGATGCAGTTTCAATCGTGCATCACTTCCGTCGTACCTACTTTACGTATGTAAATAACTTAAAAGTGGATTTGAGGACAACGATGTTTAAAAGTAATAAAAACGTTACTACGCTCGTAATATTATAATTCACTATCTTATCTCCGTGATGCCATTAAAACTACTTGAAAACGTTATTCTGCATAAGCACCTACTCGAAGTATAATCAGTACAGAGTAACAACCTAAAATTGTTAGCCTATAGTTACGAGAATTTTTGATTTTATGCCATAGTAAACACATTGTGATGGTATCAATACCAATACAGTCGAGACTGCTAAGAGTTTGTATAGTTAAACTAAAGAAACTAGTGGTTCGCCCCGAACTGAGACCTTGCGGTATCGCCATAACAGAGCGTCATCTATTGACATCATTGTGAAGTTCTGTTATAAGTACTGAAGCTCATTAAGAATTAAATAATTTCGTTTCCTTATAATATTTATCTAATTTTAGTATTTGTTGTTCAAGTACAGGATATAATTCTAATAATTGATCAAGTTTCAGACTCAGCCTTTCAGAAAATTGAGAGTTCTGAGGTCAACTTTGGACGTCAGAAAATCTCCACTTTGAAAGCCCCCCATTTCGTCAATTTTAAGGTAAAATTTAAAAAAAAAATATTTGGACTCTATTCTTAATTATCTTTAAAATAATATACCGCAACCCTACGTAACGCTATAAAAAATATTTTACTTCGCATTCGCTTTTATGAGAGCCCACCATTACCAACAGCATAAATTCAAATAGCTCAACTAGTCTTTTGAGTGCAACTTGTTCAATGTGGCTCTACGAAGTTGTAATACCTGCTAGGAAGTTAGAACTATGCTATATAGGCTAAATAACACAACAGATTTGGCGTGTGTTTGTTTGGCGGACGTGAATCGGGAGCTCGAACGTCACAGTTTTAAATGTGTTTTCCATACGACGCTAATTTTTGCATGGACCTTATAATGCTTTCCGGTCCCTAGTGATTTTTCGTACATAGACCTCCAAAAAGTTTTCTATTAATTTCCAAAAGTATTCCAGCAATTTATATCTGTATTTGAAGCTCCGGCACGGTTAGTTTGGTATATTATTGTTTTTGTATTGTCTCTGTTATGGTCCGCCGTCTTTGCTGGTGCCGCCAATTAACGATTTATCGTTTCAGTACGATAGCGACCAAGCGAATAGTTCCTGCTTCCTAGTTCAGCCAGTATCGAAAATAATACAAAATTCATGTTTCAACCAACCACATTATTAAAATTTATATAGGGGTAGTAGCGTTTACACAAAATTTCACTGAAATACTATCGTATTTGGCACGTTGTTCACTTGTATTGTGCGCAAAATACGACATTTGGCAACATATCTAATGGGGGTCATTCAGTCGGTTCGGTCAACGTTCACCTTTATAATAATCGCGATTTGCTAGCTTTCGTAATTTTCATAGATAATTGTTTACCAAGCGTGTTTTTTAACAGAAATTCCTATTGTTCAAATTATTATGTACTAACTAGCTGATGCCCGCGACTTCGTCCGCGTGGTTTAAGTTGTTTTTTATTCCCACGGGAACTCCATCATATTCCGGGATAAAAACTAGCCTATGTCTACAGGTCCTCAGCTATACCCATGCCAAAAATCACGTCGATCCGTTGCTCCGTTGCGGCGTGATTGAAGGATAAACCAACAAACCAACAAACCAATAAATCAATAAACCTATAAACCAACAAACAATTACACTTTCTCATTAATTATAATATTAGTATGATAATCATTACTAATACACTTTATAAATGCGAAAGTGTGTTTGTTTGTAGGCTTGTCCTTCAATCGGATTGACGTAATTTTTGGTATGAGCATAGTTAAGGACATGGAGAGTGACATAGGCTACTTTTTATCCCGGAAAAATTAAGAAATTTCCCGCGGGAATCAAAAAAACTTAGGACCACGCGGGTAAAGTCACCGGCATCTGCTAGTAATTAATATTGTTATTTAAAATTCAGTTAATTAGGCCACAACTTTAATACCCTTTATTTTTTACCGCCGAACTGAGTTTTGTTCATAAATTATCCCCTTTCTCCGTAAATGTGTCGCTAGCATTTAAAAATCCATCATAATAAGTGGCAAGTCACCGCCGCACCATTTATATGTTGTCAGAAAGAGTGACAGTCCAGCTATGTGGATTCATAATAAAATTAGTTGCATGAACAGAGAAGTGACCTACTTTTTATAACTTTCCGTGTTTAACGAGTTTATTATGGCACTTAATATGCTTGTAACTTTCAAAGTTAGTTTAATAGAACTCTCACTCATACAGCGTACTGAAATAATTGTTCACTAGCTGATGCTGTTTAAGTTTTTTTTATTCCCGCGGGAACTCCTTAATTTTCCGTGATAAAAAGCAGCCTATGTCACTTTCCGGGTCCTTAAATATACCCATGCAAAAAATCACGTCCATCCGTTGCTCCGTTGCGGCGTGATTGAAGAACAAACCAACAAACAAACACACTTTCGCGTTCATAATATTAGTATGATTATTCATGCATAATAAACACAAACTTTTTATTTAATATAATTGAGAGAATTAAAGAGCATTCAATACATTTTTACTTAGCTTACAAGTATCTTGTAAGTACATTGAGCTTCATGTATTGTGTAGTAAATGGGTCACCAATACCGATATTGTGGTGTGTTCAAAAACTATTTTTATCCACTTTTTAATGAAAAATTAAGTAATAATAAAGTAATCTAAAAGTTAACTTGGCTAAATAATTTTGACATATAATAATAACCATAATGTGTTTTTATTAATTAATATAATATTTTGTACCAATTAATAATTGTCTGAATCAAATGTTAATATTATTATGCCTGTTAGGGGTAGACTGTTCCTTCGATGTAAAATTATTAATATTTTAAGGTCTTCAACTATGTAACAGTCAAATTTTAATAAATGAAATGAAATTGAATTCCATCCAGGCACACTTTGAAATCAATCAAATATTATATATTATTATAAATATTATAAATGCGAAAGTTTGGATGGATGTCTGGATGGATGTATGGATGTATGGATGTTTGTTACTCAATCACGCCCCAACGACTGAACGGATCTAGCTAAAATTTGACATAGGGATAGATTATAGTCTGGAATAGCACATAGGCTACTTTTTATCCCGGAAAATTAAAGAGCTCCCGCGGGAACCAAAAAACCTCAAATGGATGTTTGTTACTCAATCATGCCAGAACGGCTGAACGGATCTGGATGAAATTTGGCACAGAGATAGATTTTAGTCTGGAATAGCACATAGGCTACTTTTTATCCCGGAAAATTGAAGAGTTCCCGCGGGAATCAAACAAATGTATCTGTTCAACTGATTTTGATAAAATTTGGTACAGGGATAGGTTGTATCCCGGGGAAGGACGAAGGCTACTTTTTATCCCGAAAAATTAAGGAGTTCCCGCGGGAACCAAAAAACCTCAAACCACGCGGACGAAGTCGCGGGCATTCGCTAGTTTATAATATTACCGTATATGTACCGATAACCATGAAAATCCACGTTTGATTCTACCATTCAAATAGCAAACTCCGATATTATATTCTCATTGAAATGTAGAGTACAAACGTTCGTCCCGCCATATTCGATTGTAACACTACCGCAAAACCAATTACAAAGATGGATTACGCTAACTACCTACAGATTCAGGCTTCAATTTGTGGTTCGATATATTTTAATCCCAATCCACGTATGGTACGTGAATGATTGGCTCGAAATATGAACACGAATCCGTTCGATGAAAATTAATTTAAATGCGGGTAGTGTTAATTACCAAAGCTGTATTGATGAGGCGAATGTGTTCACGATATCTTTACAAATGAAGGTAGTTTATTTAAAAACCTTTTTAGTATTTTTCGGATTATTTCGCATCTTTATCTATAGTAATATTATAAATCCAAAAGTTTGGATGGATGTATGGATAGATGGATGGATATTTGTTACTCAATCGCGTAAGAATGGCTGAACAGATTTGCATGAAATTTGGCAAATAGATAGCTTATAGGCTGGAATAGTACATAAGCCAAGAGTTCCCGTGGGAAACAAGAAAACCTCAATGTATTAGTAATAGATGAAATCCGATAGATTTTCCCTGGCCTAATAATGTTTTGTAGATTTCATAGTTCAAAATATAAGTAAAGTACGTACTTCACAAAAAAGGCTTTCAAAGCGAAACGAAGCGTTCATTGCAAATAATACATTTACATTGCTTTCGAAAAATCCGGAATTTGACAGCTTATACAGATGTAGCGGTTTTTTGTTCACTTGCGATCACTATATCGTTTCATTGTTTATTTTATATTTCAGTTAAAAACGTGTGATTCAAATATTACACAGCTTGAAATTAAACGTCTTGCAATATTTTACGAGCTTTTCGCTCGAACTAATTCACAGCTTTTGTTTTTTTTTTATTTACCAAAAGAATGCTAGTTATCAGCATATTTTATGAATTGACTGTGTCCCCGTGGAGTTAGGTTTTTGAAAAGAAAAATCTCTCTGTTTGATTTTCCGGGATCAAAAGAAGCCTATGTCAATTTCCGGGATGCAGCCTATATCATTGTACAAACATTTGTCATAAACTGTAGAACAGATAAACAAACTGACGGACAGACAGACACTTTCGCATGTACGAGTATAATATAAATTTGTATAGATTTCTTAGGTATGAGGAAGATAAATAAAAGGGTACACACAAGACCCATTTTCAAAGGCAGAGGCGTAAAATGTCACATGCAATAGTGTTCATGACATTTCAGCCAAGCATTTCAGAGATGGCTAAATATTTAAAGGTTACCAAAATGTGCTGTGATTTATGTAGTCATTACAAAAACATGGTGTCATTTTGCGTAGAATATTACTTCATGTAAAGGTTAAGATAAGCTAAATCAGGATAGTTGTTGTCATGGACAAAATGATGCCTGCGACTACACCCACTATTTTTTATTCCACTACAAGTTAGCCCTTGACTGCAATCTCACCTGATGATAAGTGATGATGCAGTCTTATGTAGAAGCTAACCTGCTAGGGATACGGCAGTTTTTTTAAACTCTAATCAGTTTCTACACGGCATCGTACCAGAACGCTAAATCGCTTGGCGGGTACGTCTTTGCCGGTGGTGGTAACTAGCCACACCCAATGTCTCCCACCAGACTAGACAGAGAAAATTCAGAAATTATAAAGTCCCAAACTGAACCTGCCCGGAATTCAACCCGGGACCTCCCACTATATGACCACAGTGCTCACCACTGCGCCACGGAGGTCGTCGTAGATTTAGTATTTTATTATCATGAGAACTCTCTGATTTCTGGGATAAAGATTATGACACTCAATCACTGACACTCAAGGCACAGTGAACGACAAGGTGTTTTATATCCACGCACTAAATCAACGGATAGCCGTTGCGGCATGATTGAAAAACAAATATAATTTCAAATTCATATGAATTTCGCATACATTATTTTATGAGTACCGATTTTCTAACTCTAGATAGGTAATCGTTATATCAAATTGTTTTGAGCTCTTTCAACAATTTAGACTTTCATGTAATTTATCCATAATTTAATGACCAGGGACACTACTTCATTATTTTTCTCAGTATAAACCGTATAGGAGGGGTAGAAACCTTCATAATTAATAAGGATCGTAACTGAAAGTGGAACACCATTTACAAATTAACTCATCGTTTAAAGCTTGGCTTTCATAATACAACTAGTAAACAAACAAGCAAAGGCAAGTGTTTGCAATGAAGTGATAATCACCGAACTTTGGCGATAGATTTTAGTTTCAGTTAGGTCAAAATGGTTTCTAAGCTTGTTATCAACTGAACATTGTTTATTATCTCAAGAAGATTTCAACACCATATTGTAACATTTAACCAAGGTAGTCATTAAACTCAAACTTTTAACAACAAAAAAAACTACTCATGTTTGCTGGGAACACAACATCAATTATTATATTTTTAGTCTATGTACAGTTCGACCTCGTTCACGTTTCATTCACCCTGTCACATTATTGTTCTAAAGAACGATAGTCCTCTGACCTCAAAACTGCCACAGGGCATATACGTGTTTCGCTCAGTATCAAAATATTCTTTCTCCTGCCCTTGTCCCACGCTACGTGGGGTCGGCACAACATGTTTTCTTCTTCCACTCGCACTTCTGTTAACCGTCAACCTATCATTCACCCCTTTTATACGCATATCCTCTTTCACACAATCCATCCATCTTTTCTTTAGTCTCCCTTTATTCCTTCCACATGCATATCTATCATTATTCTAGTAATATGCCTTTCTTCCCTCCGCATTACATGCCCATAACATGCTAGCCTATTACTCCTCATCTTTTCTATCACTGGCGCTTCTTTCAAACTTCCCCTTATATATTCATTCCTAATCTTGTCCATTCTAGTCACACACATCCATCTCAACATTCGCATTTCGGTCGCATGTACTTTTCTTTCATCCGTCCTTTTCACCGCCCAACATTCTGAACCACACAATGCGACAGGTCTAACGACTGTCTTATGGATTTCCCTTTAAGTTTAAGGGGCATTCGTGGGTAGCATATTCAAAATCAAGTATCAAAATATTAAAGTTAATAACTGTGCCACAAAATTGTGTTTTATAAACTCACCAAGCACCCAGTCCTACCAGTCTACTAATAATCTCCCACAATGTATCTTATGCTTTTATGTCTTAGATCTAGACTCTACCACAGGTGTAGAATGATGTGATTGAGTAACAAACATCCATCATATTTTATAAATAACTGGACTTCAATAAGTGTGCCTACCTAAATTGAATAAACATTATTTGACTTGACTTGACTTGACATCCATCCATCCAAACTTTCGCATTTTTAATATTTAGATAACTTGAGATTTACTAAGTTTTCGTTAAAATATAAATGTTTTCAAATAATACTACTCGGGCGTAGATTTTGCAGGTCAGCTGGTTTTTTATATTTGCCGGCTACTTATAATATTATGTCTGTCTGTGTACTTGCCTGTTACATTTTCATGGCTCAACCCCTGACATGATCTTACCGAAATTTGGCATAAAACATTCCATGAGGATGCTTTTCATCTGAAAAATTAAAGAGTTTCCTCAGGGTTACGTAAATACTTGAGAGTCTTCTACTAAACTATCTAAATTCTCAGAGTCCATTAGCTCGGAAAAGCATTCACCATGCAGCCGAATGCATACGGAAAATGGTTTTATATTTTTGAAATCATATCAAGTTTTATGCCTTCCCCTGAGTTATGCTGGCTGATTAAATTTCAAGGGCTCCTAATGGCGCCGTAAATCAGTACCAACACCCACTCTATTTCCGATGTGGAGTAAGATGATTCCTTGAGCGGAAATGATAATATATTTATCGTGTTTTTCGCTTATAAGCTTTCTTTTTATAGGTTATATAAAAAGATTATGTTTCAAATGTTTAGCAATATCAGTATCAATCTTTGATATAGTTATCTTTATTATTAGTTTGAACTATTTTAAGGATTTTCTAGGATTATAACAGTTTTTTAAATAAAATATTAATTGATTTTCTATTTTATCAATTGAAAAATTTTGACGATAAAATTGTTCAATTGATAAAATGAAAAATCAATTGTATTTTAAATTCATTGAATAATATGTAAAGATGTGAAAGAGTAGCAAGTTAGCCGATAGACAATAGAAAAAATAATCCTTGGTTTTCCTTTTCCTCGAATTGATTGCGTTTTTGATAAAAAAACTTCTTAGTTGATTTAAATAACAGAAGCTTAATCTTCCTTTTGTCGCGGATTATAGCAAATTAAATGAAAAAAATCCAATGAAAATTATCGATTCTAAATTAAAAAATGTATTTATCTTGTTTTGTTTGAAATTATATTATCATGGCTTATGTGTAGCACGAAATATAATCAAACCTAAGAAAATAATTAATATAGATTTACGTGAAAGTAAAAACCGGCCAAGTGCGAGTCGGACTCGCGCACCGAGGGTTCCGTACTCAAGAAGTAGGTATAATTACCTTTGTTAATGAACCGCAAAACTAACTTTGTTTGTAGAGGTTTACTGTTAATATCAAAAAATTACGTTTGTTGTATGGGAGCCCCCCTTTAATATTTACTTTATTGATATTTAATTATTTATTTTGAAAGGTAATATACAAGTTAATATTCTGTGAAAATTTTAACCGTCTACCTGTTACCGTTTTTAATATTGAGCAAAAAAATACGAAAAAAACACGTTTATTGTATGGGGACCCCCCTTAATATATATATTTTTTTAATTTTTAGTATTTGCTGTTATAGCGGCAACGGAAATACATCATTTGTGAAAATTTCAGCTTTCTAGCTATCACGGTCTATGAGATACAGCCTGGAGACAGACAGACAGACAGACAGCGGAGTCTTAGTAATAGGGTCCCGTTTTTACCCTTTGGGTACGGAACCCTAATAAAATAGCGTCTAATTTATCGCCCACAATATCTGTGAGATGAATCGAATTCGCAATCACGCACCACGCATTTCAAATTAATTTGCGTTAATCAATACTGAATTCAAATACCGAGCCGATCATTCGTGGTGGTGTACGTGAATGGGGATTAAAATATAACGTATAACAAATTGAAGCTCGAATCTGTACGCAGTTAGAATAATCCATCTCTGTGATTGGTTTTTGCGGCAACGATACAATCAGACGTGTTTTTTCAACCGACTTCAAAAAAAGGAGGAGGTGCTCAATTCGACTGTATTTTTTTTTAATTTTTTTTTTATGATTGTTACCTCAGAACTTTGACTGGGTGGACCGATTTGGATGATTCTTTTTTTATTTGAAAGGGCATACTTCCCATGTGGTCCCATATAAATTTTATCGAAATCGGTCGAGCAGTTTTTAAAATATCAACCTTATAATAAGTACTTTGTATAGCGTGTGCTTGTTCTAAAGTTGGCGCGGGAGTTTGAAGTCGGTTGTTTAAAAAGAATATTTTTATATTAAATTATTTTTATGTGCGAGTAAAATTATTATCAGACCGTTATTTAGTACTTTTTTTTAAATCTTTATTTTGTGACGGGGCTTTATCACTTCGTGATTATGTCGCCCCCTTAAAAAAAAACACTTTTTGTACAGAGCTAAAGTTATTAATAATAATATCTTTATACTCTCGCGCCGGCGTAGGTATGTAGTTGCGTTATCGTGTTTGTCGCTCACTTAGGTCAATGCCTTACCTACAACACCTTTTCTGCAAATGAGTAAACACATGGGAGGAATTTTAACTAATTGAAAAGTCCTATAACAGTGTAAAGGATTATTTTAATGCTACGAAGGCATGGGTATGAATTGTTCCACAGCGGCTAATTATGTAATTGTCGTAATTATAAATCTACTTAAGTAATTTACGATATTTGTAAAACTTTGTGATACTAAAAACCCGGCTGAGTTTTTTGTGGACTCTTCTCAGACCAGGGCGCGTTTGGAATCCTCGTAGCTTTAGTTAAAAGATACCGTAAGTGATTATAAATTGAATAATTATAACTTGAGTTAGAGGTGTCTTAATTTTTTTGATTCGACGACCTCATCAGAAGTTATTATAAAACTTTATTATTTACCTTTGCGCAACTTTTAATAACAATAAGCCAGTAATAATTCAGTCAGCATTCTTGCCACCATTGTACGCGGACATGAGTTTATAGAAATAAGTCTAGCTATTAGTACCTATTGTAAGGATTTCAAAAAAATGCTATGAGTATACTTAGTACCTACTTTATACTTTCAATTCCTGCAACAAAGCCATTACTCTTCTTGACATCGAAAAAATTGTGAAGCGATGACTTGCTTCCTATTTCGATGGATTTTTAAATGGTGTCACATTTTGGAGGTGTGATTTATGAACGTTAAAACAAGGCTGTATAACGAAAATATACACAAAAACTTCGAGTGTTAGGTTAGTAGTAAGTATTTTGTGGTTAAGTTACAGGAAAGCTTGTGAAACTTTTTTGCATTTTGCCTTCCTTGGGTGCTTTCTGACAGAAAGTATAATATTGTTATGCATATTTCAGCGTTAAAGAATTATAAACATAGGCTTTGTCGGTAAACGATGTGTAAATAAGAAAGAAAGAAAGAAAAACAGTTTATTCGACAATGGTGTCACAGACAAAACACAGATTACAAACGTAAAAATTTGGCTGTGACACCACCCAGAATGGGTGTACAGCTCAGCATTAAGCCCTGCATTTTATGCCAATAAATTGCATACACAGCAGGGCGCTGGTTTTCGGCTGTGACCCGGGTGACGCCACAGTAACAAAAATTATTAATATAATAAAACAAAAGTAAAGTTTAGTCACAAATAAGCAGCAAGTACTCATATTATTGCCATTTATAATAGTAACACATTCATACTGTACAAAAAGGAAAAAGAAAAATAAAAAATCTAAAACATAGAACTACAATAAATAATATGAAAACAAGAAAAAATATATCAAGAAAACATTACACATAAAATTACTAACAAACATAATATTAAATTAATGAAATATTGGCCGCAGTATTCTCATACTCAATTTGCTTTTGTAACATAAATCTTTTTAACTTATTTATAAAAGTGATTTTACTCCGAGAATCACGAATGGGAAAATGACTTAGATGCTTAAAGTCCTAAATGATATTTAGGACGTTAAGCAAATCTGCAGGAGGAGGGATAGTTTTTTAAGTATTTGATCGCGACAACGTTTTAACTACCATTTTTAGGAATTGATCGAGCTTAATCCATACTTCGATACTAATAATAGAAATGCGAAAGTGTGTCTGTCTGTCTGTCTGTCTGTCTGCTACGCTTTCACGGCCCATCTGTTCAACCGATTTTGATGAAATTTGGTACAGGGATAGTTTATATCCCGATGAAGGACATAGGCTACTTTTTATCCCGGAAAATTCAAGAGCTCCCGCGGGAATCGAAAAAGCTTGGTCCACGCGGACGAAGTCGCGGGAATCATCTACTCAATATTGAATCGCAGCTGACGTTATCGCAATCGAATGGGAAGAAAATCTCCCACTAAGTACACATAGGTATTTTTTTCTAATAAGATCTTTCTAAAATGTTATTGTTTCTATTTATTTTGAAATCTACAAACTGATTTTCCAAAATACTAAAGTAGCATATCATACCAAGTTTTATCCCTAAGCGACGATTCACAATTCTCTGGAATTAGGAGTGGTGACGTCATGGATCATAAATCATGTTTAATAGTCGCGGATAATGCTGCGCGGTAGCTATGTAATTCTGTGGTACTAGTCGTTATTACACGCTTGAGATTCATGTTACGCACAAAATATTAAGGCTTATTGCCTAAAAAGGGAATATTTTGTACGCCACATAAGTAAGTATTTTCAACCACTCGATTATTGAAGTACGTGAGTTCGTGATCCCTTTTTGTTGATCACTTAATGGTAGTAATACCTATTAATTGAATAGTATTTAAGCAGTGAGCTCCCAAATTTTCCATTAAAATTAACTTATCGGTGAAGGAAAATTTCCTGAGGATACCTTAATTCCTGTTTATTCTTCAGAAAGCTCTCAAAGGTGGGTGAAATTTGTCAATTTGCATTTGGCCAGCGTGGTGGACTATGGCCTAAATTTTTTCTATTCCGTCGTTTGTAATAATTGATTTTTGAATTTGTAGATTGAAAAATAATCCAACATCAAAAACATCAGAGCCAGCCATCCCCCCTCATACTATTTGTATAAGGGGCTGTGCACTAGATCCGGATTTTCGTATTCGGAAATTCGGATCTACTGCGCATACCTTTCATAAAAAATAATACTAAATTCAGATTGAGAATTTGTGGATCCAGATCGGATTCGGATCGGATGCAGTGCGGAAAGAGCCTTAAGCTCAGGAGACTTACTACCATCGCTTAGAGCAGTATTATTTTAGTATTGATGACGCTCTTGTTTCATGTATTAAATTAATACTACATTAGCCCCCAGTTCTACAACCACAGCGATGCGGAGGTACTCGTAGCTCTCTTGCGAGATTACACTAGAACGACTTCATGGTTCTCTCGGAGCGCGGATTCAAATTGACTTGCAAGACCCGTGACGTCACGGCTTATAAATCATACTTAATTTCCGGAAATAAACCAACGGGGGCGCTACGTTATTACGTAGCACTGTTCATTATTATACACTTGAGAATCCCGTTACGCTCAAAATATTCGGCTCAAAGACTTTACGCGGAATTCTGAGCTTCTGTGTTACGTTTCAGCGGTTTCAAATTACCTACATAATTGTTTCCAGAATATCTTCTTCGTGATGAAAATATGATGTACTAGCTGATGCCCGCGACTTCGTCCGCGTGGACGAAGTCGCGGGCATCGGCTAGAACATCATATTTTGGTTTAAGTTGGTGGGTGGTTAAAGTTTTTTGATTCCCGCGGGAACTCCTTAATTTTCCGCGATAAAAAGTAGCCTTTGTCACTCTCCAGGTCCTCAACTATACCTATGCCAAAAATCCGTCAATCCGTTGCTCCGTTTCGGCGTGAATGAAGGACAAACCAATAAACCAACAAATAAACACATATTTCACATAATTCGCTCAAAACACCTCTCTCTCTCCTTCTAAATAAGGGTGGGTAAAACTGGCATTGAGAAAAAATCCGTAAGTCGAAGTACGCGCGGGAATTTTCTTTTCAGAGTCACAGATAATAATTATAATGCTCTCTAATAAGTTTAGTGGCACATTGCAGCGGATTTTTCTCACGGGACTCCGCTTAGTTTATCCTTTATCTAACATAAAAAATATATAATAAGGAATACTTAAATAACTTTTGCCTTTACGCTTTTAGAATAATATACCGACGTTTATGCTAATGTTTACTGGTCGTCAAATGTTAGAACTGCATGACCGAAGAATAGAACATCGACCACCAAGACCACCGAATAGGAGCCCAGAATCACTAGGCTATCAGGTAAATAGTAAGGCAATTAGTATCCGTGATTGAAATACTTATATTATTACTTTTGAATTAGATCTATATTTTTATCCATTACTAAAATTCTACATCAATGTTTTTATCTACTTCTTCTTCTTCTTCACTACAGGCTATTAACGTCCCACTGCTGGGCACAGGCCTCCACTCTCATAGGAGAGCGGGAATTAGAGCTTAGACCCACCACGCTGCTCCAATGCGTATTTAGGTTTTTATCTAAGTAGGTATGTATTTTTGAATATGTTTGAAAGCCACAGCTGCTTCAACAAGTATCTACTAAATACATCTCATCTCATTATTTCCTAAATTTAATAAAATTATTTCTCAGAAATTGGTAAGTAAATCCTGTTCTTTTCCTAACTTAAAATAAAACAGGGTTAAGCAGACAAATTTTGTTTTTCTTAGCTCGCAAACTGAATAAAAAACCGGCCAAGTGCGAGTCGGACTCGCGCACCGAGGGTTCCGTACTCAAGAAGTAGGTACTGAAGCAAAACAATCAGGCAAAAACCAATATGTTTATTTGACGACGAGTACGAGGTTTACTGTTAATATCAAAAAAACGTTGCTAGTTAGATCATTGGCTATAGTTTTCCTGTAAAATATACATAAATTCCTATTGACCATAATTATTTCAGATTTTTCGATTGGTAAACTCCGGAGATAAGGGGGGGAACGGTATTTTTTTAGACTTTTTCCCCGATAAATCAAAAACTATCATGACTAAAAATAATTAAAAATCTGTTTTAGAATGTACAAAGTAAACCCTTTCATATGATATCCCACACAGTACAGTTATCTCACTTTAAAATTCCAACCCTCCGATTTTCCCCCCTTTTTAAATAAGAACAAAAATAATTTCCAATTTTTTTTAATTCCAGTGTCTTTGGGCCACTAATATACACAACTATTCCAAATTTCATGTCGATAGCTTCGGTAGTTACTGAAATAATCGAGTGTGACGGACGGACAGACGGACAGACGGACAGACAGACGGAGAAAGTCGCACCATAAGGGTTCCATTTTACCATTTTGGTACGGAACCCTAAAAAGATACAAAAATGAGGATAAATTTCCCAACAACATAATTTTGCGGTTATTCTTAGGAAGGTCCTCTTAAATATTCATTCGATACTTCCAAAGTTTTGTACCCATAATCTTTGGTAACTTGGGAAAGTTGCTGGCAACTCCGCGGATAGAATAAACAAACACTTATACTTACTGTAAAAATCTCCACTAGTTCGCTTGGAAGATTCCTTAGAGTATGCATTTTGTAATGGAAAATAATACTCTCATGAATTTCAATAACATAAGAGGAACGCATTTTACTCGCGCCTTTATAAAATAACTAGATGTTGCCCGCGATTTCGTCCGCGTGAATTAAGGTTTTTTGATTCCCGCGGAAACTCTTTATTTTTCCGGAATAAAAAGTAGCCAATGTCCTTCCCCGGGATACAACCTATCCCTGTACCAAATTTAATCAAAATCGGTTGAGTAGTTGGGCCGTGAAAGCGTAGCAGACAGACAGACTAACAGACAGACAGACGGACAGACAGACAGACAGACACACTTTCGCATTTATAATATTAGTATGAAAGTATGAACTAAACTTTGGCGGTCATGTTATCTGCAGCCTAATTATGTAAAACCTGTATGAATCACTGCAATAGTCTTCGATTGTTGTGATTGGCCAATAGCGCAAGTGTTAACCAATCAGAGGTGATGGCGTAACACTGTATCTGTCAGTTTCACGTAATTAGGCGGCTGGAAACCTATTGATTAGGGTTCATTTTTCCTTAAATCTGATGATGTGATCTTTAAAATCTGTTCTAAATTGTAATGCATGAGTTGCGCTAGCCGGATTAAACCAATCTTATGTAAATTATTCGAAATCTTGATCCAAATCTTGATACGAGCTATCAGAAGTTGTCGTTGGTTCCGTGATCGAAAACGCCGAGAAGTCACGCTATTGTACGGATCACGATTTGCTTGTAAACAGTATATTAACTAGGTATGGACTGTAGTTATTTACTACACCTCTAATCGAAGCTTTATCTCTACAAGCATGCTCTTATTAGAATTTAAGTAGCTCTATTCCTTTCTAATAATGAGAATTTTCCTGTTGCTGCAACATAACCAGCTGAAAATTAATGAGGCGTATTCATAAAGTTTATTTAATTTTTGCACTCAGCCGCTTGTGTTTTTAAGCGATGGCTAGGATAACATTGAACTTATAATAAAAAGTTGATATCATCATATTATGTGATACCTAAATTAACGAGGTAGGTACATATTCACAAAGTAATAATAAAATTTTAATTAAAACTAACATAACTAATTAATTAAATTATTAAATAAAAATTATTCGTCAAAATACCCACCCCGAGACGTTCCTGGTGCAAAAGTGCTCATAATTATTATTATAGATTGCGATTTGCGGCGTTACTGCGCTGGATAGCCAACGACGCCCAACTTCTGCAATCAACTTTTCAAAAGTCGTTTGTATTAGTGTATACTTTATTCTATTATTGATTATACATTATAGAAAATATGTATTTATATATAGAGATAGATTATATTATATGAAGTTATCCATACTAATATTATAAATGCGAAAGTGTGTCTGTCTGTCTGTCTGTCTGTCTGCTACGCTTTCGCATCAACCGATTTTGATGAAATTTGGTACAAGGATAGGTTATATCCCGGGGAAGGACATAGGCTATTTTTATCCCGGAAAATTTAGGAGTTCCCGCGGGACTAAAAAAACTTAATCCATTCGGACGAAGTCGCGGGAATCGTCTAGTATTTAATAATTATATCTATTTATTGGTCTATTTATGTACTTTATCGTGTATGCATTGCTTATTTATTTATTTTTAAATACAGCACCATCCCGCGCTCCGGTCTATTTATCCTTTCACCAAAGGTTGTCTTTAAGAGATTGCTCTAGCAATAAGACCGCCTTTGCACATTTCTATGTAGTCTTACTAATTATTAAACTGTATACTGTATATTTTGTGTGTGCAAAAAACATATCTAAATAATAAATAAACTTTTTTGTCTCAGTGGACCAACAGTCTGAGGTATCAACCGCAAAGAGGATAAATGAAAGGAAAGACTGCAGCTGCTGTATTCTCAGAGTTACATACATACGTCTCAGAGTTACATCTCTGATAGACTTAAACTCTTTTACACTGGTCAAAATTCACTGGTTGTAGCAAGATTACTAATTCATCGAAGTACTTGCTTCAAGTACTTGCAGAAATCTATAACACCGTTGGTATTTGGGATTAAGTTTAGCTTAATTAATTCTCAACTAACAACCACCTGTTCCTATTTTTAGAGATTTACGTAACACTCACTTCCTCAAATCGAGCTGTAATTAAATTAAGGTTATATTTAGACGAGTCTCAGCGTACAAACGACTACTCATTGTTTACTAGCGTATCAATTAACAATCTTAATATCCTACTCGCTTTGCCGAAGCTTAATTGATATTTGATACAAGTAGGCCTAGTAAGACGTGAACATAAGAAGATTAGGTACCTAACCTATCCATAAATGTAGGCCAATATCTGAAACAAAGTTATCACAGGCAGCTGAAGATATTGAGTCCGACGAGTCTCCCACTTTACAAGTAATCACATACAAGCACTTAACATAAAATTTATTTTAGAGGTTGAAAATGCGTTTTCAATTTAAAAGAAAAAAAAAAGACGTGTGGCACTCGGAGACTGCCGCCGCGGTAAAGCTATTGCATAGCATTTTTTATCAACTTGCTATGACTACTTGTGTTGTTGACTTCAATTTGTTGAAAATAAAAACACTATTTTTATGAAAAGATGATTTTGGTTGCATAGTCATAGCAACCAAAGCGTTAGGTTTTTTTTCGTTACGGAATTTCTGGATTCGGTCTCCACGCTCAAGGCCCGCGATAGAAGCTATGCAATAGCTTAAAAATTAAGGCGCTGTAAAAATTTTATACGCTGTACAGCATCTGCCTTCTATTTTGTCTATTCTGCCTTTAAAATCATTGGTATAGATGCGCATGGATGTGCATTAAGCGATAGGCACACATAGCAGGACGCAAGCGGAATGAAAGGATAATAGAGGAATATTGTGACACGTCAAATTGCAGCAAGTCTGATTTGATTCTGTTATATTTATTAAAACTTATAAAAGCTTCGCTGGACACATTTCCGTAACATTTTCTGTTGGCTTAAAATACCAAAGCGGATCCGATCCATAAGTAAACAGTGAACATTTACAGTAGCCCAATTGAGGAGAGCGTTTAATCATTTGGTTACTGCAACGATCGTAATCATGAAAATACTCGCATGATACCAAAATAAACGTTACACCATTGATATGAAACATTAAAAGATACCTGTGTTTCTTAGAGTAGAAAATCTGATAAGAAAAACGACCATTTTCTTGAAATTTTATGACAAATAGACAATTACAAGTATTACAGCAGTTATTTTTTATTGTACTTATATGTTTTTTGATTGGTTTGATATTTCCTATCGATTCATTGATGTTTGGATATTGGCTGTAAAATTGAGAAAAAAAAACAAAATGGCGGTTGTCCATATACCAAGCTCCATACAAAAACCGGCTAATCTCTTTAAATATGTTATAAATTTTCCATCAAACCGTAAGATACTAATTATTTTTTACGAAATACTAACACAAAATAATTAAATAGACGTTCAAAGATAAAGCTGCGCTTTCAACTCCTTTCATCATTTGACAAGAGTTAATCAAACTCAACTGTATGTTACAATATTATTAACGCTACATCTACAATCAGTTAAAATAAAGTGCTTCAAATATTTTTTGGATAGCAAAGAAATATACCTACTATTTAAGTACTAGAACATGATAACAACACATACTCTTATCGTAGTAATAGTGAAGTAACTATTAAATCATCTGTGGTACTATATAGTACCACAGATGTGCTCTTTTGTGTGCTCTTATTATTTCCAGGCAGCATTTGAATAGTGACCGTATTTTTGGTGTATCAATGGGCCGCACGCATCAATCAACACCGGTGTAATGAACCACGGGTTTAATACCGCTTTTGCGATGAACATGAGACTGGAATGAAAACAAATAACAATGGAAACAATAACGCAAGTTAATGTCTTCTTCTCGACCAAATTTCAACCATGGCGAGTGGCAACCAATCTTGAAAGAGCTTAACTAATAATAATACAGTAAATAATTATTAGAGTGCAAACACAAGTGCAACCGGCCCCATAGGCAATAAGAAAATAAACATGTGTTAAAAATTTAAAATCCTCCGGCTCTCTATGGAAATGGTCTGCGGGCATACTACCAGCGCATATATAATCTATATTATCTAATACTAGGTGATTCCCGCGACTTCGTCCGCGTGGACCAAATTTTTTCGATTCCCGCAGGAACTCTTAAATTTTCCGGGATAAAAAGTAGCCCCGAGATACAACCTATCCCTGTACCAAATTTCATCAAAATCGGTTGAACAGATGGGCCGTGAAAGCGTAGCAGACAGACAGACAGACACACTTTCGCATTTATAATATTAGTATGGATATAAAATTCTTGTGTCACAGTTGTAGTGTTTATACCGACCGACCGACCGACCGACTTGACCGATTTTTATGAAATTTAATATGCATATTCAGTAGGTCTGAGAATCGGCTACTATCTATTTTTCATACCTCGACGCGGACGGAGTCGCGGGCATCAGCTAGTAATATATAAAATTCAAAGTCCTGACTGACTGACTGACTGACTTATATATCAACGCACAGCCTGAACTGGTCCTAGAGACATGGAATTAGAAGAGTGTATTCTTTGTGAAGACTAGGTATCCGCTATGAAAGGGTTTTTTGAAATTCCACCGCCAAAGGGGTAAAAAAATAGGGGTTGAAAGTTTATGTGAAAGGCGGTCGTTTTTCACGTTATAGCCATAAAACTTGGTATATGAGCTGCGGATTGAAACTCTAGAAGTACGTGTTTCACAGTTTTTGAACATTCGATCCCCAAAGGAATGAAATAGGGGATGAAAATTGGTATGAAAGGCCTTCTTTTCTCAAGATATTTTTCAAGTTATACCAACGAAACTTGCTATTTTGGCTTTCGGTAAAAAATAAAGAAACACGTGTGTCAGTTTTTCAAAATTTTACCCCTAAACGGGTAAAATAGGGGTTGAAAGTTTGTATGAAAGTTCTTCATTTTTCAAGTTATAGCCATGAAATTTGGTATTTGGGCTTCTGGTTTAAAATAAAGAAATACGTGTTACACAGTTTTTGAAAAGTTTATCCTGAAGGACGTTAAATAGAGAGTTTGTCCTTCAATCATGCCGCAACAGAGCGTTCGACAGAGCCGAGTTCGACAGTTCGAGTTCGAGTGAGATATAAGTATCCAATATAAACTCAGAAATAAAGTTAGGTTTATAATGCTATACCCAATTGTTAAAGAAGTAAGGTACATTATCGCATAACGCAGTTTATATTTGATAATAAAATCAGTTTAAATATCGATGTCCTACATGATTATTTCGTTTGATATTTCTGTTTTGAGTGTAAATAATATACCACTTATTATTATTTTAAAAAGAAATTGAGTAAATATTCAGTCATAAATATTAAGTTTTAGGTATTAATACCTAACTTCCGCATGTTTTTTTTTTGGGATATTTTTGTTTATGTTATAATGCATACCATACTACAATCCTGCCAAGTTTCAACGACTGAGGATTTAACGCAGGGGTCTCCATACAACGAACCGCCCCGTTTCCTAGACTAATAGATTATTATTATATTATAACCTATGCTACACTCTCTCATGCAAATTACATACTCTCAAAGTTGAAAGTACTCAACTGAGCACTTATTCAACAATTCATTGTTAAAAATACATTTAACCCATTAAGGGTCGAAGTACTGAAACATTGTTTTCTGTTCCGACGTTTTAGGATAGGAAAAATGAAAATTTCATTACTAAATTAATACCATTTGCTACTCAGTTAAATGAAGTATGACGTAATTAAAAAAAGTGGTCATAAAATCGTATAGTAACTGCAGAAAATTATCGAGAAATTCATGGAAAACTCAAAAAAGGCGTTATCGCGTTCCGACTATTGTGATTTAATCTGAAACAAAAGTTATTTCAAATTAATCATTAAAGATCAAGGAACACTTTAATTAAACAATATTTTCAATACAACTTAAAGTTTTTGTACAATCTGGTTCCAAAGATCCCTCCCTCATACGAATTTTTCATACAAATTTACACTGGCTCGTCCAAATGTCAAAACTTATAGCCTGTGGTAAGTATCTTTTGGTAAGTATAATTATATCTCCTTACTATTAATTTCCATGTTTCAGATTTATGTTAGTATTATCACAGGTGGTCTAAGAGGTGATATACGTAAATTAAAATACTTGTAACTTAAATGGGAGATATTTAAACACTACACATTATCACATCAAAGCGGCGACACTTGAGCTATTTTTTACCCATGACGGAACGGACGGTATATAATATTATTATGTGTTTGCCCTAAGAGGTTGTGCGATTGTTTGTTTGTTTGTGTACTTTTTAGTTACCATTTTCCTGGAAAACTACTGGACCGATTAGTATGCAGTTTTTTGCAATAGATATGCATAACTTCTGTCAAGGTTCTTGAATATGTTTTAGGGCCATAGTCCACTAAGCTGAGCTGCAATTTTGATTTTAATTTTTCAATATGTTTCCATTTTTCTGAAAAAGTACTGGGCTCATTGAGATGCGGTGTTTTGCATTAGATATGTATAGCTTGTGAAAAAGTTTTTTAGATTTAGATATATTTTAAGTTATCGTGCTATCGTGCGCGCTCCTATCGTGTTTTTTTATTATGTTACCTTTTTTCTGGAAAACTACTTTGCTGATTTAGATGCGGTTTAAAAAAATATATATGTTTAGCTTCTGAGAAGGTTCTTAGCACCGAGTAGTAAACCTATTGAGAGCTAATAGCCACATTTTCGCTTTGAAACACATCTCACCACTTTCAGGCGGGGGACGAGGTAATAATAGCATTTCTCATTGGCTGACTCAAGGTCAACTTTACACAGTTAAAAGTACAAAGTATATGTTACCGCGGCACTTGGGCTGCCCGCTGCGCGACAAAAATGTATCGATAAAAATTACCAGTAGGTACCTATTGGAAAATCAATACAAATAATTGTATTCAAACAGCAATATACAACAATATGTATGATTATGCCTCGTTGGTCTAGTGGTTAGCATAGTCGACTGCGGATCACGAGGTCCTGGGTTCGATTCCCGGTCGGGCATAAAAGTTAGGTATTGGGTTTTTCAATTAAGAAATTCTCAGTGCCAGCCCGGAGTTGGAAGTTGGCGGTATTTCACCCCCGTGCCTCGGAGAGCACGTTAAGCCGTCGGTCCCGGTTATTATCACTAACATGATAATAGTCGTTAAAGCCCGCCAACCCGCATTGGAGCAGCGTGGTGGGTCTAAGCTCTAATTCCCGCTCTCCTATGAGAGTGGAGGCCAGTGCCCAGCAGTGGGACGTTAATAGGCTGTAGTGATGATGATGATGATGTATGATTATGCATAATTATCTGATACTTATATATTTTTTTTTAATTGCCCAAGTTCTATACTAAGGAACTTAAGTTTTCAACAACAACTTTTAATCAAATAAATAAGAAACCTGTTCTTCTACTTCAGAATTGTTCGGAATTTAATGAAATATAAGTTTTTACTCAATAAATTAATTTATTGGCATTCAAGTGGTCTAAGGCTATCGATATAATTTATCGATAGTTGCACGGGCTACACTGGGCTATGCGTGGAAGAGACGGAGATATGTAGAACTACATGTGAAAGACAAAGAAATACTGAAAGACATCAACGGGTTCCTTTTCATTTTTGTAAATATTTTTATTCTTTGCGTATTGATGATTTTTATTTATTATTACAAAACTACACTTACTTATGAAATGTTATCCCATCCTTTACATAGCTGGAGGTATTGCTTCTCTTTCCACGCCATTTAATGCTACAGAGAGGCCTAATTTTCGTTTTATACTAGATCAATTCCCGAGCACTGTCGAATACGGACTGAGGGCGACTATAGGCACAAAACGTAGCGTTAGCAGTCATACTGCTAACGTTTGGCTGGTGAGGGGGCACGTTATGCTCAGTCAATTGGTTGTATGGTCTGTGGTTCTTAGATATGTTTTAGGGCCATAGTCCACCAAGCTGTGCTGCAATCGTGATTTGGTAGGTGGTCGAACTCCTTCTCATCGTAAAAACGTCGTGTTTGGACTCTTTTGATTTGCCTTGACAAGCAAGGTCACAGGAACTCCAGTTTTTTATCCATTATATTTTATACCCAACACGCTGGTCAAAAAAACTACTGAACCGACAAAGATGCAGTTTTGTGTTCATAAAACTACTTCTGCGAAGATCTAATTGTTGTTACAAAGTTATAAGGTCACAAATTATAATGGAGCGCTGCAGTTCGTCGTGGGTTTTTTTTAATTTTAATTTTATTACTTGAAGGAACCAGAAGTTTAATTCGCTATAATCCGCGACAAAAGGAATATCTATGTGGTACAGTGATTTTATATATATATTGATTATATATTTTTTAATTATATATCGTGAATTTATTTATATTTTATTAATTTATTTTATATTTATTTACCACACCACAGAATTCCCCCAAAAACTACCCTTTATTGGTAAATATATATTGATTATATATAATGTATTATATATATTATTATTATATATATTATTATATTATTATATATATATATTTATATTTATTTATATGTTGCTCCACAATGCACGATTGTGAACACAATCGTGCATTGTGGAGGCAACATCTCCTGAGGATGCTCCGGTATCGGAGTGAAACGTGCGTTGAGGGTAGTTTTTGGGGAATTCTGTGGTGCGGTAAATAAATATAAATATATATATATAAAATAATAATATATAATCCATATATATTTATAATATATAAAGGGTAGTTTTTGGGGGAATTCTGTGGTGCGTTAAATAAATATAAATATATATATATAATAATATATATAATAATAATATATATAATACATTATATATAATCAATATATATTTACCAATAAAGGGTAGTTTTTGGGGGAATTCTGTGGTGTGGTAAATAAATATAAAATAAATTAATAAAATATAAATAAATTCACGATATATAATTAAAAAATATATAATCAATATATATATAAAATCACTGTACCACATAGATATTCCTTTTGTCGCGGATTATAGCGAATTAAACTTCTGGTTCCTTCATTATGATGGACTTCCGCAAAGTAACGCCTGCCTCTATCCAATATTTTATTACTTGACGTAAGTACTACTTGACGTACTTAACGACGTATTATTTCTTTGAGAGGCAATATCTAGTAAACGCCCCGATGAATAGAGTCAATTTTTATACTGGTTACTTAGGTACAGCGTATACTTTAATACTATACTAGAATAAGCCTTCCTAGTTATTGGTCATTTCTGGTAACAATAACTCGTCTTTGAGCGGCGATAAGTAGTCAGGTCCCCAGCCGCTTGCAGGCAGACCATCACAAATTCCACCAGACGATGGTTACTGTTGTGAATGATACGAGCACTTGATGAGAACTGACATTTATTATTACTGAAATATATAACAATATTATATAAATTCACATCATCTTTCCCTTTTATTTTTTAATGTATATTATAAGTAGGTACATCTAGTTTTATTATAATTTTATAATTGGCTTAGATATGTAATTATATTTAAACAATACCTACGTATCTAATCCTAATTTATTTTCACTGAAATACCATAACAATATTATATGAAAATCACATCAACAGCTATCTCCTAGCCTATATATTTTTTGAAAGCTTGCCCCCTTAACGACCTCAATTTACAATAACGTAGGTACCAACATAATATATGGATAGCTTACATAGGAATAAGAAAATATAAAATACTTTTCGTACCACTTGCTGAAAAAAGTGGCATTCTATGCCACAAAAAGCGAACATAACAATAGTCATTTTTAATCTGTTAAAAACAGGGAAAGAAAATTGTACTGAATTTCATTCATCCTCTAGGGGGAGAATGTGATTTAAATTTGGAATACTTAACGAAATTTATACTGAACTACATCTGTGTTTAGGTACACCATTGAGTTTGTATATAAAGCATTAAACATCTTTTTGAAAAAGGAATACGCATTTGTTATGCAGTTATGATTATTAAATAAAATTACGAAAACCGACGAGGCCGTATGAGCTTGATGCCTTTGCTTTTCCGACAAAAAAATATTAGTCTAGGAATTTGCCGCGTTTTTGTTTTCTTCAAATACATAAACGTTAAGATTATTTTAATTTATTTTTATAAATAAGTTAATGTTCTAAAAATACGTTACGATGTTAAATCAAAGCGACAGTGACAGGGAATTGTCGGATTCCATCAGTGCAAATGCTGCCGCAGTTATAAATAACTAGATGATTCCCGCGACTACGTCCGCGTGGATTTATTTTTTATGATTCCCGCAGGAACTCTTAAATTTTCCGAGATAAAAAGTAGCCTATGTCCTTCCCCGGGATACAACCTGTCCTTGTACAAAATTTCATCAAAATCGGTTGAACAGATACATTTTTTTTATTCCCGCGGGAACTTTTCAATTTTCCGGGATAAAAAGTAGCCTATGGGATGTCCTTCCCTGGGATGTAACCTACCTATCTCTGTACCAAATTTCATTAAAATCGGTTGAGTAGTTGGGCCGTGAAAGCGTAGCAGACAGACAGACAGACAGACATACAGACAGACAGACAGAAAGACAGACAGACAGACAGACACACTTTCGCATTTATAATATTAGTATGGATTTGCTTCAAACAAAATTCAAGAAAAATTATTTAAAAACTTATGAACTCTCTCTATCAATAATTGGACCAATGTTTCGAATGTTAACTTTTACTTTTAATTGTCATTATTTTAAATAAATGCTTATCTCATATTATTATTGTGTTAATTTTTTCGCAAATGGTACGAAAAGTAGAGTATTTTCCTCGTTGATAAAGCTGTCTTAGTGTTGGGTGAACTTAAACCCTCGCTACACTCAGGACTCGTCTTAAATCCCTCGCTTCGCTCGTGATTTAAGTTTTTAACACCCTCGCTACGCTCGGGAGTAAACCTCGACTCCTTCGTTACGCTCGCGATTTAAATCGCCACCCGCGACAGAAGACACTGCTTTATCCCCTTGGTTAATAATCTACTATTAATGCACAGCTGTACTTTAGCGCGAGACAATGTCGTTCAACGCCATCTATGTCGAAGATTGGCAACTTCATTCAGCTCCACCCAGACGTGTAGCCTAGCTATGTAAATATCATCATAGCCGGTAAGTGACTATCTATACCTGACTAATACAAAACCTACCTAGGTATGTTGATCATACAAAAATGTTGATCCGTTACTCCGTTGCAGTGTGATTGAAGAACAAATCAACAAGCAAACACATTTTCGCATCAATTCATAATAATCTTTTATTATAACGCTTCCACGGCCCATCTGTTCGTCCGATTTTCATTAAATATGGCATAGAGGTAGGTCACATCCAGGGAAAGGACAGGCTACTTTTTATCCCGGAAAATTAAAAAGTTCCTGCAAGAATCAAAATACTCTTACCAGAACTCTTGCCAGGAACTTTAGCTAGACAGTATTTTGTTATTTTTTAGGGTTCCGTACCAAAATGGTAAAATGGAACCCTTATGGTGCGACTTTCTCCGTCTGTCTGTCCGTCTGTCCGTCTGTCCGTCTGTCCGTCCGTCACACTCGATTATTTCAGTAACTACCGAAGCTATCGACATGAAATTTGGAATAGTTGTGTATATTAGTGGCCCAAAGACACTGGAATTAAAAAAAATTGGAAATTATTTTTGTTCTTATTTAAAAAGGGGGGAAAATCGGAGGGTTGAAATTTAAAAGTGAGATAACTGTACTGTGTGGGGTATCATATGAAAGGGTTTACTTTGTACATTCTAAAACAGATTTTTAATTATTTTTAGTCATGATAGTTTTTGATTTATCGGGGAAAAAGTCTAAAAAAATACCGTTCCCCCCCCCTTATCTCCGGAGTTTACCAATCGAAAAATCTGAAATAATTATGGTCAATAGGAATTTATGTATATTTTACAGGAAAACTATAGCCAATGCTCTAACTAGCATAGTTTTTTTTATATTAACAGTAAACCTCTACAAACAAAGTTAGTTTTGCGGTTCATTAACAAAGGTAATTATTACCGTTTTACATCTTTGGTCGTTACAGTTTTAGTCGTGTTACATCTACAGTATTACGAACGAATCTTAAAAGTACCTAGCTATAACTACCTTTTACAATTTTTATTTTTAATACGTCATAAATCGTAAACCGCAATTTACCTTTCATTCATTCAACTCAAATATTTAAAATAAAAATATTTTTAATAATTTAAAACTTACTACAGGTTTGTACGGAACCCTCGGTGCGCGAGTACGACTCGCACTTGGCCGGTTTTTTCTTTCTTATTTAGCTACCTACCAGTTAAGTATAAACTTGTACTATATTTCCCTTTTTATTAACAGTGTATATGTGAGTTTTCATGAATAAATAAATTACAAATTACTCTTTTTCAGCAAGTCTTTTACAAGAAGTCTTTTTTTATCCACTACAAGTTGACTGCGATCTCACCTGATGGTAAGTGATGATGCAGCCCAAGATGGTAGCGGGCTAACCTGTTAGGGGTATGGCAGTTATATTATACCCACACCCCTATTCGGTTTCTACACGGCATTGTACCGGAACGCTAAATCGCTTGGCGACACGTCTTTACCGGTAGGGTGGTAACTAGCCACGACCGAAGCCTCCCACCAGGACAGACCAGGGAAAATTCAGAAATTATAAATTTCCAGACCCTGCCGGGGATTGAACCCGGGACCTCCGCACGTTAAGGCAACAGCGCTCAACAGTCAACACTGCGCCACGGAGGTCGTCAAAGTCGCGGGCATCATCTAGTTTAATATAAGTAGCAAAGTGGTGATTAAGCGGAATTACATACTTTGACGAAAGCTTTCAAATATGAATACAAATCAAGTAACTTTTAACGATTTTGTTACTAATTAGTCCGATAATAATTTTCATTTGGAACGAGCCAATTAATGGAATTTGTTAGTATAATTATGTAATTCACACAGTATGAAGGGTTAATAATTAAGTACGTAAGTATTATGTATAATTGGTACGAAATCGTAATTTGTACTGTGATTGAGGCAAATGATTGCGTCGAGGAAATTAACCAACGTAAGTAACGGGTATTAATTTACACGAAATTGGGACAAAATAATCTGTAGAAATGGATACTTGTTGAGTATTAGATATGTATTTCAAAGTGCCGCTATTCGTGTAAATTCGTATACCGTTTAAGAAATTTATGTTAGTACTAGATGATTCCCGCGACTTCGTCCGCGTGGACCAAGTTTTTTCGATTCCCGCGGGAACTCTTGAATTTTCCGGGATAAAAAGTAGCCTATGTCCTTCCCCGGGATACAACCTACACCTGTACCAAATTTCATTAAAATCGGTTGAACAGATAAATTTTATGATTCCCCCGGGAACCTTTGAATTTTCCGGGATAAAAAGTAGCCTATGTCCTTCCTCGGAATACAATCTATCCCTGTACCAAATTTCATCAAAATCGGTTGAACAGATGGGCCATGAAAGCGTAGCAGACAGACAGACAGACAGACAGACACTTTCGCATTTATAATATTATTAGTATGGATTAGAGCTAACGTCATATTAAAAGCGATTTATTTAAATTTTAATTTACGAATAATAAAAAGCTTACAAGCTTTGTTAATGGTATTAGCAACATAATTTCCAAGATTAGTACCTAATTGTTCGCGACAACATTATCCAATATATATACCTACTAACCATTTATATTCACATCACATTGCCTAGTGGGAGATTTTCTTCCCATTCTATCGCGACAAAGTTAACTACAATTGTATAGAATTGTCAAGCGCTTGACAACGCGATTAGTTCGATTAGTTCCATATTTAACTATTGCATGGAATTGTAAAGCGCTTGACAGCTGGAGCTTGATCAGTTTCATAGAAATGGTGGATAACGTTATCGCGATCTAATACGTAATAAAAATTCTTTCCAACAAGTGAATATAATTAAAATTATTAAAAAATACGACTGCTCTGCCGTAGCCCGTATTGAATTTAAAAAAATTTATAGCCCGTGTCATTCGGGATATTGAACTATAGTTTTATATATTTTTGGAATCTACTCATCATTTTCTAGATGATGATTGTACAGTTATTCATATTTTCGAATTTTTTTTTTTCAACTTTAGTCTTTAATGCGGGCCCATGGTCACCCCATCAATTTTTTTTAAAACTTTACTAGCTTATGTCACCCGGAATAAGCTATTAATTCTAACGATACCTCATTTATCAAAATTGGTTCAGACGTATAGAAGTTATGGTGGAATATACAAACTCACATACATACATACATGAACTCTGAAAACAATGTACTCCTTTTTTCAGGCAGTCGTATAAAAACCGACTTCCAACGCCACTGTGAAGTATAAAATAACTAGATGATGCCCGCGACTTCATCCGCGTGAATTGATGTTTTTTTAAGATTTAAACTATCCTATCTCTCTAGTTGGATCGAACTGCACATGGTGTGCGAATTTTATTATAATCGGTTAAGTGGTTTAGGAGTCCATTGAGGACAAACATTGTGACACGAGATTTATATATATTAGAAAAGATAAGCATAGTTAAGCAAAGTTGACACATCAGACTCGACCGACTTCAACATAGTGGGTAGAAATCAAAATTATTTGTACTTTACAGTGGCGTTGGCAGTCGTCTTTTTGGAAAGAATTTTTGTTTTTAACTTTTTAATGTCAGGGTTGAGGATTTGGAGTCAGAATTTTTTATAGGACCACCTCGAGAGCTTCCTCTAACGACTGATAGAAAAAAAATCAAATCGGTTTAGAAATCACGGAGTTAAGCAGCGACATACATAATAAAAAAAACGCGCCGAATTGAGAACCTCCCCCTTTTTTGGAAGAAGGTTAAAATTACTCCCAATCCGCCTGCTGATTTTACCAACCCAAATCCCCGCGGCCTTAGCTTCATTCGCGGGCATCTAGGCACTGGTAAACTATAAAAGGATAAATTGACTTACTGACAAATTATTATAAATGTTATGGTCAAAGTAAGTTCAAACCACTTGGAATAGAAACGAGAGATTTTGCAAGTAGGTAAATATTCCTAAAAATCTCCTTATTATGCCCTACTAAGAAAGGTTTTTAATCCTACCGCATTTTATGAAACTTAGGCCGGTATCGAACGAAGATGAAAAAAAACCGGGCAAGTGCGAGTCGAACTCGCGCACGAAGGGTTCCGAACCATTTATAATAAATAATTACCTTTGTTAATGAACCGCAAGACTAGCTTTGTTTGTAGAGGTTTATTGTTAATATAAAAAAAAACTATGCTAGTTAGAGCATTGGCTATAGTTTTCCTGTAAAATATACGTAAATTCCTATTGACCATAATTATTTCAAATTTTTCGATTGGTAAACTGCGGAGATAAGGGGGGGGGGGAACGGTATTTTTTTAGACATTTTCCCCGATAAATCAAAAACTATCATAACTAAAAATAATTAAAAATCTGTTTTAGAATGTACAAAGTAAACCCTTTCATATGATACCACACACAATACAGTTATTTCACTTTTAAATTTCAACCCTCAGATTTTCCCCCCTTTTTAAATAAGAACAAAAATAATTTCCAATTTTTTTTAATTTCAGTGTCTTTGGGCCACTAATATACACAACTATTCCAAATTTTATGTCGATAACTTCGGTAGTTACTGAAATAATCGAGTGTGACGGACGGACAGACGGACAGACGGACAGACGGACAGACGGACAGACGGACAGACAGACGGAGAAAGTCGCACCATAAGGGTTCCATTTTACCATTTTGGTACGGAACCCTAAAAACTAGCTATCAATAAAGAAAAAAAAGGTTTAACATTCTGAACAAGTTACAACTTACAATAATACTATGATAATAAATGGGTACAGGTTCCAGTATCAATACTCAATTGGTATAATATGTGAATATAAATCACTTGGAATTAAGCTGTCAGTACTCAATGCATCGAGATAAACCTTACGCCGGCATTCGGAAGGCGTCTGTGGTCACGACATACAATTACTGTCCCATGTTCTGTTGGTAAAGGACGATAAAGTTTTTATTGATCGTTAACTTGTCTTTACTAGTGAAATTACCTCGCTGGTGCGGTGGTAAGCATGTTAGACTATACGTTGGACGAGTTCCCCAATTCCTAAAATTAGTTTACATCTATACTAATTTTGAGAGATAAAGTTTGTGACGTTGTAGGGGGTAATCTGGATCTTCTTAACCGATTTTGAAAATTCTTGTACCAATAGAAAGCTACATTATTTGTGAGTGTCATAGGCTATATACTAACCCAAAAAATTAGGGAGTTCCCGTGGGAATTTAAAAAACTTATTTCACGTGGACGAAGTCGCAGGTATCTGCTAGTGACATATAAATGCTATGTACAAGTTTAATTGACTTACATATCAGAAATTTTAATAATGTGAACGTTTTCGTGTTTATATCAAATATGTTAATTGTAAATGTGATCAATAAATAAAATAAAATAAATTTAAAAATAAGAATTGCCCAAATTATTGTTCGACATTACAACTTAGGTAGATTTTACCACAAAATAATAATACCTTTTACTTGGAACTTGGAAGTGGAATTTTTTCACAATCTTGTAGGAAGTCTATTTTTTGCGGTAGGACATTATCTGTATCGATTCAAAAAATCACGTTGACTCATCGCTCGTTGCGGTGTAATTGAAGGACAAGGTGTAACAGACAAAAAATAAATTGTGTGTCAGCACGACTGGAGTTTACTCCTTACGAACGAAAAGTGTTACCATGAAAACATGAACATCCCTCATCATTTTACTCCCCATATATTTTCATACCCTGAACCGTAAACTCCTAAAAACACATTGCTAAGGATTTCCAAAACTGAAATTGCAGTCTTTGCGCTGCATTGCGTCTCCCTTGGCTGCGAAGTTTACTGTTTCAGTTTTTTCATATTATATTTTATTTTTGCTGGATCTTTACAATTCTCTAACTTGGCGTGCAAGTCGCATGTCAAGGGTCCTTCTGTTTCGTCAAAAGAGTAACTTATCCTAGATTTTTAAAAAAGGTCTAGTTTCTGCTATTCATTTTTAGGTCTGAATACTAGGCCAGTGCTACGCTAGCAAAATACTCGTACAGTCCCACAAACTTTATAATATCAAGCTCGGTGGCCAAAATTGGGACTATTTTGTATCACTGTTTAGTTACTGGTTTTGATAACATACTTACATTTTTTACTACCCAAGTTTAGCTGCCTTTGTGTTTTAAAATATTATGTTTATATTTCTATACATACCTAAATAGTTTTGAGGCTGAAAGAAAGATAAATTCAATTGAGTATTTATTGAATTTAATAACACCTATTATATTGTACTACTCTCTCTCTCTCTCTCTCTCTGCGTCGTATTCCTCATTACTGAGGGTCGTGACCCCTTTCCATTAATCAACTAATGGTATGAGTTTTCTTGGGATAATAATGCGGTGGGTTCCCACGTCCTTCCGCATACGACTCGACTAAGAGTAATTATTAAATTCTTAGGTTTTTGTAACGATTATTATCAGATGGTAGTGATAATAACCAGGATCGACGGCTTAACGTGCTCTCCGAGACACGGAGGGAGCGAAAAGGCCAAATTTGAACCCCTAAATTCGGTCACCCATCCAGTTACCGACTTGGGTCAACGTTGCTTAACATTCGCAATCGACTGATATGCGTTGTCACAACTAGGCCACTCGTCCCTCAAATACTACTATTGTACTACACATTAACATCCATATTTATGGTAGGTACAGAGATAGATTGCATCGCAGCGAAGGATGCTACTTTTATCCCGGAAAATCAAAGAGTTCCCATGGGACTACAAGAACCGGATGAATATCTACTATTGCCTTATTAGTCTAGCGGTTAGCATGGTTGACTACGGATCACGAGGTCCTGGGTTCGATTCTAGGTCGGGCATAAAAATTGTTAGATATTGGGTTTTTCAGTTAAGAAGTTATCAGTGCCAGCACGGAGTTGGAAGTTGGCGGTGAGTAACCCCCGAGCTGCAGAGAGCACGTTAATCAGTCGGTCCCGGTTATTATCACTAACATGATAATAGTCGATAAAGCCCGCCAACCCGCATCGGAGCAGCGTGGTGGGTCTGAGCTCTAATTCTCTCTCTACTATGAGAGTGGAGGCCTGTGCCCAGCAGTCGGACGTTAATAGGCTGTAGTGACGGTGGATGTCTAGTCTAGTTATTGACAAGTCTATGGTATCTAACCCTATGGTATCTAACTGGTATCTAGAACCCACCCATAGTGTGAAAGATGATGCATAAATGAAAGATTTTGTATGAAGAACGAAAGTACGAGCGGCATACGAGCGAGAACTAGTATGAAAGAGTAGACAAACAGAGAGAGCAAACACAGTCTCTAATCATGTTAGAGGGATAGTTTTAAAAAACAAAAAAAAAAAGTCTATGGTATCTATCAATTAAAAGTACCAACATTATCATCGGGTAAAAGTTATCAATAAATCATAAGGTATCAAAAACATTTCTCTATGGTATGTTTATTAAAACAAGTTTTTTATTGCCGTAATGATGAAATACTGTGCATCGTTAATAACATTGCCCTTAATAAATTAATTGTATCCGTAGGGCCCGGGGCGTGCATTTGAAGAACTGCCGGCAAAATTGATATAAATTTAAAATTACAGTTTCCGGAGAAGGCTTTAGCGGTTAGTTAATGGGACTGTTATTTATTGTTTTCAAACCAGCTATTTCTGCATAAATTGCGTACTTATTCACCAAGTTCACGGTCTTCGGAAATTAAATCTCGATGATGGCTATCGACATTAATAAGTTCATTTACCTTTAATACTAGCTGATTCTGCGACTTCATCCGCGTGGAATAAGCTTTTTTTTATTTCTACGGGAACTCCTTAATTTGCCGGGCTTTAAAGTAGATATGTTATTCTCCAGGTCCTTAACTATGCCCATGCAAAAAATCACCTAGATCAGTTGATCTGTTGTGACGTGATTGACGGACAAACCAACAAACAGACACACTTTCACATTTTTAATATTATAGTATGATGGACGAGAAAAGTACGTCTAATCAATGAGTAAATTCTCCTTATAATGTAGGACTAGTCAATCTTATCCTGTAATTTGCCAAAAATGGGCCTGTTTTGAGTAGGTATTTATTCTATAGATACGAGGTTGATTCGATATTATGTAATGAAATGGCACTTCGCCAAGATAGTAGGTAGGAACTCATGTAACATTATTGCTTTTATCTACTCCAGCATCGAAAAGTTCCAATTTCGAATTTGACAACTATATCGAATTGAACCCTCTTTCGTGTTTGCTTCTCATAACGATACAGTTCGTTGTATGGGAGCTGTATCGTTATGAATCGTAGCTGTATCGATATGGTTATCTTCATAAATACGATACCTATAGCTTAGCGGCTCTGGGTTCTGGCACTTGATTGATTTGACTTTTTTATTAATTTATAAAGTAAAATATTATAAAAACGTCCTTGTCGTAGATAAAATCTTGTATGCAACTGCACGTTATTAGTTATTTTAATTCTCGTACTATCCTATTTTGATACTCGGCAAGCCTCGTATCGAAAAACAGCACTCGAATTAAAATGACCCTCATTACGATACAGTTGCATAAATAGCTATTAATAAAGTAATACACGTACCTACTATTCTTTAAACGCACAACATTAACTTCAGCGCTGAATAAGCAAAAAAAAAATCATGCTCATGCTATTTTTATTAATTAACTACATGATGCCCGCGACTCCGTCCGCGTGGATTACGGTTTTTGATTCTCGCGGGAACTCTTTAATTGACTGAGATAAAAAGTAGTCTATGTGTTATTCCAGACTACAATCTATCTCTGTGCCAAATTTCATCCAGATTCGTTCAGCCGTTCTGGCGTGATTAAGTAACAAACATCCATCCATCCAAACTGTCGCATTTATAATATTAGTATAGACTTATAGAATGAAACGGATGGACAATGTTGCGTCTTGTGTTATTACAGTGGTTAATTTTATAGTAACCTTAGATAACTTCCTTCTGCCAATATGCAAATGAAGCGGTGTGAAGACTTGTCTCCTGAGAATAGTATTACTTAATTACCCCACTACGGGGGAATTTATAGGTACGTAGGTACTTATTGTTCACATATCCATTAAAGGTTTACTCAAAGTTTATGTACAATATGTGTTTCAAACCTATGTAACGCTTATTGTACAGTTTGCACGCGAGTTGCATGCAGTGCTTAAGTATGGTGACACATAAGCTCTGCATTCAACTCGCGTGCGAACTATAGACCATCTTTTACTAAACTAACAATGGCAGAAGGAGATTTGAACTTTGGTTGCTCCCGATAAAAGTTGAAAAAGGATTTCCTGAGAAGAATACGGAAAATCACGTCACACTTAATTCAATATGGCCGACGATAAAAGCTTGTTTTTAATTTGTTTAACATAATTTTACTTATTTCTTTAAGAAACCAATAAATATATGATTGCAATTAAAGTTTTTGGGCTTGATAAAAAATTGGAACGAAATATTTTAGCATGAACTTATTGTTATATCAGACTAGCTGATGCCCGCGACTTCGTACGCGTGGATCGAGGTTTTGTGGTTCCCGCGGGAACTCTTAAATTTTCCGGGATTAAAAGTAGCCTATGTGCTATTCCAGACTATAATCTATCTCTGTGCCAAATTTCAAAAAGATCCGTTAAGCTGTTGGGGCGTGATTGAGTAACAAACATCCATACATCCATCCATCCATCCATACATCCATCCAAACTTTCGCATTTATAATATTAAAAGATTATACTTGATATCATAACACACAATTGTCACATATAGTAGGTAGCTCTATATTTCTTGTGAATTTTATAGAAATAAATTAACTATTCCACGTTTTAGTAATACACGCGCGTTCTAGCTCGGTACCGTTGTGGAATAAATTTAAATTTCTAAGAATGGTCCTTTAACTCTAATTGAACGTTTAGGGCAATTCTCGTTGCATAAAACAACGCACGGTACGGTTTCAATTAGGTACGCAAATAAGTCAGTCCCGGAAGTGAGTAATTAAATTTAGAACTAATTTTATTTATAATATTTAGCTGTGACTGCGATCTCCTGGCAAGTGATGGTGCAGTCTAAGATGGTAGCAGGTAATCTGTTAGAGGTATGGTAGGTATATTAAACCCATTTCCCTAATACACCTAATCGGTTTTTACACGGCATCGTACCGAAACGCTAAATCGTCTTTGTCAGTAGGTACACTACTAACTAAGTAACTACTTAGCCACGGTTGAAGCCATCCACCAGACCAGACCGGAGGAAATTCAGGAAATGTAGTTGACCCTACCGAGGATCGAACCCGGAACCTGCTACTTCTAAGACAGAGCTCACCACTGCGCCAATGAGTTAGTCAAACATAAACATAGATTATACGTATTTGCAATACTCACTCCTTAATTATTCCGAACATTATTAATAGAATAATGGAATATTAGTAATTTGTATTCATGAATTCCTAAAACAACAGTCCCAACACAAATCTTAAACTATAAATACTTGAGCCGAACAATGGGTTCGATATTCTGAAAGGCAGATCTGAATGACGGATAATATAATTAGAAGTGCTTCCATTAGAATAATAGGAGGTGCGCCAAAGGAAATGCATTAGTCCTTTAATAGGTAGGTAGGAGAACTCTCAGTTTACGATGCAGTC
This sequence comes from Erebia epiphron, assembly GCA_963932025.1. Taxonomy (NCBI): domain Eukaryota; kingdom Metazoa; phylum Arthropoda; class Insecta; order Lepidoptera; family Nymphalidae; genus Erebia; species Erebia epiphron. The sequence goes on along the minus strand of OZ009959.1, from coordinate 13,060,403 downwards.
AGAATATTAAAGCTTTGATATTGAGTACTTACCCGCTGTGAACACTGCTTTATAGGATTTTGAGGAATTATGAATCGATACGGAGTATACTAGTTATAATTATTGAATTACTAGATGAATCCCGCGACTTCGTCCGCGTGGACCAAATTTTTTCGATTCCCGCGGGACCTCTTAAATTTTCCGGGATAAAAAGTAGCCTATGTCCTTCCCCGGGATACAACCTACCCCTGTACCAAATTTCATTAAAATCGGTTGAACAGATAAATTTTTGATTCCCACGGGAACCTTTGAATTTTCCGGGATAAAAAGTAGCCTATGTCCTTCCCTGGGATGTAACCTATCTCTGTACCAAATTTTATCAAAAAAAAAAAAATGAGTAGTTGGGCCGTGAAAGCGTAGCAGACAGACAGACAGACAGACAGACAGACAGACAGACAGACAGACAGACAGACAGACAGACAGACACACTTTCGCATTTATAATATTAGATGAACACACTTATCTTAACTTATTAGTATGGATAGTATGGATGTACAAGGCACTAATACTTAGTACTGTATGAAACAAGTTAATAATTATTTTTAACTAGCTGATGCCCGCGACTTCGTACGCGTGGATCGAGGTTTTGTGGTTCCCGCGGGAACTCTTTAATTTTCCGGGATTAAAAGTAGCCTATGTGATATTACAGGCTATAATCTATCTCTGTGTATAAAGGCGCATGGATTTGACTCGCTCCAGCAATGCTCAGGACTGCGTTTACCTATGTATGTGTAAGTATGTGTTGTATGTATGTGTATGTAAATTATTGCAATTATTGTAAACATACCATATATATTTTTTTTTCAAAAGAGTAACCACCGAGTTTCTTGCTGGTTCTTCTCGGTAGGAACGGCATTCCGAACCAGTGGTAGATTCATTTGACTATTCATAAGCACTTGTAAAAAGTCTATTTGAATAAAAATCAATTGAATTTTGAATTTTGTGCCAAATTTCAGCCAGATCCGTTAAGCTGTTGGGGCGTGATTGAGTAACAAACATCCAAACATCCATCCAAACTTTCGCAGTTATAATATATTAGTAAGATGTAATAAATGATTTATTTATTTCACGTTGGACAACTTGTGCCACCGCGTGTAGACTCACCACCGGTTCGGATAGTAATAGGTATTTAACGCGTAAAGATTTTACACCTTTTGTCTAATATATAAATCATTCATGGAAATTAGTCGCTATTCCGTTGCAATAAAAGCTAAAGTCTTAGTAATATCACTGTGTAATACCGTAATTCGCTTACCCGCATTATGCTCATGTAAGCCTAATGCCCCGATAATGCGATGATTAACCTCGCCTTATTCGTGTCTCGTAACTCGTGCTAAGCATAACGCAGTAGTATGTTTGCTGTGTAAGCACTGCTATGTAGTTATGCTATCCTGGTACGTGATTGCAGTGCATTCAGCCATTTTGGGAACTATTTTGGATGCGTATACTATTACTAAATGATGCCCGCGACTTCATCCGCGTAGATTAAGGTTTTTGATTCCCGCGGGAACTTTTGAATTTTCCGGGATAAAAAGTAGCCTAAATCCTTCCCCGGGATACAATCTATCCCTGTACCCAATTTCATCAAAATCGGTTGAATAGATGGGCCGTGAAAGCGTAGCAGACAGACAGACAGACAGACAGATAGACGGACAGACAGACAGACACACTTTCGCATTTATAATATTATAAGTATATAAGTAATAAGTATGGATGTGAGATGAGAATCTTATCGTATTGTTTCGTTTCCTCCGTGTTACTTAATACTGTAGTATTCTATATTAGTTTTTAGCTGCGGCACATAAAAAATAGTCCTGAAGCGATAGCGATGGGCTTACATTATTGACACTATTTTGCAGAGAGAAAGACAAAAAGTTAAAGAAAATGATGCTCAAGTGGAGGTAGACCATATGTCATGTCCGTTGTCCTTAATGCTACGTCTACGTCGTCTATACGTGCAACTACAAAGCGTTTGTTTCATTGTTGACATGGGTATGTGATGATATCTCTATATGGCTGAAAAGCTCTAGCAACATTGAATATCTGATACAATTAGAAGAGCACCAAAATTCAAATTCAAATTCAAATGATTTTTATTCAAATAAACTTTAACAAGTACTTTTGAATCGTCGAATGAATCTACCACTGGTTCGGAATGCCATTCCTACCGAGAAGAACCAGCAAGAAACAGGCGGTTGCTCTTTTGAAAAAAATAATTTACAATTTCATTAATTTGCACGATACATAAGTTACAGCTGTCCTTGTCATTGCTGGAGCGAGTCAACTCCATGCTCCTTTGTCATTTACGTAATAAAAAAAAAAAAAAAATTCATCACTTTTTAAAACACTTCCTCAAAGATTAACCAAAAAAATGTGTAGACAATGTAGGTAGTTGTAAAGTTAAACTGACTTCAAATATAATAATACTAGATGATGCCCGCGACTTCGTCCGCGTGGATTAAGGTTTTTTGATTCCCGCGGGAACTCTTGAATTTTACGGGATAAAAAGAGGCTTACGTCTTTCCCCGGGAAAAAATACCTGTCCTTGTACCAAATTTCATCAAAATCGGTTGACACTTGACAGATATATTTTTTTCATTCCCGCGGGAACTCTTGAATTTTTCGGGATAAAAGTAGCCTATGTCCTTCCACGGGTTACAACCTATCCCTGTACCAAATTTTAGCGAAATCGGTTGAACAGATGGGCCGTGAAAGCGTAGCAGACAGACAGACCGACAGACAGACAGACAGACAGATAGACAGACAGAGCGTGCTTGGACACACACTTTCTTTAAGGACTCGTATAGTTTTTTTAGAGTTACGTATAACAGTCTCAAGACTGTAACACTCCAAGCTAATAACTTCGTGTGTCTTCAAAGGTATACGGCTTCCAGTTTGAATGAAGTGGCACTTTGCCAGCAGAGCTTCAGTTGCTTACGGGATAGGGTAGCCATATTGTTTTTGCGCTTACAGGAATTTATTCCCGATTCCCGGTAGCGTGGTTTAATCTCCAAGCTTATTTTTTTTCTATACGAAGCTATGATAAAAAAGATCACATTTTTTTTGTTTAACGTTCCTTCTCAGTGTGACAATTTGATGCCCGCAATTTTTTCTGCGCGGATACAGGTTCACTGGGAACTCTCTGATTTTCCGGGATCCTATGCCATTCCCTGGGCTGTGCCAAATTTTATCAAAATCGCTTCAAAAGATGGTTCGTTAAAAGCTTAGCAGACATGCGGGAAGTAAAAGCGAGTGTTCTTAATTCATCTACGTGCCTAAAACGCACATAGGTACTTAGTTCTGAAAGTTAGAGTTGCACGCTCGGAAGTTGGGACTCAAATCCTGGACCAACCACTATCATCACATCTATACTCTATACTAATACCTATAATAAATGCGAAAGTTCGTTACTCAATCACGCCAGAACAGCTGAATGGATCTGAATGAAATTTGGTATAGATTATAGTCTGGAACAACACATATGCGAAGTCGCGGGTATCAGCTAGTCAATAATATATTACAACGGGAAGTGCCAAATAAATTATCATTACAAATTTTACTCGTAAAATAAGCAGCACATTGGTTTATGATAGGTTTCCGTTTATGATTCAATATCTTTGAGATAGGAGCTCTCTTCGCGTAATCCCCGATTTCGTTGCGTAGAAGCCATAATATATTAGCGGGAAATTCGATCGATAAGTCTATTTCAGGATTATGGTGCTAGAAATCAGATCTTACAACTATCCACTACAGCCTATTAACGTCCCACTGCTGGGCACAGGCCTCCACTCTCATAGGAGAGAGGGAATTAGAGCTTAGACCCAGCACGCTGCTGCTGCTGTTGGCGGGATTTAAAACTATTATCATGTTAGTGATAATAACCGGGACCGACGGCTTATCGTGCTCTCCGAGGCACGGGGGTGAAACACCGCCAACTACCCAACTCCGGGCTGGCACTGAGAATTTCTCAATTGAAAAACCCAATACCTAACAATCTTTATGCCCGACCGGGAATCGAACCCAGGACCTCGTGATCCGCAGTCGACTACCGTTACCGCTAGACAAACGAGGCAGCTACAACATCTTACGTGCAACAACATAAGATAGTTAGCGATGCGATAACTACCGGGCTTCGGTTTGCTTCTTGCTTGTAAAAAATGGTATTGTGACTGTGACTATGATTCTATTATTACTCGGATACCTACATAAAATTATGTTCCCGGTTTTACATCAACAAAATTGAGCTGTGGTAACTGAATGTAACATTTCTAAGGTATTGTTATAAAGTATTCGTCACGCTCCAAGTTTTCATTAAAGTGATAGGTATTAAAGGCAATTTTTTTGCTTAATAATTATGATTAGACAACAAAGTGGTTGTTTTAAATATTTATGTAATACTAGGTGCTCTAACTAATGACCTTTACTAATATTATTAATGCGAAAGTTTGGATGGATGGATGGATTGTTGTTACTCAATCACGCCATAACGGCTAAACGGATCTGGTTGAAAGGCACAAAAGTAGATAAAAGTCTGGTATAACACATTTCTACTTTTTATCTTAATATACTTTTATTAAAAACCTCAATTCACGCGGATGTAGTCGCGGGCATCAGCTAGTAATATAATGTTACGGAGTGACATGAAATCCAATTTATTTGCTTATTATAGGTAGATACGATAAGATTTTGACGACCTCCGTGGCGCAGTGTTGAGCGCTGTTGTCTTAACGTGCGGAGGTCCCGGGTTCGATTCCCGGCAGGGTCAATTTGGGAATTATAATTTCTGAATTTTCCCTGGTCTGGCTTCGGCCGTGGCTAGTTACCACCATACGAGCAAAGACGTGCCGCCAAGCGATTTAGCGTTCCGGTACGATGCCGTGTAGAAACCGAATAGGGGTATGGGTTTAATAAACTGCCATGTCCCTAACAGGTTAGCTCGCTACCATCTTAGACTGCATCATCACTTACCATCAGGTGAGCTCGCAGTCAAGGCTTAACTTGTAGTGGATAAAAAAAAAGAAAACAGTATGGGTTGTTAAATATATAGGGGAGACCGGGGATGGTTGACTAACTTTTGACTTAAGCTCGTATATCTCTGATGTTTAACTTAATATAACAAAAACAACAGTTGATACAGATAGAAGAACTATTCAGGTACCTAAAATATTAACCTATAACCTATATATTTATCATAATAATACTTATTTAGTTGATTTTCTAAACCCCTGACGCTTGGTCAACCTACCCCATATCCGGGGTAAGTTGGCCATAAGCATGGGGTAGGTTGACCTAGGCAGTAATCCCTATAGTAATCCGAATATATAAAATTGTTAACTAATCAACGCACAGCCTAAACCACTGGGGTTAGAAACTTGAAATTTTGCCAGCAGGTTCCTTTTGTGACGTAGGCGCTCCGTAAGGAAGGATTTTTCAAAATTCCACCCCTAAGGGGGTTAAATAGAGGGGGGAAAGTTTGTATGAAAGTCCATCATTTCTCAAGATATTTTACAAGTTATTTCAACGAAACTTGGTATTTTGGCTTTCGGTAAAAAAATAAAGAAGTACGTGTGTCACAGTTTTTGGGGGGTTGGAAGTTTGTATGAAAGTCCTTCATCCCTCAAGTTATGATCATGAAACTTGGTATGTGAGCTACCGGTTAAAAATAAAGAAATACCTACGTGTTGCACAGTATTTGAAAATTCAAAAAATCAACAGGTATTTTACACGACCTGTACACGGGTAGTTTAGGACCTGGAGAGTGGCATAAGCTACTTTTTATCACGGAAAATTAAGGAGTGCCTGTTGCGAAATGATAGAAACTTTTTATTTTATTATAAACAAACCTATAACTTTCTATTTTGTATGGAATTTGGTATTTCTATGATGTGGCGTTTATGCTATTATTATCGAAGATTACTCTTTCTAGGATGTCTTTTGGTACATCACCCCTTTCAGATTTCCTTATGTACGTATTCATTTTCTGTAAAAATACAACTGTAATTTAGTATGTGAGAGAAGACCATAATAGTGTTTACATTGATGATGCATGGTTAATCCATTAGCCCACACAATTCTTTAAAATAAGTATAAAATGTTATACTTACTTATTTTAAAAGGGTTGGTTGACTATTAGTCTACCTGCCCCGAACAAAATTTGTCAACCAACCCCTGACGCCATTTTGAATTTCAGCTGCGTATCATATGAAAACTCGGGCACTAACATGGAAGCAATTCTGTGTTATATAGAATAAAACTATCATATTAACATTTGGCATAACAACAACAATGTTTCTAACAGATCCATAGACACAACAACAAAAAAAGTACGAACGAAAAAAATCACTTAGCAAGACCTAAAATACAAAATGTGATGCCACTCACGAACGCTGCGCTACTCCGGCGACTCACTTCGCACAAGTTAGCGGGTCGCAGGGAGGCATCGTCGTTCGTGATTGGTTGATCAAAAACACGTGATAGTGGCGAGTTATTGTTGATTAGTCTACCTGCCCCTATAGCCAACTATCCCCGGTCTCCCCTACCTATGTAATACTAGGTGCTCTAACTAATGATACTATATTGAATGGAATCAGGCGTTACTTTGCGGAAGTTCATGATTTAGCAAGAAAAGAATACAATTATTTTGCTATAATCCGCCAACAGAAAAAATTCTGTATGGTCAAGCATGCAGTTACAAGAGAAGCACCGTTTACCTTCCCAACCAAGCAAGAAAGCTAAGTTCCCAAGCAAGCAATGCCACCACCACTCACATCACAGTCTTGTGTGGTGGTGCACCACCACACAAGACTTTTATACTATTCTCGACGCACGTTTCGCCCCGACACCGGAGCATCTTCAGGAGATGTCGACCTTACAATGCAAGATTGTCTTGTAACTGCATGCTTGACCATACAGAATTTTTTCTGTTGGCGGATTATAGCAAAATAATTGTATTCTTTTCTTGCTAATGATACTATAGTTAATTTTTCAGTCACAAAAAGTATCATATTTATATTTTATAAGTATGATACATATTTTAGCTCCACTTTAACGTTTCAGAGCTTTACTACAATCCAGACTGTTACATAAACAAGTAATCGTATTAAGTTCATGTAACGCATGAGTAATGTGGTGATTTGTCCAGTCTGTATTTTTGTCTCGTGCCATAAACTCGGCTAACATTTGTTGTTACACATGGACATACGGATTACAGTACAGATCTCCTAGTAGAGCGACCCAACAAATACCGAAAGTTAATTTAAAATAAAATAAAATTATATTGCAGAATAAAACATAAATAACTAAAAGTACATAGCAAAAAAAATCCTTCTTAATATTATTTACTTGTGACACGCCCAGGTTTACACCTATCTAAAGATTTGATAGTAAAATGTAAATGCCTATATATTTCTGTACTGTGTATTGTTCTATCACATGACTCCTGGTTATTTAAAGGATAAGTTTAAATATCTTGGGCATGACAGACCTGATAGGGTCCTTCGGTCGGCCGGTAAACTTATTCATATTCATATTCATATTCATATTCATTTATTTGCATTATACCCTGTTGGGGCACAGCAAGTACATAACTAAAGTTACAATGTACGTTAAAAACACCTCTGATAAAAGTACATTTTTAATCAAAATAACTACTAAGGCAGCATACGTTAGCTGTTTAACTTAATTTTTGCAAGACGATCGATAGTAATAATTATTATAATAATAGTCTAGTAGAACAATGATGTAGAATTTTAGTAATGACCAGTAAAACTAAAAAAGTAAGTATAAGTACACTAGCAGTAGGTGTAAGTACTTCAGTAGACATTTCTTTCTATGACATATCTTGACTATCTGCATATTTACTACATGATTGAATTAGGGTTTATCATTATGTAATAGCTATTTATGCAACTGTATCGTAATGAGGGTCAATTTAATTTGAGTGCTGTTTTTTGATACGAGGCTTGCCGAGTATCAAAATAGGATAGTACGAGAATTAAAATGACTAATTACGTACAGTTGCATACAAGATTTTATCTACGACAAGGACGTCTTTATAATTTTTTACTTTATAAATTAATAAAAACCAAAAGTGCCAGAACCCAGAGCCGCTAAGATATAGGTATCCTATTTATGAAGATAACCATATCGATACAGCTACGACTCATAACGATACAGCTCCCATACAACGAACTGTATCGTTATGAGAAGCAAACACGAAAGAGGGTTCAATTCGATATAGTTGTCAAATTCGAAATTGGAACTTTTCGATGCTGGAGTAGATAAATAGTAGATTGTTACACAAGGGATGTAAGTAAGCTATTACAGAACAAGATCCAATTTGGCGCCAGTGCGAGCGCAGCTCGCATAGGGCGCTAATGGATCGCGTGCACCCGAGATATTTAGTCACACGAGCGAGCGCAGCGAGCGAGGGTGAATATAGTTCGAGGGTGTAATAGCTACTTGCAACCGAGGTAAGCATTCTACTTTATATCATTCTTGCGAGGTAAATAAAACATTGGTAATGCAAAATGAAATTTTAATTAGAAATGCCGCCATTTCCATTTTTTTTTCGTAAATAGTTTTCCATTTTTTTTTTACGGCTCTGGGTTCCAAGGAGTTTTGCATAGTTTGAAATGCATGGAAATTAAATGCCGCCATGTTCAGTGTTTTTTTTTCAGTAAAAAGTTTTCTTACCATTTTATAAGAAAAGAGATTGTTTACCAAGGAGTTTTGCATAGCTTGAACTGTAATGTGAACATTACAATTCAAGCATAGTGCGACGTAATGTTGCCTTGAATTGCAAACACCAACTTACAAGGAGACTTTCCACCATAGTAATCCCTAGTTACTGAGCAAGTATGATATAATAATAATATATTATAATAACGTTGGCTATTTTTCCTAAGCTCGCATTAATTATGAAATAGAACTTATTTGTTTCGTTACAAATATAGATCTTATTTTTTCTACTTGGATTCATTTCTGTACCTATTCGTTGTTATGTTAGTTATTTACATTTATAAAAACTATAATATGTCAATCAAGTCAAGTGCTTTCTCACAAAGCCTACATTCAATATTATGTTTGTAGTAAATTCTAAGGAGAAAAGTTTTGCATGTTGTAATATTTTATGAAAATATGTAGTTTTCACTTTTCTTATCTTAACTATAAAATAATTTAAACGTGAATGTTTCCATAGTCCATCAGCACAAGTCACACCACAGCACCACAGTTTACTCTGACAACACAGCGTAGTTCTTTATTTTCCTAAAACACTTGAAGCTTTAAAATAAAATAAAGATAAAAGATAAATTTGTTTCATATAAGGTGTGGGACAACTAAATAACATTTATAGCCTTACACCTAGGATAAAATCATTCTATGACAAAAGGTTGTCATAGAATCTAAATATTATTGTGCACCTGTTTTCCGAACTAGTAGTTAAAACTGTGTCTCGGAAAACAGGGTTTCCAACTCAAGACATAAGCAAAATTACAACAATGCATGTGCGTGTAGGCCTGAGTTTGCATGAGTATGGGTATTAAAATTTGCTTTGATACTTAAAACTTTCAAATCAAATCGCATTGCCAAGTCTTTAAGCTATTGAAGCTTTGTTTTTACCTTTTATGGGATTAAATCTTGTGTATCCAGCCTTATCGCCACACGACTGCATCACCCTATTTTGCATAGATATTAAAACTCCACGACTCGCTGATAGATCACCAATCTGACGAATATTACTTTCAGTTACGGCTTCAAAGTCCATTAACGTTTAATGATAACGCATTTGATGCGGTACAATAATGCTGGAAACAGACTTAGTGCACGCCATGCCAACGGCGCTGTTGATTTAAATCAAACCTCTGTTGATTTTGCCAAACTACTAAAAGCAAGATCAAGTCGCGTTGACATAATATTTTTTTAAATATTTTAGTAAACCAATGTTTAGCAATTTATTCGTTGAAAGTTACCAGCCAGTGTAGAACAGTAACAAAGGTGTAAATGGTGGAAATAAACAGCTACTTTAGAGCTAGGCTTAGTTGTTTTTTATTTATTTTATAATAATTGAAGATAAGAAAATAAGCTTATTAATAATTTTATTGGATCTTTTACCTAATATCCCATGTCACCACCTTTATTTTAGGTATAACTAGCTGATGCCCGCGACTACGTCCGCGTGTATTGAGGTTTTTTGGTTCCCACGGGAACTCCTTAATTTTCCGGGATAAAAAGTAGCCCTTGTGCTATTCCAGACTATAATCTATCTCTGTGCCAAATTTCATCCAGGTCCGTTCAGCCGTTGCGGCGTGATTGAGTAACAAACATCCATCCATACATCCATCCATCCAAACTTTCGCATTTATAATATTTATTATATTATATTCGATTCGTAGCGTAGCGTCACCGTCAAGTTAGGTGGCGTGTTTTGAGTATGCTTCATCACTGTATGGTCACCCTGGGATTCATTAAAATTGCAGTAGGTATAATTATAGATGGCAGTTGTGAGTATTAAAATAAATTAAACGGCGCGCTGTCGGTCTCGGCTATTATCAATTATTACTTGTATTATCAGTTTTTAATTTTAGATTGAGTACCAGTCAATGGAATTAATTCTAGTAGGCACACCACAGTTTTTAGCATATATACTAGCAATTTAAGCTTATTCTTCTTACATGTTCTTAATTTTACATTAGACTCGTTGGATTATATTTATTAAAATAGAAGGTAAATTATTATTTTCACATTAACCATAATTGGTAAGGTAAAAAGTTATTATGACTTATGTCTTCCGTCCATAATTATTGGGTTAGCTTTTGATACAATTTTGTACCTGTAAGTACTCGTATATCTAATAATGATAAAACCAGCAACTGCAGTATTGGAAATGGCTGATTTTAAAGTAGGTAGGTATTTTTGCTTCGTCAATACATTTTGGATCAGTACTAGCCCGGAGTTAGGAAATTGGAGGTGTTCCAACCCCATGCCCCGGAGAGCCAGCCCGTGCCCAGCAGTGGGACGTTAATGGGCTGTAGTGGTGGTGGTGGTGGAATAAATTTTGGCTACTTATGGAAGAGTAGCAACTAATCAGAGGTGATTGTGATCGTAATACTAATAATATATACCAATAATTTTTATGTAATTAAGGCTCCGGGGCTCGACGAAAGCTCATAATATGTCCTAAATTTTGTATGGTTTAAACGGTTACCCTATGATGGGTAAATTGAATATTAATTTCAATGACTTGCTGCATACACCACTGTAACACCACTATGTCTTGTTCATGCGCGGAACTGCAAAAACTGTTATTTTATCGCAAACGCATAGACGCTTGTTCACCCAGGTGAGTTTATTCTAAACTAATATGAGTTTATGGTACACAAAGTTGTAAAAGTGAACGACACTTGTGTTTGCGTATCAAAGTAATTATTTGAACGAGCACAGTGAGCTGTGGTCGTCATAAAAATTGACAAACTTAAACATTTGTTTTGATCGAGATTCAGGTTTTAGTTCTTTTTAGGGTTCCGTAGCCAAATTTGGAAAAAACGGAACCCTTATAGATTCGTCATGTCTGTCTGTCTGTCTGTCTGTCTGTCTGTCCGTCCGTATGTCACAGCCACTTTTTTCCGAAACTATAAGAGCTATACTGTTGAAACTTGGTAAGTAGATGTATTCTGTAAACCGCATTAAGATTTTCTTACAAAAATAGAAAAAAAACAGTAAATTTTGGGGGTCCCCATACTTAGAACTGAAACTCAAAAATTTTTTTTTCATCTAAGCCATAGGTGTGGGGTATCTATGGATAAGTCTTCAAAAATGATATTGAGGTTTGTAATATCATTTCTTTCTAACCTGAATAGTTTGCGCGAGAGACACTTCCAAAGTGGTAAAATGTGTGTCCCCCCCCCCGTAACTTCTAAAATAAGAGAATGATAAAACTAAAAAAAATATATGTTGTACATTACCATGCAAACTTCCACCGAAAATTGGTTTGAACGAGATCTAGTAAGTAGTTTTTTTTTAATACGTCATAAATCGTAAACCGCAATTTACCTTTCATTCAATCAACTCAAATATTTAAAAAAAAACATTTAATTTAAAGCTTACTACAGTTTTGTACGGAACCCTCGGTGCGCGAGTCCGACTCGCACTTGGCCGGTTTTTTTATTGATGCTGGGCAGATTCACAAACAAATATCATTGAACTTCACAAAATCTTCAAACTTTTTTTTAAATCCACTACAAGTAAGCCTTTGGCTGCGATCTCACCTGATGGTAAGTGAAGATGCTGATGTCTAAGATGGTAACGGACGAACCTGTTAGAAGTATGGCAGTTATATTAAACTCATAAACTGTCGGTTTCTGCATGGCATCGAGGCGGAACGCTAAATCGCCTGGCACGTTTTGCCGGTAGGGTGGTAACTAGCCAAGGCCGCAGGCTCTGAAAAAAATCAGAAATTATAAATCCCCAAATTTACCCACTGCCAGAAATCGATCCCGGGACCTCCCACGTGAAGACAACAGCGCTCACCACTGCGCCAGGGAGGTTTTCATACAGACACACTTTCGCATTTATAATATTAGTATAGGTTTGAATATTCAAACTTCAGATCTACACCGGTAGATAATTATAACAATTAGAATGTTAATAATAGAGGGTGTGGTAATGGAAATACTTGCACTATTCATGATGCATTTAGGACAACTTAGTGTTACTTAATCCGTGAGCGATGGGTTCAGGCATTGTAATGGTTTATCGATTAGCTCACACCTCTGCAGCGTTATTGTGTTTTAATACTTATAACATGAGGTGTCGAGGCAGTCTGTCGTTGGTCTGACTGCCTCGTTGGTCTAGTGGTTAGCATGTTTGACTGCGGCTGATGAGGTCCCGGGTTCGAGTCCCGGGTCGGGCCATAATAAGTGTTGGGTTTTTCTGACTAGAAATTCTCAGCACTAGCCCGGAGTTAGGAAGTTGGCGGTGTTTCACCCCCGTGCCACGGAGAGCACGTTAAGCCGTCGGTCCCGGTTATTATCACTAACATGATAATAGTCGTTAAAGCCCGCCGACCCGCATTGGAGCAGCGTGGTGGGTCTAAGCTCTAATTCCCTTTCCTATGAGAGTGGAGGCCTGTGCCCAGCAGTGGGACGTTAATGGGCTGTAGTGGTGGTGGTGGTGGAGGTGTCGAGTTCGAATAGAAAATTTTAGTAATCTTTGGTAACCCATAATTATATCCAAATTGATATTATAAACTAGATGATGCCCACAACATCATCCGCAAGGATTATGTTTTTGATTCCCGCGGGAGCTCTTGTTTTTTCCCGGATTAAATGTATGTTCTTCCCAGGAACGTAACCTACCTCTTTACCAAATTTAATCGAAAATAAGATGGGCCGTTAAAGCATGGCAGACAGAAAGACAGACCTAATTTCGTACTTATAATATTAGTAAGGATCTGTCTGTCAGTTACGCTTTCACGAGCCATCTGTTCAACCGATATTGAAGAAATTTAATAAAGAAAAAGTGAACAATAGTCAAATTACTAATCCTATAATTTTGTCACATGTTTAACGCCATGAAATATAAGCTTTAAGCTTATCTATTATGGCCTATGATTACTTTGATGTTCTTTACAAATAATTTAATTATAGAAGTATAGAAATAAAAATAGTACCTACTATTTCATTTTGTGGCAATGTGATGATCAGAATTTTGCTAAGTGATAGGTATAATGTATTCGCAATACACTTAGCAAAGAGTTGATTATACAAAATGAAATGGTACCTACTAATATTTTATTTCTGTACTGCAGAATGTTTTTTTTGATACCTAAACGCCGTATTTTGACGCTGAGTTTTTTCGAAATCAAATGTGAACTATCATTATCATTATTATAATGCATAAGAACTTGTATTTTCTACAATGATATTTAAAAAATTTAACCCACTTTCAAAAAAGGAGGAGATTCTCAATTCGGCGCGTCTTTTTATTTTTTTTATGTGTGTCGGTGCATATCTCCGTGGTTTCTGAATCGATTTGAAAATTTTTTCTATCAGTCGTTAGAGGAAGCTCTCGTGGTGGTCCCATATAAAATTCACAACCGACTTCCAAAGCCACTGTAAAGTAAAAAATAATTATAATTTCAACCCACTTTGTTGAAGTCGAGCGGTTATAACAAATATAAGCAATGTTGACGCATCAGGCTCGCCCGACTTCAAAATACAGTGGCTTTGGAAGTCGGTTTTTTGGAAATAATTTTTATACTATCACTGATTTTATACCAGTGCAGCAGCAACCACCGAGTTTCTTGCTGGTTCTTCTCGGTAGGAAAACATATGATAATATCATTTCGAACCAGTGGTAGATTCACTCGACTATTCTTAAGCATTTTTTAAAGTCAACTTGAATAAAAATATTTGAATTTTGAATTTAAATATATCTTTGCTTCCATCAAAATCAGATCGATATAAAAGTATCGACATTCAAACTTGAAAAAGCATTGCTCGTAATATAATGGTAATACATTCCTTTGCAGAAAGAAACACGGCGAACATCTGTATAAATCAGCATTAACTTGTCAATCTGTTATGAGGCTTAGCGGGTTAAGCTTTAAATCCTTTCGTAATATGGGGTTTTTCGCAGTGCAGCTTTTTTGTAGCGTCATAATGTGAAAACTGGGTTAATTCTCTTCGATGAATGGTTATCATTTTCTTTATATGAAATATTTCTGACTCTGTATGATTTAAGAGGGTGCTTGATTTTTTACAGAACATAATAAATAAACTACTACACACATAATATAATATATGACAAATGCGTATCCACTGTTTTTAGGGTACCGTAGTTAACAAGGAACCCTTATAATTCGCTATTATAGGTCCGTTCGTCCGTCCATCCGCCTGTTTGGCTTAGCTCGGAGACTATTAGTACTAGACTATTAATATTAGTACAAGCTTTAATTTGGCATAGGTATAGACACGTGCATGAGTTAGTTCTATTATGAAGTTACGTTTTTTGGAAGCTCATTGCAAAAGCGCCACATGAAAGAAAATAAAGGTCACAGAAACCTTTTTACGTTTTACGTTTAAAAATATAAAACTGTTAATATAAACCGCATATCTTTGCGACTTCCTCATGAATAGTGTATACAGCCGCATAGGAATTTTTATTAGATGCAGACGGTAATTTTTTTCCCGGTACAGCTTTATAAATTCTAAAGTTTATTTATGTGGCTGCAGACATAGAGGAAAGACAATGATCATATGTTTTTGATGTGGCATGCGTTTTATTCTTGAAATCTATTTAAACTAGACGATGCCCGTGACTTCGTCCGCACGAATTCAGATTTTTGGATAACCCTAAGGGATTCGTAAAGTAGATTAAAACTATACCTTTATCCTTTCCCGGTATGTAAACTATCCTTATACCAAATTTCATCAAAATCGGTTGAACAAATGGGCCGTGAAAGCGTAACAGACAGACAGTCAGGCAGACACACTTTCGCATTTATAATATTAGTATGGATATTGTAGGTATTACCTACGTGTGCAAGTTAAACTCGAAAACTAACCCACATTTTTATGTTACTATTTGAAAAGTATAAAGCTTCTACCCTCACTTGAGGTGAACGGAGCGGCGCGGCACGTAGGGGCAAATATTTGTATGAGTTTGTACGGGGCCGCGTCGCGCAGTGCATCTCCGTGCCACGTCGCTTAAGTGGGGCTAGACCTTTACTGTATTTTATAGGCCTTGCCTGAAAAAAGAGAAAATAAATAAATAAGATAAAACTTTCAAAACTCAAATATACTGATCATAAAGAATAACAATTTCAGTTGTTAAACTTACAGAAATCGACTTACTGCAAATGATTTCCCAGAGCTGGTTTCCTCTCCGCAAGTTATATTGCTAGGTGGGCACTTGCACAACATAATCATCGTCAAAGCAAAAGCCATAAACTACCAGTTGGTAGTTTATGGCTTTTGCTTTGACGAGTTTGAGTTGTTGTTTGAGTTGTTGTTTGAGTTTGAGTTTTGAGTTTTCCTATATCAGTTGATATAGGAAAACTTTATCTCATTTCCAGGAAGCGAAATATTCAAATAATATTATAACGTTTAGCAAACCGTAACTACTGACCGTAATATTAAAATAAAGGACGTACAACTTGTTAACGATGTTAAAATTATTCCAATATGCGGCGAAGGTCGTAACCTATTCCACGATGTTAATCGTTAACCATCACCATTCAAAAATATTTATTCATCGGGCCATTGCACTAATTTATCCAATTGTACAAAGCTATTATTGCACGTAACCAAATTATAGCTACCGCCATATTAGAACTAGCACAAACGAGCGACTAAAAACCTATTAATGACGACAAAATAATTTCCTACCTATCTAATCAAATTATCGGCACCACTAAAAAGATTTTTCTATATTAAATTATTAAACAACCGACTTCAAACTCCCGCGCCAACTTTACAACAACAAGCACGCGCTATACAAAGTACTTATTTTATTGTTGATATTTTAAAAACCGCTCGACCGATTTCGATAAAATTTATATGGGACCATTTGGGAAGTATGCCCTTTCAAAAAAAAAAAATCATCCAAATCGGTCCACTCAGTCAAAAGTTCTGAGGTAACAAACATAAAAAAAAAAATTAAAAAAAATACAGTCGAATTGAGAACCTCCGCCTTTTTTTGAAGTCGGTTGAAAATGTAGACGAGTTTCAGACATAGATTTGGGTCCAACAAAAATGTCAACCGTCTGAGCTAGTCCTATGCATCATTGATTTACGTGATGTTAATTCAGCTATGTCAGGCATACATTAACAGTTGTATACATTGCATGTTATACAATTAAATTAAAGTCTAATAAAGTAGAGCAAAATGGCCGATTTTGTGAATTCATGTAAATACAATACAATCCTTCGGGTATTCTTGTTTGAAAATAATGTCTTCTGCCCTAGTCGAGACAGAACTGTACCCCTAAAATAGAAATGTTATAAATAAAATACACAAATTAAAGAAAATAACTACCCACCACCTACCTAACTCACCATAAAATTGAGAAAATAATTATAATTCGACACTGCTTTCACCTTGTATTTCACATATTTTTACTTATACTAATTCCTTCATTATGTTGTTAGGTCTAGTAGGCGGGGTTGGCAGCGGAGATTCTTCGCTCCCCCTGTCCATTACCATAGCCGCTGCCAGAGCCAGGAATAGTGGGACCGGCGGGGATTAAGGGTAAATGGCCTCGTGTCAATTCATGCAAGGTTTTGCTCATAATGACCGCACTGGGCAGGCGTGTTGGTCATCGCAGCGCTATGCTAGCTGTGTCATAAAACAGCCTACCCAGTTTTGAATTATTGTTATACCGCCATTTTGTTAGATCCTCGTTTGAAAGGCAGGGGGTACCGTGGGCAGGTTGGCTGTTGGAGCGCTGGATGGACGCGCACTCCCTTACCCTAAAAAGTTACAGGGAGCCGCTAGATTCAGGCGGCGCAAGACCGCGACATGTGGAAGTCCTTGCTATGTGATGTATGTCCAGCAGCCCTATTCTTTAACTTAGTGGCTATCAAAAAAAGCAAAAAAAATTTTTTATCCCTTGAAGATTTGCTATGAATAGTAGATTATTAACCAAGGGGATAAAGCAGTGTCTTCTGTCGCGGGTGACGATTTAAATCGCGAGCGTAACGAAGGACTCGAGGTTTACTCCCGAGCGTAGCGAGGGTGTTAAAAACTTAAATCACGAGCGAAGCGAGGGATTTAAGACGAGTCCTGAGTGTAGCGAGGGATTTAAGTTCACCCAAGACTAAGACAGTTTTATCACCGAGGAAAATACTCTACTTTTCGAACCATTTGCGAAAAAATTAACACAATAATAATATGAGATAAGCTTTTATTAAAAATAATGACAATTAAAAGTAAAAGTTAGCATTCGAAACATTGGTCCAATTATTGATAGAGAGAGTTACATTTTTGTTTGGTACATATAATGTTGATGAGTTGATTTGAGTATTTCTCTGTTAGAGGAACTGTTTAGAACATTAACTTATTTATAAAAATAAATTAAAATAAACCACTGAGTGAGAGTATGGGGGGCAGCAGTTGACATATTATATCGGTTGACGACGATGAATTCCTTCATTCCATGAAAAACCCCATTCTTAGAATAGTAAGAATACAAATGTACGATGAGGCAAGTCCTTGAGTACAAAAGGGCCTAACAAAACCAATAGAATTGTAAATAAGACGATTTTCATGTTTTATTGATGGTAAACAGCTGCGAGCAATCAATGGTGAACGGCATTACGTGAATTTTATCGGAACGCATTACAATTTCATGAACGGCCCTTAAATAATAGGGAAGTGGATTTTATTACGAGCTTTATTATTTTAAACGGAGCATTCGGTATTCTGGTGACAGAAGGCATAATTGAAATCAATTCATCTGTATATTTTAAGCCTATTGACATACTGTTAATTAATTACCTTTGGGAAATACGTCTATTAGTGTAAATACAAAGGGGATGAAACGAGGGCTCTACGGGAATCTAGACCCTAGAGCCGTGTGACACAAAATATACTAACCAATACAATTTACATGTTGGTAAGTAATTGATTAAACTCCATTTACACTCTGGGTAATCGTTGACGACTGTTTTTGGCCTCTTTGTCTACGCCGTGTTTCGGAAAGCTTTAGTCGTTATGCCGCCGTTATTTTTATTACAAACCTGATTTTAATAATTAGAGTCTGAATCTCGGGCTCACAGTCAAGCATGATAAACTAACGCCTGGCGTGATTGTCCAAGAAAACACCTACTAGGTTTTTTCACAATTTTATTATTGAGACAAAAAATGCCCATTTTCCGCACACACTAGCGCAAAAGGAAAAGATTTCCCTTCGATGTGGACGTTTGACGCAGACTATATATCTGGTTCAGTCTGCTGTGTGGTTCTGGCCCGTGAGACCAAGCGGGGGTACGGGCCTCGAGGCAGAGCCTCCTTACCCGGGCGGGGCGCGGGGCAACTCTGTGCCCCGGTGGATGTCTTGAAGTCGAGTAGAAACCGGCCAGGGCCTGCCTTGTATGCTACGGGCCCCCTAAACCCCCTTGGTTTTTTTTTTTATACTTCTCCCTCTGACACAAATCAGAGCCTATTCTCTCATATGGTACTCTTCCACTCCAGTTCTTTATTGTTTCTTTATTATTACTAGTTTTATATATAGTTTAACTCTTATTTCTATTTTTCGGTTTTACATTTTCCGCTATAATATTTTTATTTATCTACTTTTACATTTAAATCTTATTTTATGTCTTAGAACTATGCTTATTTCTACTTTAGTTTGCAATACTTTTATGATGTCGTTGTATGATGTACATTATATTATTCACAATATATGGTCATCATACACAACCCCTTTGGTTCAGTCCTATAGTCTCCAGAGCGATTGGGGGAGTTAAATTACTATTATTATTCTGAGATTTAACACACATCCGTAGCTTAGCAACATAGCTGGTGGAGCTCACCAGCTATGGCATAGCTCTTAATACTACTGGGACCAGATATTATGATAAAACATCGGCGCGAAATTTCCACGTTGCAGATGTTCGAAATTAAGTCCTGTCACGGTAGTGTGTGCGTCTGTGCGTAGTGATCTTTTAGTCCTTAGAACCTATTATTACTCTAGGAGTAACTCAAGCTTTGAAGGATTTTTAAATTCAGGTAGGTATGCTTTTACATTTGTGAATTGTTTTTCTGTGAATTTCTCTGATTGTGAGAGATATAATTTTATCCTACGAAGAAGATGTCAGCAATATAATAGAAAGAGAAATTTGGTAAGGACAAAGACCTGTCACTAAAAACTGAACAACTGACTTGCTTGAATGGTGGAGGCATTCAAAAAAGATGACTAATAGCACATTAACATTAAAGCCGGATCACATTATTCCATTAGCGTTCCAGTCAAATCCGATCTAACGGTGGAATATACGAATATTGGATATTTTGTTACCAGTTTTGACGACCTCCTTGACGCTTATTATAACTGCCGTCCCTTAACACGTTAGGCCGCTAATCACTGCATCATCACTTAACACTAGGTGAAATAGTCGCAGTCAAGTAGATCGTAACTTGTAGTGTAGTGATACAGTGAGAATTTTCAGGCCAATAATAAAATAGTCTGCAAATTATTGTAATTACGTGAGCGTGAACTAGCAACAGAACAAAGTAAGCCTCCTGACACAAAATTAAATTATTAAAATTATTAAAAAATACGACTGCTCTGCCGTAGCCCGTAACTATCTACTACGTAACGATAATCTTATTCACATTTGTATTAAATGATATTTTTTGGGAATCACTGGATATTGAAGTACAGTATTATATATTTTTGGAATCTACTCATCATTTTCTAGATGACGATTATATAGTTAATTTTATTTTCGAAAAAAAAATTTCATCTTTAGTCTTCAATGCGGGACCATGGTCACCCCATCAATTTTTTTTTAATTTGATTAGCCTATGTCACCCAGAATAAACTAGGGATTCTAACGATACCTTATTTATCGAAATCGGTTCAGGCGTATAGAAGTTATGGTGGAATATACAAACTCACATACATACATACATACATACATGAACCCTGAAAACAATATACTCCTTTTTTCTGGCAGTCGTATAAAAAAAGGCATAGAGATGATAAGGAGTGAAAGGTTATCGCAGTGTAGATGTCTGCTGAAATAACAGGGTGAATTAATTTAGAAATAATTAATGTATTTTCTAAAAAAGTTTAATAATTTAGTTTGTGTTACTGGACTTAACGTTTCGAATCACTGGAATAATGTGAACCGGCAAACATGTTCGTTCAGCCCTTATGCTCTAATTCACATAATTAAGTGTATAGTTTCTTTCAAGTAGGCAATCAATCAAATTTAAATGATATCAACGCTGAGACTGCTCGAATGATAAATTAACTTTAATAGATTCAGTCGCCCCCTTCATTTGACTAAACCAATTTTATGTGAACGATAGCATGAATTAATTCCATTTAATGTTCATTCGATCGGAAAGGTTGTAAAAGATAGAGTAATATGAGCATAAAATTAATAATTGAAATAGTATATGTCAAGTAATGTTCATGTTAATGTTATCAAATCAGAATATTGTTCGGTTAAAATGATCATAAAACTCTGCCTTTATGGTGACTTTAACTAATTCGGTAAAAGTATGGGCCAATACGTTCTATCTTTAAATACGTTTAGGTTTATGAGTTAATAGAGTGTTCAGAAATAGAGAAGGTAATTTTACAGCTGCAGCCCGAGTACAATTGGGTATTTGAAAACAAATCAAATCAGAAACTTTTTTCAATCGTCAAAACACACGCTTAGTACTTACATACTAACATCACATGATGTCGTATGAAATACTGGAATGTGACGCACTTTTTTACTTCAATCGATAGTAATTTAAAATGGGTTTCCAACATAAAACTAACAGGGGACGTGGATATTACGACTTTTGGGAGATCTTCTATAAAATAATCACAATTTTTTTTAGGGTTCCGTACCCAAAGGGTAAAAACGGGACCCTATTACTAAGACTCCGCTGTCTGTCTGTCTGTCTGTCTGTCTATCTGTCTGTCTCCAGGCTGTATCTCATAGACCGTGATAGCTAGAAAGCTGAAATTTTCACAAATGATGTATTTCCGTTGCCGCTATAACAACAAATACTAAAAATTAAAAAAAATATATATTAAGGGGGGTCCCCATACAATAAACGTGTTTTTTTCGTATTTTTTTGCTTAATATTAAAAACGGTAACAGGTAGACGGTTCAAATTTTCACAGAATATTAACTTGTATATTACCTTTCAAAATAAATAATTAAATATCAATAAAGTAAATATTAAAGGGGGGCTCCCATACAACAAACGTAATTTTTTGATATTAACAGTAAACCTCTACAAACAAAGTTAGTTTTGCGGTTCATTAACAAAGGTAATTATACCCACTTCTTGAGTACGGAACCCTCGGTGCGCGAGTCCGACTCGCACTTGGCCGGTTTTTTTTGTATAGATATCAAATAGCCATTTGCGACAACGCTTTATCGCGGTTTATTCATCATCGAATTATTGTGCTTGGGTTACAACAAATTGTACTAAATTTACGCGTAAAATTTAATAATTTTGAATTCCTACAAATACAAACAGTGAGTATTACTGTATGTTTTTGTAGGAATTTAATTCAAGGAATTGAAGAGAGAAGCCTGAGTAAATTATTAATGAATGAGTTAATTATTAACAGTTGAGTGGCTCAGGCTTCTCAGATATTCATGTCTTCTTCTTCCTACTACATCTTCATGTCAACTTCTTTTTCACTCTAAGCAAAAAGTTGGGGCGAGAAAAGAGATGAAAGAGAGAGAGAAGAGACTGGTGTTCCGACCTGGTTGTAGTATTAGAACCATTTAGCAATACTTAACAGTTGAGTGGCTCAGTCTTATCTTTTGTTCGTGTCTATATCTTCTGCTGTCTAGTTCTTCTCACTTTTAATCTTCAGCCGTCTACCAACTTGCTTGGGTGAGAAAAAAGACAGACATCGTATCAAGAGGCTCCCAGATTTAATAAAACAGTTCTGGGGGGTTACCACTTCCATCATTTCAAAATGATAGTTTTATGTCACTTACCTCGACGTCCCTAAAATAAGTACTATAATTCATAAACACGAACCTTAACAATTAAAAAACAATACGGCTTAAACCGATGGCAGTCTGGCCCCTGGTGTCTTCTGGCGCAAGCCAATCTAAAAATAAATGCATTTAACATCAAGTGCATCAACGCTAAATAATTGTGCTGCATATTTTGATCCACGCGTCAGTTAAAACAGCGATAGCAAATATGGTTTGAAGCATGAAATGAAGTGCATTGTTTGATTCACTTATCTTTCAATTCGAAGAATTTAACCCATTCCTTAGTTATTATAGAATACAATTTTAGAAGAAATTCATAATTATTGGCGGATATGGACCCGAATTGAGATAATTAAAAAAATTGACAATCAAGAAAAGTGTAACGTGTTAAATCTAATACCTTTAAACGAACAATTCATGTATATATTTAATCTGAATCTCAGAAACGGCTCGAATGATTATTTTTTTTAATCCAGTCCAAGTTAGCCCTTGACTGCGATCTCACCTGATGGTAAGTGATGATGCGGTCTAAGATGGTAGCGGGCTAACCTGTTAAGGGGCATGGCAGTTATATTAAACCCATACCCCTATTCGGTTTCTACACGGCATCGTACCGGAACGCTAAATCGCTTGGCGGCACGTCTTTTGCCGGTAGGGTGGTAACTAGCCACGGCCGAAGCCTCCCACCAGGCCAGACCAGGGAAAATTCAGAAATTATAAAATTTCCAAATTGACCCTGCCGGGGATTCGACCCGGGACCTCCGCACGTTAAGACAACAGCGCTACACACTGCGCCACGTAGGTCGTTAAATTAATTTTCATGAAATTTAGTATGCAGGCGGTTTCGGGGGCGATAAATTGATCTCGCTAGTATTCATTTTTAGAAAATGTCGTAGCCTAAGATACGTATATAACCCTGACCTTCACCGAACTGTTTATTGGATGAAACCAACTTTTTATTTTTATTTAGTAATAGATAAATACACCTAAAATAGGTTGCCTTTCAAAATCCGGTCCATGCTATTTTTAAATTAATTAATTTTAATTAACTTTTTTGTTGTCAAGTTTATTGTAATTAATGATATACCATCGCGTTTGTTATAAAATTACCTATATTTTGATATATTACTCAAGCGGTTCCGATCCGTTAAGTTACCTATGGACTATGTTAATAATTGTTACCATACAACCACCATAATCCATAGGTAACTAAACGGATCGGAACCGCTTGAGTTATATATCAAAATATAGGTAATTTTATAACAAACGCGATGGTATATCATTAATTACAATAAACTTGACAAAAAAAAAGTTAATTAAAATTAATTAATTTAAAAATAGCCTGGACCGGATTTTGATAGGCAACCTATTTTAGGTGTATTTATATCTATTACTAAATAAAAATAAAAAGTTGGTTTCATCCAATAAACAGCTCGGTGATGGTCGGGGTTATATACATATCTTAGACTATCGTTTTATCCGAGTTTTCAGGCAAGGAAAAACTGCTACGAATAAATACGAAGGTAAATTTCACTACCATCTACAAGTTTTTAATAGCTCAGGTGGGAAACAGGTCGGTCCGGAAACCAGAAGACCCCAGTTCGAGTCCAGATGTCCTCCAGTCAGATAATTTTTTTACAATATAATATAATATTTTAATTAAAAAAAAATGTATTTGATATTATAAATACGAAAGTTTGGATGGATGCAGGATGTATGGATGGATGTTTATTACTCAATCACGCCCCAACGGCTGAACGGATCTGGCTGAAATTTGGCACAGAGATAGATTATAGTCTGAAATAGAACATAGGCTTTTTATCCCGGAAAATTCAAGATTCCCCGCGGGAACAACAAAACCTCGATCCACGCGTACGAAGTCGCGGGCATCAGCTAGTTAAATATAATTTCCAAAAAACACGATTTACCAAAAAAAATACCGATCAAAGCTCGGTCACCCAGATATTATTGTTTTTAACGTTATTACGTTCTGTTCTCCTGGGGCCAAACTGCCAACGCTTAAAGGCATATTGCGACGGCCCCTACGTAAATCATCGAAAGTCAAAAATGTCAATTTTTTTACTAGCTCAATTGGCTTTATATATATATTTTGACCCCCTAAAAGAAAATAAACAAATTATAGATATTAGCTGAGATATTGATACGTAAAACATCGAAAGTGGCACTAACACTCCGGGCTAGATCATCGAAAGTCTTGATTCGGTCAATTACGCCGGAGAGGTCTTCGTGCGAGCGAGACGAAACTACCATTTTCGAGAATTTACGTTGTCATTCAGTTCAAATTTTTATCGAAACTGGCAGTTTCATTTTTATACTGCGGAGATGAAGCTCGATAGTTATACGAAACAAAACGAAACTGCCAGTTTCATTCTTTTACTGCGGAGTTAAATCACCTTAATAAATCGAAACTACCAGTTTAATTTTTTACTGCGGAGTTAAATATCCTCAATAAAACGAAACTACCAGTTTCGATGATTTAAGTGGATATATTTTTATTTCTTTCGAAGTTTCAATATATTTTTCATTGATATTTTTGTAATTTTTTTGTATTTAACTTATCAGTTAATTTTATATCAATAGTTTTGAAAATGAAAACTGACAACTCCGACCACAATATCACTAGTTTCTACCCATTTCCATTAACATCGGTATTGACTATTGACTGAGAATCAATAACAACTTACCAGTTGATAGTCCGTACCTAGCCAATTGCCAGCGTAACCTCTCTCATAGCTGTTTCAGAGTGTGATTCACCTAGCACGGGCATTAAAAAAAGAGAACGACTACGAGAGAAAATCTCCGGAAAGAAAAGCTTATTGATGCCTGTGTATAGCTGGTCCTCGATGATCCCGTGTAAAGAATCAAACTAATTGTCACTTCTTTGCTGCCACGGGGGAAAACCTATGGACCAACATGTTACACCACACCACCAACGCCCTACGCTCCCTTCCTATGTTTACAACATCTTTAAGGCCATCAGTAATCACGTATCCCAGATACCTTAATTGTTTAATCGCTTAAGGAATGCTCCATTTAACAAAATGTTATGCTCTACCTGGCCCTCCTTCTATGGTATACCTTTTGCCCTAAAGATGATGTAAATTTACTCTAGTTTTCATTATTTAAATCAGCCCATGACTGGTTACTCTTTGCACGTTTCCGTTAACTCCCTAACCGTTTAACCCAGTAGATCCATGTCGTCTGCGTAACCAATATTATTTACACAGACGTTGTCTATCCAGCAACCGCCGTGCTTCCCGCTGAGCTCAACGATCAAGACATTCACAGGCTAAAGAAGACTGGTGAGGACAAACTTCCTTGCCTTCCTTTCCTTGCACTCCAAATGATATGCGTGGAAGAGCGCATTACCGCACCAAACACAGTTTGTTTGGTATGAATACCAAAATTTCAGACTCTTCTAATTCCCAATCCTAATCCTTACGCCCGCTCTCTTAAGCTTACCCCAAAAGACATTATAAGACAAAATGTCGAATATCCCTCAGAAGTCCAAAAAACGACGTTGGATGGATAGGTGTTCGTCTGTATTTGTTAAAATGGACAGCCTGCTAGACTTGATTGCACTCTCCGTAACCCGCGTCTAAAACCAAATTGACCACTATGGAGATGCAAAATCTGTTTCTGTTTGTTGTCAATCAAACTGTCCAATATTTTGGCAGTAATGGCTACCATTACTGCCAAAATATTGGACAGCCTTTCAATTGATTTTAACAAAATGTCTCCAGTCTTATTCTTTGGAATAGGCACTATTACTGCGCGCATCGTGTCATAGTGGATATAGAAGTGACTTACACATAGAGAGTAAAACATAGCCAACACTCTAGGCTAGTGAACTCCGGTAAATTTTAGGTGCTTGATGCTAAGCCAACGTGCCCAGGAGATTTTCCTTTACTCGTGTTATTGACAGTGTCAGTTAACTGCTAGACTGAAAAATGTGGAACTTCTCCCTCACTAACAGGCTCAGCATCCTCACCCAAACTTGACGGTCTCAAAGGGGATGTAACACTAAAATGGACTCTAAACATGTTTGCCATGTTAAAAGGTTAGCAACATCGCGTTATTACAAAAAGACGTGGAAAAATAATAAATATTAAAAATAACGATGATCATCATCATCATCGTTAATATTTAGTCATCATCATGATGATGATGATGATGAAAAACTGCTATTGCCGAAGTGCCATTCTTATAATACTTGTTTATATTATTAATCCGTAGTTTATTTTTGCTTATTTTTTATTTTGATTTACTAAAATTAATCTCAATTATTAGCTCAAACCTTACCAAATTATATCGTAACTGGTAATAGTAAACTCATTTTATTTCGACGTAACTCATCGAAACTACCAGTTTCAATTAATACTTCAATAATATATTTAACGTAAATTATCGAAATTGCCAGTTTCGATAAAAACATTGTCCTTATTATGACGTAAACTATTGAAACTCAATTTTCCAGAAAAGTATTATATATTTTCACAAATATATATATTTGAATAAATATATTAACCAAATAATTTATGATGGATACCAAAGTTTAGGGGTAATTCTTTAAAAAAACAAAATATAACAGAAACAAACTTAAAACGGCTCTGGTGAAAAGTGCCAATTTTGAGTTTGAGATGATGAAAGATGAATTACGTAGGGGCCGTCGATTATTTGTTGCATTATTGTTGATTTTCGTGATTTAAAATTATAATCCCAATTTTAGGAATGTCAAGGTACATCATACTGTCATTTTGAGTAATATTGCATATGACATATTGCCACGTATTTCTTTATATATGCGTTGTCAGTATGGCCCCTGGCCAAATGAAATAACATGATTACCTGCATACAAGTAGTAAGTAGTAACCTCCAAGAAAACCAACTCCAACATTGTTTATATCATCAGCGTAGCATCCATATCTATACTAATATTATAAATGCGAAAGTGTATGTCTGTATGTCTGCCTGGTATGTTTTGACTACCAATCTCTTCAATTGATTTTTATGAAATTTGGTACATAGATAGGTTTCATCCCGGGGAAGGACATTATTTACATTTTATCCCGTAAAATTAACGAATTCTCGCGTGAAACCAAAAAATTATCCACGCGGACGAAGTCACGGCCAACATCTAGTATCGAAATAATTAAACAATTACACAATACAAACGAATATTATTACTAAGAATTTCATGTCCATTGTGTCCTAGTACGTTTTAATTAAATGTCCCAAGGTTTCCCAGATGCTCCACTTGATAGAGCGTTGCATTTAATAATAACAGCTATTCTTGTCTAGTCAAAATTACCTTCATACTGATGTTACCTCCCTACTAGAGATGACCTGCTACAATAAATATAAAAAATCTTTCCAAAAAACCGACTTCCAACGCCACTGTTAATTTTGATTTCTACCCACTATGTTGAAGTTGGGCGGGTACAACAAGGATAATCAAAGTTGACGCATCAGAATCGTCCGAAACTTCAACATAGTGGGTAGAAATCAAAATTATTTTGTACTTTACAGTGGCGTTGGAAGTCGGTTTTTTGGAATGAATTTTTATTTTAACTTTTTAATGCCAGGGTTGAGGATTTGGAGTCAGAATTTTTTAAGAGACGACGTCGAGAGCTTCCTCTAACAACTGATAGATTTTTTTTTCATATCGGTTCAGAAACCACGAAGATATGCAACGACATACATTTAAAAAAACGCGCCGAATTTAGAACCTCCTCCTTTTTTGGAAGTCGGTCAATAATAATTATTAAAACAAGTAATAAAATTAAAATTTTTAAAAAAACCCACGACGAACTACAGAGCTCCATTATACCTTTGACCTTTATAACTTTGAAACAACAATTAGAACTTAGCACACGTATATATTACATAATATCTAAAACACAAAACTGCATCTTTGACAGCTCAGTAGTTTTTTTGACCAGTGTGGTGGACTATGGCCAAACCCTTTTCTTTCCGAGGCGCGCTTGTCACGACAAATCAAAAGAGTCCAAACGCGACAGGTATACGATGAGAATTTAAGGAGTTCCCATGATCGCCTCCTGACTCCATCATGATACCCTGGGCAGCATCAAGGTACAAGCTAAATATATCTAAAACAAAAAGCCCGCATCTAAATCAGCACAGTCGTTTTTGAGTGGAATGGTAACATATTGAAAAAATAAAATCATAGACTACAGCTCAGCTTTGTTGTCTCTGGTCCTAAAATATATCTAAGAACCTTCTCACAAGCTATACACATCTAATGAAAAAAACCGCATTTCAATCGGCCCAGTACTTTTTGTAAAAAATGGTAACTTATCGAAATATTAAAATCATAGACTACAGCTCAGCTTGGTTGTCTATGGTCCTAAAATATATCTAAGGACCTTCTCTCAATCTATATATATCTAACTAGTATCTCGCCCTGTGCGCGAGCTGCTAAAGCAGCTCACGGGTTGTGGTTAGACTTACAAGTAGTACAGATTTTACTGTACTACACTGAATTCATTTATTATGGTGATAACAAAATAAATAAAAATGGCGCTGATTTTTTAAAACTTTGGCAACAGTTTCCTGTTTCGTAACCCCAGGGAGTCCTAAATATCGATTTTGAACGAAATTGGTCAATTAACAAAGAATTTCAAAATGACGCTGATTTTCTAAAATTTTGGTACCAGTTTCCTGTTTTGTGACCCCAGGGAGCCCTAAACATAGATTTTGAACGAAATCGGTCAATTAACAAAGAATTTCAAAATGGCGCTGATTTTTTAAAGTTTGGTAACAGTTTCCTGTTTTGTAACCCCAGGGAGTCCTAGATATCGATTTTGAACGAAATCGATCAATTAACAAAGAATTTCAAAATGGCGCTGATTTTTTTAAATTTTGGTACCAGTTTCCTGTTTTGTGACCCCAGGGAGCCCTAAATATAGATTTTGAACGAAATCGGTCAATTAACAAAGAATTTCAAAATGGCGCTGATTTTATAAAGTTTGGTAACAGTTTCCTGTTTTGTAACCCCAGGGAATCCTAAATATCGATTTTGAACGAAATCGGTCAATTAACAAAGAATTTCAAAATGGCGCTGATTTTTTTAAATTTTGGCACCAGTTTCCTGTTTTGTGACCCCAGGGAGCCCTAAATATAGATTTTAAACGAAATCGGTCAATTAACAAAGAATTTCAAAATGGCGCTGATTTTTTTAAATTTTGGTACCAGTTTCCTGTTTTGTAATCGCACGAAGTCCTAAATGCAACAAACCGCATCTCAATCGGCCCAGTACTTTTTGTGAAAAATGTTAACAGTGGTTGAAAAATTAAGATCATAGACTACAGCTCAGCTTTGTTGTCTATGATCCTAAAATATATTTAAGAACCTTCTCACAAGCTATACACATCTAATGCAAAAAACCGCATCTCAATCGGCCCAGTACTTTTGGCGAAAAATGGTAACATATTGAAAAAATAAAATCATAGACTACAACTCAGCTTTGTTGTCTATGGTCCTAAAATATATTTAAGAACCTCCTTACAAGCTAAACATATCTAATGCAAAAAACCGCATCTTAATCGGCCCAGTACTTTTTGTGAAAAATTTTAACACATAGAAAAATTAAAATCATAGACTACAGCTCAGCTTAGTTGTCTATGTCCTAAAATATGTCTAAGAACCTTCTCTCAAGCTATATACCTATATCTAATGCTATAAACCGCATCTCAATCGGCCCAGTACTTTTTGTGAAAAATGGTAACAGTGGTTGAAAAATTAAGATCATAGACTACAGCTCAGCTTTGTTGTCTATGGTCCTAAAATATATCTAAGAACCTTCTCACAAGCTATACACATCTAATGCAAAAAACCGCATCTCAATCGGCTCAGTAGTTTTTGTGAAAAATGGTAACATGTTGAAATATTTAAATCATAGACTACAGCTCAGCTTGTTTGTCTATGGTCCTAAAATATATCTAAAAACCTTCTCACAAGTTATACGTATCTAATGCATAAAACCGCATCTCAATCGGCCCAGTACTTTTTGAGAAAAATGGTAACAAAAAAGTGCACAAACAAACAAACAAACATACAAACAAACAAACAAACAAACAAACAAACACACAACCTCTTAGGGCAAACACATATACCGTCTCCGCTTCGTCGAGGGTAAAAATGGTACATAACATGAAAAGCGAGAACCGAAAATAATATTATACTCTCCATAGATACCTCATTAAATAGATATTTATAATTAACTAGATGATGCCCGTGACTTCGTCCGCGTGGATTGATGTTTTTGATTCCCGCGGGAACTCTTCAATTTTCCGGGATAAAAAGTAGCCTATGTCCTTCCCCGGGATGTAACCTATCTCTGTACCAAATTTCATCAAAATCGGTTGAGTAGTTGGGCCGTGAAAGCGTAGCAGACCGAAAGACAGACAGACAGACACACACTTTCGCATTTATAATATTAGTGTGGAAGTATGGATATGGATTATGAATCTTACTCGTGCATAACCATGTTCAAACACATGGATATGTGGATGTAACGGAACTCTAGAAGTGATTCTTCAATACTGCTATTATTGTAGGTATCGTTTGAATATCAATACGATTACAATGTTGTGAATTAAAGGCATCAACATACATATCTATTACTTAATATTATAAAGAGGAAAGATTTGTTTGTTTGTTTGTAATGGATAAACTCAAAAACTACTCAACCGATTTTAAAAATTCTTTCACCTTTAGAAAGCTACGTTATCAGCGAGTAGATATAGACTATATTTTATTTTGAAAAAAATTAGAAATCTTTACGAAAATTGCAATAATGTCAACGAAGTCGGAAAAAATCGTCTCTTCTGAGAGCTTACGAGGCGTTCGCTGACTAAATAGGTAAAGTTACACAAAAACAATGTGGCAGGTGCGATGAGGACGGGGACGTCTCTACGTACTCTTACAATATAATATTTAAATGTAAAACCTGCCCACTGCCCCCTGCCCACTGGCTACATTGGGTATAGACTATAAGGATTATCAGTGCTACCCGTTCGAAGCCGGGGCTATCGCTAGTTATTTATTAAAACGCAGCCCAACGCGAAGCAATGTTCGCATAGATTCTATACATAAGCACACCGCACAATACAGTGTCATTTTCGTCAAATTGATTTTGACTTAACATTTTATAAAGGTTTCTACACGGCACCGTACTGGAACGCTAAATCCCTTAGCGGTACGTCTCGTGGTAACTAGCCACGACCGAAGCCTATCCTACCAGGCCAGACCAGAGAAAATTCTGAAATTATAAATTCCCGAACTGAACCTGCCGGGGATCGAAACCGGGACCTCCTTACAAGACCACAGCGCTCACCACTGCGCCAGGGATCTCGTCAAAATCATGTGTGAATCGGCCTTTAATCCCTGGGTCACTGTCACCTATAAAAATAATGAAACGTATTGCCGGAAATCGTAAAAAGGTAGCGTTGTTTTAATAGTTCGTATAGAATTAACGGTTCCAGCTGTAGCTCGATTTGTATGTAGAAGCGATATATTATCTTATTTGTATATCGTATTAGTATAATCGGAATATGAATCGGCTTATTATCAAATGGTCGAAACTTGCAGCGAGATACGAATATCAATCAATCAGTTAGAACCTAAGTAGTAAATGCAAGGAAAACCGGTTTGAAAATCTTCAAAAAAGGCAATTTTGCGCCAAACTTTAACGACTTCCCTAGTAGAGCTGGCACACTTTGACAAGTTTATTTCAGGGTTGAAATGCAGAAAATAATAGTAGAAAATTCCATTTTAAAGTTTGGTGCCAGTTGACCCAAAAAGGGTAATATATTAAAGATCTATACTAATATTATAAATGCGTACTAAGTTTGGATGGATGGACGGATGTTTGTTACTCAATCACGCCAGAACGGCTTAAGGGATGTGGATGAAATTTTGCAAAGAGATAGATTATTGTTTTTTATAACATATCGGTTACTTTTATCCGGAAAGTTAAAGAGTTCCCGCGGGAACCAAAAAACCTCAATACACGCGGACGAAGTCGCGGGCAGTAAGTATATAAATAGAAAGAAATAAAGAAAAATCTTTAATTAAATACTTATATAATGACTGCTTCTATACTTATTATTATTATAGCTAGTCTGGAAAAGTTGACCAAAAATAAAAAGCTACCTGTCTTACTCGTTTATTTATCTTTTGGTAGGTTCTAGCTAGCTACTCGTATTTCATTCAAAGGACTAAGCGGTCTTGACACACCTTGTTTCTGGACAAGACACAATAAGACCAAAATCACGAACGTAGCAAGTTTATTTTAATCCGCAACAAATACTATCAGCGTTCCTAATACTCCTAGACATAAAATGAACGATTAGAATTGATCCGACACGACGCAGGCAGTAATTGTGTCAACACTGTGCCTTTCATAATAATTATAGGCTGTTCTATTGTAGTATAAAGGTTTGCGCTCACTTTATTCAAACATTTGGTCGAATCCAACCCGAATCACAATATCATCTTAGTGACAACTAAAGTAACACCGACATTCCGACTTACCGGTCTAAATAGGTACCAAAGTAAAAACAATATTTTGGAACGTAATGAATCATTATTAAATAATCTATAGCAATATGTACCAGGTGAACTGCCGTGCACCATACCTTATCAAAGCTTTCGGGTTGCATTAGTGTGGTCAAATCAAATCAAATCAAATCAAAGAATGTTTTATCAACCGACTTCAAAAAAAGGAGGAGGTTCTCAATTCGACTTTTTTTTTTAAATGTTTGTTACCTCAGTACTTTTGACTGGGTGCGATTTGGATGATTCCTTTTTTATTTGAAAGGGCATACTTCCCATGTGGTCCCATATAAATTTTATCGAAATCGGTTGAGCGGTTTTTAAAATATTAACAATAAAATAAGTACTTTGTATAGCGTGTGCTTGTTGTTGTAAAGTTTGAAGTCGGTTGTTTAAAAAGATTTTTTTATATTAAATTATTCAATTAAGGTACATATACTACACTTATTGACGTCCACTTATTTATAATATATAATGGTGATAATCAGTAACGGTATCTTAAAACTAAATCTACGAGGGTTCCAAACGCGCCCTAGTCTGAGAAGAGCCCACAACAAACTCAGCCGGGTAATAACTATCCTCATCAGCACTATAACGCCATTTACTTTGCTCTCAGTTAGATGTATCTTCTTCCTTCCCACTGCTTTTTAGATTTCTGTGCACCATGCAAGTGCTAGCCAAAAAGAAGTAAGAAAATCGAAATCTTATTAAAATTTGAGTGAAAATGCACATACATTTGAACGATTATAATGTAAAAATTAATTGGATGTTTGTTCTGTGCAAGCCGTTTATAATGTTCAGTATCGTATTAGCTATAAATCATTGGGCGATGTGCTGTGGGCGGTAACCCTTAATCGATTAGTATTAACACCTCGTGATATTAACAAGAATCGTGTCCATATAATGGCCTCATGCCAACAATCTCGATGATACCCTGGTATTACTTAATACCAATAGTGTTTCGAAATGTACCTATTTACCTATATTAAAAACTAGATGATGCCCGCGACTGCGTTCGCGTGAATTTAAGATTTTTTTATGATGAAATCACGTTGATCTTGATTGTTGTCTGTTGCAGCGTGATTGAAGGACAAAACAACAAACAAACGCACTGTCGCATTTTTAATATTAGTATGAGTTGACTCTGAGATTAATAAAGCATCTCTTTTTTATATCTTAAGGGCTGAGCACAGTTAAGGCCTGGTAGTACGATTAAAGGCTCAGTAGGCTTATAAAACTGTTTATGGCCTTGACACACTCAAAGCGGGATGGCAACTGAACTGCATGACATTAAAATATGATAAACTATTTTTAACACTCAAAATTTTCAAGATATACAAGAACTACAAAAATACGTAGACTCGGTCGTAGTCTTCTGTACCTCTTTCTCTCCTCCTAGTCCTCTAGTAGGTACTATTCTAGTTCAAATTAATCTTTTTGACAGATGGAAACCAGGTGCAAATGCGGGTCCATAAAGGTATATTGAAGGTCTTGCTCCACTTCCAAGGCGAGGCACGTAGTGGCAAGTATTCTTTGTACAATTATGTAGCAGTGCATCTCTGTGGGCCCAGCTCCATACAATAGTGGCTAGGTCTTCAGTGGGATAGTGGCCACTGATTAGATGATACGCAGAATAATATTATGATATGGCAATTCACCTTGTGTGTCTGAGCTACCAAAAAGATTGCACCAAACAGTACTTTTGAATTTTTCTAAAGTAGGTACAATCCATTTTCGTTGCAGTGAAATTACAAACTTTTTACCCCCAAGGACCACAATGATGAACAATTATTCAACTACGTAGGTGATATCTATTCTCGACTTCACACCTTTTTTATAACCCCTGTAAACGTTTTCTGTGTACTTTCGACCGGTTACATGGGAAATATTTAAAGCCAACGGCCGCATACCTCCGTGTTATCATAGTTTATTTCGCACGGTTTCCAAACTGTGCAAGCATGTGGCCAGCATTCTTTGACCTCCTTAGCTCCATGTACGACCTACAAAAAGGAGGCTTAATAGTGTAAGCTTGGTGCCAAGTTAGGTTGGACACTAGTTGGCTTGTAGGGTAAGGAAGTACATCTTTACGATCCTTGAGGCGACCGCAGCGTCCGTAAACATATATGATGCTCGATTTTACGTGCTGCCATACAATATAGTTTGGTTAATAATTTAATTTCAATCTTGCCTCAAGGGTTTCTCTATGTTTAATAATATTATTACGAATAACATAATTTATTTTAATTGTTGTTTAGTCAAGGGTAACTGTAGATCAAATAATGAAAACACACCATGAGGCTATGGATGAGGAAAAGGAAATAGTTATAGTTGATAGTCTTAAGCGATAAACAAACATATTTACTCGTATGTAAATTGCAATTTTTTTTTCAGCTATTTAATGCCAGTTGAATCACAGGTGATATCCGATAGTGCTAATAAAAATTCTTTCCAAAAAACCGACTTCCAAAGCCACTGTAAAGTAAAAAATTATTTTGATTTCTACACACTATGTTGAAGTCGGGCGAGCCTCACGCGTCAACTATGCCTATCTTTGTTATACTCGCCCGACTTCAACACAGTGTGTAGAAATTAAAATTATTCTTTTTCTTTGCAGTGGTTTTGGAAGTCGGTTTTTTTGGAAAGAATTTTTATTTTTAACTTTTTAGTGTACTCTAAATCCCTATGGCTTAGGAGTGCAGTACCATGCAGCATCAGAGTTGAGGAGTTGGAAATTGGGTTTGGTATGAAGTCGTTGCTTGACACGAACAATATTAATTCACCATAAAAAAATCCTAAACCACTATGTTTAAGGAGTTCTGTGCCCAACTCCTCAACCCTGATGCTGCAGCATCAGGGTTGAGGAGTTGGGACTCAGAGTTGTATCGTATAGGCACGTGACTTGATACCTACTGTATGAAATCACCATCAAAATTTCCTAATTAACTAGTTTTGATGATTTCATGTAGTACGGTACACTTACAGCATCAGGATTGAGGATTTGGTGTCAGATTTGTTTATGGGACTACCTCGTGAGCTTCTCTAACCAATGAAAAAAATATTGTTCAAATCGGTTTAGAAACCACGGAGATATGCACCGACATACATTAAAAAAAAAAAAAAAGATACGCGCCGAATTGAGAACCTCCTCCTTTTTTGGAAGTCGGTTAAAAACAATTCAAAAGCCAACTATGGGTTGGCACAATTCCAGGATTTTCAACTTTACATTTGGAAAACCTTAATTTTGGCGGTACTTAATTATTTTGCTACCATCTGAGCTTGTTATTAGGAGAGGAAGTTTAACTACAGCGGTATCTGATAAAGTTTAAGTTAACGCGCGATGTAATAGTCATATTGCAACATAGTCTGCTAGCACGTAGGTACCTATAAACTGTCTTTGTTAAATTTAACTAGCATCAAGATTGTCAAAATGTCATGTCGCTGGCTTTGGGTCTATAGAGCCAAATTATGTATTCCGCGTACCAACATTTCATAACACATTCTTCAAAAGCAATCTACTATGTTTGTTGCAAGTTGTACTTATATTGCGATAGTGTTTATTAAACCATTGTTTTAGTTTAGCAATATAGTACAAGCTGATGAATAGTTAACTTTAGAGTAGACGGGTCAAGTACAAAACTGAAAAATAAAACTGAAACGCTTTTGTTCAACTTTTCTGATACGAATTGCTGGGATGTGTTTTTTGCTATGTTTATCTCAAAAACTTCAAGGCAAGAGTGAAGAAGCAAATCCGGGCTTAAGCATCGAAGTAGACTATAGCCAACGCCTTCTCATTTTGAGAGAAGACTCGCGCTCAGTAATGGGCCAGTAATGCTGGCTATACACGACTAATTTTACTGTCGAGCTTGCAGCGGACTTTAAAACGACGTCCAGTAAACTTGACGGTATATGGCTATCGGTTTGCATGACTTATAAAGAAAAATCGAATAAGAAGACGACAGGAGCAAGTATGTAGCGTCATGTAAACAAGAACGTGTGTAGGGTTAAAATGTCGAACAATAGATTTTGTCCTGGCTTACTCCTGCCGCTTCAAGGTGCGTTACGGAACTTTGTTGTAATAATGTACTTTTTTTACATTGGCACTCACACAAATGCACAATCCAGCTTGAACCTCACGTATTGGGGGTTTCTACCATCTCTTAAAGTAGTGTAGTAAGTTAGTTTTAATATTATTTACGCTATTGTTCCGAACTATAATCCTTATTTTAGACGTCAAGACGTCATTTCAAATTGAAATTATAAAAATAATACTGCTGTAGGAGATGGTAATAAGCGCAATGTTCTGTACTGCTTTGTGTACGCCCAAGCTTTAATGTTGCAACCACATTAATTTTACGCAACTAAATTCCAAACTTAATTCGAAACAATAAACCACCTCGTAAAACACCAAGTTATTTTATAGCGGCCCTAGAATTTTATATCATATTTATAACCTCCAGAATAATTTCTTCCCTACTTTATGTTCACAAGAAAAGTTTACGAACACGCCCCCATAACGTTGATTGCCGAGAGCGATCCTCGGGGAACTCTTAAGTCTTAACTTCTACGGAGTCATGGTAAGGGAGGATTTCAAGTAAGTATTAAATTAGGAATCAGATGAGTAATATTTTAGCATTAAAGCCCACTTGCACAAGGTTAAAATGTGTAACGTATATGTGGTAAGGCAATGTGTTAAAATTTCTAAACCTGTCCTTTTCAAGTTAATCCCGGAATAACAGCAGAAAAGTGACAGCATCAAAATCAGTTGAGGTTTAAGCAGTGTTGTGTAAGACGGCCTAAGTTTATTGATTCAGTATTAAAGGTATAATTTCATTTCTACGTAGAATTGACAACATACACTTGTGAGTGTTATAGTCTCAGAAGCAAGTTCATAAGTATAGATAATAAGACGATGCCTGCAACTTCATATGCGTTGATTAGGTTTTGAGCCCTGGTCCTGCCCCAGGATACAACCTATCTCTCAGACCAAAATAGACATTGTCTATGTCTTTCGTATTACTATATGGATGTATTTATTATTTGAAAATTCAAAGTAAATCTCACTGCATCTTTAAGCAATATCATAATTTTTCATTGTTTATTTTTTGCTCGTTATCTTATCCAGTGCTAGGAAAAGCACTGCGCATCTTCTAACATTTTGCATTTATTTTAAGCATAAAATTTAAAATTCCTGTAAAATTTAATACGTTGATACATTTACAATTTTGTATTTAATATAATATGAATGTTATTTTTGCGTAAAAACATGCTCTCTCTGGTTCCATGCAAACAAATTTTCAAATTTTTACCCTCGTAGCGTCCTGTAATTAAGAGTACATGTAGTTTTATATGCAAAAACTTGTTAAGCTGCAGGTCTCGTGGTTGAAATGATAATAGCTACAGCTGTGTGCATAGAAAACTCCGTTTAGTACGTCAAATTAAAGTAATTGCAAACGCAGTGACAAATGACGTTCGTAACGCGAATTCACATAAACAAACTGCACAACTGCATTCCCTGTGACGCTTTTTAACACAGTCGCAGGAATCTAACTTGTAATTACGTAACTACTAGTGTGAATGTAAATTACAAACCCTTTTGTATGACTTTTGTTCCTGCTAGGTTGATTTTATTAGACTAATAGCCTTTTCAATTTATTTCTGACACGATTTCTGACGTTTCTGATACGAATCGCTAGGGTGTGGAACACCCTCCCAGCGCGTTTATCCCGGCACATATTATGACTTAAGTACCTTTAAGGCATGAGTAATATGCATCGTTTAGGCAAGCGCGTTCCAGATATAGCGGTAGTCCAAGCGTACCTAGTCCAAGCGTAGTCCAGGGGTAGCCCAGGCGTACCTAGACCTCATCATTGCTTTGCACTAAGCATGATTATCGTCAAGGGCACTATCTCGCAATAAAAAAAATTAAAAATCCGTGAATCAGTGTTTTGACTGTAGTTCAGTGTGTGAAATCCTGTGAGCAATTCAGTGCAGAAACTACACGCTTAAACTTGTATGACAGGGAAAGTTAAAAAATTACATCCCGGTGTCATTCTTGTGCAAATTCCATTACATTTATTATGTTGGCAATAATTTTATTAGTCTATAAAGCCTACAATAGAGGACCTTATCAAAACGCTGGACTGGAAAGGACGAGGTCTTAATATAAATGGCGAGTACATCTCACACTTACTGTTCGCCGACGACGTGGTTATCTTGGCAGAGACTCCAGAAGATCTGGAGCAGATGCTGAGTAGCCTAAGTTGCTCTTCTAGACGAGTCGGTCTCGGGATAAACAAGTACAAAATCAAGGTTATGTTCAACCAACATGTTGTCCCGATACCCATAAACGTCGAGAACGTTGGTATCAAAATTGTTTCTGAATACAAC
Source organism: Erebia epiphron (assembly GCA_963932025.1). NCBI lineage: Eukaryota > Metazoa > Arthropoda > Insecta > Lepidoptera > Nymphalidae > Erebia > Erebia epiphron. The sequence continues at coordinate 13,020,687 of OZ009959.1, read as the reverse complement.
TACCTTGGCCAGATCTTTCAACTGGGTAGAAACAATTTCGACGAAGAAGCCAACAGAAAAATACGGCTGGGCTGGGCAGCGTTTGGAAAATTAAGTCAGGTCTTCTCATCGTCAATACCTCAATGCCTGAAGACGAAAGTCTATAATCAGTGTCTCCTTCCCGTCCTCACTTATGGCGCTGAAACGTGGACACTAACAAAAGGCTTGATCCACAAATTTAAAGTCGCTCAGAGAGCTATGGAGAGGGCTATGTTAGGAGTTTCTCTTAAGGACAAGATCCGAAATGAAGAGATCCGTAAGAGAATCCGGGGTCACTGACATAGCCCAAGCCATTAGCAAGCTGAAGTGGCAGTGGACAGGCCATGCCTGTTGAAGGAGCGATGGCCGCTGGAGCCGGAAAGTTTTGGAGTGGAGACCACGTACAAGTAAGCGTAGTGTGGGGCGCCCTCTAGCACGATGGACCGACGACATTAAGAGGGTGGCGGGAAGTGGCTGGATGAGGAAGGCTGAGGAACGGGTGTGGTGGCGTTCTTTGGGAAAGGCCTATGTTCAGCAGTGGACGTCCGCAGGCTGAGCTGATGATGATGAAAGCCTACCATAGAGTCCCATGATGTAAATAAGTTCCTGAACTATCCTGACTGATCCAGTGACTGTAATTATGTGAGTTATGTGTAATTTTGTGTATTAAAATAAACGTAATTACAAAAGTAGTGTCAAAAGACGTTCGTATCGCAAATTCCTGTAAACAAACCGCAAACTGTACTGCACTGATGCGTTTCAATTCGCAGCAATCGAAATCGTAATTACATAGCTGCTGGTGAAAATGCGAATTACACACCCTTTTTCTGACGTTTGTTGCTTGGTTAATTTTATTAGATCCATCGCAATTTCAATTTAGTAGTCAATCCAATAGCATTACATTCTAACTAATCAGTTCTCGTTCTAGTTCATTCAGAGAGCATTTTAGTGCAGTAACTGCATCTGAACGCTTAAACTAGTATGACAGAAAAAATTACAAAAAAAAAACAACATCCCGATGTCAATGTACACAGTCTGTTATACCATAATAATTATGTCAGCGTAAAATTAAAATACCTTTAGATTATAATGGATCTTCGCGAGATTGTAAACTGTCGAAAGATTGTGAACCGTACTTGTGATTGTGATTGTGAACTTACCGCTTACAATTTAACGCATTACTTTTCGGTACATATAATCTATGAGGTATATTAACCCGATAGAACTTACGGGAATATTTATGTGTAACCCTAACCTAACCTAAAAGATCAAGAAGAGGAAGAACAAGAAAACGTATATACAATAAATATTTCAATTTACACTCAGAACATTGAACGGTTCACAATCTTTCGACAGTTTACAATCTATCGAGATAAAAAGCGTTGGATTACAATCTAACGGTTTTTACAATTTTACGGTGACATATACATATTCTCGTATATTGTCAAGTCAATTGCTTGCAAAGGAGTGCAGTGATGTACACAAGTTCTTGAACTATCCTGACTAGTGCTATACATTAATAAACGTTATTACAAAGGCCGTGTCAAAAGACGTTTGTAACGCGAATACGTATAAACAAACCGCATACTGTGCGCCTCCTGTGACGCATTTCAGCGCAGTCGCAGAAATCTAAATTGTAATTACGTTGCTGCTGCTGAAAATGCAAATTACACACCCCTTTGTGTGACGTGTTTTCCTGAGACTAATTTGCTAACGTCCTATAATTAAACTAGGTGCCAAACTATATAATTATTTTTCAGGTGCTGGATTTGCTGGCGGTATCGTGAATGCTACTTCAGTTTACCAAAATACGTTGGCGTACGATATATCATATTACAATCACAAAAGAAAATTCAAACAAATATTCGCATGGACGAACCCCGTCCGATCATGTCCAGGCCCAGTTTTAACCTGGCCACAGCAATCATACTTGTACTCGTAATTGAAGGTCGTGAAAGAGCAAATGAACGTCCTTTCAGGTGACAAAATGTGAGAAAACACCTTTGAGGCTCGGCGATGATTAGTGACTAGGAATCATTCCCAAATAATGAGACCTAATTCTTTGTGAGACTTGTATTATTAACGGATGGAAGGTGGATTAATTTCAAATTAACTGATAGATTAATAATTTTAATATTGGAACAATGTGTTGAAATGGTGGCATAAGTCTTTCTTACATAGAAGTACTAGAGGTCGCCCGCGACTTCGTCCGCGTACAATTGTTGATTTCCTATGAGTTTATGAAATGTTCCCGCTGCAAATAGCCTATCTATAAAGGCTTTATATAGCTTATGCAGGTTTTTTATTGTTTAAGACTAATAACTTAAATTCTGATTTTCATGTCTATACTTCAAAATCATAGAAATTGTATGTAACCTTTGACACCCATGTCACCCCTTTTGGGGTGGATTTTCGCAAAATTGCTTATACAGGCTATTATTATTTAAAGGTAATAATCTAAATCCCGATTTTCAAGTCTCTAACTTCAAAAACATAGGACCTTCATACAAACTTACAACCCCCATTTCACCCTCGGTGGGGTAGATTTTCCTAAAATTGCTTATACAGTTTATTAAAACTTAAAACTAATAACCTTAATCCCGATTTTCAAGTCTCTAACTTCAAAAACTTGGAACCCTTATGTAAGCTTCCAACCCCCATTTCACCCCTATTGGGGTACATTTTCGTAAAATTGCTTATACAGGTTTTTATTATTTATAACTAATAACTTAATTGCCACTTTTCATGTGTCTAACTTCAAAAACAAAGGACTTTCATACAAACTTCCAACCCCTATTTCAACCCCTTAGGGGTGGATTTTCTCGAAACCCTTTCTTAGCTGGCGTCTACACCATAGAAGGGATCTACCTTCCAAATTTCAAGTCTGTACGCTTTATAGTTCCTGAGATATCGTGATTAGTCAGTCAGTATTTCGCTTTTATATTTATAGAAGATAGAAGATTGCCGGGCATTAGCCAGTTCAGTTTAGGTATGCCTAGTATAAATTTGTCTATTTTTACATTTAATAAGTTTGCTGCTCAAGTAGAAGATAAGAAAAGCTTTTAATTGTTTGTTCCCTTCTTGCTTCTTCTAAGCATATAAGAACTCGCCTCAGACTCCAAAGCAGCATTTCAACAATGTATAACTGCGTTGTGTTAATATAAGGTTATAAAATTGTTATAAATTATATTTAGCATTATTTATGTATCTAAGTAGTACCAATAAATTTTAATAATTTTAATTTTATAAAATTAAGATATATGTACCACTATGTGGTAGAATAGGAGCACTTGTACACTGATACCACCTCAAACGTACCTATACTCTCTTCACTAATGAATAAATTGATTCATTGAATGCTACAAAGCAGGCTCATATTTCGTCTGGGACAAAAGTTAGACCAGTCTAAATACAACAAAAATATTTATTATTATCTTTACCGCTTAGATCTTTTCGATTGACTCTACATTCGAAAACACAGTCTAATTGCACCAGGGATCAGAACAGCCTGGGCGTAGCGAAATCACGAGTGCAGTCACAAAAGACGTTACGGACGCAAATTCGCATAAACGAAGCCCATTTGGCGCGCTCGCCCGTGACACGTTTCAACGTGGCCACAGCAATCAAAGTTGTAATTAGCAGCTAGTGAAACAGCAAATTAAATGTCCTTTCATGTGACAAATTTACGTGAGACTCGTTCCGAGGCGGGGGTGCTGTTTGGTAACTGGGCCCAATTGCGCGACGAAACTAATAACATACAGTCTAACTGATCTAGAATTTTAACGAGTGGAATGAGTGGAACTTTAAAGGCGACAACATGGGAATTACGAAATAGGGCACTATTCCGTTTAGTCTGCGTTCTGTATAGTTTAAAATACACTGCATTTATATTCAACTAAATTGAGCTAGATTATAAGCTGTTGATGCCAGTAGCCCAATGTTTTATTACAAAATGGGAAAGAAATTCACTCACTTTCCTGATCCTGCTGCCGCAGAAGTATTTACAAGGGTATTTATGGCATTGCAAAATGCATAATTAGGATCTTTATGGTTTTATTATTTGTGTACTTATTTTGTTAAAATAGGATATTTCAGTTGGAGTTCACCGTAATTTGAGAACTTTGTTTTAGAAAATAAAACAAGGGTGTTAAGTATGTAATATTTTTTGTACCTATTTACCCGTAGAAAATAATTATATTATATACGCCAGAATTACTTATGTTGATTCAGGTTGTCCGAAATCTATTTATGCAAAAATAATGTATTATTTTTTTTGTTTTGTTTATTTTTAATGAAAAACAGCAAAATATCAAACAAATAAAGAAAAATCATGTGATAATTAATGGATCATTCCTTTTATTAACCATTTGGATGGCTCAGAATCAGTTGGATGAATGGATAACTATGTTTTTGTAAAAATACCAAAAAGAACCTATTTTTTTTTTGTTAAAAATACGATTGGTTCCAAATATTATTCAGGCGTAAATATCTTCTTACTGATCTAAAGAGTATTTTGATGTCACAGTAATAGGGGACAAAAAAAAATAGTTATTTGTTATACAAGAGTGAAACGTTTTTTAACCGCGTGCTCAATTCAACCGAGCAAGCGAAGGATTCTAAAATTGAATCACGAGCGCAGTGAGTGATTCAAAAATTAGAATCCTGAGCGTCAGCGAGGGAATTAAAAGAGTACGAGGTGAAAAATCTTTTCACTCGAGTGCAACACGTAACTTTTCATCCCACCTCAGCGAGGAAATGACTAAATTTCTAAATTCAATTTACTTTATCCTCAAGAGGATAATAACGGCTTTTGCATTCAGATATCGAAGAGTAAAAATACTCTTTCCGAGATGGTGGGATGAAAACAATATTTTTTGTTGAAATACGAATGGTTCAAAATATGAATTAGGCGTAAATTTATTCTAACTGATCTAAAGAATCTTAATGCCACATTAATGGGGAGCAAAATACCTAACATTTAGAGAGTATTACTCGTAGTTATTATTAGGTATTTTGTGTCGTAAACATTAGTGCGGTCATGTGGCAACATCGAATTTAGTTTCTGAAGGACCGAAATTCGGAAATCAGAAACCAATTTCGGAAAACGCTTTGTTTAGTGTTGACGAGTATCGATTTTATGTATTGCGGACTTTAATTAAACAGATAATTAAGCAATCATTTGTGAAACGAGAGGCGGCTGTCCTGTGTTACGTTTTGGTTCAAACAGTTAATACGTTTCTGTCGATGGTGTTGGTGGTACGAAGAATAAATTGCTTTTGTATTAATTAGTATTGGATTGTTTACTCTATAGTGTTGCAATATTTTGATTTTCTATTGCGGTTAGTCACTTTGCTCTTCCGACAATCCTTTATTCATTACTAGCTGATGCCCGCGCCTTTTTCCGCGTGGTTTAAGTTGTTTGATTCGCGCGGGAACTCCTTAAGGGTCCGTATTCTCGCCCGCCTAATTGCGCGCTCAGCCAATTTTGGAATCTGTAGGTATACCGCACAGCAAGACCGTTAGCTGCACTCACACAAAGACGGCATAGGCCGATAAAGCTACTTTGATACTTTGTCAAATTGTGTAGTCAAGTTCGTAATATTTTCACCTTGTTAATAAAATTGTATAATCTTAGTTATCACTTAAATATTATTTTCCCGTTTGATAAATGTTTATTTGGCATACATAAACTTTTATAAAATAAGTTTGCACACGGGTATCATAATGTAACACTAAAAACTAGATACACCTACAAGTTTTTCGTTTATTTACTTATCATTAAAATTTATGATTTTTTAAATTTTAAAACCTATACGGCTATCTGACTGTTATTAACAATTGAGGTACACGATTATTGACCAAGTTTTAATACATGGGTCATTAGAGTAATTCAGTTGTCTCGAAAACGCCATTGTTATTTTGAAAACGACTCACAGATAAGCGATTGGTATTGTGTATTACGCAGGTGTAGTTAGTTAGCACGTGCAGAGGATTGGTCATAAATAATATCACAAACACGCGGACCCTCTCAGGTATCAGGTAATGTAAATGTTACCAATTATGTTGTATTAAAATATGTCTTTGCAAAACATACCTTATGCAGTTTATGATAAAGTACAAATTCAATTGTAATCATGATAAGTTAAAAGATATAAATAAATCCTAACCCTATTTTCAATTCACAAATTGACCACTGCAAGGTTATTTCCGGAATTTGCAATTTCCAAATCTTGTCTGGTATTGTCTAGTTGAAGGCTTCGGCCGTGGCTATATATCACCCTATCTGCAAAGATGAGCCGCCAAGGGAGTAAGCATTCCAGCACGATATCGTTTAGAAACCGATAAGGGTTATGGGTTATAGGGTGATGGGTTATAACCGATTAGGGATATGACATCCCTAACGGGTTTGCCCGCTACCGTCTTAGGCTGCATGATCACTTAACATCAGATGAGAAAGCAGTCAAGGGCTGAGTTTTAAATATTCTTATATAGTATACTTATATAAATATTTTTATCATAAAACTGTCTCTGAGAGGCATAGATCTAGCTTTTCAGGAATCCAAAATTTCTGGAAGTAAATAAGTATGTATAAAAATTTTTTGAGTTATGTGTAACTGGCTCTAATTTGGTAATACCATAGCTCTTATTTTGTGTCATTGATTGATTTACTGCTTTCCAGATTTTATTTTATTTGATTTTGCTTTACGGCTTCTTCAGGATCCTTTCCAATGGCAGATTGGGGACATTTTATTTCTATTATCTCTTTACTATACAATGCATCTGGCGTGGCACCCAAAAAAAAACAGAGTCCCAAAGGCCGCATCTTCCAATTTTGATATTTTCTTGTTCAGCCAGCTGTTCCTAAACAGCAGAGCTTCGTTTTCTCTACTAAGTTGTATAGCTGAAATGTTATCCGTGAAAGCGTAGCAGACAGACAGACAGACAGACACAACACACTTTCGCATTTATAATATTTTCTGCTCTGGTCTGGTCTGGTGGAAGGCTTCGGCCGTGGCTAGTGACTATGCAACTTTCAGGTTACTGAATATAAAATAACTAGCTGATGCCCGCGACTTCGTCCGCGTGGTTTAAGTTTTTTGTTATTCCCGCGAGAACTCCTTAATTTTCCGGGATATAAAGTAGCCTATGTCACTCTCCAGGTCCTCAACTATATCCATGCCAAAAATCACGTCAATCCGTTGCTCCGTTGCGGCGTGATTGAAGGACAAATCAAGAAACCAACAAACAAAGTGGCTTTCGCATTTATAATATTAGTAAGTAAGTATGTTGATCTTACCTTGTGATATATAAAACAAGTAAAATCAAATCAAGAAGCGAATACTCCAATCCAATTACAAAGCAAGGGCCTAAATATTATTTTCACTGATTACAATGTCAAAGTCCATATAGAGATGCCAAGGTCAGAAAAACAAAAACACTAAACTTTTATGGTTTTGTTGGAAGCAGTTGAGCAGAGCAGAGTATCTCAAACGAAACAATATGCTATAAATAAAAACTTTATGACCATTGAGCTTTGTTACTCTAAGTAAATTTGTAAAAGAAATGATATTGTATTAAAATGTGTATTGCAATATATACCTTATGCAGCTTACGATAAAGTACAAATTAAATTGTATTCATGATGGGCTTCTTGGTTTTAGAATTTCAAATCGTTGCGGTAATATTTTATGACTTATAATATTGTTTAGTATTTTGATCGAAAGGCAGTGCGATTTGCACGGTACTATTGTCGAAAGGTAAAAGAATAAATAAAATCTATACAAACAATGAACAAGTGAATATAATTAAAATTATTAATAAATACGACTGCTCTGCCGTAGCCCGTAACTATACCACAGTCATTGATTAATTAACAATGGAGTCTTATTCACATTTTTATTAAATGATATTTTTTGGGAATCACTAGATATTGAATTATATTAGTATATATTTTTGGAATCTACTCATCATTTTCTAGATGATGAATTTATAGTTAAACTTATTTTCGAAAAAAAAATCTACTCTAGTCTTTAATGCGAGACCATGGTCACCCCATCACTTTTTTTGAAAATTTTACTAGCCTATGTCACCCGGAATAAGCTAGGGATTCTAACGATACCTCATTTATCAAAATTGGTTCAGGCGTATAGAAGTTATGGTGGAATATACAAACTCATATACATACATACATACATGAACCTTGAAAACAATATACTCCGTTTTTCAGGCAGTCGTATATTTTTTTTATAATAGGTACCTTTTATTGACCCGTGATATAATGATTGTTTACGATCAATTTGGGAATTCATAGTTTCTGAAGCCCTTGAGCGCTCCAGTACGATGCCTCGTAGAATAGAAATCATCAGTTACCATCAGGTGAGATCGCAGTCAAGGGCTAAGCTTGTAGTGGATAAATAAAAATTTAATATAAGTAATGCTATGAAAACTGTATTCACCAAAATCTCTCAGCAACAACGTATGCCACGTTGAGTTTTGCAATTACGATTTCAAAGAAAATATAATATTTCAGGAAAGTAAATTCAAAACCCATACAAATATTACGCATACTTAAATCCCAATATACGAGAAAAACAGTATGCGATTATAATATTGTATCGTTCAAAATTATTTAATAGTTATAAAAAATTTATCCTTATTATTAAATACGTATCACGCATTCATTCAATATCGATTGAATCGGATCAAGAACCTAACATTCTCTGCTCATCAAACTAAGGCAGTCGCGCTATGTTATTATTAGTATTGTTAGCAACACGTTTTTACAAAGGCTTGTGAATGTGAGAGAGCTCACGCACACATACAAAAGAGCCCATCCAGCAACACGTCCTCCCTCGAAGAGCGCTGGGCTCGGTATGCCGGTCGTGCGGTCTGCAGTAGCATTTTACACGTGAAATTTATAAGACTTTTGATATTTTTTTTGGTCATATAGATATTTTACAGAAATGTATTTTTGTACAATTTATGTTATATAAATACAAAACATTCATGGGAAATTTTATTGTAAATTCGCCAAACTTTTAAGAAATAGGGGTTATTGTGACGCGGAAATTTTGATAAATCGTGCACATTGATTTGATTTTTTTATTAATTAATTTTGTATAGAACGTTTAAAAACGAATTGCAACAGTCCAATTTTAAGAGTGTGTTTATCATATTAATATTTTTTATAAGTCATTTATTACAATTTTTCTTGGATTAACATGGGTCAAAAGTATCGCCTAAAAGTGTAAAAATGGTAATCGTATTCCGCAAGAATGAGAATTTCACTATTATATTTCAATAAAATAAATATTTTTTTTGCAACATTCTACTAAGGAGGGATTAAACTTTAATTTTTTAATTTTCTTTTTGTTATAATACTAATATATCATGCACAAAGCTCATCAAAAGTTCTTAAAATTTCGGTTAGCGGGGATACGGATTCTTAACTCCAGATCCTCAACTATACTCATGATAAAAATCACGTCGATCCGTTGTTCCGTTGCGGCGTTTTTGACGGATAAACCAACAAAACCAATAAACCAACAAACAAACACACTTTCGCATTTATAATATTAGTTTGATATGATTATTTTATTAGTTTATTCCTCCCCAAGGGAGGAAGAAAGTCTCCCGAAAATATTGCCACGTCCAAACTGTACGCGGGCCATCAGCATTTTTTTTTTATCCACTACAAGTTAGCCCTTGACTGCGATCTCACCTAATGGTAAGTGATGATGCAGTCTAAGATGGTGGCGGGCTAACTTGTTAGGGGCATGGCAGTTATATTAAACCCATACCCCTATTCGGTTTCTACACGGCATCATACCGGAACGCTAAATCGCTTGGCGGCACGTCTTTGCCGGTAGGGTGGTAACTAGCCACGGCCGAAGCCTCCCACCAGGCGAAAGCTCAAGGTAGCGAAGCTCAAGGTTGCGCAGTTAGTATTTGACGGAACTATTAGATTGATTAATCTATAAAAATCCTAAACCTAACTGTGGACTATGGAGTAACATTTATCTGGGTTTATGGGAATTATTTTGTCCAGAAAATACAGGTTTCGATCAGGATTAAACATCTTATTGTGACTAACACTGAATGTACTAATTGATAATTATTTTGATTGATAGATTGATTTCCCACTACGTGGACGGATGATCTCAGCTCATTGATTGAGTGCCGCTGGAACCAAACGTCACAAGACCAAGACAATTCTGTGGAGATCAATTCAGGAAACATTGATTCAGCAGTGGACGTCGACGACGACACGATTGACTTTATCTAAATTACCTGGTTCTCAATACTTTGTAACATTGAAAGCTAATAGTTTGACGGGTGTTGAAGATATTTATCGCACCTATTCCAATAAGTTTTGCCCAGTAGTCCAACCACAAGCACTGCGATCACGATTAGCGATAAGAAGGTGTCTTATACCTACCAGATTATTGACAGCAACACGTTGCTATCTCGTCTTTTTAATTAGAAATGTCTGTACTGTATTACAAATCAACTCAAACTCAAAGGTAATCAAGATCAAAGGAGACTTTTTACTTTGGATTGGAATAATAAAATGATTAGAATTGTTGGGAGTTACATATTACTTTGATTGAGGTTTTTTGGTTCCCGCGGGAACTCTTCAATTTTCCGGGATAACAAGTAGCCTATATGTTATTCCAGACTATAATCTAACTTTGTGCCAAATTTCATCCAGATCCGTTCAGCCGTTCAGGCGTGATCGAGTTACAAACATCTATCCATCCATCCAGTTTTGCATTTATTATATTAGTATCGTCAGTATAGATTACGTTACGTTCAATACTCGTAACATTAATTATTATATTTCGCTAAGTGATGCCTTATTAGTTAAAACTTCAGTTTCCTTTTCGGAGGGCTGGGGTTCGAACCTTGGGCACGAATCTCTTACTTTGCAAAACGCACATGGCTTTTTAAATACTTTCCTTTAGCTGTCAACGAATTATCGTACTTTAGTAACTGAAGTGCAGACTTTTACGTACCTCCAAGTCTAAAATAGGTACACACAGTCTTTTTCACCTGCACCATTTTAGTGGCCAGGAACCCTGACGGTCAAAATATGCGATCTCTTTGCGAAATAATCACTGGTAATGAGCAAGTTTTACAAAGAAACCCGTTAAGTGAATACAATTCTATCGAAGCGATTACACAGTAGCTATTTATAGAAAAAAAAAATCAAACATCATTATGCATCGATGGCCTTTATAGCGTCTGGCTTACTGACCCGCAGGTCGCTGCGAGCCCTACTCCGTATATACGTATTGCATATGTCACTGTCAGACTGTGAAAACCGTTAGATTTTAATCTATCTATAAGTGAGATTGTAAACTATCGAAAGATTACAATTTAACGCATTATTTGATTTATTAAATGCCTGCGGCCGGGCACTACCTGATTATTTATGTCGAACCCTAGCCTAACCTACAAGAAAGAGACAAGGAAACGTAAATACAATGAATATTTCAAAAATTGAAACTCAGAACATTGAACGGTTCACAATCTGTCGACAGTTTACAACCTATCGAGATAAAAAGCGTAAGATTGCACTCTGACGGTTTTTCAATTTTACGGTGGCACATGCATTCTGTGCTGTACAAACACGACTTGCAACGGCGATGTTTACTCTTCTCCTTCAATAAACTAGCTCTTTGACGTGAAAGAAACATGATTGTAAGTAACCATTGATCTTCATCCATACTAATTAAATCCATACTAATATTATAAATGCGAAAGTGTGTCTATCTGTCTGTTTAACCAATTTTGATGTTTGGTACAGGGATAGATTGTATCCCCGGGGAAGGGCATAGGCTACCTTTTTCCCGGAAAATTTGAGAGTTCCCGCAGGAACCGAAAAAAGTCATAAGTAATTATCTGTTCAACCGATTTTAATGAAATTTAGTAAAGGTATAGGTTGTATCCCGGGGAAGGACAGGCTTCTTTTTATCCCGGCAAAGTCAAGAGTTCCCGCGGAAATCAAAAAACCTTAATCCACGTGGACGAAGTCGCGGGCATCATAGTATATGTATTATGTATAAAAGGAAAAGGTGACTGATAGACTGACTGATCGATCAACGCACAGCTCCGACCACTAGACGGATGGGGCTGAAATTTGGCATACAGATTGCTTTTATGACGTAGGCATCCGCTATGGAAGGGTTTTGGAAAATTCAACCCCAAGAGGGTAAAATAGGGCTTTTAAATTTGTATGAAAATCTAATTTAACGTGAACGAAGCCGCAGGCAAAAGCTAGTCAATTAATAGAAATAATTATAATGCTATAAATCAAATGTTGTGACTTGTGTCACTGGCGTATCAGAAATAGAGCGTTATAAATAGTAATAATTAAAGCTAGAAAATATCTTGATAAAGTTTAAAATGTCACTTACTATAAGGACTGATCGATAAATAATCTAATTGCACAACGAAAGTATAGAAGATATGTATAAACACTTATAAGAGCTGATAATTTGGTCCCTATCTTTAGGTTTCTATATCAATGTTTCCAATACAACAATTCAAAGCACAAGTCACCTCGCCACAAAGCGCCTTCAATGGAGCACATTTCAAAATCTCCTCAAATAAAACAAAAGGCAGACGAAAGAGGAGAGAAACTTTTTCAATATCCCCTTATAACAATAGGCCTTACTTTTTATTCCTATTCAATCCTTAGTCGCACCCGGTATAACAAAGATATACAGGCTGATTATAAATATGCCTGTAATATATGGGCCACATTCAAAACTGGAATTGGGCGAAAATAAAACCACAATGCACTTTTCATTTCCTCGGTCCATACACGCACGCATATACGCACACTAAACGACAGTACGAAAATACTCTGTGTGTATCGTCCCATATTCTAGCTCATCTCGCTGGGTTCACTATGTTGCTTCCAGGGGAAATTGCGTCTAATTGTGCCGGGTGAAAGTCGCTTTTCCTATATGGTTATAGGGCGTTGGAAGGGCGTCGCGTAAGCTACGGGCCACGTGCACCTCCACAACTTGCGCTTAGTTCTTCACGAACAGTGTGGGAGGTTAGTACGCTACATGAATAATATGTTCCTTCAATGTCATGCGCTTTAGCGCTCGCGAAAAAGCGTTTTCGCTGACGGCCCGCGGGTGTGTTTCGACCACGTGATTTTGACAGACGAAAAGCCGGTCTTTTCCATTTGTTGTGAGACGCTGTGAGAGTGATTTTTCCCCGATAAGGCTTTAAACGACGATGTTTTGGATGATGCCCGTGTGAGATCAAAGACGCTACATCAAGGGTGTCAATTAAACATTACTAGGACAATCTAACGAGATGGAGTGTTCTCGGTGAGTACGAAATGTTTAATATATAATGGTCTAAAGCTTTTAGATTTTATTGGCTGTTTATAGTGTTTATTTCACGATTTATTGTTCATTGAAACATTACGCTATTTATGTGTTACGCTATTTGTTGATAATGTAAGTCATGAATCTTTTTGACGATGTTTTGAAACGATATTAAAGGTTCTTAGTTCTTACCTACTTGAGTGGTACATTCTATCATCACCAAAGTATTTTCTTCAATGAAAGGACACACCAGGAAAATTATAGCCGTAGGACCCTGCTGAAATCTCATCTTATGCTTGAATATAATTTCATAAGGTAACCCTTTTAAACATTTTTAGCTTGAGCTTTGGTTTTTTTTGCATTTATATTGGTATCCATATACCGAATGCATATTAATCGATAATGTATGATAGGTCACATTAAATAGTTTTGCGATAATTCAACAATGGAATTTTAATATTGTACTAATGTATTTTTTTGTACCTATTTTAATCAAATCACAAATATTTACTCAACGAAATCACGAGTCGATTTCGGCAAGCTTTTCAACAATCGATAAGCGTTATTACACAATCCTACTAATTAGTACAGATAAGCTATCTATTTGTGATACAAAAGAGTGTAATGGGCCATTCCGCATTGTTTATGTATAGATAGTGTGCAGTGCGCATGCTCGGATACGATATGTCAACAAACTCAAGACATAGGTCGCTGTCGTTGCTATACGATTGATATTAAATATTTACGAGGTGCTACTGGACTTAGGCGATTCGATTTTCCGCTTCTAGTAATACCTAATTGGCCGAACGCATTCATCAAATGATTGTCCATAATGATTACATTATGGTGTTTGCGAAATATGCCAAAAATGTTTGTGTGAAAACTATTTTATATTATATAATAAATAATATTTATATTTCATGAATAATATCTTCTCTATATATAAAAATGAATCACTATTTCCCTTGGTCACGGCATCACGCGTGAACTGCTGGACCAATTTCGCTAATTCTTTTTTTGTTGTATAGGTGAGGAACTGCAGAGTGACATAGGCTACTTTTTATCTCGGAAAATTAAGAAGTTCCAAAAATAACAAAAAACTTAAACCACGCTGACGAAGTCGCGGGCATCAGCTAGTTTATAATAAAAACACACACAAGCTATCTTGACGTTTGCCGAGTGGTTGGGATTTGGGTACCAGATTCTTCATAATTCGATGGTCAATTGGAATTTTATGTATTAATGTTTATTGTTTAACATATTCGGGGCTTGGCGCTTTCAAACACATGCCATAAGGCCCGCATTCGGATATTATTTGATGCAAACAGAATGCATTTGTACCTTGCCGTACCTATATGGCACCCATCCTACCATTTTAACCCATCCCCGGTTCTACTGAGCACGTGTTTCCTTTCAGAATGCATGTTTAGTTCAGAAGGCCATAGTCCACCACGCTTTCCAAGTGCAGATTGTCAATTTTCACATACTTTAATAACATTTTAAAGAGCTCTCAGGCATGCAGGTTTCCTCATGTGGTTTTCCTTCAACAATTCAGTGCCTCAGTAAAATTTATAGAGCAAGCTTGCTACACTGCATTATTTTAAACCACACAATATACCAATATTACCTATAATGTGAATAGAAACGCAAATTTCTTTAGATACCTACCTGATAATATTTATTGACGACCTCCCTGACGCAGTGGTGAGCGATGTGGTCTTATAAGTGAGAGTTCCCGGGTTCGGTCCCCGGCAGAGTACTTTTAGGAATTTATAATTTCTGAATTTTCTCTAGTCTGGCCTGATGGAAGGCTTCGGCCGTGATTAGTTACTACCGGCATAGACATGCCGTCAAGCGATTTAGCGTTCCGGTACGATGCCGACGTGTAGAAACCGATTAGGGGTACTTACTACTCATGGGTTTAATATACATTTAGGTAACCAGAAGTGGAGTAAAGTGAAACTAAGCAAATATAACAAACCACAATTTATTCTACTAAATGATTTTAACATATCACAATTAAAATAATCAAAAAGGAACACACTTAAATCTGAACACAATTATGACTCATTAAGAGTTTCACAATAACGCAGTTTACAGCTCGGAAGGTGACAAAAGAATGACCACGCGGTAATACAGAGAGCGCTTTTTATACACGTTCCTGCCCGCTTTTATAGGTTTTAGTCGGGTACCTACACTACTCACAATAATTTTGCTAACTCGGCCTATCCTGATTGTGCGCCGCCCTCGGCTGCACCGGAAACAATTTCATCAGAAGCAGGAAGGGCTGGTGTGCGTATGCCATCTTCATTAGCTCCCCCTCTTGCGGTGTCTCCTGAACTAGTGAGGGCACCCAAAGATTCACCCGCATCGTCACAGTTACTGTCATCAGAACCTGCATAAGACACAAATGGTTGATTATTCATGACGATGCACGCTATTGCCTATTCTGACATTCATCACGCATACGAGGCCCTCATTCAAAATAACAACTTTCGCTACACAAAATAAAACGCTTCACATTCAAAAGTATGCATACTTCTCCAGACATTACATCTCAGTTAATCTCATACCTGAACTTGCAAGTTCACACACACACCACGTTAAAAACGTGCCAGGACAGAGCCTGATGCGCATTCAGAGAACGCGACTTCCCAGGACAAAACCTGCCAGGACACAGCCTGATGCGCATTCAGAGAACGCGACTTTCCAGGACAAAACCTGCCAGGACACAGCCTGATGCGCATTCAGAGAACGCGACTTTCCAGGACAAAACCTGCCAGGACACAGCCTGATGCGCATTCAGAGAACGCGACTTTCCAGGACACAGCCTGCCAGGACACAGCCTGATGCGCATTCAGAGAACACGACTTCCCAGGACACAGCCTGCCGACATAACCTTCTTCTCAATCTGCCCACTACATACAACGCTGTCCGCTGTCATCCACTAGCCTAACAGAGCCTAAAGTAACCTAACCTAACATGTAAGCTTACATTTTGACCTAACAACTGAACTAATAAGTAGCCTAACGTTTGACCTAACAACTGACCTAACGTCTGATTTACGACTAACCTAACTTTACTAGAGAAAGCATGTAACTAAATTGGATGACAACAAGCAGAGCCATAGGCAATGTTTATGCAAATTAAGTTGAAAGTGTCTGTCACCGAAGAACGTGCCGCGTAGTCCGAAGCACGACTTCGAGGTACCACTCCAAGGCACCGCTCCAGGACCCCGCTCCAAGGCACCACTCCAGGGTACACCTCCAGGGCCCCGATCCAGGGCACCACTCCATGGCGCCAAACATGTAACAGAAATTAAAACCAAATCGTTATCACGAAACGACGTGATCATCGTGGCTATCCATACATAGCAGGTAGTCAACGCATAGTCAATTATCTTCACAAGCTCTCTGACTTAAAAGTTCATTACCAGTACAGTTACCAGTACCAGCACAGGTACCAACAAAATTATTTGACTGCTTCAGCAGAGCTCATACATACAAAGCCGATAGAACTCACAGAACCTGTGGAGATCACAAAGGTATAAACCTGGTAGAGCACAAAGAGTCAGTAGAGCTCATAGAGCAACAAGAGTCGGTAGAGCTGGTAGAGCACAAAGAGTCAGTAGAGCTCATAGAGCAACAAGAGTCGGTAGAGCTGGTAGACCCCTCACTAAAGGTCGCTCAACCATAGTACAGACTCACAGTTGTACCATGTCGAAACAACTTTGAACATTCAAAACATCAAACATCATCATCGATGAACACAGAAAATGAAGAAAGTTTACTCATACCAGTTATGTTCAACCATATCGAGTAGGCTAACGAGCAGCCTCGCGCACTATACAAGCACGCAGCCCTGCGCGACCAGTAGACGCGCAGTGTCACGCCTCACAGCGTGGCATGCGAGCGCGCAGCATCGCACCCTAGGCGAGCGCACAGCCATGCGCAACCAGGAGCGCGCAGCATCGCGCACCAGGTGGGCGCGCATCCCTGCGCAACCAGTGGACACTCAGTGTCACGCCTTAAGCGCGGCAGGCGAGTGCGCAGCAACGCGCACTAGACAAGCGCACAGCCCTGCGCGACCAGCAGACGCGCAGTGACGCGCTTCACACACGCGGCATGCGGGCGCGCGACCAGAACGCCTCACACGTGGTGAGCGCCGAAGACGAAATTAACATAGAACACACAGAAAATTAAACTTAACGAGCAATTTAACTTCACAGAAACCCCGTAACGGTTTCATATTATCAGGACAGGTAGGTATGTAGACTCGTAATCGATCCACCCAAAACTTGACCGCAGGTAAAACGAAAACAAACTTTCTATCCATGAGAGCAGAAAAACAACTTCTCTAATCAAAATAGAATGCAACATTCCTGTCATCCAAATTACGTAACCTGGTTCGGTAATATTAAAGAAAATAACCTGTAAAACTCAAGTTAATTTTAACGTTTATCAGAACTATAAATATGTTTGCTCGTCCATACCTGACCTCAACAATTTTTATTAAAATCGAGAAGGTATTCGCAAAATGTATTCACGTTAACTATTTAAAAACGCATTGATATCTCAGGAACACACAACCAACTTACTTTGAGACTCTTTTTCTATGTAACAAGTCATGTTAAATAAAACAATGAAATCGTAAAGTAGGTACTTAGGTAACAATTTTTACGTATCGTAGTTCAATTAAATTCCCAGATGTTGGCTTTTAGCTATGTTTGCGTATGAAACTTTAGAATTGCGGTTGGTTTGTGTCCGATCGTAACTAGGTCATGAATTTTAAATAACAACCCGCATTTTAAAAACAAAAAACTAAATTACGCAATTTAAATAATTTATCCGTACAGCATGTTTTAGTAAAACATTACTTTATGACTCGAAACTCAGCAAACTTAGAGGTTTCAAGTTATGTATTCAAACTTAGGGTATGAGTCACCTCTTTTTCACAAAAATATTTTTGTACCCGGTCGGTACCCACAAAGGTTCTACTTTTGAACAAGATGTTTCGGCTAGACCCTTTATACTGTTCACAAACTAGCATTCAGGGCGGTTTAGGGACTCAAATGTATGCGTTATGCCAATAACAACCACTGAGCCAACACAGCTTGCTAATTTAGTGGGAAATTATCATAAAATGGAAATCGCGTAAATACAATTGGGGTCTAAACCTTTTCTTAACACAATTAACAGTCAATTCAGTAACATGAATTACTGTTCATTTACTTAGTTCATTTGCTTACGCTTGGTGGGTATTACATCCTTAAGCAAATAAATTAAACAGACTTACCGATGTCGCATATTACGTCATATCACCAGAGGCTCGATGGTGTCATCACCTCACCACCATTCCAGGCAAATGCCAGGCATAACACGGGAAAGCGCGCAGCACCGCGGCTCCGAGGCACGGCACGACAGCGTGTCGCGCAGACTGAATCGCCCTCGTGAACGCCCAGAGCGCCCACGTGGCATGCACAGTTGCACACCCAAGCGCACTCGTGAGGCGCCTCAAGCACACGAGCTGTGCAACTCCACAGCTCGGCCACACTCCGCGAGCCAGCAATAACAATCACATGAAAACAAAACACAACTTTAGCACACAAATAAACACTGCACATTACGCGAGTCACCCTTCGAGAGATATCTTGATCGGTCACGTGATCAACTTTAAGCACTTTAAATTTGGGTATGTTCCCTTTTGATTCATCTCGTATGTGGGCCTATTTAGCGGTCCTTTATCCCACTTCTGAATTTAGGTAACCAGAAGTGGAGTAAAGTGAAACTAAGCAAATATAACAAACCACAATTTATTCTACTAAATGATTTTAACATATCACAATTAAAATAATCAAAAAGGAACACACTTAAATCTGAACACAATTATGACTCATTAAGAGTTTCACAATAACGCAGTTTACAGCTCGGAAGGTGACAAAAGAATGACCACGCGGTAATACAGAGAGCGCTTTTTATACACGTTCCTGCCCGCTTTTATAGGTTTTAGTCGGGTACCTACACTACTCACAATAATTTTGCTAACTATACATATAACTGCCATACCCTTAACAGGTTAGCGCGCTACCACCTTAGACTGCATCGACACTTACCATCAGGTGCGAATTCAGGCAAAACCTTACTTGTAGTTGCGTAAAGAAACAACTCTCGGACCTCCGATTAGGAGCCCAAATTCTGAACCATTTTTTAAGTCAAGTCACCGCTTTTTTGATTCTATTTCACTAATTAGATGCTATAACTTTCGACACATATCCAGTTACCGTCTGCCTACTCAACCCGCCTTCTAGCAAAGTAAAATACAATAGTCATAAATCTACGTCTCAAGTCTCACCTCTCACGTCATAAAGTTACTTTTCATAATAAAGAGATATCAATGAATACAAATAGCTTTATTGTAATGCTAAGTGCTGGTACTGGATTCGCCTATTGGTTTCATAGCTACCGAGAATAGCGTCTGTGATGTTAATGATTGAGTGATGAGTGATATGCAAATTCGCCATAACTTATTGTTTATGTTATCTAGTAAGTAGTTTGTTCTGTGAATTTTTCGTATAATGGCTAAGAACTAGGTCCCGGGTTCGAGTCCCGGGTCGGGCCATAATAAGTGTTGGGTTTTTCTGACTAGAAATACTCAGCACTAGCCCGGAGTTAGGAAGTTGGCGGTGTTTCACCCCCGTGCCTCGGAGAGCACGTTAAGCCGTCGGTCCCGGTTATTATCACTAACATGATAATAGTCGTTTAAGCCCGCCAACCCGCATTGGAGCAGCGTGGTGGGTCTAAGCTCTAATTCCCTCTCTCCTATGAGAGAGGAGGCCTGTGCCCAGCAGTGGGACGTTAATGGGCTGTAGTGGTGCTGGTGGTGGTGGCTAAGAACTAGCTGATATCTGCGACTTCGTCCGCGTAGATTGAGATAATTTAGTTCGCGCGGGAACTCTTTAATTTTTCGGGATTTGTGTTACTCATTTAGATTGAATAACAAACATACATCCAAACTTTCGCAATGTGATATTGAATACTATAGATAAACTTCTTAATGGAGATTTTGGGAATGGCGATAAAATGAAGATCCGTAAAAGAACTAGGGTACTGGAAGCTGAAGAAGATGAGAGGAGGATAAAACTCGTCATAATATTATGGTGGAGTCCCAAGGCTCTAGAGTGGCAACTGGCAGTTCGCCAGTCGCCACTCTAGAGCCTTGCACTGGAGATCGATGGTAGAACTACTATTAGGTGGACGGAAGACACAAAGAGAGTCACGGAGTTTCCAGCTGGTGCAATGGATCCAGATCTAGCAGTCAGTCTGTCTTTTGGCGACCTGCGCGGTGTTGAGCGCTATCGTCTAAACTTGGAAGGTCCTGGGTTCGATTCCCGGCAGGGTCAATTTAGGTATTTATAATTTCTGAATTTTCTCTGGTCTGGTGGGAGGCTTCGGACGTGAAAAAGTTAAAAAAAAGTAACGATGCCATTTACCTGTTTTTTCCGAGACGACGAAAAATTACACCCAGTGTAATTTGTTTAGATACAGTATGGACATAAAAAAAAACATCATTCACTTCAAACTTTAGGTAACGTTAAATGAGTAAACTACAATAAAATTCTAATTTTACATCAAATAATTACATGCAGCTTGGTAAAGATAAAGATAGCATCGGATCGCTTTTATCTATCGACCACCCGGAAAATCTCAGCATGCAAGATTCCACAGATTAGGTAGGTAATTCATTCTATCGGCATTCCCGCTTTAAACACGAGTCGAAATACACGAACATTGCTATTTGCCATAATTTATAATTCCTTTATTGTCAAGAACATGGTACATTATAATACGAGTTCTTCGTTCGAATCGTTCTGGAACGCTAACTAGCTAACGCCTCTCTTCAGACCAGACCATGAGATAATTATATAACTTAATCAATTTTCATTTCGTATTCAGAAGTTAGAACATGTTTAATCCCTCCAGTCTCTAATTAGAGAAAAATTGAAATTAAGGTTATTTCAACGAACCGCCCATAGCATGGAAAGAATAAAATTGCTAGAATTGAAAGCAAGAATTCTTGCCAATAAAAAATTAACAAGAATGCGATGTTGTTAGAAACTGCAGGGCTTTTGTTTGACACTATCGACTTCCGTGCCGGAAAGTGAAATCCTGGAAAACGAACCTTAACGTTACAATCATAATCAAAATCATAATCATAATAATATTTATTTGCTGATTGTAGGTTACATGATTCCATAATTCCATACTATTTACATAATTATATTAATGCAGAAGTGTGTCTATCCTTCTATCTGTCTACTACCTATCCCCGGCCATTCTTTTCAACCGATTTTGGCGCATTGGTTTTGGGTCAGAGATATTCCAGTATTACGGAATGTGTAAGAGTTCCCACGGGGTCCTCAAAAACTTAAATCCAAGGCTTAAGAAGTCATAGGATTCATCCACTCTTAAAATATAGTGTAATGCATATTTATTTACCGGTTTATGGACCGGTTTATTATGTTTAAAAAAAGTAGCTAAAAATATCACAAAAGAATATAGCTTTTTATGTTTCTAGAACACGAAAGGGTGTTATTCAGCTTTTTTAGCATAAAAAAAAAGAATTTTAAGTATAACAGTAATCCCCAGGCGGACGATTAGGTGAAATATTTATCAGCTGACTTGAATTATACCCCAGCACGCAAACCAAGACTAAATAGTTTTTACAATTCATATGACAGTCATAATATGAAAGAAATACTTAAGTATCTGTACTTTTTGTCTTTAATTTTTACTAGCTGATGCCCGCGACTTCGTCCGCGTGGTTTAAGTTTTTTGTTATTTCCGCGGGAACTCCTTAATTTTCCGGGATAAAAAGTAGCCTATGTCACTCTCCAGGTCCTCAACTAAACCCATGCCAAAAATCACGTCAATCCGTTGCTCCGTTGCGGCGTGATTGATGGACAAACCAACAAACCAACAAACAAAGTGACTTTCGCATTTATAATATTAGTATGATTACCTTTTAAACAAAATTTGATCTTTGGCGTCAGACAGTTATGGCACAGAGTAAATAGTACGTTGTAATACGAGTAGCTTCTGGCAATCCAGTATGTGATAACTGATGGAACTACTATTCGTAGTAGATCCGAATAGCGCCATCGTACACGTACGTAGTTTTTTCGTTTTCTACAATCTCTGTATTATATGAAAGTCAATCTATGAGCTCACTTTCAGAATGAACTCCAAGCCCTAAATTATTTTTTCTAACATTATATAAAACATAATTTTCTCAGACATTTATGACCAACCGGACCTACCAACTAATATTTATCTCCTATTTTAGGTATGCTGTTAAAATAGCTAGGTAAGTGTATTATAATATTCTAGACAGATTAAAATACAATAATTTATTAATAAAAATATTTAATGGAAGCTATTAGAAGTATATTTCAATAAATTATCTAGAAAATACTTTTTAAATCCCAATATCAAAAATATCCTAAAACTATGTAATACATTGAAATCATTTTATGTTAATTTTGAACCTTATGATATTGTGGAAAGTTTAACGAGTGTACGACTGCATGCAAAGGAGTTGTTATTTATGAAGCCTTTGTTTAGCGTTTTGTCATCTGTTGTATTTCACACGGGGAAATTACTATGGCTTAAATTAGAACTCCTGGAAAAGCCCGGCGAGCAAAAAACAGAGCGTTTTGATGATAGTCTTTAGCGATGTGATTACATATGTTATGAAATGGAACAAATCTGGCGTTTTTTTGTATGGTATTATTTATATTATTTTTTATGACTACCAAAATACAATGTATATTCAGGTAGACAGTAACCTTAATACAAAAATACTTTCAGTGTAATTAATGTAATTCTCACTTCTTATATTTTCAGTGTAATTAATGTAATTCTTACTTCTCATATACTTTCAGTGTAATTAATGTAATTCCAGTGTACATTCTTATTTAATTTACTGTGCAGAACCAAAACCAACCAGCCCTTCATACTTTGCAATATTTAATTTCGCTTATCAATGCAAATTTATCTTTAATTAGCTTTCATTTTATCTGTTTATGTTATGGAGTCGAGGTAGGTTAGTGAACTCGGAAGAATTAATCATCACTACAGCCTATTAACGTCCCACTGCTGGGCACAGGCCTCCACTCTCATAGGAGAGCGGGAATTAGAGCTTAGACCCACCACGCTGCTCCAGTGCGGGTTGGCGGGCGGGAAGAATTAATACTCAGGGTCAATTGTAATCCATCACTCTCGACTCTCGAGACTTGAAATTCTTTCTGAAATCATTAAATAAATACGTGAGATCAAGCTGTGTTTAATTTAATTGTTCTTGAATTTAATTGTTCTTTATTCATAAATATTTATATTGAGTATTAGTAGAAAGTTTATTATGACTTATTTTAATGAGTACGTCATTAATAAGTTAAGGGAGTAAAAATGTCATTAATGTTATAGAGTAAGATCCCAGAGCAATCAGACATAACTTGTTGTTTGAATACCTGCGTGATTGTGGAGCTCGCCTTGTGACATTCAGTAGTTTTTGCGTGAAAGAGTAACAAACATCCATACATCCATACATCCACACATCCTCACAGACTTTCGCGTTTATAATATTAGTAGGATAAATAATTTTTGAAATGAAATATTGCCTATTTATATTTTGGATGTTTAAAAAATACAAGAAATATATTAAGAAAATACTTCTCCAACCACTTAGTGGAAGAGCCAAGCAATACATTTTGAAGATTCTTTAATCTACAACCGCGAGTGATAGAAAAGTGGTGTTCCTGATCGGAAATAGGATAAAACAAAAGTGCATCTATTTTTAGTATCACCACGGCTCAAGAAGATTTAAGTCTGTTTGGACAACTGTTATTAATTTAACATGCAAGTTTGGAGATCTTTAAATATTTACGGAAGATCAGAGTAAGTAGGTACTATAGTGTTGTTGATGACCTTTCTGTCGAAGCCGTGATCAAAGTCACATTAACATCTAACTTATTAAGTTGTTGTGGGTAAGATCCCGTAAAGTTTGTATTGAAGACGTCAATTACAAAACACAACTTCTACCGTCGGTTTTAAATTGAAAAATATCTTCACTGGTGACGAGCTTTTTCCAGCTTTTAAAGTGTTCGTCTTTTCGGTTCGAAAAGCAAGTTTTGTATTCAACCCGTTTGCATGAATATCATGTATGTTTGTATGTATCAAGGTATACTATGTTTGCGAGTTTCTCGGAAACTACCTTCTGGACCGATTTTCATAATTTTTTCGCTAAGTAATCTACGTACTTTCAGGAAGGTTCTTTGTGTACATTTTTCAATCTGTCATCTGTAGACTTAGTGACTTGGTAGGATATGTTCTATAAACTTCCTTAAAAGCCCTGCACTTCAGCAGCATTGGTTTTACGTATTATACTTAAATATTATAATTGAAATTGATTCAACCATGAGATACGACCTTTTTGCATACATTTTGGAATATGTATATTAAAATATTCCGCGAACATTCGCAAAGCCTGCCTAATCTAATATATCATGATCATGATAGGTAATATAATAATTCTTCGACACGTCATTTGAGGCTGGTGGTCAAGGTCAGTCCTTGGTCATTGTATCTTCAGATTTTATCTGAACGCTGAGATTGAAGGTTTTATTTGAGAACCCTTAGCTTATTAAGCTGATAAGATTACCTACGATAGAACACGGCAAAATAACCCCTACTTTAAAAAGATTAAGGTGTATATTTAACTGAAATACGTATGAGTTATAAATGTTGATACTCGGTGAGGGATAATTAGTTTTTAGGTTTTACTTATTATATTAATCTTAATAATTTAGAATTTTTTTATTGTGATTTTATTGTAATGCCATAATATATCTAAAAAATGTTACTTTTTTACCGAATTCGACAAAGAAGGAGATTCTCCATTCGGTGTGTATTTTTTTAATACGGTACATTTCTCCGAGATTTCTGAAACGATTTGGATATTTTTTAACCGACCAGAGGAAGCTCGCGAGATGGTCCCATAAATGTCCGAATCGAACTCCTGTGATGCAGTAAAAAGTACACTTAAACATATTGTTATACAGTTAACAATAAAAGCTGAATTAATTAATTTTTATTTTAATGGCAGCGCGTGCGCCTCCTCCGCGATTTTTGCTGTTCATTTCTTGAAATGTGATCAAATTTAAGCAAGTTAGCAGCTTACTTTCTTTAGTAAAACCTGATACGAAGCTAGGTTATAGAGTTAACCGGTAGTATATCTATGCTCTACATAATGTAACTGATGTGACAATTACACATTACACCAGGCGTTCCGGGTTCGATTCCCGTTGAAACGTGTCACGCTTACACTAACGACACATTTTAAATGCAAGCCACAGGAAGACCGTTAAGCTATACGTGTGCTGCATTCGACATAAATCTTAATCATTTCCTGAAAATAGTGACAAGCAAGCATTAAAGTTGTGCCAAGTAGGAAACTATAATAATACTAGCTGATGCCTACGACTTCGTCTGCGTGGAAAAAGTTTTTTGATTCACACGGTAACTTTTTTATTTTTCGGGATAAAAAGTAGCATATGTCACTCTCCGGGTCCTTAACTATGCCCATGCAAAAAATCAAGTCCATCCGTTGTTCTGTTGCAGCGTGATTGAAGGAAATACCAACAAACCAAGAAACAAACACACTTTCGCATTTATATTATTAGTATGATAATACCTACAAGTCAAACCTACCATAGGGCATCGATACATATTATGTAATAATAGTCCACGTATAGCTACGAAAATTAGCTGTATTCCATTTTATTTGGAAATTATAAGTGTACTATTCTACGTAAAAATTGAAGACAAAAATACTCAGATTTACTGCAACTTCCGTACAAAGTTTGTTGAAAATAACTGAATTTGAGGGTGTGACGACCTCTCTGGCGCAGTGTTGAGCACTGTTGTCTTAACGTGGGAGATCCCGATGACGATGGTTCGTTTCCCGGCAGGGTTAATTTAGGAGTTTATAATTTCTGAATTTTCTTTGGTCTGGTCTGGTGGGAGGCTTCGACCGTGGTTAGTAACCACCCTACCGACAAAGACGTACCGTCAAGCGATTTAGCGTTCCGGTACTATGCAGCATAGAAATCGACTAGGGGTATGGGTTTAATATAACTGCCATTACCCTAACCGGTTAGCCCGTTACCATCTTAGACGGCATCATCACTTACCATCAGGTGAGATCGCAGTCAAGGGCTAACTTGTAGTGGAATAAAAAAATAGTTATTGATCAAAAATTATCGTTCCTTTTCCACCTGCGCTACTGACGGGCGAGAAAAAATTCTAAAGAATATTGTAATTAAAACGGGTGAAAAGATGCGATTTACGACCATAAGTCCTATAAAAATAAATAGGTAACGCATTAAAATGCGCAAAGGCAAGTTATAAAAGACAAGGTAGCAAAGCGCCCTCCACTAATTGACGGCTCAAAATATCTAGACAGCTTCTAGGTCATTAACTGTCAGGGTAATTTCTTCCACCGCCGAGCACGTGATCAATTTTAAGAAGCCGAAGCCGAAAAAAAACGTTTGTCAGCCCCGCTTCTTTACGTAACAGTAATTTCCCTTCAAGAAAATTCCGGGGTACAAATAAAATAATATCAAAGGCTGGTGCTTCTTTTATGTCCCTGTTAAAATGTCGGAACTCGGCCTAGACGATGATTTATTGCCTTGTGCTTTCGATATTCTTATTTAAAAAAAACTTATGGTGTAATCCTTATTAAGCTCTTGTATCACAGAAGCCACATACATTCATCATGGGGATTTTAGATAAAATTAGTTACGAAGATTAGGTGCGAGCATTTGTATGAGGCAGCAATCAACCACGGAATCTACATAATAGGCTTACATTTTATTACATACTCACGAACAATTGATGGGTAAAATGGAATAGAAGTTGGAATTGGAAGGATGTCCAGTTAAAAGGATTTAAACTAATCATAAAGGACGCCGTGTTTGTTTTGAAAACTAAAGAATGAAAAAGAATTCAAGAGGAAAAAAAATGAGGAAGTCAAAAATGACATTTTACCTAATTAAATTAATTTAAAGAATTTAATTATTCATTAAGTTTGTATTATTTTAAATGACTTTCTATTGGCTGTTAAACCCTAGCAGATGGTTGGTCACAACACAGTCAGATAAAGTCTATGAGTAGGTACTTTATAATATTTAAATGCAAAACTGTCTCTGTCTGTCTGTCTGCTACGCTTTCACGGCCCATCTTTAAAGCCGATTTTGATGAAATTTGGTATAGGACGTAGAAGGACTTAGGCTACTTATTATTTCGGAAAATCAAGGAGTTCCCACGGGAAAACCTCAATTAACGCGGACATCATCTAGCAAAAATAAAGTATTATAATTATGTTTACAGTTTAGACTGCTATTTTAAACTGTACTAATAGTGACTATCTTACTCACAATCCAGTCTTCGTCATATCGTGGCATCGCACTAAATATGTATAATCTTGCGTCACTGCGAAGATGATACATTTCACGCTATTAAAAGATTAGTCATAGACAATGTTGTGAGTGTAGAATGGACTGGGGACGCTTCATTTCACAAGCAACTAAACACTTTAGTATTGGGAGAATAGGTTAATGTTGTAGGTATAACAAATCTTAGTGTTTAATGTTCATTAGGCTCAATTAAACACGCGTTATATTATTGTACACTAAAAGTCTATTACATACTCACCAAATAATTATGTAGGTACCTCGTCCTCATGTCTTGAAAATTATTAAAGTGTAGTTATGCTAGTTATGCTATTTAAAAAATTATCAAAATAAATTTGATAGATTTGCCTTCTGTGGTGGATTATAGCGAATTAAACTTATAGTTTTTTCATAAGAAAAATATCAAGACGTAATGCATCCGTCTTCAAAATGTTTATCAAACTGCACCTGATCAATTGATAAACGGACAAGCAAAGAGACATTTTTTAGGATCTTGGACGAATGTTTCAGATTCATATTTCTAATACGGACACTTTAGTTACGACTATGGGTCTTTGCAATATAGCACTGTGTTAACATTAAGCGTGGAACTGTGAACTAATAGTGTACTTAACACTTTCGTATGAAGTAACAATAATGATTTATTAATGGTGCGAAACAACGTAAGCTCGCAAGTCTTTATTCTATACATAGTAATTCACATTAAGGTTATTTTTTTATCTGTGAGCCATTCCATTTTACGAAAGTAAAGGTAACATCCGTCCCCGTGATGCAAGATATTTCTTTTCAATACAGTTGTCAAACATGGCGCACTTTCAGAGGCTGTAGTTATGATTCGAAAATTGAATCTTTCGCATAGGCATCTTACTTTTACACGGTCGTGACTTACTTTTACAAGCTCGACACTTACTTTTGCAGTTTAGTTTTAAATTTTCCAAGTCAATTAAAAAAGTTTAGTAACAAGGAGTTTTCATACATAGAATATAATCGGATAGGCTTTTTACGAGGAAAAATGAATGAATCCGTACGTTTTAGCACTGAATTTCCAAAATTCTTTTAAATAGTTGTTGATTATATTTAATTACCAGTTTTAATTTAATTATTTTTAACATTTGACAAAAATCGAATAGGCTGTATACGTGTAGGTACGAACCCGTAGCCTAGTTTCGTTGAAAAAAAAAAATATGTCCAGGTGTAAATACGCGCCATTTGCTGAAATTTTTTATTTTTTATGTGATAAATTGATTATATTTTTGTTAAATGAAATGGAATTAACTCCACCAGATATTTTATCTGAGGCGAAAACTGCGCAAGATGGAATTTTGCCACCAAAATCTCGAGAAAGATATATGACGGCTTACAATAATTTTATTTCATGGAGAAAACATAAAAAAACTAAGTCATTCTCAGAAAATGTTTTGTTAGCATATTTTCATGAATTGAGTGGAAAATATAAACCATCTACATTGTGGTCAAGTTATTCCATGTTAAAAACTACTCTCAAAACAAATAATGACATAGATCTCCAAAGTTACCTAAAATTATCAGCTTTCATGAAACGGCAGTCACAGCAACTAAAATTCGGTGAAACTACATGTTTCGAGAAAAATACCACTGAAAAAACTACTGAGTCTATATGATTTGAGCGATCTTCAACCCGTGCACAGCAGCAAATTTCACTGAATTTTAGCTTAATTGCTCAAGCTTTACTCTCAATTTTCAGCATTAATTACTATGTACTACGTATGTATGTTGAAATAAACTTGTAATTCTTTGATTTGTTTATTACTATTTCCCACAACTGTATTGAAAAACGTCGTGTGATACACGGGTGTGAAGGTTATTGCAAACTCGTGACATTAAAAACCCTCACCTTCGGCTCGGGCTTATTAATGACAGCTCGTTTGCAATAACCTACTTTCCACCCTTGTATCACAATATACTATTACCATATTTTATCAGAATGAGTAAAGCAGAAAGCTAAAAAACGCATATAATCACAATATATGGCCTTAAAAATATTCGTATGGGTGAATATTGAATAGTGGTCTCAAAAAGCCTCTAACTCATTGTTACAATATTAACTAGAATTTAAATGTCCTGGCTTGAGGCGTCCCACCAAGATGAGTCAGGTGGTTTGCCACGGACGTGACGTGAATGCCATGTCTTTAGCATTCAAGGAACAGCTTATAAAAACCAGTTTTTAGTGGAGGACCGTAATGAGTTTTACTTTTAAGTATGACCCACTTTGAATATAGTCCTATTTAAGTTATTTTACGGTTTGTTTAAGGGTGAAATACGATCTCTCGAACCATGAGGATACTTTCGTTTGATGAACACAACATCGCTGGTTTTATTTGTTTGTTTTATTCGAGATACCGCTTTACTATAAAGTGCCTTTTAATAAATAATTCATGGATTTACTCAAAGCAAAGTGTAAATATTGACGGAAATTACACGGATGCTATTTTTTCGAACAGTATTTTTTATTAATGGTAGATATTTTATTGACTTTGGCTAGCTTGGAGAAAATATTTATTTTACACTAGCTGATGCCCGCGACTTTTTCCGCGTGGATTGAGATTTTTTGGTTCCCGCGGGAGCTCCTTAGTTTTCCGGGATAAAAAGTAGCCTATGTGTTATTCCAGACTATAATCTACCTCTGTGCCAAATTTCATCCAGATCCGTTCAGCTGTTCGGGCGTGATTGAGTAACAAACATCCATCCATACATCCATCCAAACATTCGCATTTATAATATTTATATTTGATTGATTGATTGATGATGATGATTGATTTGATTGATTGATTGATTTGATATGATTGATTGATAAATATTTCATAAACAACTTTGTGAACAGTAAACAAGTAGAAAAACAAGATTTTAACGTTGTTTCGATAGGATGTTTTACACCTAAATGGCGCTAAAAGAAAAATATATGGGACAACGAAATACCATAACGCAATAATTAAGATAAACATTTCACCAAACTACTTTCATTGACGTATTGCTTTCGATTAAAAAAAAGGGATAGACCACGATTTAGAAAAAGTAAAAAGAAATCTATACTCTGGGCCAATTGCACCAATAAACTAACCACTAAACTAAATTTGCCCACCTAAAATAAACACTTTGGGCTGCAAAACTTAGGGTTTCGTCTACTTTGTTTACTAAAATTTGACTTTTTTACAATCAAAATTAGAATTCTGACTTGTGCCACTCAGTTTGCTTATTTTGTGATCGTAAAAATTTAACTTTAAGTCATAAGTCGTTTATTTATTCAATTTAGGTAGGTAATCTACACTTATTGACGTCCAGTTACATAAAAATATGATGGTGGTAATCTGTTACGGAATCATAAAACTAAAGCTACGAGGGTTCCAAACGCTCCCTGGTCTGAGAAGAGCTCACAACAAACTCAGCCGGGGGGTTTGTTTTCATTATCACCATCTCACACATATCTCACAAATCATCATAACTAAGGAAGGAAGGATCACTTTAACTATAACTATCAATGGTGCGATTGGCCCTTAGTTCACCATTAGTTGTTGATTTCATATTATCTTTATTTCCACGCCTAATGTTTGTTCAAGCATTACTTTAGATAAATAATTACTTTCTCTACACAAATTTTAATGGAATTCTAATATATTATTAGCAGCAATTTCATTTAATTGGAAATGGGAATCGTTTGTTTTGACTGAAACTAATTAATAATTATTAATTATGCATTGTGGCACTTAATAAAATAAATTTAAATTTAAATTATAATTCGGTCTTTGTCTTGGAGTATTTTCTCATTAAAGATTTTAATGAAATTTATATCTAACTTTACTGAAGCAATTAGAAAGTGTAAAAAAAAAAGAAGATAAAACTGATTAAGTACATAACGTCACGTGACGTGATAAATAGATTACCGGGGCCACATTTGCACTTTTAAAAATTAAGTTTGGCGATCATCACGCGAAAGCTTTTTTATATTTCTCTCTCTTTGTGTCATGTTCCTCATTACTGAGGGTCGTGACCCCTCTCAATAAATCACATAATGATTATACACTTTATATTTCAAGGCAAAATAATTAAAAAAAACCGGGCAAGTGCGAGTCGGACTCGCGCACGAAGGGTTCCGTACCATTATTAATAAATAATTACCTTTGTTAATGAACCGCAAGACTAACTTTGTTTGTAGAGGTTTATTGTTAATATCAAAAAAACTATGCTAGTTAGGGCATTGGCTATAGTTTTCCTGTAAAATATACATAAATTCCTATTGACCATAATTATTTCAAATTTTTCGATTGGTAAACTCCGGAGATAAGGGGGGGGGGGGGGGGGGGGGGAACGGTATTTTTTTAGACATTTTCCCCGATAAATCAAAAACTATCATAACTAAAAATAATTAAAAATCTGTTTTAGAATGTACAAAGTAAACCCTTTCATATGATACCCCACACAGTACAGTTATCTCACTTTTAAATTTCAACCCTCAGATTTTCCCCCCTTTTTAAATAAGAACAAAAATAATTTCCATTTTTTTTTAAATTCCAGTGTCTTTGGGCCACTAATATACACAACTATTCCAAATTTCATGTCGATAGCTTCGGTAGTTACTGAAATAATCGAGTGTGACGGACGGACAGACGGACAGACGGACAGACAAACGGAGAAAGTCGCACCATAAGGGTTCCATTTTACCATTTCGGTACGGAACCCTAATTATGGAGCCCTCAGTTCTCGGCATAAGTAATACGAAGGTTAATCTCCTAACGTGGACTGAAGTATAAATTACCTACTAGATGATGCCCGCGACTCCGTCCGCGTGCAGGATTAAGATTTTTTGTATTCTGGTGAACTCTATAGAATTTCCCGGGATAAAAAGTAGCCTGACCTTTCCCTTGATACAACCTATCTCTGTACCACTCATCAAAATCCGTTGAAAAGATGGGCTGTTAAAGCGTAGCAACAGACAGACAGACGGACAGATAGACAGAGAAGCACACTTTTTCATTAATAATATTAGAATGTATTATCATCAAACTATATTTCTCGCAATTAAACAAGATAAATTGAGATTTCCTTCCTCGTTTCTATTTCGAACCGCCAGGATATGGAACGCCTTTATGGCTTCAATTTTTCCATCCGCTTATAATATTGGTATGTTCAAATAAAGAGTGAATAGACATGTTCTAGGTAAGCGCGCTCGCTTAGGCTGCATCACTACTTCCAGCAAGTCTTATTGCAGCCAAGCGCTGTTCTATAAAAATAAATAAAAAATAGACATTAATTAATTTTAGTGTATAATTCTAATGATTTACTGTGAGACATTAAATTTGATCTGACTTTAAGTCGTATGTATGTAGTTATAACAAGCAAACTTAACGATGTATAACGTCTTGGGTGACAAATGATGGCACAAGCCCCGAAAGCATCCCGGAATTCGTGATACGCTTCCCTTGTTTTTAAGTAGATTGATCCTGTGACACTCATTAAGTGAGTGACGGTGGGTTCTTGTTTTTTTTGTGTTCCATCCTTTCTTCCTCCGACATAACGATCGGAGACTGTTCTAGGTCGGTATTATCGGAGACTGTACTGTTTGGGTTCTTGTTATAGGTTCCGTATACACTAACGGGCATCTACCAACGGGACTAACCTTCGCTGTTCGTCCGTTTGTTTTTCAGCGGGTTGTATCTCATGAACCGTAATAATGAAATAGGTTAGACAGCTGTTGAAATTTTCAGTGTGTATTTCCATTGCCGCTATAACAACGAACAATGAAAATAAAATAAAAATAAGAGAAGCCCCCGCATAATATAAGAAACGTGATTTTTGAGCGCCTCTCCTGTTTGTTTTACGAAAGTATTTGAAAAGTAAGAAGGTACATCATGTTAAATCTTTTACGATGACGGAACCTACGGTACCTTTCATGTGCAAGTCCAACTCGCGCTTGGCCGGTTTTTATTTTAATTTAGATCGATTGTGTGTCACTCTGGTGTAACGATGCGTAAATATACTCGTAAATATATTTTATTATATTTCTTATTAATTGTATGAAATTAAAATATATTTAACATGATATTAAAATTTTATACATTCTTATTAATACTAGATGATGCCGGCGACTTCATCCGCGTTGATTAAAATTTTAAATTCCCGCGGGAACTCCTTAATTTTTCGTGATACAAAGAAGCCTATATTCTTCCCCGGGATACAACTTTTCTCTTTACCAAATTTTATCAAAATCGCTTGAAAATGAATAAAAAAGATGGGCCGTTAAAAGGCAGAATACAGACAGACACACTTTTGCATCATACTTAATATAAATGCGTAAGTGTGTTTGTTTGTTGGTTTGTTTTTTTGTCCTTCAATCACGCCGCAACGGAGCAACGGGTCGACGTCATTTTGGCATGGGTATATTTGAGGACCTAGAGAGTGAGTGACATATAGGCTACTTTTTATCCCGGAAAATTAAGGAGTTCCCGGGGGAATTAAACCACGCGAACGAAGTTGCGGGCATCAGCTAGTTTATAATATTAGTATGGATTATATAGAATTTTTAAAGGCTCAGCTTAGGTAGGTAGGGCTGCAGTGGCTCAGTAAAAAATCGCATTTTTGGTTCTAAATTACCCGTAATTTTCCAAAAGAAACTCGTAGCAAATCGCAAACCTGTTCACAATAAAAGCAGGACTTAATAACTCATTATAAATTCATACAAATTCTAGAGTAACAATAGTTTCCACAACCTCTCCATTGTCCCAGGATCAAAAGAACTTGGCGCACCACATCCACATACAAAACAATACGAAATGCTATATTATTGCAGGCAATTCGCTCCTACGTGACCTGTGTGCATAGTGGAACAAGCTCATTAGTTCCCACGGAAAAATGTTTGGTCAAGGAGAGTTGAGGTTGGAATTTTTGTTAAGGTACACTACTGTTTATGTAACCCTAGTAACAATCTAAGCACCATGCTTTCTTCCCCTATTATAGTTGCAGGATTTTAACCAGATTAAACTTTTTCCAGATTGTTTTGAACAGCTACAAGTTTTTACATTTATTGACAAGGTGGGAAATAAAATAAGACTAGCAAAAATCTATCACGCAACCCAAGCTTTTTTTATTTACAAACAAGCAGGCCAACCTGATGGTAAGCGATTACCGCTGCCCATGAAGCAGCATCAGAGGAACCGCCAATGTGTTGCCGGCTTTTGGGAAATTTGTTTTTGCGCCCTTTGAAAAATCCCATATTATAATCCTATTATAATACTGCCTCGTTGGTCTAGTGGTTAGCATAGTCGACTGCGGATCACGAGGTCCTGGGTTCGATTCCCGGTCGGGCATAAAAGTTAGGTATTGGGTTTTTCAATTAAGAAATTCTCAGTGCCAGCCCGGAGTTGGAAGTTGGCGGTGCTTCACCCCCGTGCCTCGGAGAGCACGTTAAGCCGTCGGTCCCGGTTATTATCACTAACATGATAATAATCGTTAAAGCCCGCCAACCCGCATTGGAGCAGCGTGGTGGGTCTAAGCTCTAATTCCCGCTTTCCTATGAGAGTGGAGGCCTGTGCCCAGCAGTGGGACGTTAATAGGCTGTAGTGATGATGATATTATAATCACGAGGGAACACAGAAGATGCAAGTTATTTGTTAGTCTTACAATATTTATTTGAAAAATTGCATACAATCTTGCACATTGCACTTATTAATCTTCTCATAGTTCAGCGGAGAACTTTGCCACATAAATATTTTTTTTACTAACACACCTATGCAGTAGACACTTAGTCTTGCAAAATTCATTTTAAGTTGCGTACTAAACAATTTTATAAACAAGATTTGGAGTATTGGATATTCTTGGTAGTATGAAGTATTATAATTTGTAAACTAATAGCTTACAGAGTGAAGTGTTTTTTTTTTAATTCACAGCTCTACCATTCAATCTGTATGTAAGTTACAGAAGATTTGCAAACAATATACTGAAGAATATACATTTTATCCAGAAATCCTACATGTTTTTTTTTTAAAATCCTAAATCCTCTTGTATTAAGTAAAAGCAATTACCATTCTGTGGTTAAAGCAAAGTCTACATTTATATTTTGGTTTCGAGTCTTAATCAAAAACATTATGCTTTATGCAAGTTTAACCAAGTGATTTATTAACGAGTTTGACTCATGTACCTATTACCAAACAGCCATTTATATTCCGAAATTAGTACCATGTTAAAACGCATACTGCACGTTTCTCACCAATGTTTGAATTGACATGTATAATATGCAGGTGTAGTAAATTGTTACTTGGACAAGGATTTATCTAGGTCGAGAAGGTATAATCCTAGTTAATACCTTGGTATACTGTCTTAGTGGGTGTTAGGATCGGGCATGTGTCAGAAACCTAGTTGTTTGGAGAGCTTCATAAATTATAGTAATTAAATTGCCAAATTAGTTAGTTAATTTAATTGATTAGCAAAACGATCTTCGATCGGTCTTCTTCTTTGTAGACTATAGTCGTTGTCTTCATTTGAACTGTAGGTTTATTGACAATCCTTTTTCACACCTCTCTTAAGGTTTCCTTTCTTGCACACCCATATTATTAGTGGGATTTCCATTGGGTATTATCGATGAGGAATGTAGGTCCGTTTATTTCTGAAAAAATATTATATGTATGCTTGTATATAATTTATTGTACAACATAAAAACCAAAACACCGTACAAAAAATAAACTAAAATAATAATAAAGTGTGTGTCCACGATATAATATGAACGACAAGCTTATTTTGCTTTCGTTATCTCAACCGTAGACGTCTACTTGTGGACTAAGGACTTCTGGACTTATGCATGGATCTCCACGGGACATTCTGTCAACCAAGTTGGGTGTCGTCCAACGCTGCAATTTTCGGGTAAAATAATACCGGGTTATTTTGCTTTAATCCACTGAAAACAGCTTATGATTTTACTAGATTTAGCATATAATAATTATTACCTTAGTATGACAAATCCCTAAATGCGGACTGAAAAATCATGTTCTCATAAACGATTGGATCTACAGAGAAGCGTAATCTTAGTCATCCCATCTCGTGACTAGTTATCTATTCTAGGCGCCTTATTAGTGCGTGTAATATGAAACAGGGCGTACCCCGCCCGCGTAGACAAACGGACGAAATGCGTGATGTTATTAATGGCCACATTTTCTCATATAATGTGTTAATAGGGCATTACACAAGAACACATTTTGAGCGCTGCGCGCCCTAATTGTGCAGTGTAATAATTATTAATTATTATGCTCTTAAATAAGGTACCTAATAATAGACATTTCATACTCTTCTCGTACCTAGTTGTACCTCGTACGGTTCCGAGCCATTATTGTCAAACGCAAGTGTTATTTTGTTTATTTCACTACAAGTTAGCCCTTGACTGTGATTTCACCTGTTGGTAAGTGATGATGCAGCCTAAGATGATAGTGGGCTAACCTGTTAGGAGTACGGCAGTTATATTAATCCTATAAAACCCTAATCGGTTTCTACGCGGCATTGTACTCGGAACGCTCAATCGCCTGACGGTACATCTTCGCCGGTAGAGTGGTATCTAGCCACGGCCGAAGCCTTTCACCAGACCAGACCATAGAGAATTTAGTTTTTTTTTTTTAATCCACTACAAATTAGCCCTTGACTGCGATCTCACCTGATGGTAAGTGAAGATGCAGTCAAAGATGGTAGCGGGCTAACCTGTTAGGGGCATATCAGTTATATTAAACCCATACCCCTATTCGGTTTCTACACGGCATCGTACCGGAACTCTAAATCGCTTGGCGGCACGTCTTTGCCGGTAGGGTGGTAACTAGCCACGGCCGAAGCCTCCCACCAGGCCAGACCAGAGAAAATTCAGAAATTATAAATTCCCAAATTGACCCTGCCAGGGATCGAACCCGGGACCTCCGCACGTTAAGACAACAGCGCTACACTCTGCGCCACGGAGGTCGTCCTTCCAAATCCGTCGGAATTTCCAGATTGTCCAACCGGGAATCTAACCCGTGACCTCCCACTGTAAATCAAAATGTCAGAATGTACAAGAGGTTTTTGATAATTTCAATAGCGAATCGTGTCATCACCACCAAATAAGAAATATCGGTTTTGATTTCCTCAGAAGGAAGGATATAATTATTTTCCTTATCTTACCCTGAGTTCATTTAAGGTGATTTTTCCTTATTGAGCTAATTCTGATAATACCAAAGTGGCAGGCTAAGCTAGCGATTATTACCAATCTGATGGCGACGGTTGACTTAGCATTCTAGCACGATGCTGACCACATACCTTTAACACATATTAATTGTCCACGATGCTATACCTTTAACAAATATTAATCGAGCAGTTACCCGTGGTCCCATTGGTTTGAGCCTTTAATGGGACCATGGGTAATTTTATTTATCGATGATACCATTACACTAGGGATTATCACGTGACGTTGTTCGATGATGTGACGACGCGTTGTTGTTCTAATTGTACATGAACTGTGGAACGTTCTTATCTGAACCACTTCGTAGGTACCATTCGGTATTTTCACCATTAAGTAGGTATTTTCTGAATCTATATCTATGCTAATAATATAAATGCGAAAGTTTGGATGGATGGATCTATCAATGGATGGATGTTTGTTACTCAATCACGCCCGAACGGCTAAACGGATCTGGGTGTTTGGCACAGAGATAGATTATAGTCTGGAGTAACGCATAGGCTACTTTTTATCCCGAAAAATTCAGGCGTTCTCGCGGGAATCAAAAAACCTCAATACACGCGGACGCAGTCGCGGGCATCAGCTAGTCAACTCATACAGGAAATCAAACCTAGGGCCAATGGTTAACGAAGCTAGCATTAGCATTACTGAACTCGTCATGGCTGTATCAAAATAATCTGGCTAATTGGCCTTAAACGTACGTTGCATGTCTCGTTAGTGAAACAGTGTAATTAATAATCAAATTCTCGTTAGAGACAATAATTAACGCCCTGAGCTTAAGAGCTCTGTGGGTTTATTTATCACTAGACGATGCCCGCGACTTCGTCCGCGTGGATTGGTGTTTTTTGTATCCCGCGGGAACTCTTCAATTTTCCGGGATAAAAGTAGCCTATGTCCTTCCCCAGTATACAACCTATCCCTGCACCAAATTTCATCAAAATTGGTTAAACAGATTTTTTTTTTAAATCACGCGGAAACTCTTGAATTTTCCGGGATAAAAAGTAGCCTATGTCCTTCCCCGGGATGTAACCTATCTCTCTACCAAATTTCATCAAAATTCGGTTAAGTAGTTGGGCCGTGAAAGCGTAGCAGACAGACAGACACACTTTCGCATCCATGGACTTCTAATATTATAAATGCGAAAGTGAGTCTGTCTGTCTGTCTGCTACGCTTTCACGGCCCATCTGTTCAACCGATTTGGTACAGGGTTAGGTTGTATCACGGGGAAGGACATAGGCTACTTTTTATCCCGGAAAATTCAAGAGTTCCACGCGGACGAAGTCGCGGGAATCATCTAGTTTATAATATTAGTATGGATATTATCTGAAATATGCGTGTCGTGATCGTGTGTTCGACTGGCAACATTTATTTATTATTTATAGAATGGCAATACTGATTTCATGTTGGTATTGCACTATTAATGAATTCAGAGTTGGTAGAGGGTAGGCGAAAAAGACATTGTGTATAAATACGGGCGTCATTCTGTAAACAGGGGGTTGAATATCGCTCGCCATCAGAGGTGCACGCCTGTGCTGTGTACATTCTTATATATCATAATATATACAGTGTTATACTTTTGTGTATAGAGTGAGTTAAGACGTGGTGTTGGAAAGTAAAGTGTGTGCGAGATGATAGCTGAAATGCCAGTAAGTCCTTTGTTGTATCGTTCCAATTTATTATTTATTTATTATTTAATCTCTGATGCATTTTAAGAGTAATCTTTAACACATGTGTTAGTGTGCTATTTCAGGATTTCTATAAGGTACATTGTGGGTAGCGAAGTTGTTCGCTACTACCCAAAAATATGCCCGTTCTATGCCCACGTGTAGTTTTATGAACTTCCAAATAAAGATCCGTAGTTAGTCAATCGGTCTTAGGTTGTATCTAGTCATGGAATATATAGACCTTAACGGGAATTCGTGACAACTTCAGAAGTGAAAATGAACCCAAGAAAACAATATTTTTTTAACACGAGAAAAATATTGTTCACTAAGTAGTTATATTGTGACACAATTCTCTGTGTCGTACCTTCAAAACTTTTAAACAAAGAGTATTCCATTTACTAAGTTCAAAAGAGATTGACTACTTTAATCAAAGTTAGCATGTACTTGAGATCCATTCTTGCTATGCTATAAAGATAACGTGCAGCAAAGAACTTTTGGATATTGCTAAATCTGTTTTGACACCTATTGTGTGGGTACATTGAATAACATTAGTTCTGGGTGAACTCTTAGATTTGCTATTTTGGCTATAATATTATGTTGTATTCCATTTGAGTAGAGGTTAAATCGAGTGTTTGGTAATGATCTCGTGCGATAATAATTGACATTGTATCAAGGCAATTAATATTTGAATTACATTTATATTTCGTATTTAGTTACCCACAAATTGGAAAAGAGTTTGCTGTAAACTTTAATATTACGTCATCACGACGTTAAGACTGTGAAGTCTCATCTGAATGAATTGCCAACTCAAACCAGCTTGGCGACTGGGTTCCATCGAGGAGGATGATCCCCGAATTACGATTTTGTAAGCAGTTTGCTTTAGTGTCGAAGTAATTCTGATTCTAAGGTATTTAGTTTAGATAAAACACATCGATAGAAATTTCAGTGAATTGAGTTTTGAATATAGTGTCCATAGTATTTATTTATGATAGATGATGTAAAAATGTCATGTCCTGGACATGAGTCCAAGAAATTTTGTGTTATTTAGCTATAATCAACAAATAAAGCGTCAAGCGAGAATTTCGCCAGTATGAGAGTTGACATACTGGAATAAATTTCACTAGCACCGGCCGTCTGAGCAGCCATTCAGCCATTTTAGATGATTAAATGCGATACCATACAGCTTGGTTATTACTACTAGTTAACCTGAGGTACTCCTAGAGATATGAAATAGGTAAATAATTATCAGTTCTAATTAACTCAAGTATTTGTGAATTATTCTCTGGACCATTACTTTGGATGAACGTTACCTAAAGTTTTATTTAGTGTAAATGTAGTTAAATGATTATTGAATTTAAAAGCAGCCTCGTGCCTTCAGACTAGTGTACTGAACGAGATTGTAGTTTTTTTTACGCACTGTTTAAGTTTCGAATTTTGATTTTACAAGGTTATTAATTTTTAATTTAGTTTTTAATTTGAAATTTCTATTAACCAGGCATAGATTAGATTACTGGTTATTCACGAAGAGAATTCATGGAGTGAATAATAGTAATAAAAAAAAAAAAAGAGAAGTGAATATGTCAAATAAGATACCCTCATGTCAATACTAGGATGCAAAGCAATTTATCGAACTCTGATTAGTTTCATGTGTGATTTATAAGAAATACGATAAAAGTATGATTTAGTTTTAAA
Source organism: Erebia epiphron (assembly GCA_963932025.1). Lineage (NCBI taxonomy): Eukaryota > Metazoa > Arthropoda > Insecta > Lepidoptera > Nymphalidae > Erebia > Erebia epiphron. The sequence continues at coordinate 12,979,221 of OZ009959.1, read as the reverse complement.
TTCTCGATATAAAAGTATACTTACCTACTGGTATACTTATTTTATGTGATCTAGATAGTTTAGTCTGGTAGTACTAGACTCGATCAAAACAGGTGTCTTAGGAATTTGTAGTGTTTAAAAAGTAATTTGTTTTGAGTGGCAGGGCAACTATTTATATTAGTGCCGCGAGTGAACTTACATTAGTGAAGTACATTGGCCAGACATGTAATTTATGATAAGTTTATTTAAGCACTTGCTTAAAATCATTTGCCCTTTTATTAGTGATCTGTTCGATGGTAGTTGTACCTATGCTGAAAGAATAATAGTGGTTTTACTGACCAAGTCCATTTGCAACTCTTAATATGTGCTATTATTACAGCATATGTATTTTAGTACTGTATTGTATATCAGCTATTGATATCATTATCATTTGTAGTTTTAAAAAAAAAAGGGGAACTTCTTTCTATCGCATTACAGGTTGATTGACATCGGGGGTTCCGCTTTCATGTACGGAAGCCTTAGTGTCTCTAGGTATTAGGTTAATAATGAAGGATTTTGGAAGAATACAAGATAGAGACGTTAGAATATCTTAGATTTCAAGTTGAAATTGACGATTTTGCGTAGCTGGTATTGTGGGAGTAAGAATAAAGATATTGAATGATGGTCAGAGAGCTCGTATACGTTTGGAGTAGTCATGAGTGTGTCTACTCACTATTATAGAGTGGCCAAGTGTGTCGATATTTTAAGGTGGCCATGTGAGTCACCATTTTAGAATGACTATGTATGTCATTTGGGCCATGTGAGTCCATAGAATGTAACCAAGTGTGTTACTAGAGTAGAACAAGTGTTTCCATAAGTTGTGACCTAGGTGGCCATGTGAGTCACCATTTTAGAATGACTATGTATGTCATTTGGGCCATGTGAGTCCATAGAATGTAACCAAGTGTGTTACTAGAGTGGAACAAGTGTTTCCATAAGTTGTGACCTAATGAGCCGGTAGGTTGTGAACAAGTGTGTTACTGTTTTTGACAGTATGTTATCTAACAGTTCGTGAAAGATCTAATGTATTTTATTTACTTAATTTTACGTACATATCAAACTAAAGGGATGTACATAATGAAAGCAAGTTTTCTAGTCCAGAATTATTAGCTGCTTTAGTAGATTACTGTACAAGTAACTCGTTCTATCTAGAACTACCATGGCATTTTATTCATTTTTCATAGTTCCTGTGTGCCTTTAAATGTTTTTGATCAGGGAAAGTTCTACATTTTTAAATTTTGAATGATTTTAGTTAGATTTCGGTTATTTTAAACGACTAAGATCAATTTTTACAAGTAGTATAACTGTACCTAATGGTACAGCCGCAAAAATTGATTGTATTTGTATGGACTTTAAAATGGATTAATTAGTGATCCCGATGTAAGGCGACCGATCCTCGACGTGTTTCGGATGTATATAATCTGAATGCGCCGAAATACGAATGAATTATAGTTATTTCAAAAAAAACTATGATGATCAAACGAACTTGCAAATTGAAATTAGATCGATATTATATGAGTACGCTTCATTTGAAGATATACAACAACATAGTTATTATATGTACACTATTTATAATAACGTACCAGATCGATGTCGATGTGGTTTAGGAAATGCATGCATGCATTTAATAGCCTTATTGTCATTGGTTCAACTTATCAGTTGGTCACTCACCCATTCGTTATATTTGAAAGATTTGTGTTTCTCAAATATATGACTCACTTGTAGACTATGCTTAGTAGTTTAAAAAGTTAACAAGCAAGGAATGCATAAAGTAAATTGAAACAAAGGTTCCAAGTTTGTTGTTGTTAATAGATCTTTCACTCGTTTGTTTACACTATTTTATGGCTTTCAACATAATGCGGTCCGATGTTCGGAATGCGTTAAGAATTAAATACGGAAGGATATATACTTCAGCTTGTAACGGTGAAGGTTGTAGTAATTTTGAAATTCTAGATATCGCAAAAATAATAATTCCAAAAATAGTTCAAACGTGTTTCGTCAATACTAATTAGCATTCCAGTGATTCAGTTTGACCAAGTTAGTTCATTAAATGTTAAATTGAATTTAATAAAAAGATTAAAATTTTTGGAACATTTACTAATCAAAAAGAAAGATAAATAAATAAATATAAGGGCTGAACATTTGAGGCTCGAAGTTAAGAAGCTTGCTAGAAACTACAGTCACGACACGAGAAGCCCGTTTAATAAAGTAATAAAATTGTAAAAATGCGCCATTCTCGAAGTCACATTGGGTTTTCTTTCTATACATATATTTATCTGAGTGATTTGAAATAATGAACTGGATGATAAAATTTAACAGACTATTATTTGAATTGAAAATGAAATCGCGCAATTAATTATCTTTTGCCGTCCAAAATCTCGAGAGTATAATATGATGTAAAAATTATATTTTCTAGAGAGTGACTAGTGCGTGCTTGCTTACTCTAATTTTATCTCCATATTGTTTTTCTAAAATTTATTGAATAATGTCGTGTGATGCACGGGCGTTGTGGATCCGCAAGCTCGTGACGAAGGTATACCGTCACCTAGCGGCTCCGGCCTACAACCGTCAGTTAATTTGTAAATACTTACTTTAATTATTAAAAGACGCAGAAAAGTAAAGCAAAAAGTATTAAAAAGCAGAATGAATAAAACACTCAGTATATATACTATATTATGTTACTGACGTAATATATTATAACTTGGTGTAACGTTTTTATTTATAATTGGTTTGATTTTTGTTCATATGTTGAGGTAATGATTCTGAAAAAAAAAAGACAAAAGAGGTTTTGAGTATTAAATTCAAATTTCTGAATTTGGGGTTTTCATCTAGTTTTTTTATTATTTAGTTTTGTATCAAGCTTTGGATTTACAGCAAAATTTGAATTTTGTATTTTAATTTGAAATTGCTATTGAGTAAAGTTAATTTAAAATAATTATATGATAGCGATTTAGTATTGTACAATAATTGCAAGCCGATTCTACTTCAATTCATACAAAAGTTTTGCATTTCAAAGAAGCCTTTGATGAAGAGTTAGATTTAGTTTTGGACTAAGGTTTAGTTTTGGACTTTTTGTTTGGTTTTCAATGATGATTGTAGTCAAAGTTCAGGTATTTGACCCAGTTCAAAGCATTGGGTAAGATTCCAAGTATTTCACAAGTTAAAGATTGTCTTGGACAACATAACCTGAACTGATTCGGTTGAATTTTGTGGTGCTGTCTCTTTTTGATGGGTTTATTCAGAGGTTAACACGGAAAGGAAAGGTTAGGAAAAGAAGGGAATAAACTAAAACAACTTGTGTTTTGAGGCGTGTTTAATAGAATTGAACTCTATTTGTTAAAATTTTTGAATAAGCTACAAAAAATTTCATTTCATTTATTAAAAACGTTGACTGTTACATAGTTAAAGATTTTAAAATAGTAATAATTTAACATAGTGGGAACAGTCTACCGCCAACAGGTATACGATGTCAGGAATTTAGAGCAGATAATTTAACATAGACTTAATTTGATTCAAACGATTAGTAAAGATTAGTTAATGGTACAGCAGATCCAACTGAATTGAAGAATTGATAGATTAGTAATCCTGATTAATGTTTGCATTGGATGCAGTTGTAGATTTTATTGTGAACTCTGGGGTAGTGTGTGATACTTATTTCTTGTCAAGTCCTAAAATTTTAATAAAATCAGCTTTCCTTTACGTTCTGATAAATTTTTCGATTTCAATAAAGTTTTTTAAAAAAAGCAGGCATGACACGTCATGTATGACACATGATAGGTGGAGCTCAGGATGATGGACCTGTTGGTATGTTACAGATTGTAATCAGGGTTTAGATATTTACTTAGCTTTAGATTCAGCGTCAGATGCTTGTAAGGTATAAATAACTGAAACGGTATAAGAAATAAAATAAATATTGGGTATTTTATTAAATTTGAATTCAGTTTTAAACTTTTGCTTACGGTATATGTAACATACTGTTTAGATTATGTTTTAGACTGTAACTGTTCCAGACTTTGATTAAGTTTCAGATTAGATTTTTATTCAGCTTTAGATAATTAATCCTTTATTTGCCTAACTTTATTCTACATGAGTTTTAGATTTAAATTGCGATATTTTTATTTCTGTTGTGAAATTTCGACTCAGCGATATCAATCAGTTTAATTGCACTTCACACACACTTCACAAATCTCAAGATCAAAAGCTCGATAGTTTTGGATTTCAGATCGGTTTGAGGTTTTAAGTTTGATATTACTAAATTGAAAAAATGTAGGTTTCCTTTTTGTTATCCTTTTTAATTCTCCCGAATGTCGTGATTTACTAAAACTAAATGTCATCGTGCAAGTATGAATGGATGAAGATGTTTTGTTGTACACTACAGATTGTTGCAAGGAGTGAAGCGAACTAAGCTTAGCAAAGCAAATGTTTGGTGGTTGTGCACCGGGAGGTTGCACAATGTCGGATGGCCGAATGTCGTGATCGTGTGTTCGACTGGCAACATTTATTTATTATTTATAGAATGGCAATACTGATTTCATGTTGGTATTGCACTATTAATGAATTCAGAGTTGGTAGAGGGTAGGCGAAAAAGACATTGTGTATAAATACGGGCGTCATTCTGTAAACAGGGGGTTGAATATCGCTCGCCATCAGAGGTGCACGCCTGTGCTGTGTACATTCTTATATATCATAATATATACAGTGTTATACTTTTGTGTATAGAGTGAGTTAAGACGTGGTGTTGGAAAGTAAAGTGTGTGCGAGATGATAGCTGAAATGCCAGTAAGTCCTTTGTTGTATCGTTCCAATTTATTATTTATTTATTATTTAATCTCTGATGCATTTTAAGAGTAATCTTTAACACATGTGTTAGTGTGCTATTTCAGGATTTCTATAAGGTACATTGTGGGTAGCGAAGTTGTTCGCTACTACCCAAAAATATGCCCGTTCTATGCCCACGTGTAGTTTTATGAACTTCCAAATAAAGATCCGTAGTTAGTCAATCGGTCTTAGGTTGTATCTAGTCATGGAATATATAGACCTTAACGGGAATTCGTGACATGCGCACCTCGCGTAGGAGTTAACATTTAACGTGTGTATAATGTAATGAGAATATAATTTAATTATACAGGTATTTGTTAATAGTGTGAATAATGCACTTTGGATTTGAATACTAAATTATCGACTTTGTCGTGAGAACTGGTAAAGGGTAATTACAGTCGCAAATGCAACAGCAGAGGTATTAGTCAGTGTGCTATTATCATCAAAAGGTTTGGCTATGTTTGCTTTATGTTGATAAAGTGTGACTCAAAAACTGTAATGACATTGATAGATAGCAGATAATACCTACTCTACTGACAAAATACGAGTATGTCGCTGTTGGTTCTGATAACATTTAATCTTTCTCTAATTGCCAATTAATTATATCAGAACAGCGTAATTCAGTGATTTTGTACCGTGGTTCTACACAGACCGTTCCTCAGCATCATACTAATATTTTAAATGCGAAAGTGTGTTTGTTTGTCCTTCAATCACGCCACAACAGAGCAACGACGGATCGACATGATTTTTGGCATTCGTATTGTTCTGGACCTGGAGAGTGACAGGTCTTTTTTTTATCCCAGAAAATTAAGGATTTTAAAAAAACTTAAACCACGCGGACGAAGTCGCGGTAACAAAATATAACGATGCACCTTTTTCTGCATTAAAATAATTTGCTTTCACGTAAGATCAGTGAAGCAATAACAAGTTAAAGTAAATTGCATTTTATTTGCTTCTGTACTGATAAATATAAGTTACAGTAATCAAAATAATGACAGTCTTATCTGTGCTTACTGTCTCGTTTATCTTTCATGACAAAGGACACACGCAGTGTGTTAAGGAAATATTCACACTTAAATCATAGTATGATCTTAATATTAAAAACTAAAAGAGTAATTATAATTCGTCACAAATTAACAAACTGGTGGTGACAGGGTGATGATCGATAAATTATCAGGAATCATAAAAAAATTGGCTATGAAAGTTACAATAAAGGTAGAAATACAGTGTTTTGTTTCGGTATCGCAAATGCCAGGTGAGCAAATATATTTTTTGTGGAGCTTCCTATACTTCCACAAAAATATTACCTATACTTAGTGTTCCATTACCTATTCTGTGGTATAGGTAATTATTATCGAACTTAGACAGAGTTTTTATTTTTCCACCTAAATAGTCAGATTACAATGATCCCGGAAACTGTAAAATTATTATTTTTAAGCTTTTTTAAAGATCTATCAAATAAATATTATAAATGCGAAAGTTTGGATGGATGGATGTATGGATGGATGTATGGATGGATTTATGGATGGATGTATGGATGGATGTATGGATGGATGCATGGATGGATGTATGGATGGATGTATGGATGGATGGATGTATGGATGGATGTTTGTTACCCAATCACGCCCCAACGGCTGAACAGATCTGGAAGAAATTTGTCACAGAGATAGATTATAGTCTGGAATAACACATAGGCTACTTTTTATCCCGGAAAACTAAGGAGTTCCCGCGGGAGCCAAAAAACCTCAATCCACGCGAACGTAGTCGCGGGCATCAGCTAGTATTACAATAATTAGTCACCTAATTAACCATTATCTTCTCGATTTATCCTGAATTATATGCGCCATGCCTTATAAGATAAAACCTGCGATACTGCCGAATGGATGCATCGTTTGACTCAAACTATTGAAGGTCTAGCTCAGTGAGATTAAAGGTATCTCGTTCCTTTAAGTTTAATACATAGCCTGCTGCTACTTGACCGTGTGCGCTACTTCGCTAGGCCACTCGATAGTGTAAACATCCTCAAAGAAGCGTGTATACAGAGTTTAAATGGAAGGTCGCGTTGTAAGAGTACGCTGTACGATGTAAACTTCATACAATTTTAATGATCGTAAAGTTCATCGACTTTCCAGTTTATTGCTGGTCGTTTCGCAGATGGATTTTTTATGGGATCTAATTTAGAAGTTTGCTATTTTAGCGGTTGACGGAAAGTTCTTCGTTTGATGGGAAACCGCGTCCGTATCGGAAAGTTTCGAAAAGATTTATTAAATTTCATATAAATTGCTAAAAGGCCTAGGTAATAAAGTTTCAGATCGTTCAATCAAAGTTTTTCGTTGATGTTATAATATTAAGAAATATGATTTTCCGTCATCATTTTACCAAAATTCCGTAATATTTTTAGGTTAGAACTTTTCGTAATCTTCATAGGTCATGCGGCATGCCACATACAAAAACTCTGATAATAATCTGCTTTGTCTCTCTCAATACCTACTGCATGCAACCATTTTAAATCTCGAAATTAACTCATAAAATATTAAGTACATGATTAATAATACTCTATGCATAAGTAGTTCTCTAATTACAATTCAAATGTCTAACTAACATATTATCTATCTCATAAAATAATTAGAAATGAAATGTTTCAGAATTGACACTCCCACGTTAACAGTACCCAACGAATCCAGTGATAGTTGATAATTATATACAAATGGGGAATCCACCCACGCGTTCTGTACATTCATTAAACGTATTCGATTTTATTGAATTATTACTCTATCAATCTTCCTAAACGAATTTCTTGTTTGTAGTACGTGGGTAGTTTAAACATTTCAATGATAAATTGATAAAGATAATCGTGCGATGAATGGCATAGTACGCGCGGACATAAAAATGAAACATTACGATATTTTTATGAGAAATGAAGTTTAGAAATATTTATTAAGACATGGCCTGACATTTTCCCCTTTCCTTCCAAAAAGTTTATGGTTTTAAGAAATTGCAATCATAGATATCCAAAAAATCGACTCTAATTTAAAATGTTATAGACGAAGGAGCTCTCAATCACTGAATATAGTAAGAATAATTAAATTATTAGGAATTTATGTATAAACTAGCTGATGCCCGCGAATTCGTCCGCGCGAGCATTAAAAAAAAATCTGATGCCCGCGGGAACTCCCAAATTAGAAAGTAGCCTATGTCACTCTCCAGGTCCTCCACCATACCTATGCAAAAAAATCAGGTCGATCCATTGCGTGATAGAAAGACAAAACAACAAACAAACACACTTTCGCTTTTATAATATTCCAATCGGGATCTATCAATATAAGACCACTGCGCCATGGAGGTGGTCAAATCTGTCTTATTTCACGGTGCATCCACTTGAACGATCAATAAAATACTAAACTATTAAATTCCACACACCCACGGTATTTGTCATCCCATAGATCCCGTGATAAGCAGGAATGGTTGTAAATAGTTAATTATCCAGATAATGTGGACTCGTAAGCATTAACGTTGCTGGTAAAACGATAATCTGAGGTGATTATGGTCCAGTTAGGTATATCGGGTTAAAGAGCGTCGCGCCAGTTAACATTTAGGTTACGGGTAAATTGTGGGTTGCCTATTGGTTTTCATTGAATTACCTATAATAATAAGTAATTATTGAACCGCGAATCGACGATAACCAGTGGTTAAGTCGCGGTTTCAGCGTGGATTAGTTAACAAGTTTGCCCGCTACGATCTTAGACGGCATCATTACTTACCATCAGGTGAGATCGCAGTCAAGGGCTAACTTGTAGCGGAAATAAAAGGATTTGAACCCCAGGCACGCGCCTCTAACTTTTTTTTATCTACTAGGTAGGATAATGCCGTCTAAAATGATAGCGGGCAAACTTTTTAAGTAATCCGATTACCTGTTAGGGGCATGGGAGTTATATTAAACCCATACCCCTATTCGGTTTCTACACAGCATCGTACCGGAACGCTAAATCGCTTGGCGCTTGGCTTTAGGTCTTGACAGACGATTTACACACTATCTAAAGGTCGATGTTTTCTATGGCTAAACAAGCCGATACGCGAGCGACACTTACGTTTCAAATAATTAATTAAATAGCATTGCACGGTGGTATTAATGCAAGCGAGAAGAACAAGCAAGAAACTCGGTGGCGTCTAACATTCAAAATTGTATTCTCACAGCCACCGATCGATCAACAAAAACTATCACAAACTGATATAAATTTCTAATTCCGGTACTTCTAAAAATTTAATTTCAAATTACTCACGTTTTCAAAACTTAAACAAAACAAGTGTGCGGATGGCAAAAGCAAATCAAGGAAACGTGAGATACATCCCACTTCTGAAATTTGTAAGCATAATTCCAAAACAAAACAAAGTGAGGAAACTTGCATGCTGTCATGTAGTGATTTTATCACAGGATTTGATATTTCGTGCCCCTTGCATTTTGTGGAAGGTAAGTAATGACATCTAGCGTCAAGGCGCAGAACGTGCGTGGGTCGATGCGCAGGAGTTCTCGATAGATGGCGTTTTGTTTGTCTGTGGTCGTAGAATTTGATAGTTTTATTCTACTAATAATTCTGTTATTCTTATAATAATCCCATTATTTAAAGATTGTGCTTATTAATTAATTTTCGACTTTTTATTATTAACTAGTTTCGTATATTTAACGAGTCTATGGTCAGAGCGTTCCCGAACGCAGCCATTCTTGCCAACAGTCTATGTTGAATTTTCAGAAATCAGATTTCTGCCAGCTTGATCATGTAAAGAGGTCTCGGACCTTAGCTTTAAACAAACAAAATTTCGATATGCCATCTAAGTTGTTTTAACAAAAGAAAAATATTTCCGCATCAATTTATGGTGAGTAAATGTAAAAAAAAGCGGATTCGTTTTCGAGACGCGAATTGCATTCTGTCAAGATGGCATTGTGTAAGAGAAAAATTTAATTAATGGATTATCTTGTTTTGTCTTTTCAGTTCAATTATATTATTTTAAAGAAGAGGTCGGGATGGGTGGAACCTTCCGAAAACAATAATATTGTATTCGAGGATGTTTCAATAGGTAAGTAATAAAAATGGAAAAATGTTGCACACGTGACACGTATGCACAAACCCTCTTCTTAAACTTCGGTTTCCTTTTGTTTCAGGGTTCTTCTTTATCTTCTTTGTCATCATTTTAGGATTATGATTATTATATATATTGCCGTATCAAGAGTTTTCGTTGAAATTATACTGTTCCTGGGTTCCACATCATGACAGATGCATTCCGAAGATTTGGAAATGTGTAGAACAAGCCAGACTCCCTGAAGGGATTCACACGTTCCTGATCCATGTTCCCAGGTGACGAAATTCGCCATTCTCCAAGTAAGAAATTTTTCTGTTTTCCGGACAATAAAGAGAGTGTTTGTTTTCTTAGTGAGTCAAATTCTGTGAACCCTAGTTCACCGCTGAGCTAAATAAAAGATGTAAACTTGTGAACTTTTATATCAACAATTTCTATGCCTATGGCTAGCTAACATAAGAATATCTAGAATTATCTATTCGGACCATTTAGAATCATATTAGATCCCATTAACTTAAGAATCTTTGTGAACACTAGACTAAGTAAGATCTATTGTTTAGAGAGTAAGGTGTACTATCCAATAAACGTAAAGTTTGCCTGAACGTACAGAAAAATTTCATTTATACAACCTCCAAACAATAGGGAAAGTGATTGTTAGTCTACGCTCAATTCTGGATAGATATATGTTTATCATTCTGTAACTTTGTAAGTGGGTGATTGCTTATGAATCCGGGTTGTTTACATTTCCGCTACAATACCCCACCTTACAATGCCTGAGAGTTTCTATGTGGAATTAAAAAAGATGTATGGGTACGTGTATCCGTCTATAATTACCCAGTAAGCCGACCTTGATGATGGCACTAAAGTAGCACGCATCCATTAGCGTTTAGACGAACGTACTTAATACGTATAGTATCAGCTTAGGTCTAAGGTAAAACAGATCATTTTAAAAACCTTATTACGTGGAATACAACTTGTTTTAGAAAGCTATTAGCTATTTCAGCTAGTTAATGTCATAGTAACTCGGTGGTCGTGGTGGTGATAAATAAAAGTAAGCAATACTATAAATCTAACACAGTTAAACGCAATTTTTTTCTTTAAACTCGACGTTTCTCAAAGAAAATTACCAAAACAAAGATCCTATTTTATAGTCATAATTTCAGTTTAATTTCGTGTACATATGTAAAATTCCACTGAAGTACTATGCAAACCTTGTACTTAATGAACTTGTTGAATGATTGTATGTACGCAAAGTAAAACTTGTAAAGCCTCAACAAAGGGCCCTCTCTAATGAGTGTACCGAGTTGGTAAATCCATCGCTAATTACATAAAACTTAACGGAGGAAAAATGTTATGGCCCGTTTACACGAGGACGGTAATTGGTGTCAGTGAGGGAAGGCATTGTGATGAGTAACCTCGAATTGATTTGCTGTGAAGTGTGAAAGACATGTTGTATTCTCACGGGACATAGCGCGGACCTTGTTAAGCTTGCGTGGAGATATCGGTCCAACCTGCTGAGCACGAGTCTCCTTTTAGTTTTTACCCTACTACGGCGAAGTAAAAAGGAGGAGTTATGATTTTGACCGGTACGTATGAATGTTCACCTGTTCTCTCATAACTTCTAAACTCCTTATCATAATTTGACAAATGAGGTATCGTTGGAAGCGTCCTGATTGTCCCCTGGTTATAGGCTATGTAACGTCACATTAAATTGAATATGACGCCCTTTAAAGGACATAAAGTCATGAACTAATAAAAAAATATGTAACGATGTTTAATTTCTTAAAACGAATATAATTCTGAAAGCTTTAAGTGCGTGCCCGGTGATCGAACTCCCGACTACCTAAATAGAGAGCCGTATGTTTAAACCACTATGCCAAAACTAGGATGTCACCGCTTTTTAAGTAGGGATATTAAACTGTGTTCACAAAGTAAAATGTACCTTAAAACTTATCCTTACATTTACCGCGGTACAGAATTTGTGATAAATTTGTTAATTAAATATAAACAAGGTAATAAACAAGGTACAGTTTTCGTAACCTCAGCACGCAGATCCTCGGCGTTTTGTGAAGGCTTATAAAATATTTTTATCTACTCCAGCATCGACAAGTTCCAATTTCGAATTTGACAACTATATCGAATTGAACCCTCATTCGTGTTTGCTTCTCATAACGATACAGTTCTTTGTATGGGAGCTGTATCGTTATGAGTCGGAGCTGTATCGATATGGTTATCTTCATAAATAGGATACCTATAGCTTAGCGGCTCTGGGTTCTGGCACTTTTGGTTTTTATTAATTTATAAAGTAAAAAATTATAAAGACGTCCTTGTCGTAGATAAAATCTTGTATGCAACTGTACGTAATTAGTCATTTTAATTCTCGTGCTATCCTATTTTGATACTCGGCAAGCCTCGTATCAAAAAACAGCACTCGAATTAAAATGACCCTCATTACGATACAGTTGCATAAATAGCTATTACGGACTAATTAACAGTACGACTTGCACTTGTAGAGTATATTATATTGTCACTTGTACTTGTGCAACATTTCAGCGCTCCAACAAAACACATTCAAATTTATTTACTAACTAGCTGATGCCCGCTACTTCGTCCGCGTGGTTTAAGTTTTTTTGATTCCCGCGGGAACTCCTCAATTTTCCGGGATAAAAAGTAGCCTATGTCACTCTACAGGTCCTCAACTATACCCATGCCAAAAATCACGTCAATCTGTTGCTCCTTTGCGGCGTGATTGAAGGACAAACCAACAAACCAACAAACAAAGTGACTTTCGCATTTATAATATTAAGTATGATTTATTTATTTTAATAACCAATATATCTATCTTAAATCAGTAAGATACCTTCTCAGAAACTCAGTAGTTCTTTGTCACAGAAGACTACAATTTGTGACAAACACGTGACAAGTAACAACGTGAAAGGTTACGGGTTCGATTCCCGGCAGAGTCAATTTGGGAATTTATAATTTCTGAATTTTCTCTGGTGGGAGGCTTCGGCCGTGGCTAGGGGTATGTGTTTAATTTAACTGCCCCTAGAAGGTTAGACCGCTACCATCTTAGACTGCATCATCACTTACCATCACGTGAGATCGCAGTCAAAGGCTAACTTGTAGTGGAATAAAAAAAGTGTTTAACTCTAAGGTTGTTGGAATACAGAACATAACATGGAAACTATAATAAGCAGATTCCTATTTCTGGGGTTGGAATCACTAAAAATCACCAAAATTTTAACTATTGCAAATATAAACATTTCATTACGAAACAACGAAATAAACCGTTTCAATTTTCAACTAAAAAGACTTCAAAGAATTAAGCTCAAAGCTGTTCAGCTTATCTAAACATGATCGCTAATTGAATTTCTCGTCGCTGCAATTGCTTGTTTACATCTAGCTAATTAAGAACGTTTACTGGGCTCATAAATTAATTAAAATTGATGGATGAACTTTTTAGATGCGGTTAGAATAGCTGTTAGTGGTACAATGAATCTAGCTCTTTTTTTAGGATTACACGAGATGCGAGACGAATCTAATTTTGAAATTAATTGCGGTTAGGCTTTTCGCAGTTAATATTCTGAAACATGAATGAAATGTTACATATATTGTAATATTTGTGAAAGTTTTTATAAGTATAAGGGGTTTTTATATAAGTTTTTATGCCTGAATACTTTAACAGATCCATATTATTAACTCCACCACTACCACCACTTCAGCTCATTAACGTCCCATTGCTAGGCACAGGCCTCCACTCTCATAGGAGATAGGGATTAGAGCTTAGACCCACCACGCTGCTCCAATGCGGGTTGGCGGGCTTTGAGGAGTATTATTATGTAAGTGATAATAACCGGGACAGACGGCTTAACGTGCTCTCCGAGGCACGCCAACCCGCGGTGAATATTGCCAACTTCCTAACTCCAGGCTAGTACTGAGAATTTCTAGTCAGAAAAGCCCAATACGTATGGCCCGACCCGGGACTCGAACCCGAGACCTCGTCCGCCGCAGTCGAACATGCGTTGCAGCGACGAGCTTCTTGCTTACCTTTTTGAGTAAGCTTCTTTTCCGATTTAAGATAAAACGAGAAAATTAATCGGTAAAATATCTATATATATTTTCTAAGTTTAATCTTGGAGTCCCTCATTAAAAGTTCAGGTAACGTGCTTCTCAACAAACTAATACCCATACAAATCGCTTTTGGAACGTCAATAAATATTGAAGATAATTAAGATTGGTAGGTAGTAAGAATATTAGCAATTCAGATTAGCACCTCAGCTCGCAATTACTTTCAGAGACAATGACAAATCGTCTGTCCGTCTGTCATCGCAGTATCGGCGAAATTAAATTCCCTAGAAGCCCTAACCGCCTCCCTACGACTCCCCACGAAAATGCGAGGCGCGGCGCGGCAAACGGCGCGTCAAGCGGAATCATGCAAAATACAAATTCTTTATTATTTTTTTAGTATGTTTACAATGGTGACAATATCTAATATAATGCATTAACAAGATAAAGTAAACGTAGGTAATTTATAAATTATGTATAATGTATGATAAATTTATGGGGAACTTTCTAGATGCCAAGAATGGTGCGAAAGTAATCAGCGGCAAAATTTAATACTTATTTGTGAATAGAATTGTATGATGTCTGTGGCTTCATTGACGTAAACTTTTGAAAATCCCGTTTGATCTCGATGATTTTCGTGAATAAATATAGCCCAATTCTGCGCTTTAATTAGTTTAGCAGATGGGCTGTGAAAAGGTAACAAATAGACAGAGAGTTATTTTAAGACATCCAATAGAGGTATTTACGTCCTGAAAGTAGTAAATAAGACCATACGGGTTTCAGTCTGCTCCCTAAGTTGAACTTTAAAGGTTTTCTCCTACAAAACGCTCGAAATTCTTTGCGGAAAAGTCATGGACAAGCTTTAAATGGCGATCACGTTTCTTACGCTAAATTGCTACACTTGATATTTACATAAACATAATTAATTTCTAGGGCTGTCTTAAGTAACGTTTTACGTTTCGCCGCGTCGCTTAGAATATCTAATTGACTCTTGAAATTGGGAAACAAATATTGTACCTACTTCTATCTATTTTCGTACCGTAAATATCTCATTGATATCGTATTATTTTAGCTAACAATAGTCTTAATATTGACTTAGATATAAATGGAAAACAACTTGAGCAAAATAATTCACTACTGTACGAGTAGCTCACTTCACTTATCATTTCCATTCCATTGCATTAGTTCATTAACGAGTCTATTATAAAGCAGAAAATTCCTGAATTCAGATTTATACATTACTAACTGATGCCCGCGACTTCATCCGCGTGGATTGAGGTTTTTAGACCTCTTTAATTTAATTGGCCTATGTGTTATTCCAGACTATATAATCTATCTCTGTGTTAAATTTCATCCAGATCCGTTCAGCCGTTCTGGTGTGATTGAGTAACAAACATCCATCCATCTATACATCCATCCATCCAAACTGTCGCATTTATAATATTAGTATAGATTATTATTTTTCTGTAAGTATAAACTTAGGTTTATACATAAAATTCTCGCCACTTTTATAAGATACAAGATGATGCCCGCGACTTCGTCCGCGTGGAATATGTTTTTCAACCGACTTCAAAAAAAGGAGGAGGTTCTCAATTCGACTGTACTTTTTTTTTATGTTTGTTACCTCAGAACTTTTGACTGGGTGGACCGATTTGGATGATTCTTTTTTTATTTGAAAGGACTTCCCAAGTGGTCCCATATAAATTTTATCGAAATCTGTTGAGTGGTTTTTAAAATATCAACAATAAAATAAGTACTTTGTATGGCGTGTGCTTGTTGTTGTAAAGTTGGCGCGGGAGTTTGAAGTCGGTTGTTTAAAAAGATTTTTTTATATTAAAATATTTGATTACCACGGGAACTCCTTAATTTTATGGGATAAAAAGCCTATGTCACTCTCCAGGGCCTCAACTATACCCATGCCAAAAATCACGTCGATCCGTTGCTCCGTTGCAGCGTGATTGAAGGGCAAACCAACAAACAAACACACTTTCGCATTTATAATATTAGTATGATACACATAATAAAGTTACATTCACTATTACTTACAATGTTGCATCGGTGGCATTTTAATTTTTAAGCTCTACCATTGCATTGAATCAATTATGTTTCAAAAAGCCCATAAGTCCACATAATTAAACGTAATTCCACAGACAGTAATACAAAACTTTGTTATTAAATAACCGAACACGTTAAATTATGGACCGACAACTAATTCGGTCAATTGAACACAAAGTTTCCTGCAGTATGTCACGATTATCGACGCTAAATAATTAGCAGAGTCTGTAAATCAGCCGCTCTATGTCATCTGTTATCAAAGAGTCACTGTAATGGTCAGGGGTTAGCAATGCGGGTTAGTATGAGATTTTACATCTCATCAACGTTAATAGAAATCGAGCGTCAAAACATCTATACGAATATTATAAATGCGAAAGTTTGCATGGATGGATGGATGGATGTTTGTTACGCAATCTCGCCAGAACGGCTGAACGGATGTAGATGAAATTTGACACAGAGAAAGAGTGTAATCCGGAACAACATATATGCTTTTTTATCCCGGAAAAAGTGAATGAGTTCCCGCGGGAACCAAAAAACCTCAAACCACGCGGACTAAGTCGCGGGCATCAGCTAGTAAGACCATTAATGACTTAATTGAATACTATCGATTAGTTACCGATTAATTTCGTCGGTAGTGAAGGAGGTAGGGAATAACTTGGGCTTTAAGTCAAGGTTGTAAATCTACATTTTTAACACCAAAGTCACGGTAATATTATATAGATACCAATACTGTGCCAAAGTGTTTCGACGCTCCAATTCTATCAACGCTGGTGAACCTTGTTTTCATGCTATTACGAAGCGTCTTTTTGATTTATAATGTTCGTATGGAACCCAAAGATTCTTGCATAACCCATGTCACGATCGCCGCAAAATAATTAGCGGAGTCTATAAATCAGCTGATCTATGTCATCTGTTATCGAAGAGTCACTGGGTATGGGTCACTGGTCAGTTACAACGAGTAACACATCGCTTGTTTGATACACGATCGACCTTTCATTCGCAATTAATAGGCATGATGACCACCAACCCGCATTGGAGCAGCGTGGTGGGTCTAAGCTCTAATTCCCGCTCTCCTATGAGAGCGGAGGCCTGTGCCCAGCAGTGGGACGTTAATAGGCTGTAGTGATGAGGCATGATGACTGATTTTGAAAAATGGTCAGATTATGTTCGGAAGTATATACTATTTCGAAAAAATATCTTATTGCAGCAGAAAAATATGGTTTGGTAGATAAAATTGGCATTTGAAATTTAAATTTTAAAATTCACGCCAAAACGTTCGGCGGTGTCATGGCGTCGTTTGTGACGTCACTATTGTTTTTACCAATGTACTCTGTGCAGTGTGCAGTAAACAATAGAGTGATTGTCAAAGCTCGAAAACAAACAATTGTGACGTCATTCGCTTCTTGGTGTTTTATCCAATATGGCGGATTGCTGTATTTTATAGTTTTATATTATCAAAATAAATAGCAATCTCACTCGAAATCGAAAAATAAATACGTTTTTTATAATCCATGAATCCTATTTCATTAGATAAATTCATAATTTCATTGATTCTTGGTTACTGTCATCATGCCTATTCTCGTAAGTATTATGAACTCTTTCTTTTTTTAAACAGGCATTTTTCCATTCGTCCATGTATTTTTTTTGTTTGTTTCAGGCGCGTGTAGTATTTAATACCTATTACCTACCTATTTGTCCTGTACCACTCAAATAATAAATTAAGGAGGTCGGGAACCGGGGCACCCAGATTCCATTCTGATCCTGATTCTGGAGTTTACAGTAATATAACATTACTAGGTGATGCCCGCGGCTTCGTCCGCGTGGATTTCGGTTTTTTTGATTCCTGCGGGAACTTATGTCCGTCCCCGGAATATAAACTATTCCTACACCAAATTTCATCAAAATCGGCCGTGAAAGCGTAACAGACAGACTGACACACTTTCGCATTTATAATATACAAGTATATTGTCCTCACAGATAGATATCGTACGCTTTCAATTTATTTGTTGTTTAACAGCTACGAGACATAAATAAAATCAAGGAGTGCAGAAAGACAATCGAGGGGTTGAAATAAGTGTACTGTTTAGTAATATAATGTTTTATTTATTCAGAAAGACAGAGTAAAGTTTCTTCTTCGGCCGTAATACATAAACTACTTATTCAGTAGAAACATTAAACTTTCGAGAAAAACAGAGAAACGCTTCCGCTGCTGAAACATCCCCATGGCTTTATTAGCATAAAAGTGCCAGAGCACCCACTAGATATTTAAATAAATAAATCTTTTAATAAAATAAGCGTTACATTGTTGCAGACTTAAAAAGAAAAAGAAATATAAAACTCCGAAAAGGAAAAAGCAACAACACAATAGGTGGCAAACTCAGCCTAGTGCTGATTTTCAGTTTGCTCCTGACGAAAGTATTAAAAAATTAAGCGCGCCGCCCGACACGCTATAAAGTATCACAGATCAGCGATTTTTCAACTTCATCGATTCTGCATCGCATCACTGCGACATAATATTATTGCAATTTATTTATTTTTTGTTGTGGTTTGATTTAGAAGTAAAACACGGTTATACCACATCTGAAACAAACCCTCAAAAGTAACAATGATCTTAATATTACTATAATCACAAATATTATTTTTACTGGCTAAATTTAAAACATTCTTGTTGCGACAGTGTATTTTAGCTATTGGCTAAAATATATATAGAGATTGTACTAAATATCGTATGGTAAACTTGTATCGTACTCGTGAACTTGCTGGATCAGTTCCGAAAACTTCCTATTTGAACTTCTGATGGGCGATCAAATCCTGCCCTCCGATTTTGTAAGGAAATCGTAATCGTAATCGTTATAATTCGACCTGTTTAAGGAGTTCATAGATGCGTGCACGTCAAAAAGCATGTATGAACTCCTAAAACAGTTCGAGTAATACGTTTTAAGCTGTCAAATGATACCGATTTGCTTAGACAATTGGGCATTAGATCGCCGATGATAAGCTTATGTCGATTGTGTGCAGTGACAAAAAGTAGAATAATTAATTGCTGCTTTAAAGACAAAAGAACCGCGGCGCTGCAATTTATGTAAATAAGGTCTAGAGCAACTATTATTATCTAAAAACCTCGTTGATTTCAATGAAATGCCGCCTGAATATCATTTATTTTAATGTCTATTAAATTACTTATCTAGATTGACTTCTATTATACAACCTTTTTTGTAACTAAAAGGGAAAATATTGTTGAAATAAAGCATAAAGTAGGTAATATAATAATAGGTTTTAATAATCTAAGATAATAGTGAGTACCTACTAGACTAGCACTCTGCGAGATACGCTTTCTTATAATATGCTCGAAATTTGTAATTTGTTATTAAGCGAAAAGATTTGTACACCACACTGTGGTATAGTGAATACATTATACCTTCTGTAAAACTAACATCTTACCTAGTTACTGTATTCACAAATAAATAAAATTGATTTGATTTAAATATCCAGTTTATCCAGTCTGGTCTGGTATATTATACAGGGCATCACGATGTAATGTTAACGTTGTGGACAAACTATTATACACGATCTTGTACCTTGAACCAAGTTGCTTGCAACCCACTAGGTGGCGTCCGTTCTCCTAGTGGAGGGTACTATTTCTTTATTCCGTGGGGCGATCAGTCTATACTGCGCCCCTCAGTGCAATGGTACGATTCCCTATAAGACCCCAGCGTCCATAGGCGCTCGAAGCTATACAGTTGCAACCCACTCGTTTGTGCAATAGCAAAAACGAAAATCTTATACCATACCATGTCATGCTGGGTATGTTCCGAAATACACTGCAAGCACTGTAAGGTGTGACGTCAATTTAGTATACTGCGAAACCGTTCCTTTATAGTTAGCTACACTGGTCACTGTTTAAAACGGAAGGCAGTCAGCACTGAGAGCACCTTACCTCGAAAACGCCAGTGCTCACAGTACAAAAATGGCGACGATTTATGACGTCATATATTTCCCTAGGATACTGCGGCACTATACTGTCACTCCATAACGGAACGAATTTCTCCCCAGTAAGAGCACTGAACAGTGCTCTCAGTGTATATCGGAACATAGGGGCTATATCATGAGAGTTGACAGTGACACATTTAATATTAATAACTTAATATAAAAGTCATCGACACCACGTTAAAAAATGACACCGATGACGGAGTTACAGCAACTGCAACTTGCGGTTGCGAGAAAAGTGTAAAAATTACAAAATCATTCATTTGAGCGGAATGCTACCGTGATGCACCGCTAGAGAGACAGCATAAAAAATGATACTTGATACGATCACAACAAATTATATGAGGCGTCATGAGTGTCGCTACGATTTAGGTAAGTACTTCCAGAATTTGAGTAGCTAGTAATCACATCAATGGATAGCCAAAATAGCTTCCAATGCTGAGAAGCTCTCCATTTTGATTGGTAGGTAGCCCTAATTTGTAAAATCAGCATCTGCAAATAGACGGGCGGGTATAACAAGGATTAGCAAAGTTGGCTCGCCCGACTTCAACATAGTGTGTAGAAATCAAAATTATTTTTTACTTAACAGTGGCTTTGGAAGACGGTTTTTTGGAAAGAATTTTTATGATTGACTAAACTTATGGTATTTTTGCTGCGAAAATGGATTTTGGCCAATAGCAAAAGTGTATTTTCCAATCAGTGGTGATATTTTTTACATAATAACAATGTCATCGTAATTTAGGTCTATAAGTTGGCGGAAGGCTACAGTGCCCGTAACACAGGTTTTTTTAGTACGGGTGCTAAAGCACTCCCTCTGACCTCAAAAATCTTTATTGTTCACCTTTTCTATTGTTTGGTATTGCATTATATAATTATTAAGGTGCTAATTTTACCGTAAATCTTATAAACTTTAATTTAAGTAAATTATTGGCTGATAAGCTACTCAAAAATGACACTTTTATCAACTCATGAGGTATAATCATGCATCTGGCTGATTGACTATCGTCCGGTTTCTGAATTGATATTGTTTAAGGTTTGAGAATTGGAACTTGCTGTTTTTGCAATTCAGAAACAAAAATTTGCTTAATTAGTCCTTAAGTAGTCTTTGAGACAGACTCAAAATGAAATTCTCAATTCAGTAATCGGCCGTATGTAATGGGCGCCTATTGGGTAATTGGTACCCGCTGTGATGGCATTTAGATAAAACTACGTGTAAAGCCTTTTAACAAATGACAACACAAGATAAAACCATACTGTTCCGTTCTGTTATCTGAACGGATAATTTGAAAAATGTTTGAGACCAGGAGATAATGACTATTTAAACTTTCAAAGCTGTTTAAATAGTGAAAGTTTAAATAGTCATTATATATATCAACTACAACTTAGGATCTTGAAAGCCATTGTGCCTTTAAATATTAAAATTCAAGCCATAACAAATGAAAAAATTATATATAAACACTGCAAGGTAATCAATATTCATGATAAGGTCAAATATCAGCTTCTAAAAGAACAAATCTTTAACTTAGATATACATAATATAGTTTCACATAAAATTCATACTCGTAAAGTATCTCAACAAAAGTTAATAACCGTGTCAGCTAAGAACAAATATGGTGAGCGCACTAGCGCATATATGATCCCTCGCTTAATAAATAGTCTAGATAGTAGTTTAAGAATTAAACTAACGAAAAATAATTTAAAATATAAGTTGAAATCGTATTTCTTATGCAAATTGTAGGTAGTTTTGTTTTGTTTTGTTTTTAGTTTTGTCATGTATTTATAGTAATTTGCTAGCTATATGTAGTTCAAGAAACTGGAAATATGTTGACGGAAGAGCACGCAATTTAAACCTACGTGGTTTTTCGCAGTGCTACCCACCAAAATTTGTAACGATTTTTATTTGATAATAAAAAAAAAATTGAGTTTAATTTCAATTAATTTGCTAATCTATTGCTGATGAGTCGTTATAATGGCACTTCAATTTGGTATAAATTAACAACTATTCGTTGAATGGCAAAGCTAAGCCGTTGGGCTAAATAAACGCCAGCTCTTTGGTCACCATGCCCATTAACGATCACTTGGACGGCGTGTATTTTTTGTAAATATAATAAGATTTTAATTTAGTTTTTAATTTATTTCTTAGTTTTACTATTCGCTAACATGTGCTTCAGAGAACGCCGCTAACTAAAACCTGAGCGAATTATTTTATCTGTCGTATAAAATAACTAGGACATCAATTAATTTCTACATAATATTTACAAACTAGCTGTTACGGCAATTGCACCAATTAATAATACCTACTCCAAGTAAGTACCTACTTAATTATTATGCGACCGAAAGTTTCTTATACGGTGTCACAACTCGTAACCACTGCTGCTAAATACATAATTAAAATTAATAATCAGAAGTGTTCATTAATCAAACATCGATGTAATTGTATATTGCAAAGGCATAGGCTTATGTTATGTTGTAGTAGGTATAACCTCTTACTAAACATGGTGAAACATTGTATAGAGTTTATTTGGTATAATTAATAAGTAAGTTTAGGCTTAACCAAACGAAGCTATTTGCTTCCTCGTTTCTTATTCGAAATTTTATATTGGTATCTCCAAATCAAGATTGAAGGGGCATCTAGGTATAGGCTAGCGCGCTCCCCCTTAGGCTGCATTACCTCTTACTAGCAAGTTTGATTGCAGCCTAGCACTTCTCTATAAATTAAAGAAAAAATCTTTATTGGTTAAGCTTATTGTAAGCTCTTCCTAACACTATTTTTCTTTCGTTCATAAACACTTTGATTGATTACAAATGCAATAAAATAAATAAAACTCATGTTACAATCCCACTTTGCATAATTATTTTACTGAATAGGATTTCTATTGAATAGTAAAGACACGGCGAACGAATTGCCCATAAACCTACTTTAACAGACTACGTAAAGTCTATATCATTAAACGGACCACCCATTATGCAATTTCGAGGAAAAGCAATGCCCAAAGACTGAGAAACGTAATAATTTACGCAATGCAATGGGTCTGGCTATCAATTTTAGTTAAATGTGTCTAAATAATCTAGATTTTTTTTAAAGAATAGCTGTGTTTAATTTTTTTATTAAGCTATTGCATAGCTTCTATCACGGGCCTTGGGCGTGGAGACCGAATCCAGAAATTCCGTAACGAAAAAAAACCTAACACTTTTGTTCCTATGACTACTTGTGTTGTTGACTTCAACTTGTTGAAAATAAAAATACAATTTTTATGAAAAGATGATTTTGGCTATAGCAACCAAAATCATCTTTTCATAAAAATATTTCGCCTTTATATTTTCAACAACTTGAAGTCAACAACACAAGTAGTCATAACAATTTGATAAAAAATGCTATGTTTTTGTTGGAATGGTGATTGTCATAACCTGACCAAGTGCAGTTGTATTTCTTTCTTTAAAATTTATAAGATTGAGTTTTCTAAAATCCTTTCTGTCTTTTTACGACACAATAACTATCTGGTTACCAAATTTTAGTCCAAATCGTCCTGTACTTGAGCTGTGCGATGATAGCACAGTCGGTAACCGTTTCCTCTTATTATAAAATTTAGATCCACCGTGTCATCATGCAAAAAATCTCCTTTCTTATAGGTTGCCTGGAAGAGATCACTCATGATAAGGCCGCCGTAACAAGTTGTAAATTTTGTCACGATTCGTGTTACCTCTTTTCTGTTACTTGTTTGTATTTATAATAAAGTGGTTTTACTAACTTACTTACTTACTTAGATGATTAATGTTTTTTATAATTTTATCATTCATTTTAAAAACCGAATTAATCATTAGTAATCACCTTCTTATTCATTAATAGTCCATGCTTAGCAACCACATCTTACTAAAATTATAAATGCGAAAGTTTGGATGGATGGATGTATGGATGTTTGTTACTCAATCACGCCCCAACGGCTGAACGGATCTGTCTGAAATTTGGCACATAGGCTACTTTTTATCCCGGAAAATGTAGGAGTTCCCGCAGGAACCACAAAACCTTGATCCACGCTGACAAAGTCGCGGGTATTTGCTAGTCTGAAATAATTGTCAGCAATATTCACAGCAATTTTATAGCTCGTCTATAGGAGCTTGAAGAAAGTAAATAGACCAATGAAACGAGAAACGATCCGTTCCGTATATTATTAGGGTGTGTCCACATTGTATCCGCTCGATCGGAGAATCAATTGCTCTGAGCTATTTCTGTTACCCTTTGAAATATATATTGTATCTTTGTTTAATAGAATTAAAATACAATACATTGCATAAGTGTGGTGTGTTGTTTCCTGCCATCTAGGACAGCGGTAGGTACTCTTCGTGCTTCTAAATATACTTAAGTAGATTATGTATTGTTCCTTATTTGATGCTGGATCATTGATGTAGAATTTTAGTGGTTAAACAAATATAGGAATTTATTAGTTTTAAAGAATAGACAAACACAAAACATACTTTAAACCGTATTTCCATACTATAACGCATTCCTCCATACGCATCTTTTATAAATATTAATAAAGCTTCATTTTCATAATAATTAACTAAACTTTACTTTTATTGGCTGGACTGTTATTTTACCTGGTCGTAAGGTCGGTCGTCGGAGTCTGTGGATGATAGCATAGCATAAGCTGGCATTGCAGATTTTACCTATAGCCTATTATAAACCTACCTTACCTAGAAACCTTACCTTATTTTACCTATAAACAACAATAAAATTAACTTATACCTAAATTTAAACCATTTTTTAAACCCATAAACCTATAAGCGGTTTCTACGTGACATTGTACCAGAACGCTTTTGCTAGGCTTTGTCAATACGATAGCAATTAGCCATGGCCAAAGCCTCTCACCATGGGATAAGCCAATTTAGAAATTAATAAATTACCGAATTGGCCCTGCCGGGAATCGAACCCGGGACCTCCCACTTATAAGACCACAGCGCCCACCACTGCGCCAGGGAGGTCGTCAAATGTTCTCAAAGGTGCATGAAGTCTGCCAATCTGCATTTTGCCAGCATGGTGAGGCTAAATCTATGGCCGGTTATGGCCAAATCCTTCACATATCCTAGAGGAGATGCTCAGTAGTAAGACTTCACGGTAATCATGACGTATTTCTAAACATTAATGTAATGGAAATCTGCTGTTCTTTAATACTAAGACATCGTATGCGTCCTACGTATCCACAATTATTATAATATAACATACTCAGAGTTCACACTGCATCTATTGCATACAAAAAAGTATAGAGTATCTACTCAAAATTCAAATAACACCATCAATATACGTCTAACTTATGAGGCTTGTCTTGATAGATTGTGCAATCCACATAAAAACTCCAATCAAAATCCTTTTGATCCCAATGTTTGTGATAGTAATCTGCTTGTTGAAAAAAGTGGAGGATTGTTTGAAAACCGAGCGTACATGATATTATACACATTACAAACTGAGTGTGTGTCTATCTTTACGCCGTTAAATCCTGATCTATTTCGGAGCAATAGTTCAAAGTTATTTCGGGATATTCGGGCTTTTGTAGACAGCTTATATCCGGGATGTTTGATAGTAGAGCATTTGTTTTGGGCATATTTATATATTGACGACCTCCTTAGTGCAGTGGTGGTGGCACGTGTATGCCGGTAGGGTGGTAACTAGCCACGGCCGATGCCTCCCACCAGGCCAGACTAGGGAAAATTAAGAAATTATAAATTCCTAAATTGATCCTGCCGGGAATCGAACCTGGGACCTCACATCGCTCAACAATGCGCCAGGGAGGTTGTCAAAAGGTAGTATGTAGTATGTCATTCAAAGATGCAATTAGGTTTTAACCTTTGCAAAATACGTGTTACTGTAAATTACTTCGTTGGAACATGTGGGAGTAAAACATAAACCATTCGCCCGGATGCAACAAATGTGTGGAAATCGATGCCTATTTTAGATTTTCTCACGCAATCCCAATGCTCTAATCAATACTAACGACTTCATTTCCATAATAATATTCATAGAATTGTACATTATTATATACCTACCTATCACCGTAATATGGTCTCTTATTTTAATAAAACCTCAGTGCAGCAATAGGCAGCAATATAATGTAAAAAACTCTAGAAAATATAGTATTAAGGTATGTCCAAACATAAAGCGGCAATCGCTCTCGGATGGCGCGTGCCGAGTGCCGCGCTGCGGACGTCTGCCGCGCATTAGTAGTCTAGGCAATGGGGCGGTTTGTTGTATGGAGACCCCCGCATTAAATCCTCAGTTGTTGAAACTTGGCAGGGTTGTAGTATGGTATGAACCAATACTTACAAAAATATCCAACAAAAAATCCATCCGCAAGTTAGGTATTTATACCTAAAACTTAATATTTATGACTGAACATTTTGTCGATTTATTTTTAAAATAATAGTAGGTAGTATATTAAGACTCAACCCTGAAAAATAAAATGAAATAATCATGCAGAACATCGATATTTAAACCGATTTTATTATCAAACCTAAACTGCGTTTACGCGATAATGTACATTCCAGCTTTAACAATTAGGTATAGCATAAAAACCCTTACTTTCTTTATGACTTTTTATTGGATATTTATTATACACGTTTAGCTCATGATACTTTATCTTACTGTAAAGTTTCGTCGCCTGAGGAATTATTGTTGGGGTCGACTAGCTTTATTGCCTATAAACTATAGGTATTATATTATCAAATTCTTCTTCTTACTAGCGCGCAGCAGACTTGTGTCCTCAAACGCCGCGTGTTGCTGCCGCGCACTAGCCGCTCTGTGTTTGTCACACCTTAACGCGCTAAAACGGCAAAAAATACCTACATGCCATCAAGTTGTGACTATAGTTATTTGTTCAACAAGATGGCAAAGTTCGTTTTTTGTTAGTTGTGACAATAGTTATTTGTAAACCATATTTTCTCGCTGCGATGAGTAACAATGACTTTTGTTCACTGGTTTTAAGCATAAAATGAGCGCTTTTCGAGCTAGAGAGTTGAAAAATACCTAAGTATATGACATTTTGGTCCTCTCTAGAAACTGAGATTCGGCTAGTCTTTCTCTGTCTACGGGTTCGACCCACAATCTCAAGCGTGCGTAACTGACATTAAAAGCTATGTGTAAAGTTGTACTTGAAAACATTTTTACACAGTTTCACAAAAACAGAAATAAACAAGTTGACACAACATGAAGAACAAGTTAATATTTATTACTTAACAAGTATTCGAAACATTCCCTTTACGACAAGAAAACGTTCACATAATTTTAATCTTTTTTATTGAATCTCGCGAGTCACGAGGAATCTCAATTGTATGTGCACCGTTGATACACAAGAAATGCAATTTACCAACATAAACAGCTTATTTCAAAAGAGTTTTTAATATTTTTTTTATAAAAGTACCCATTAATCACTTTAAAATAGGTATTTTTTATCGTCCCTAAGAATTTTCAAAAAAATATGAACATGCTAAACACAGAATTATTCATGAACTAAGCGGCAATATAAAAAAAATATTTGTCACAATATATAAATTACAAGGTAGATGATTTGTGCTATTATATTATTTTGTAAAAAAAACGGTGTACCTTTGATATAATTAATCAATGAGGTACTTATCTACAATTAAATGCAGCACGGACCATAATGCACAAGACAAAGCGGTCATAGCTTCAACGTCGATATAAATTGTAAAACAATCAGGCAAAAGGTGAGACGGGAGATTAAAATTCTTTTCCGAGCAATTGTACCGTAAAGGAGCACCGCAAAAAGTTGGATGGAAGCCAACAGGTTTCCTCAGACGCAAGACAAATGGCTGGCTCGAATTTATTTATCGAGGGCAGTACTGATTTCCTCGTTTTAAATCAGAATCAACTTCAACTGGTGCGGTTGATGAAAAGAAAACGGAGAAATTGAACGTTTTCCTTTCTGAAAATTTCGTATTTCACAAATTGGCTACTGAACTGGTATAACTATGGATCAATAGGTCAACGGTCAAGGATAGGGCTGAATTACGAAAAGTCGTATGTTCAAATTCTTAATCTTTAAGGAAGTATACAGAATGTGGACTAATAGATTTGATGCCCGCGCATTCGTCCGCATTAATTAAGGTTGTTTGATTCCCGCTGGAACGGGATAAAATGCAGTCTATCTCTTAATTAAAAGACAGAGAAAAGTGGAAGAGGTTGGGGGAGGCCTATACCCGTAAAGGGACTCATTTCATAAGAAATCAAGCAACACTAACCATACTAACCTAGGAAATGAGGAAAATGTACCACTAACACATCTAACAATATTATTGTTGTATTTACTTACCGGATATATGTATTATTATATCTCCATGCCAAATTTCAGCCAAATCGGGTCAGTCATTGTAGCATGAACTAGTAACCAACATCCAAAATACAAAACAAACTTCCACATTTCTATCATGAGAAGGATAAAAAAAATCTTCATCGATATTTTTTTGTCGAATCCTTGTCTCTGAATATCAGTAACATTAATATAATGAAAGAATGTTCTCCCGACTAATTCGGCTACTGCGACATCTCCACATAGATCAACCGTTTGCGCGGGAGTTTGATTAATTCTTAAAACATAACAATAAATATAGTTTGCGCAAGTGTTGTCTATTCCCTCATCCCATACTCTAATAGACTGATTACAGCACGGTAGTCCGACATGACCAGAGATAAGTCAGGAGCACGACGGTTTTATGTGCTCCCTAGAGTTTGAGGCACGAGGATGAGGTGAAACATCGACCACCTGGAGATATCAGACATAGATTAACAAAGAGCATTTGGTAATCCATCTTCACTCGTCATTTACGGCGCGATCGATCAACAACAGCTTAACATAGGCATACGTTGCAGGGATATCCACAATTTACGGTATGTTCCATATTGTTTTAATCGACTTCCAAAAAGAGCTTCCTCCAAGTTCTCAATTCGGCGCGTAAGTTTCTCGTTTTCATAGTGGTTCTCAATTCAAATGTACTAGAACACTAAATTGCTTGATAAAGGCTTAAGAGATAGGTTAGAAATTATCAATTAGCCCTGCCGGGGCTAGAACGTGGGACCTACCAGTTATAAGTACACGGCGTTCACCACTGCTTTATGAGGAAGGTCGTCAATTAATGGTTGAAATGGTTGGTCGTCAAATGAGCGTCATGAAGATCTGAGATCATTAATGGCATTTCTAAACTCTTTCGTGACAATTTCATAAACTAATCACTATTATGAGTCAATTTAGAAAATCTAAATAAATAAAATCTTTGCTGCATAATTTATGCAAAGCTTGATAATTTAAACATGTTTTCCGTACTTGTAAAGTAATACGTCTAATCATTATTATGTTATCAGTAATGAATTTACTACAATACTTAATTGTTTTGTATAGTTCATATACAATTGAGGTTTCCGTGGACATATTATTGCAAAGGGTTATCTAAGGTCGAATAATAATATCTATTAAATCAAGTTTAAGTACTGTTTTAATATTGACAACGAGCAGTTGTCTGTTACTTTGACGACCTCCGTGGCGCAGTGTGTAGCGCTGTTGTCTTAACGTGCGGAGGTCCCGGGTTCGATCCCCGGCAGGGTCAATTTGAGGATTTATAATTTCTGAATTTTGGTCCCTCCCACCTGGTCTGGCCTGGTGGAAGGCTTTGGCCGTGGCTAGTTACCACCCTACCGGCAAAGACGTGCCGCCAAGCGATCTAGCGTTCCGGTACGATGCCGTGTAGAAACCGAATAGGGGTATGGGTTTAATATAACTGCCATGCCCCTAACATGTTAGCCCGCTACCATCTTAGATTGCATCATCACTTACCATCGGGTGAGATCGCAGTCAAGGGCTAACTTGTAGTGGATAAAAAAAACCGGCCAAGTGCGAGTCGGACTCGCGCACCGAGGGTTCCGTTCTCAAGAAGTAGGTATAATTACCTTTGTTAATGAACCGCAAAACTAACTTTGTTTGTAGAGGTTTACTGTTAATATCAAAAAATTACGTTTGTTGTATGGGAGCGCCCCTTTAATATTTACTTTATTGATATTTAATTATTTATTTTGAAAGGTAATATACAAGTTAATATTCTGTGAAAATTTGAACCGTCTACATGTTACCGTTTTTAATATTGAGCAAAAAAATACGAAAAAAACACGTTCATTGTATGGGGACCCCTCTTAATTTTAATTTTTAGTATTTGTTGTTATAGCGGCAACGGAAATACATCATTTGTCAAAATTTCAGCTTTCTAGCTATCACGGTCTATGAGATACAGCCTGGAGACAGACAGACAGACAGACAGACAGACAGACAGGCAGACAGCGGAGTCTTAGTAATAGGGTCCCGTTTTTACCCTTTGGGTACGGAACCCTAAAAACAGCTGTGATGACGGAAAGAGACACGCATCCTTTCGATTTGTAGCGATCACTTCCCAACACGGCACGGTATGATCACTTTACTTTTGCCTAGTGGGAGGTTTCGGCCTTAGCTATTTACCACTGAATAGGTTAACTACTCAAGCGGTTTAGCGTTCCTGTACGATGCCCTGTAGAAACCGATTGGGGATTGGTAACTTGGTATGGGTTTAATACTTTAACTACCATGCATAACAGGCTAGACCGGTACTATCTTCACTTACCATCAGGTGAGAATGCAGTCAAGGGCTAACTTGTAGTGGCTTAAAAAAAACCAAAATGTTCTGTATTACTTTCGGGTAGAATATTATGACCCACCTTGCGAAATCTAAGTGATGGTGTAACTGCATTAACATTTTGGATTATTCCTACATTGCTATTATCCACTTTTCCTAATATTTTTAGGAATTTATGTAGGTACGTGATCATACTAATATTATAATTAATGCGAAAGTGTGTGTTGTTTGTTGGTTTATTGGTTTGTTGGTTTGTCCTTCAATCACGCCGCAACAAACGGATTTTTAGCATGGATATATTTAAGGACCTAGAGAGTGACATAGGCTACTTTTTATCCCGATAAATTAAGGAGTTCTGGCGAGAATCAAAAAAACTTAAACTACGCGGACGAAGTACACTATAATTTAGACACCTCATAATATTTCAACCGCATGTTTGTTGAACATTCTACTCGCAACAAGTTCTTTTTAACCGACTTCAAAAAAAGGAGGAGATTCTCAATTCGACTGTTTTTTTATTTTTTTATGTTTGTTACCTCAAAACTTTTGAGTGGGTGGACCGATTTGGATGATTCTATTTTTATTTGAAAGGGCATACTTCCCAAGTGGTCCCATATAAATTTTATCGAAATCGGTCGAGCGGTTTATAAAATATCAACAATAAAATAAGTACTTTGTCAACCGACTTCAAAAAAAGGAGGAGGTTCTCAATTCGACTGTATTTTTTTTTAAATGTTTGTTACCTCAGAACTTTTGACTGGGTGGACCGATTTGGATGATTCTTTTTTTATTTGAAAGGACATACTTCCCATGTGGTCCTATATCAATTTTATCGAAATCGGTCGAGCAGTTTTTAAAATATCAACAATAAAATAAGTACTTTGTATAGCGTGTGGCGTGTGCTTGTTGTTGTAAAGTTGGCGCGGGAGTTTGAAGTCGGTTGTTTA
The DNA here is from genome assembly GCA_963932025.1 of Erebia epiphron. Taxonomy (NCBI): domain Eukaryota; kingdom Metazoa; phylum Arthropoda; class Insecta; order Lepidoptera; family Nymphalidae; genus Erebia; species Erebia epiphron. Next base: position 12,947,593 of record OZ009959.1, on the reverse strand, counting down.
AAAAGAATTTTTTATATGAAATTATCATACATCCTTTGTTCTATTAACATAGACAAAGGCATTGTTTAAGGCATCTGCGTGGTTGAGATAGTTGAGGCTTTGCTTACCTTAATTTACATGAATAGTTTATGAGAGGCTCATTTTAAAGGTAATTTTAACCGACTTCCAAAAAAGGAGGAGGCAAGTCTGATGCGTCAACTTTGCTTATCCTTGACTTTAACATAGTGGGTAGAATTCAAAATTATGTTGTACTTTATAGTGGCGTTGGAAGTCGTTTTTTTGGAAAGATTTTTTATATGTGTGTGTAGCGCAGTGGAACAATGAAGAAGACAGGTTTTGGATTCGATTCAAGGCTGTTAAAAAAGACTTGTGTCAAATATAAAGATACCCGTAATTCATAAGACTTTCATTCAACATTTTAACCCCCATTTAACCCGCTTTGCGGTGGATTTTCATCAAAATATAATTTCTTGGCTGATGCCTCCCCCCTTGATAAAACCTACCTTCCAAATTTCAAGTTAATAATTACATTAATATGTGTATTAAAGTTTACCAATGCCAACTATTCCCTTTACCATTTCACATTCTCTATTTTACCCTTAGACTTCCAAGGGGAACGACTTAAACGATTTTAAGGAGGGAACTAATAACCTAAATGCTGATTTTCATAATTGCTATCTTTAAAACAACCTCTTTGCCTCTTTTTATCTCTCTCTCTTGTATCTCTCGCTCTTTACTTAATGTCCCAAACGACGTTATCATAAAGTCCCGGTATAATGAATTCACTCCTCACACTCAATTTACATGAAGTGTTAGCAAAACGGCTTTCTTCAACGAGGTTTTCATATCCCACTTTTACTTCAGCACGGGGATTGCAAGATAATGCTCGTTATAAATTAGGTACTTAGAAGTTACACGTATCGCATACTTATTACTTACCTTAGATTTTATCTGCGCTGATATTCTAAACTAATACTAGTTTTTTTTTTACCCACCTTATCATAAGTTGTGCTAGCAAAGTCAAAACTTTTGACTTATGTGAGTTTGCTAGCACAGATGTATTTAGTTATTCACATCCCATGACCGGCTCACCACAGAGCACGAGTATCCATCGAGAATGAGAAGTATTCTAGGTTCAGGTTAGGACAACGTCTGCCTGCCACTTTTTTTTTTTTTATCCACTACAAGTTAGCCCTTGACTGCGATCTCACCTGATGGTTAGTGATGATGCAGTCTTAGATTGTAGTGGGCTAACCTGTTAGGGGATGGCAGTTATATTAAACCCATACCCCTATTCGGTTTCTACACGTACCGGATCGCTAAATCGCTTGGCGGCACGTCTTTGCCGGTAGGGTGGTAACTAGCCACGGCCGAAGCCTCCCACCAGGCTCCCACTAGTTGTAGTCAAAAGTCTCAGGCTGTCTTGCACAACTGCCGTAGTTTATTCAGTTAAATCTTGTGATGCTGTCACTTGCTGATAAGTTTATTCCGCGGTTGAAAACATACAGCATTATTAATTGCGTTATTCATTCACTTGGAAGGTTTCAAGGCATAATTTCATCGTTTAAGTCATTCCAGTAACCTAAACTACTAATGCTGGGTGTAGGTACCAATGAAAGTGCTTTCCAATAAATAATTCACTTGGCAAACCGCGTTCGATAAACCGCTATCGTGACTCAGCACTTATAGCTTATTCAGGGGTCTGGATGTAACACTTGAACTAAATATAACAGCAGAAATAGTTTTAGCATCAGGGTAATTTCATATTAAAATGGCAGGGACACCATTAAGTACTCTCGTTTCATAGTATCATAAGTTACCGCTCGTACCAGAGGAAACTAGAGAAAAACCTACCATCAATTTTGCTGGAAAATAAACCTTTATTTCGCAAGTTTCACTTCAATTTTTCAGTCGTCGTACATCACGTGTCAAAAAAGCGCCTTAAAATACGCATTAGTCTAGCATTGATAGGATAATCAACAGTCCTGGAAGATGCTTCCCGAAAAATTCGTTTCGTATTTATAATATTAATATGGATATGTAGGTAGGACACAAATAAAAAACATATTTTAACAAAGTGATTTTATTTTTGACAACATGTTAAATCAAAACGTAGGTGTTTGTCATAGGCATTGAAATACTAAAATTCTACATCAATGGCCAATATATAATATAGGCCAATGACGAGAACATAGACTTATTATATTACTAGATGATTCCCGCGACTTGGTCTGCGTGGATTCATGTTTTTGGATTCCCGCGGGAATTCTTCAATTTTCCGGGATACAAAATAGCCTATGTCCTTCCCCGGGATACAACCTATCCTTGTACCAAATTTCATCAAAATCGGTTGAACAGATACATTTTTTTGATTCCCGCAGGAACTCTTCAATTTTCCGGGATAAAAAGTAGCCTATGTCCTTCCCTGGGATGTAACCTATCTCTGTACCAAATTTCATCAAAATCAGTTGAGTAGTTGGGCCGTGAAAGCGTAGCAGACAGACAGACAGACAGACAGACAGACAGACAGACAGACAGACAGACACACTTTCGCATTTATAATATTAGTATGGATTAATTAGTATTTACTACCGAGACAGTATGCGAACATTGGCTTTTAAAGTTCGTAATTCGATCTAAAATTCGTTCATTATTTTATTGCATTTTGACGTTATTAGGCCAACTCTGTCATCGTGACGTCACAGCATGGTTAGGCTTATTTATTCAAACCCTCACCACCAGTATATTTTGGCCCGTAAATAATAAACAATACAACGATTACGCGGCTCTACGTTAGGCGGGCGGAATTTATAAACATTCCCGCGGTTTGATAATCTCATTAAACAGTTTACTGGTGTTTTTAACTGCCCGTTAAGAATTCACAACGAGCCTCTATTCGTCCTTAAAGAAGTATAAAAAGGAAGTTTATTTACAATGAAGTTTACGACTGTCCCTTCTCTGTTTTATATTTCAGACATTAATTAGAAGTTTTTATATTCAAATTTAATATGCCCATGAATTACAAACGCATCATCTTAAACAGATATAAAAAATAAGTTAATAAGGACAGTAGATAGATATAAATTAAGCAAATGCTACAAATATACCTAAGCACTAAAATCACATGAGAATAGTGCAGAAAATTGATTTTATTGGAATGCCTAACGTAGGTAAATGTAGTAAAGCTGAGCTATACACCCATTGTGGGTTGTGGACTTGAAGCATATTTTTAGCTTGAAGATTGCCTTTGTTTGTGACACCATCATTGAATAAACATATTTTCTTTCTTTCTTCGTAATAGCTATTTATGCAACTGTATCGTAATGAGGGTCATTTTAATTCGAGTGCCGTTTTTTGATACGAGGCTTGCCGAGTATCAAAATAGGATAGTACGAGAGTTAAAATGACTAATTACGTACAGTTGCATACAAGATTTTATCTACGACAAGGACGTCTTTATAATTTTTTACTTTATCAATTAATAAAAACCAAAAGTGCCAGAACCCAGAACCACTAAGCTATAGGTATCCTATTTATGAAGATAACCATATCGATACAGCTACGACTCATAACGATACAGCTCCCATACAACGAACTGTATCGTTATGAGAAGCAAACACGAAAGAGGGTTCAATTCGATATAGTTGTCAAATTCGAAATTGGAACTTTTCGATGCTGGAGTAGATAAATAGGTAAATAGCGACAAATCTTCATAAATATATTGGTTTGAATTTGTTAATAAATTATTATGTCACGTAAGCTTAAACGTTTGATAGACGTGTATTTGTATAATAATTTCGAAAGCATTGCATAATTTCACTGGTACGAGTACAAACGCGGATGTATCTATTCCACTTTTAATTAAAAATGAGACCGGACTCGGTGAATCAGCAAGAGTTATTAGCTCTTTCATTTCAAGTTTCCGCTCTAATATTTATTTAAGTTTTATAAAGTAGGTATATAAGTTGATTACGTCAGAATTAGGGTTTAGTTACACTTGAACATGAAACGTTCATTTTGGGCCTAATAAAAAGGCTAAGAGGGTAATGAAGAGAGCTAAAAATCATTGTCAGTTGCCAAATCAGAAATATAAGGAAGCCGTCGGAAAGCTCAAGTAACTAAAATGGCCGCCCTTGCGCATGCGTTGGTTTCTGTATTTTGTTTATAATTTAGTTGTATGTTTTGTGTGGCAATAAAGAATGAATCTTTCCATCCATCTAAAAGGCGGGTCCTAAGGTGCTGGAATGGCGGCCTCGTACCTTTAGACCGACGACATCAGACGTGTGGCAAGGATCCAGAATGCGGAAGACCACGGAATGTTAAAGTTACAATTAATAATGTCAAACAGTGGAAGTCTATCGGTTGAAAACGCCAACGAATATATTTACAAATAATACATAGGTATTTCAATTGCTATACTGCTTTGACAGTGTCCTTTATGTGTAAGTACCTACCATAAATGTTTAAAAACAGTTTTATAACTAAATTCTCGGAAGCGGTCGTGTCTAATCTGCTTTAAATTTAAAATTAGACCGTTCTCGGGAATCAGCGCAAGCAATTAGAATTTCATGTATTTCCGCTCTAGTATTTATTTAAATCTGGATTTCATTGATAGGGTCTTGTCACACTGGTAATTTCCTTACGTATTTACAGCTAGATAATTTATGTTCATGCGTGCAACGGATGCGGGCAGAGCTCGTTTCTTGTTGTAACCCTTCTAAAATGTTAACAGTCACAATATGTTGCCTCTCAGCAAGATGGAGCGACGAAATCTGGAAGTTGGCATCAAATGGATGCAAATAGTGAAGAACAGGCAACGCCGCGCTGACACATTCTAAAAAAGGGATATTATCTGTGATAAGCTGTGATATTACTGTCCAAAATTGGATACAAACTGGATGTTAAGGCGCAGCATACGTATTTCGTTTGAAATACGTATTATTGAACATCTATCTACTATTAAAATAACTTGACTTTGACTACCACAATATTATCATTAAATTATTATTTTATGAAATAAGCATTCCCTTCCTCTGCGGGCCGCCATTTCGCGGCGTCGGCAGGTCTGCGGAGGGTCGCGTGGGTGATCTCAAATTTCGCGGCCCGCAGCCGTCCGCGCAAATATAAATTTTTATAACTCGTTTTATGTGTACGGATATTTCATCACTACAGCCTATTAACGTTCCACTGCTGGGCACAGGCCTCCACTCTCATAGGAGAGCGGGAATTAGAGCTTAGACCCACCACGCTGCTCCAATGCGGGTTGGCGGGCTTTAACGATTATTATCATGTTAGTGATAATTACCGGGACCGACAGCTTAACGTGCTCTCCGAGGCACGGGGGTGAAACACCGCCAAGTTCCAACTACGGACTGGCACTGAGAATTTCTTAATTGAAAAACCCAATAACTAACTTTTTATGCCCGACCGGGAATCGAACCCAGGACCTCGTGATCCGCAGTCGACTATGCTAACCACTAGACCAACGAGGTATGGATATTTAACTGCACATATATGGAGCTACACCAACTACTGCGACATGATGAAACCTATTTTCAACAAGACGTAGGCGTTTTACGAGAGCGTTTTTTCCTTTACTAAGACTTAGGTATTTAGAACCTCGGAGTGCGTAACAATAACGATTAACAGAGGCTTATAGTATATTCACACGATCGCAAGTAAGTAATAATTTATAATACTTTTTTATTTTATTTACTACAAGTAAGCCCTTGACTGCGATCTCACCTGATGGTACCTAAATGGTGATGCAGTCTAAGATGGTAGCGGGCTAACCTGTTAGGGGCATGGCAGTTATATTTTACCCATATCCCTAATCGGTTTCTACACGGCATCATACCGGAACACTAAATCGCTTAGCGGCACGTCTTTGCCGGCAGGGTGGTAACCCTACCACCAAAAAATTCCTACAGACTATCAGAATATCGAGGCGTTCGCATCGGTTTCTTGCGTAGTAGATAGTTCAACAATCATCTTGCAGGATACACGTTCACTAGTCGCAAGTATGAAATGGCCTTTTAAAAAAAACGATGCTAAACCAGTAGCTCAAAATAATTTTTCAATACAGTTGTCAAACATGGCGCACTTTCAGAGGCTGTAGTTATGATTCGAAAATTGAATCTTTCGCATAGGCATCTTACTTTTACACGGTCGTGACTTACTTTTACAAGCTCGACACTTACTTTTGCAGTTTAGTTTTAAATTTTCCAAGTCAATTAAAAAAGTTTATTAGCAAGGAGTTTTCATACATAGAATATAATCGGATAGGCTTTTTACGAGGAAAAATGAATGAATCCGTACGTTTTAGCATTGAATTTCCAAAATTCTTTTAAATGGTTGTTGATTATATTTAATTACCAGTTTTAATTTAATTATTTTCAACATTTGACAAAAATCGAATAGGCTGTATACCCGTAGGTACGAACCCGTAGCCTAGTTTCGTTGAAAAAAAAAATATGTCCAGGTGTAAATACGCGCCATTTGCTGAATTTTTTTATGTGATAAATTGATTATATTATTTATTATGTTATATTGATTTTTTATTAATTTTTTATGTGATAAATTGATTATATTTTCAACTGTATTGAAAAATTCTTTTAAATGGTTGTTGATTATATTTAATTACCAGTTTTAATTTAATTATTTTCAACATTTAACAAAAATCGAATAGGCTGTACACGCGTAGGTACGAACCCGTAGCCTAGTTTCGTTGAAAAAAAAAATATGTCCAGGTGCAAATACGCGCCATTTGCTGAAATTTTTTATTTTTTATGTGATAAATTGATTATATTTTTGTACTATTTCCCACAACTGTATTGAAAAACGTCGTGTGATACACGGGTGTGAAGGTTATTGCAAACTCGTGACATTAAAAACCCTCACCTTCGGCTCGGGCTTATTCATGACAGCTCGTTTGCAATAACCTACTTTCCACCCTTGTATCACAATATACTATTGATATTCGTACTGTCTGAAATTAAACTGGTTAGGTTCCATTTTCGGCACTAGCAGCTGATGTATTTAGTGGGAACTTTAAAAGCTTTTATTTATATCAATAAACCTAATTAAAAATGACAACATTTCTATACGCGGTGTTAGCTCACGTATTTTTTTAATGCATAGGTATTTTCTATTTTTGCTTTACATTCCAGACTTAGCTTTTAGTACTTTCTCGGTGAACAGTGTATCGACCAGGGACGTTGTTTGAATTATTTATTGCAATCGCTAAGCCATTTAATCGCCAGCTATTGTATATTTTTGCTACGTACAGTGGCATTTGTGTCTAACTACAGTACGCGCGCGAGTTGAATGCAGAGTAAATGTATTGTGTCGCCATTCATTTACTCTGCATTCAACTCGTGCGCGAACTATACCTACGTACATCTGATAGTAATCGTTACAAAAACCTTAGTTTATTCTCTTAGTCGAGTCGTATGCGGAAGCTGACGTGGGGCCCCACCGTATTATTATTCCAAGGAATCTCCTACCAATATGTGATTAATGGAAAGGGAACTCTCAGTAATGAGGAATACGACGCAAAGAGAGAAAGTACGTACTCGATAGTCATCACAATTGAAATGCTTGGAAACCAAAGCAAAAAACGCAAATTTACATCCATTGAAAATATCACATTAAAGCTATGATCAATCGGAATAATAATTGAACACACCAGAGCAACAGCAAAGTTTACTTTCCTTTGTTGAATTGAATGTATGACGATATAATAATGTCCTCCCGACCGAATTTCGGCCACGGCGGCCTATCTTCAAGCCCAGAGAGATTAGCAATCTGCGCGGGAGATATAATAGTGCACGAGTGTGTGCACATACACAGGTGCACTCTCTGTTCATTTACACTCATAGTCCGTTGAGACGGAAAATCCGACACGACCGGAAAGAAATCAGGCGCAGGACAACGGCTTTACGTGCTCTCTGAGGCACGGGGGTGAAACACCGCCAATTTCCTAATTCCGGGCTAGTGCAGAGAACTCCGGGCTAGTCAGAAAAACCCAACGCTTGTTATAGACCAACGAGGCAGTCGATGACGATATAGCGTCAACATGGCGCAAGTAGATGTCTCCTAGCTACTGTACGGTTGCTACACTGTGGTAAAAGCCCTAGGTACAATAAACATATTTCTGAAATGGCCACTCAACTTAATCCCTAGACAAAACAAACCCTATTTCCTTTCCGACGAAAATAAGTAAGCAAAACATAAAAACAACTGATACAACCTAAATTTCAATTCCCTAAAGCGCAAACCACAGCATCATTCTGAAAATGCCGACTAACTCCGTATAATATCTTAAAGATTCCCGGGTAAAATGGCCTTTATTGCCTTCTAAAAAAAAGGTAAACAACTGTTAGTTACATTTATATTCCGCAAAGCGAAATGGCGCTTAAGGCAAGAACATCAGGCCCAAATGCGCCAATAACCCGCACCTCCCAATAGATAAAATTTTACAACATCGTCTCTTCGGTCCCGATTGGTTTTTTTTTTAAATTCACGCTTTTTTTTCACGTCGTCGTACCAATTTCCTCCATAGTTTTAACTGAACCTGTATATGTACCTGTATTTTTTGTAGCCTTATTGTATGCGTATAATGCCTATAATGATAATATGGCGGTAGTGACTCATGGACACATCCTTAAATAAATACAAGTTTGTCTCTCTGTTACTTTTTTATTAGGTACTTTCCATTTGTTTGTCGAAATTTAGTACTGAGTTAGGTTGTATCCTTAGCGCGTTTTTACTTTACTTTTTTGTCCTGGAAAATCAGAGCGTTCGTCCGCATCAATGAATGCTTTTAAAACTCTCTTGGAAACTTTTTAACACGTTTTTTTAGCTATCACTATTTAACCATGCATGTAAAACAAAATATTATCGGTCGTAAAGATTTCCAACTTTGCAATAATATGTAAGTACCTACTAAGTACCGGTCTTAATTTCAATACTTTCGTTCCATCGAGTTGATGTAATAATGGGACCAGGAGGTGGATAAATAGTTATAAAAACCGGGCAAGTGCGAGTCGGACTCGCGCACGAAGGGTTCCGTACCATTATTAATAAATAATTACCTTTTCATCCCACCATCTCGGAAAGAGTATTTTTAAGCTTCGATATCTGATTGCAAAAGCCGTAATTATCCTCTTGAGGATAAAGTAAATTGAATTTAGAACATCGTGTGCACGTTAGTAAATATCCCTCGTCTATGAAGTTTGTGAATTCAAAACATCAATAAAACCTATTTACTTCTACCTCTATGGTGCCGAATTTCCATACAACCGTTTTTAATTTGTTAAAACCTCACACTCATAACCTCTTTGGTATACTTTTTGTGATTTTTTTATTTGCTTTTCGCGCACCATTTTCTTTTACGTCATATTGTTTAAAATTAAAACCTTCGATTAAAAACAAGAAAATTGAAAATAAGTTAAAAACCTAAAATGAGTGATTCTAGTGACGAAGAAGTTAATTTGACGCCAACAGAATTGACTGAAACTGTTAAAAATGCGGAAATGAGCTTTCTCCCTCAACAATCACATGAGAAGTATTTAATTTCCTCGCTGAGGTGGGATGAAAAGTTACGTGTTGCACTCGAGTGAAAAGATTTTTCACCTCGTGCTCTTTTGATTCCCTCGCTGACGCTCAGGATTCTAATTTTTGAACCACTCGCTGCGCTCGTGATTCAATTTTAGAATCCTTCGCTTGCTCGGTCATCAAAATTGAGCACGCGGTTAAAAAACAACTTTTCACTCTTGTATAACAAATAACTATTGTCAATGAACCGCAAGACTAACTTTGTTTGTAGAGGTTTATTGTTAATATCAAAAAAAACTATGCTAGTTAGAGCATTGACTATAGTTTTCCTGTAAAGTATACGTAAATTCCTATTGACCATAATTATTTAAAAAATTTCGATTGGTAAACTCCGGAGATAAGGGGGGGGGGGGGGGGGGACAGTATTTTTTTAGACATTTTCCCCGATAAATCAAAAACTATCATAACTAAAAATAATTAAAAATCTGTTTTAGAATGTACAAAGTATAAACCCTTTCATATGATACCCCACACAGTACAGTTATCTCACTTTTAAATTTCAACCCTCAGATTTTCCCCCCTTTTTAAATAAGAACAAAAATAATTTCCAATTTTTTTTAATTTCAGTGTCTTTGGGCCACTAATATACACAACTATTCCAAATTTCATGTCGATAGCTTCGGTAGTTACTGAAATAATCGAGTGTGACGGACGGACAGACGGACAGACAGACGGAGAAAGTCGCACCATAAGGGTTCCATTTTACCATTTTGGTACGGAAGCCTAAAAATTGTTATAAGAGCAGCAAAAGAAGAAGCAATTGGGACTCAAATACTAATACGAAATTGAGAGTCACGTGAATTCCATACTCCGCGAACGTTTTTGCGGTTGACTATCTGTGGGTTGGCCGTACAGTATATTAATTTGTACTTACATAAAACTATATGATTTGTCCCAAGAATCCCGCGGGAATTCGTTGATTTTCCGGGATAAAAAGTCTATGTCCTTCCAAATTTTATCAAGATCGGTTGACTGATACACTTTCGCATTTATAATATTAGTATGGATATGCCAACGTCTTTCCTCGCGTGGAAGCAGTACGCGGTAGCAAAGCGCGCCGCTCTCCGTCGCGGAGAGCGTCGCAGTATGAGATTCGCCTAAAAAGCCTTAGCGTACTACAATTTTAAGATCATCTCAGTGATTCCCTTACATCACCGTTTATAGCACAACAAACATTGGTTACCTAGCACGCTATTACACTGAACGAGATAACCCGAATACCGGGCGGCGTGCAACTTTATATGGATATTTATGACCATGCCTTTACGTTACGACCCAGTTCATGTGCTCACCTTGTTTGGAGGAAATTTTGGACTAAATTTTCATACTCAACTCGCACATTCTTTACGGAGTTTTCAATAATAGACGTGGATTTGGGAGTGTTTGAATATTAAAAGATTATGCCCGCGTGGATTTAGGTTTCAAAAATCCCAGGATTTTCCAGGATGACAAATATAGCCTGTAACTCTCTCTAGGTCGTTTCTTGTTTTTACCAGGCTTATGCATCCGTTGCATCGATGTATAAACCACTACACAAACAGCACTTCCACCCATTGCCGGCTTACTGCTGAACACGAGTCTCCTCTCAGAATTACAAGTGTTTGGTCAAAGTTCACCACGCTGGCTAAGAGCGAAGACAGACTTCAGACACCTTTGAGAACATTATGAAGGACTCTCAGGCATGCAGGTTGCCTCACGATGCGATGTACTCCAGCAAGAGATATTATTGATTTCTTAAAACGCACATAGCTCCGAAAAGTTAGAAGTACCTGCCCGGAGATCGAAACCCCGATCAATAACTAGGCTATCACCGCATCGACAACAAAGAAACAAACTTTTTCATTTTATTATGTTATACTACGGGTATGGAAATTGTAAGCTTTTTGGATAATTGTGACCCAATCCTAAGTAAAGCTGGATTAAATACTTTTAATAAATTAGTTCAAATTGAATTGTGGAATTGTTATTATAATTTGACATAAATCAGTTTTGTACCTTCATAAACTAGGTACCTACTTCACAATTTCAATTTACATTCAAGGGAAGCTGGAAGAAATTTCTATATGAGAGATAAGTTTACCTTTGTCCACTTACTTATTTCTGTGTTAGTTAATATAAGACGTATTTTGTAAAAAAAGAAAAATCTTAAAAATAAATAAATCAAATTAAATAACTAATATTTATGTTCCCTTTACTAACCTTCCTTTGCCTTTGCATACATTGAGTTAAATTGTTGATTGAAGTCTCTTTATATTTTTATCATATGTATGTGCATTAAAGTCTTTCTATCTGTCTATTTATCTATCTTCTTTGTTACACTTTTAAAACTTGCTTTACGAAACGTAAGCCCAAATCTTTACACTAAAAGAAAAGTATTTCTACAAGTTTTTCACTATTTCTTTAGAGCTTTACCGAAAGCTGGTGACGCAATATACTGAGACACGAGTATCAAATTAAAATCTAGCTTAGTACCCCGGTTTCAAGAAGTAAAGGTCTTGCCACACAAAATTTTTAAGTGAAACATCTTTAGAATCGTTGTGATTTGAAAATTCGATGAAACGAAAAAGCGACCCTAATAAAAAGAGACAAACAAATTCATAATAAGATTATAATAGAATACAAGATATAGTATACAAGTTATATTTATCTCATTATCTCGTAGGCTACTTTTCTGAAGTTTCAGTTCTGCCGTGTGTTAATTGCACACACACTTCTTTTTAAATTAATAATTATGTGATCGTTAATTAGTCATTTAAAGTTTGCAGTTGCAAACCTTACTGATCATACTGACTATTTTAGTCTAGGATAGGATAAAAATAGCACAGCATGGATGGGTATCCATTATATCCAGTATTAGTTAACAATTCTCGGCAGCATCGATGGCTAGTCCACCAGCGCATCGAGTAGCTTCAAGTCTTATTATGGTTTGTATAATCGACTGTATGTAAGTTGAACCAAACTGGCGGTCGTCTGAGCAGGTACATTGTACTACCGAGCGAAGCATGCGCGTGTAGCGAAGAGTATGGGCTCGCGGCGCACCTCATGCTGTACTTCGTTACACCTGAAATGTGTTTCTGCGCAGAGTTCAAATTACGCCGCGGCCTTATACCTACGATTCCATAGTTAGTTATAGTTATACGTAAAAAATTTGCAAACATAATTATTTTTTCTAATCATATAACAGTTTGGGAAAGCTAAGCTAGCAGGTAGGCTCCATATTTTCTAAGAAATTAAATTAATGATATCACTTTTCATAAAAAAATTAGCTTATCCGTAGCTCCGTTTCTTGGTAAAAGAAATACATAGCAACAAACGCACATTCACGTTGATATTATCAGTATGGATTTCAATAAAATAATCTCCTCTGCCTCGTTGGTCTAGTGGTTGGCATAGTCGACTGCGGATCACGATGTCCTGGGTTCGATTCCCGGTCGGGCATAAAAGTTAGGTATTGGGTAATTCAATTAAGAAATTCTCAGTGCCAGCCCGGAGTTGGAAGTTGGGCGGTGTTTCACCCCCGTGCTTCGGAGAGCACGTTAAGCCGTCGGTCCCGGTTATTATCACTAACATGATAATAGTCGTTAAAGCCCGCCAACCCGCATTGGAGCAGCGTGGTGGGTCTAAGCTCTAATTCCCGCTCTCCTATGAGAGTGGAGGCCTGTGCCCAGCAGTGGGACGTTAGTAGGCTGTAGTGATGAAGTATAAATAGTTGCCCTGACGTCGGAAAGCATTAAATAAAACATACCTTGTTGGAATCTAGAGAAACTATAACATTATATCCATATTTCTTTAGTAGCTCATAGATGCATGTGTGGTGATACCTTAACGACTGGGAAAGCATGTTAGGGCCTTGTTTGGCAAAATGAATTCGTAAGCCGCGCAAGCAGGTTCAATGCCGACTCTCTACTTAAAGGCTTTATTTATTGGGACATAAAAGTCCACGTACGCTTACGCTATTTAGCATTCTTATTTAATCTACAAAAACCTTTGATGTACATTTCTTTCCGTATAGAAGAATTTATTTGACTGTGCAGTTCTACCCATATTTGTAATCCATATTGTAAATAAGAAAGTAACTCTGGCTGTTTCTGTGTTACGAAATCACGTCCAAATTACTGAACCTATTTAAATTAAATTTGGTACAGAGACAGTCTAGAGCCTGAGAAAGGCCATAGGCTACTTTTTAATCTGAAAAAAGGGCTGAAAGGGGTTGAAATAGGGAATGAAAGTATGTATGGAAATTACGTCATTTTTAGGGTTCCGTAGCCAAATTTGGCAAAAACGGAACCCTTATAGATTCGTCATGTCTGTCTGTCTGTCTGTCTGTCTGTCTGTCTGTCTGTCTGTCTGTCTGTCTGTCTGTCTGTCTGTCTGTCCGTCCGTATGTCACAGCCACTTTTTTCCGAAACTATAAGAGCTATACTGTTGAAACTTGGTAAGTAGATGTATTCTGTAAACCGCATTAAGATTTTTTTACAAAAATAGAAAAAAAACAATAAATTTTGGGGTTCCCCATACTTAGAACTGAAACTCAAAAATTTTTTTTTCATCTAACCCATAGGTGTGGGGTATCTATGGATAGGTCTTCAAAAATGATATTGAGGTTTGTAATATCATTTTTTTCTAAACTGAATAGTTTGCGCGAGAGACACTTCCAAAGTGGTAAAATGTGTGTCCCCCCCCCCCGTAACTTCTAAAATAAGAGAATGATAAAACTAAAAAAAATATATGTTGTACATTACCATGCAAACTACCACCGAAAATTGGTTTGAACGAGATCAAGTAAGTAGTTTTTTTTTTATACGTCATTAATCGTAAATCGCAATTTACCTTTCATTCAATCAACTCAAATATTTAAAAAAAAACATTTAATTTAGAACTTACTACAGGTTTGTACGGAACCCTCGGTGCGCGAGTCCGACTCGCACTTGGCCGGTTTTTAAAGATAGAAGCCTGAAACTTATTTTTTAGGCTTTTTATTATATAATAAATACGACAATCAAAATTTGTAAAAAAAAATCCCTAAATGGGGTAAAAATAGGGGACGAAAATTTTTGTGTGATGACGTCGACAAAAAAGCTTACGGCGTAGAAAATAAAAAAATAGAAGAAAATACAGAGAATTACGAAGTCATTACAAAATGTGAAACTGTAGATACATATATACCATTTCTCGTATTCGTATAATTGATACATTTATCAAAGCTGCCGACTGTTAAATCACGAAAAATTAGAAGAAATTAAAAACAAAATTATCGCAAAAAAAAAAAATACCAACCTAAAAAATAAAATATAGAGGAATAAACAGAAATACCTAATATTAAAGATTGAGTAAAATTGAAAGTCTATGGATCCATAAAATCAAATTACCTATCCCCTCGGAATTCTATTATAAAACCTTTTATTCGCCTCGTTTACCTTTTTTCCTTCTTGGTTGGATAAAGTTGATCAAATTATTTTCTTTGTTCTAGATCTATTCAAAACCCCCAATAGAACCGTCGGTCAGATGACCCGTGTTCTCTAAACCACTGTTTTCGTCGTTGAATTCGCTGTTAAAAACATCTAGATTCTAGGTATACTAATATTATAAATGCGAAAGTTTAGATGAATGAATGGATGGATGTTTGTTACTCAATCACGCCAGAACGGCTATACGGATCTACATGAAATTTCGCACAGAAATAGATTATGGTCTGGATTAGTAACATAGGCAATTCTTTATCCCAGAAAATTAATGAGTTGTCCCGGTAACCAAAAAACCTCAATCCCCGCGGACAAAGTCGCGGGCATCAGCTAGTAATGATAATAATAATTAATAATTGTTTACTAGATGATGCCCGCGAAAGCGTAACAGGCAAACAGACACACACACTTTCGCATTTATAATATTAGAATGGATTACGTACGTCAGCGCTGAAAGTTAAAACAACAGATACACGTTAGTCACTACACCACATACTCGAATCCAAAATGATGATTATTAGAAAAATGATTATTTAAATGGCGAATAAAACATGTTAATAAGAATAAAGTTCCAATAATTACATGTAGACCATGGAATCCTGTTGTAATAAAAAAAGTTGATCTCGTAACATACAGAAGGGAGTCTTTGGGGGTGGGTATCTTCGAAGTTTCGTCTTCTCCATTTCCAATTGTTTAAATAATACTATGCTCGACTCACGTAATATCGTTGTAATGAAAATAACAGGAAATTACGCGAAGTGATTTAGTTTAACAGCGATGAAACGGTATTAAGAGCTTTAAGTAATTTTCGATAATTTAATTAACTTTTACGCACTTCACGTTGTCATTCAATTAGCTACTAATTTTATGGATCACCATTAACGCTTTATTGAATACGTTTTCGCAACACGGGGAAAATCTTTTATGCGTTTATTCATTGTAAGTTTTGTTAAGCCTCTCGTCTGTCGTAATTCCCCAATTAGTCACGTTCTTCTTGGCATAGTTAATTCTTCGATAATGACATCGTACACATTCATAATTATTACTAACTAAACATAATTTTCAAGATATGTATCCCAATAAATGTCTACGTGTAATCATACTAATATTATAAATGCGAAAGTGTTTGTTTGTTGATTTGTTGGTTTGTTGGATTGTTAGCTTGTTGGATTGTTGGTTTGTTGGTATGTTGGTTTTTTGGTTTGTCCTTCAATCACGCAACGGAGCAACGGATTGACGTGATTTTTCGCATGGGAATAGTTGAGGACCTGGAGAGTGACTTAAGCTAAGCTTTTTATCCCGGAAAATTAGGGAGTTCCCGCGGGAATCAAAAAAAGTTAAACCACGCGGACGAAGTCGCGGGCATCAGCTAGTAAATTATAATGTTTGTATTACATTGGTGGTTTACATACATTTTTATCTCTCTCTCATATTACTCTTCTTCATAATTTCTATTTTGGCTGACTTGTTATACGATTGCTCATATTATTATTGTAGCATTACGTTACGTTCAAATGATACAAGTGAGTATCCAGCTGTATATAATGTAGAAAACTAGTTCCTTGTCAATAAAAGTGAAAAAAGCGGAACGAAAATTGGCTCCAATTTTTCCAAATGGGTGTAGACGTGGTTAGGAGAAGCCGATAACAGTAAAAAGTTCGAAAGCCACCGAATTCCACTGCGGAACGGAAATATCAACAATTTGCGCGACAACGTGAATAAAATTTTTGTTATCTGTAAACACAAACGCGGATGGCGTTAAATGTCTAACGCAATTTGAGCTTGCACTACCTCAAGTGGTTTCAGACCTCATACGTACGGGCCACGTTTGAAACGTGTTTTATCAGATACACATTTTTTTTTGTTGACGGAGGGGGGAGGGGGTGGAAATCTCCTTAAGATAGGAAGGATATCCAGTCTGAAGGAGGGAGGGGGGGGAGATCAGGTTATGATTCCTATCCACTAAAAGCCCCCTCGACACCTATTGGGCTCGTCCGTGGGGATATTATCAGATATATTCAAACGTTCTCAGTCACTTATGATTCTAGAAAAGACTTTTTCTCAGTAAACGCTCCAGTTCAAACTTAATCTTTGCTTGCGATCAGGTGTACATCTGTTGTCAAACGCATAACTACAGACTATATATTAGTTACTTCAGACTTACAGTGCAAAACTGCGCCAGGGAGATCGTCAAAGTATTAACGTTACGTAAGTACTTGGGTAAATTCCTCATCAATATTCATTTAATTTTTAAAATATTTTGTTCCGTTAAATTAATTTTATATCAGACACTTAGACAAAAGACACTTTTTCAATAAGTAAAAAAAAACTCCAGATGCAGTAGTATTTATTGAGGTAGAATCTACTTTATTACTTTTAAAATAAACTTTATATGTAACCAAGTAAAAAAAAATGTATTTGCATTTAATGCACGTTGCAAATTAAACGTGGCCCGCGTATAAGCAGCGTTAACAAGCGCACAGTAAACGGAACAAATATTTGTATAGACGCCCGTTCTCGATCGAACACCCAGCCGCAAGCTCGGTTGGAATGAAACGCATGCTCCACTCTACAGTAGACCGTATTGCATTCGTAATAGATACTATAATGTATTGTATGATTCTAATGTTATTTATGCATACGATAGAGTCTGGAAGAAAGTGGCAGTGAGTGTGTAACTTTGTCGCTTCCAGTCAAGGGGATTTGACGTGTGATAAAATCTGTGTGCCAAGTGTTTTCTTTTTCTCTCTAGGAGGTCGGTGGTTATTATTGAAATGATATGATTGATTGATATTATGTAGGTTACTAGCACAAACTTGGGAAAAATTTGATGATCGATAGCTAAACTAAGTAACTGGGTGTGTCTATTTTATTTTGATGTACCTATTAGGTTTCTTATCAATCACTTAGGTATATATTAATAAAAATAAAAACCATCATATACATACAAACTAAGTGAAGTGATTACTTAAATGTGAACACAGCATGGACTAAAAAAACAAAAACTTTTAAAGCTAAAAGAAATCTATTTTTTTTATTACAAGATAAAAAGATACCTTGAGAAACGAGGCTATAATAAATTAATAATAATTTATTAATTAAGGTTAAAATTTCAGACTTAGTGAGGAGAATATTATAATATAATAATATTGCGTCCGACTTCCTGTTTCCAGAAGCATTAGCAGATATAAGTCAAGTCCTCCAGGATTTAAATAACTTTTCTCGGAACCAAGTACATAATGAGTCAGAAAAAATATCGACAATACTATTATGGTTTAAGGTTTTGGAAAATTCTTGTTTATTAAATTAACATTAATTAAAAAAAAATTTGGAAAGTTGTCTTGGAATAAGGGAATTCGATAATATAATAATGACTAAGTAATGCTCGTATATGGCTTACTAGCTGATGCCCGCGACTACGTCCGCGTGGTTTGAGGTTTTTTGGTTCCCGCGGGAACTCCTTAATTTTACGGGATAAAAAGTAGCCTACGTCCTTCCCCGGGATACAACCTATCCCTGTACCAAATTTTATCAAAATCAGTTGAACAGATACATTTGTTTGATTCCCGCGGGAACTCTTCAATTTTCCGGGATAAAAAGTAGCCTATGTGCTATTCCAGACTATAATCTATCCCTGTGCCAAATTTCAGCCAAATCCGTTCAGCCGTTGGCGCGTGATTGAGTAACAAACATCCATACATCCATACATCCATCCAGACATCCATCCAAACTTTCGCATTTATAATATTTATATTTGATTGATTTTACTGTCAGCTTTTTCGTAAGTCAAAGCTTTTTTTTAAAATCCATGTTCAGGTTAGCCCTTGACTGCCATCTCACCTGATGGCAAATGATGCTGCAGTCTAAAATGGTAGCGGGCTTATACCTGTTAGGGGCATGTTAGTTATAATTAACCCATACCCCCTTACGGTTTCTACACGACATCGTACCGGTACGCTAAATCGTTTGCCGGCGCGTCCTTGCCGGTAGGGTGATAACTAGCCACGGCTGCAGCCTCCCACTAGGCCAGACGTGGGAAAAATTAGAAATTATAAATTCCCAAATCGACCCTGCCGGGGATCGAACCCGGGAGCTCCGCACGTTTTAAAACAGCAGTGCTCAACACTGCGCCAGGAAGCTTGTTCGATTCGATTTCTATTTCCCGGATAGGGTTTTTTTTTGTTCTAGGTACCTCTAGGTCTTAAGACCTGTGAATTTAGTTTTATTTGGAGACTAGATGATGCCCGCGACTTCGTCCGTGTGGTTTAAGATTTTTTGTTTCCCGCGGGAACTCTTTAATTTTCCGGGATAAACAGTAGCCTTCCCCTTGTCCTTCCCCTAGATACAAAACATCCCCATACCAAATTTCATCAAAATCGATTGAATAGATGAGCCGTGAAAGCGTAGCAGACAGACAGACAAACTTTCGCATTTATAATGCTAGATGATGCCCGCGACTTCGTTCGCGGTGGATTTATGTTTTTTGATTCCCGCGGAAACTCCTCAATTTTCCAGGATAAAAAGTAGCCTTTGTCCTTCCCCGGAATATAACCTACCTCTGTACCAAATTTCATCAATATCGGTTGAGTAGTTGGGCCGTGAAATCGTAGCAGACAGACAGACACACTTTCGCATTTATAATATTAGTATGGATTAAGTATGGATTGTGTACAACTGAATAAGGTGGCATGATTCACTTATTTTATCTGCTGTGGATTTTTCATAAAATAAACAGAAATATGAAATTCACAAAAAAGGTAATTTCAAAAGTTAACGTGCATATCTTTAATTCTTTACTAGCCAATATTTTATACATCGGAAAATTCGATTCAATCGAAAATATAACCTGCTGCATCAGATGAGATGTCACTCATCAAAATTTAATGGATGTTATAATTGTTGTAGTAAAACGAGAAATTGGCAAAGCATCAATGAATTTTATACCGAGATGTTTTTTTATGTTCGCGAAACTGTTTTCAGTAAACTCGAAAAAAGCCCGTGAAATATTAGGCTATAGTCCACCACGCTTTTCAAGTGCATATTGGAATATACTCACCTTCTACAAACTCTCAGGCGTGCTGCTGTCCTTACGATGTTTTCCTTCACCGTTAGGCAAGTCATAATCCATACTTGCGCACTAATATTATAAATGCGAATGTGTCTGTCTGTCCGTCTGTCTGTCTGTCTGTCTGTCTGCCACGCTTTCACGGCCCATATTTTCAACCGATTTTGATTAAATTTGGTATAGAGATAGGTTGCATCCCAGGGTCTTATCCCGGTAAATTAAGGAGTTCCCGCGGGAGTTGAAAAATCTTAATCCACGCGGACTAAGACGCGGGCTTCATCTAGTATATTAAATACCTTCAAAGCAAGTCACATATATTTTAATTGCTAAATGCACATGAATCCAAAAAGTTTGAGGCGCGGAAATTGAACTAAGGCACATAAGGCCATCCACTAATAATATTATGATGACAGATTAAATTAGATAGATACAAAATAATGTGCACTAATATGCAAATTAGCTACCAAAATTCAAATAGCTGGTTATTATTATTGTTTTAACATTTACAGTCATAACTTTCGGCTGTTATTATTGGAGGTATTAATGTTAACGTTATTTCGACACCCATTAAACAGGATTACACAAAGCTATGGTGGCGAACAAAACACTACAAACATTTGCACTGCACAGTACAATGCTCATTGAGATTGAAATGAGCTATTTATTGCTACACGGAATGGCCTTTACGGGGTTTAGAGTTTTAGGCTGTGTTCTGAAAAGGCTAACAAACTCTACCATCTTATTTTTAACCGACTTCCAAAAAAGGAGGAGGTTCTCAATTCGGCAATTTTTTTTTTAAATGGTGGTTTCTTAACCGATATGAATTTTTTTTCGTTAGTTGTCTAAAGGAAGCTCTCGTGGTGGTCCCATAAAAAATTCTGACTCCAAATCCTCAACCCTGACACTAAAAAGTTAAAAATAAAAATTCTTTCCAAAAAACCGACATCCAACGCCACTGTAATGTACAAAATAATTTTGATTTCTATCCACTATGTTGAAGTCGGGAGGGTATTTAACAAAGATAATCAAAGTTGACGCATCATGATTCGCCCGACTTCAAGATAGTGGGTATAAATGAAAATTATTTTGTACTTTACAGTGGCGTTGGAAGTCGGTTTTTTGGAAAGAATTTTTTTCAATACTAGCACACCTCTATTCTAAGAATACAAAACATAATTTTAACATAAGATTAAATTGTTAGCATAATCAAGCGGCGATAGCCTAGTGGTTAGAATGTTTACGTCTTCTATTCGGAAGGGTCCGTGGTTTAAAAATTAAATAGGTATATCTTTGTTTAGGTAACCGTAAAGTGAAATATCGTGAGGAATTCTGCATGCCAGAGAGTTTTCTATAACATTCTGAAAGATATCTCAATTTCGGCGATGGTGATCTAGTCTTTATTTATTTAAAACTGGAAAGTAAAATCTATTTTATTACCTACTTACTATTCGGCAGCTATATCCATACAAATATTAGTCTGTCTGTCTCTCTGTCTGCAACGCTTTCTCGGCCCATCCGTTCAACCGATTTTGATTAAATTTGGTACAGGTATAATTTGTATCCCGGAGATGGACATTGGCTATCAAAAAATTCCCGAGGGAATTAAAAAAACTTAATCCACGCGGACGAAGTCGCGGGCATCATCTAGTAAGATATAAAATAATATATGTATCTTCAAACTCATATTGAAATTGTTACGTCACAGTGTAAAAAATGCCAAAAATGTTCGTAACCGCTCGTTGTTAAACGAACGCTGCATACGAATGCAGCCTAAACTGATTTTCCGCATTTGAGCCCGTAACATCCGCAGCGAGCGCAAAATATTTTTACTGCGGTTACATAATGTTTTCTGCAAGGGTGAAAATGCGAAAAGCGAATCGTCTTTACGATTTTGTTAGTTACGCGAGCAATTGATTTTTAGGAGCAATTCTCCGTTTGTAAGATAAAATCGTCAATCTCCTGTTGTCCTTGATCATTGCACCTGATACCTAAAATATTATTAATTAATAAATAAACATACAAGTGGCGAAGGTGCTCGAAATTGTCGCCATACAGATGTTTAGTGAACCATCAGTGCACGTTAATATAAACCATTGATTTAAAATATTTGTTCTATAGATGTAAAATCCGTTCGTGTTCTCACCTAATCCGTGTGTCTGAATCAGTCAGTATTTTCATTTAGGCACAATCTGGCTATCACGACGAAACGTGTTTCCCTGCATAAGACGTTGTGCTGGGGTCATACAACCATCGCTTACAGCAATATCATTTTAAAATGTCAGATTCATATTATGATGTACCTTGACGTCCCTAAAATAAGGATTATGTTACTGAGGCAAAAGCTTCAACAACATTAACAACTGAATATAATTAAAATTATAAAAAAATACGACTGCTCTGCCGTAGCCCGTAACTATCTAATGCGTAACGATACCACACTATTAATTACCTATGGAATCTTATTCACATTTTTATTAAATGATATTTTTTTGGGAATCATTGGATATTGAACTATAGTGTTATATATTTTTGAAATCTACTCATCATTTTCTAGATGATGATTACATAGTTAATAATTTTCGAAAAAAAAAAATCAACTTTAGTCTTAATGCGGGACCATGGTCACCCCATGATTTTTTTTTTTAATTTGACTAGCCTATGTCGCCCGGAATAAGCTAGGGATTCTAACGATACCTCATTTATCAAAATCGGTTTAGGCGTATAGAAGTTATGGTGGAATATACAAACTCACATACATACATACATACATACATGAACCCTGAAAAGCTAATATGCTAAGTCCTTCCCCGGGATACAACCTATCCCCATACCAAATTTCATCAAAATCGGTTCAACACATAGGCCGTGAAAGCGTAGCAGACAGACAGACAGACAGACACACTTTCGCATTTATAATATTAGTATGGATAATATGGAAGTATGGATATCCGTAAACATACGTAACTCTTTATTCATTAGCCTTTGTTTTACAGTTAAGTACTTTCATTTGATATACTCAACACTATACCTTTACCTCAAGCAGTTTTATAACATCCATAAATTCGTGCCCTTAGTTGAAAAGGATGTGAATACTAGTGGTTGCGGAAACCATATAAATGAGGTGCCACAGTGTACCCTACCAGTCTGCACAGGAAATTAACTGCGTATTTAATGTAACCGCAGTTACCGCTTTAGCTTGGTCACATTACACGATGTACCCTACCTAGTGCTACCTCCAATACTACTAAACAAAAGCTATTATTTATCCAGGATACTATTCTGTAAGTGCAAGCTACAACCTTGTTTTCAACTCCGACGCATTAACGACGACGCGACGGGACAAGATAATGTACACTAATATCCATATTTCACTTAAGTTCCATCGCAGGAAGTTATCGTAATGTATAATTACAATTTCCCACCAAAAACACTATAGCAAGTCAGTATTCTTACATCCGTTAAAAAGTAGAACCCCGACTTTTGCAACCCAAATAGAATTTTAGTGGTCTTTAACGTTATCTGCTAAACTTGGGGTACAATCGACCCTTAATATTTTACATGCAAAATGTTTGTCTCTTAAAAAAGTCTTGCCAAAAGGCACAATATTAGCTTACATTCTCATGTGGCATATGATCCTTTTTATTCCGGAAAACTAAGAAATTCTGATGACGATGAGATTAAAGAGATATGTTTTCAAAACGCCAAATTTTGTATAGTTCTGTTTGTGCGTAGTTTTCGGCTGATTTATCTTTGTCTTACAATAGCAAGTGGATAAAAAAATCTTGTTTCATAAAACGTAGGAAATCTGACAATCAAAACATTCGCCGGCAAATAAAATAGAGAATAGCAGAGTCATTGCAAAATTCAAACTATGCTGCACCATTTAAGTAGATATTATTTTACATAAAATTTCAAATCATAAATTCCAGCGGAGTTGGTATTAAATAGTAACAACTAATAATTTTACGATTCGCATTGGCTTAGTAACTAATTACCAATTAACATAATTATTGCATTGCGTGCTCATAAATAAAATTAATGTCAATACTAAAATGTTTACATGAGTTGAGCTGATTTTAAAACATTTATAATAGGTAATTATATATATGATTGTATAGATATAACACGCGTTATAAACGTAGCGTACATTTCACTTAAATTCTGTGACGGTCTAACACCACTACAGATGGGGTTTAAGTGCGGAAACCTGCCCAGCAGGAAGAAGAAGAAGAAGACCACTACAGATACGGCGCGGCGTGCACGTAGAGGCAAATATTATTTGTATGAATTTGAATGGAGCTGGGCCCACTTAAGTGACGTGGCACGGAGATGCACTGCGACATAAAATTGTAGAAGAAGACGCACGAGAAAACGCGCGCATTGGACATATTATTTTACGCACTCTACTAACATAGTATTATAGTCAATACGACGTATTCGAGAATTTCTGACGCTTTTTGTTACATCGGAGACAAGTAAGATAATAATATGAGTCACATACATCAATAATTATAGTGTATCACTTTATTTCCTAACTAGCGAATGCCCGCGACTTCGTACGCGTGGAGTGAGGTTTTTTGGTTCCCGCGGGAACTTTTTAATTTTCCGGGATAAAAAGTAGCCTATGTGCTATTCCAGACTGTAGTCTATCTCTGTGCCAATTCCGCCAGTTCCGTTCAGCCGTTGGGACGTGATTGAGTAACAAACATCCATACATCTATCCATCCATCCATATATCCATCCATACATCCATCCAAACTTTCGCATTTATAATATTACTAGCGAATGCCCGCGACATCGTCTGCGTGGTTTGAGGTTTTTTGGTTCCCGCGGGAACTCCTTAATTTTCCGGGATAAACCCATGTGCTATTCCAGACTATAATCTATCTCTGTGCCAAATTTCAGCCAGATCCGTTCAGCCGTTGGGGCGTAATTGAGTAGCAAACATCCATCCATACATCCATCCATCCAAATTTTCGCATTTATAATATTTATTTGATAGTTTCCTAATAGTTTTCTAATAGTTGTCTCATAATGCCCATAATATTATGTACGATTTGAATGGCAAAGCAAACAAAATAAAATTCAATACTATTTACTAACCAAGAAAAATTGGTGGATGAACTTTCATTACACACGGTACATTTATATATACGAGCTCCATTTACGGGGTTTTAATGGTCAAGTCCACCATATTTAATGCGTCATAACATCATTTTTCTTATAACGTAATTGTAATATCCCCTTTGCAGCACTCCTTAGCTGCTAGGTTGTCTTATACAACCTGTACAACCTGTATTGGACGTGTAATTGAAACCTCAAGCGATTCACTGCTAACTGAATTAATAAGCAGCACAAGGGGCGTGCAATTCCTTTGTGAGTTACCATACCTACCTACCGTATCTCTACCACACAAAGGAAGATATGGAGAATTAATAATGCATTATAGACTTTGGTATATTGGTATAGTGCAATTTTCCCGGAGGCTGGAAAGTTTTATCAGCCAGTCAAAACCGGAAATTAGCAACTTTGTTTTTTTATCGAAACGATAACTTACAAAGACGTCAGCTGTCAAAATCCAAAGACAGCAACTATAGGGTATGTTCCGAAATACACTGCGAGCACTGTAAGGTGTGACGTCAATTTAGTATACTGCGAAACCGTTCCTATATAGTTAGATACACTGGTCACTGTTTAAAACGGAACGCAGTCAGCACTGAGAGCACCTTACCTCGAAAACGCCAGTACTCACAGTACAAAAATGGCGACGATTTATGACGTCATATATTTCCCTAGGATACTGCGGCACTATACTGTCACTCCATAGCGGAACGAATTTCTCCCCAGTAAGAGCACTGAACAGTGCTCTCAGTGTATATCGGAACATAGGGTTAGACATTAACGTTTTATTTTATTTAGGTTTTTACGGCTCTGGACTCTAGGCAGTCCGAAGCACATTGAAAATTACTTCGCGAACATGA
The DNA here is from genome assembly GCA_963932025.1 of Erebia epiphron. Taxonomy (NCBI): domain Eukaryota; kingdom Metazoa; phylum Arthropoda; class Insecta; order Lepidoptera; family Nymphalidae; genus Erebia; species Erebia epiphron. Next base: position 12,921,467 of record OZ009959.1, on the reverse strand, counting down.
TCGGGCGCGAACACAATATTTCGGTGCTCTATCGGTCTGATTAACATTTTTGATACTTAGAACAGCTAAAGCAACGTTATTAAGTTTTTATTGAGAAAAACATGTCTCGAAACGCAGGCTCGTTTTCACCTTTGATGTATTCACGTAATTGAATCTTTTTATTATGATATAAAGATCGTTGCAGAAGTAGTATTCATGTGACACTTATATTTTTAACAGACTTCTAAAAAAGGAGGAGGTTCTCAATTCGGCGCGTATTTTTTGTAAATATATGTCGGTGCATATCTCCGTGGTTTCTGAACCGGTTTGAATTTTTTTTCTATCAGTCGTTAGAGAAAGCTCTCGAGGTGGTCCCATAAAAATTTACTCCCAATCTGACTCCAAATCCTCAACCCTGACACTAAAAAGTTAAAAATAAAAACTCTTTCCAATAAACCGACTTCCAACGCCACTGTAAAGTACAAAATAATTTTGATTTCTACCCACTATTTTTAATTCGGGCGAGTCTGATGCGTCAACTTTGCTTATCCTTATTTTACACGCCCGACTTCAACATAGTGGGTAGAAATAAAAATTATTTTGTACGTTGGAAGTCGGTTTTTTGGAAAGAATTTTTATTGTACTCTAATTTAAACTTGCACGTGTTAAGTACAAAGTGTAGACTGCAGAGGCCTCGCGAGAGTATAACTCTTTATTTATTATCACATCTGTCTAAGCCTAATTAATAGGCACTATTTATTTGTTTAGGGCGCAATTGCTATCGAAACCTACACGACCTAACCTCCAAAGTATTAAATAGTCACTGAGTCTCCTCGAGAGAGACTTAATTGCAAACGTCAAAACGTTGTATTTATGCCAACTGTTTCAACATGGCGATCGTACTACAGATCGATTTTTTTTATCTACTACAAGTTAGCCCTTGACTGCAATCTCACCTGATGCAGTCTAAGATGGTAGCGGGCTAGCCTGTTAGGGGCATGGCAGTTATATTACCCCTATTCGGTTTCTACATAGCATCGTACTGGAACGCAAAATCGCTAGCCCTCACGTCTGTGCCGGTAGGGTGGTAACTAGCCACGGCCGAAGCCTCCCACCAGAAATTATAAATCCCCAAATTGACCCTGCCGGGGATCGAAAGCTCAGCACTGCGCCATTGAGTTCGTCACACATGATACATGGAATGAGTCAATGAAATAGCTACCTAACAAATTAATAATCACTAGCTGATGCCCGCGACTCCGTCCGCATGGTTTAAGTTTTTTTGATTCCCGCAGGAACTCCTTAATTTTCCGGGATAAAAAGTCTGTATCACTCTCCAGGTCCTCAACTATAACCATGACAAAAATCACGTCGATCCGTTGCTCCGTTGCGGTGTGATTGAATGACAAATCAAAAAACCAACAAACCAACAAACAAACTGACTTTCACATCTACAGAACATAAATGGAGTAAGTCTACAGTGGTGTAAGTAATACATTTTCGACCGCGAACTCTACAACTTAAACACAGGGTAAGTATTTAGAATAACGTTCCAAAAAGCACCTAAAAACACTTTGCAAAGTAAATAAAAAATATTTATTAGAGCAATACGTGGTAAATTGGAACATTTAGAGAAATCGGAGTTAACACAACAAAACTTTTAACAATGGATGATGTTTACTAAACAAATACATAATATAAACGGTTCGAAATCACAAAAGTTGGTCAAGCGTCACTAATGGCCGAATAAATCATAATAACACCATACTATTTTACACAGCAAACATTCGCGCCCACGCGTTTTTCAACATTTGAAGGCATTAATGACAGTTGTTTGGATCAAGCACGTCTGCGTGGATCAAATATTCCGATTGCACAAGGCCTCGGATACACGGACAGCTTGAAGCAGTCAGAATGGACTGCTTAGCTGCGACTGCATAGTAAACTACAGTCTTCTACGTACACACATTCATGGACCCGCTCGAGCAGTTGCGACTGCTTCGGGCGGTTGGCAGCAGTTATCAATGGTAGCTTCAAGCTGTTGACTTTGACTGCTTGAGCGGTCCGTGTATGTAAACTGGCTAACTGCTCGAGCAGTAAGTGTATGGCTGGCCTAATCGTTTTGTCTATGATCGATTCAAATTTCACACCATGTTTTATAACGGTAACGATAGTTTTCAAGTGATTTGTTAAAAAAATACCAATTACGATTATGTGATGCACTTAAACGTAAGATTTGGAATACCAAAAATATCAGTTATATGTATTCAAAGAATTCACTGGAAACTAGTAAGTTATTTATACTTCTATTAGCGAATGTTCGCGACTTCGTCCGCGTGGATGAAGGTTTCTCGGTTCCCCCGGGAGCTCTTTAATTTTCCGGGATAAAAAGTAGCCTATGTGTTATACCAGACTATAATCTATCTCTGTGCCAAATTTCATCCAGATCCGTTCAGCCGTTGGGACGTGATTGAGTAACAAACATCCATCCATACATCCATCCATCCAAACTTTCGCATTTATAATAATATTTATTTAATTTATTTGATAACTAGATGATGCCCGCGAGTTCGTCTGCGTGGATTGATGTTTTTTGATTCCCGCGGGAATTCTTCAATTATCCGGGATAAAAAGTAGCCTATGTCCTTCCCCGGGATGTAACCTATCTCTGTACCAAATTTCATCAAAATCGGTTGAGTAGTTCGGTCGTGAAAGCATAGCAGACATACGTCTGTCTGCTATGCTTTACACTACACTTTCGCATTTATAATATTAGTATGGATTAGTATGGATTATACTGTGGTAAGATAGAATATTGAATTAAAATTAGGTAGGTATGCGAGCTTAAATTTTAAGAATAGTCTCTTGGAAGTCTCAACTCTCAGAAAATATTATGTGGAAAAAATGTTAACTACAAACTACAAGTACATAATTAAACTACAGGAGTAAGGGTCCTAAATAATTTAATTCTTAGTAGTTTCGTTACAGCTAAGCATAAATATTTGAAAAGCAGGTTCTTGCACATTTACAAAATATCGAACGGAGTTTCTATGTTCAATAAATCCTCATCAACGTCCTATTAAGTACATTATTTTGTACACTGAATAAACAAAATAATGAGCCCAGTTTCTCAATAGTTAAGAAATGTACAGTATTAAAGATATAAAGGTAAATTATGAAGGTACAGGTTAAATTTTGTGCTTTCGTAATTTTTTGTGATTTCTGTTTCGGGTTTGGCGTAATAAAGAAAGTTAACTCAAACTCATGCATGTGGGCCCCAATAAACAAAACAATGCCTAAATAGCCTTGTTGCTCAAAAACTAGTCGATGCCCGCTACTTCGCCCGCATTGATTGATTCCCCTGGGAACTCTTCAATTTTCGGGATAAAAAGTAACCTATGTCCGGGATCTAACCTATCTTTACCAAATTTCAACAAAATCGGTTGAGTAGTTGGGCTGTGAAACCGTAGCAGACAGATAGACACACAGACACACTTTCGCATTTATAATATTAGTATAGAAGTATGGATCTAATCATAAAAAAAGTTTACGGACACTTCGGGCGTCATAATATTCTGGTGTCACAGATTAAGTTGTCATTAATTAAGTAAAATCCCTGCTAATATTATAAATGTGAAAGTGTGTATGTCCGTCTGTCTGTCTGCTACACTTTAACGGAACATCTTTTCAACCAATTTCGATGACATTTGGTAAAGTGATAGGTTGCATCCCGGGGAAGGAACGAAATTCACGCGGACGAAGTCGCAAGCACATGTTTTATAGTAACAAAATATGACGCCATTACCGCCAGAGAGCAAAACACCGTAAGTAACAAATGGGTTCTAATCAAAACGCCCTCATGTTCATTCAAACGCAATCGCGTACATAGAAAGTAATTGACGCGTGTCGATTGAATCATATAAGGGGAACATGAACATTGTGACAGCATCTTAACGCCTATTGCGGATTATAAGAAAATGTCTCGTGTCTTATAAGTGATCCTTACTTAATATTATAAATGGGAAAGTGAGTTTGTTTGTATGTTTGTTCCGCTTTCACGCCGTAACTACTGAACCGATTTGGCTGAAATTTGAAACATAGATAGCTTATAACCTGGATTAAAACAAAGGCTACTTTTTATCCCGGAAAATTAAGGAGTTCTCGCGGGAACCAAAAAACCTAAATCCACGCGGACGTAGTCGCGGGCATCAGCTAGTATCTTATATTTTGATACGCGTGTCTGATCAGATACAAGAAATAATATCTTGTAACTAGCTAATGGCCGCGACTTCGTCCGTGTGGATTGAGGTTTTTCGGTTCTCGCGGGAACTCTTTAATTTTCCGGAATAAAAAGTAGCTTATGTGTTATGCCAGACTATAATCTATCTCCGTGCCAAATTTCATCCTGATCCGTCCCGCAGTTGGGTGTGATTGAGTAACAAACATCCATACATCCATCCATCTAAACTTTCGCATTTATAATCTTACTAATATTATAAATGCGAAAGTTTGGATGGATGTATGGATGTATGGATGTTTGTTACGCAATCACGCCCCAACGGCTGAACGGATTTGGCTGAAATTTGGCACAGAGATAGATTATAGCCTGGAATAGCACATAGGCTATTATCCCGGAAAATTAAAGAGTTCCCGCGGGAACCAAAAAACCTCAAACCACGCAGACGAAGTCGCGGGCATTCGCTAGTATTAGTATAAAGTATAAAAGTTTAGTATAGATTTGTATGGTCTCATACAACAACCAACGACTGAATTTCTTATAAGACACAAGAAATTTTCTTACAATGCGCAATAGGCCTAAGGCTGTTACGCATGACACGTCATCGTATGCAAATGCAATGAAAACATTGAATTGAATTAAAAATGCTTGTAAAGATTGTAAAATTAAAATACACAAATCACTTATGTGTGTGGTATTAGGGCTCTCATACACGATACCCATTGACGACTCTCAGGTTTTGGAAATGGTGTGAAAATAAAAACTTTGTTCATCATTATCTAAAATCTAAATTTTTTTTCATAATGCAGTCCGGATTAGGTTAGTATAGGTATTTTTTATTTTATAAAACATCAATTATTGTAGTCGTAGATATCACAAAATCAATAGTGCCTCTACTACTACAAGTGTATCACAACTTAATTGTATAAAAATTATTTCCAAAAACCGACTTCCAAAGCCACTGTAAAGTGAAAAAAAAATTGATTTCTTCACACTATGTTGAAGTCGGGCGAGCCTGATGATACGTCAACTTTGCTTATCGTTGTTATACCTACCTACTTTTTCCCCTGAAAATTGAACTTAGTCCACGCGAACGAAGTCGCGGGCATCGTCTAGTTTTAAATAAATCCTTACAAAAATTGTCATTTGCTTTTCCTGCCTCGTGTTGTTCTCGTTCCTTTAGTACTTTGCGGATACTTTATCATCACTAAAGTTTGATAATCAGTTGAGTTCAGATGGCAATCGCTCGATAAAGACTGGTAAACTGTCAATTACCGGTTATAGTATAAATAGTCCCTGGTTAAATACTGTGGGCATACGAAGAGAAATGATAGGTGTCTATTCAGACGGCACACAGCACAACCACGCCACAGTGATCTGCATCTGCTAAAAATTGCGTTTTCACAGCCACAATTTACTGCAACGATAGCAATACGTGTCTTATTTGCAAGGGAGTACCGTGGCTATTTCAGTTTGTGACGACGTTATCATCTGTGCTGACCACACTTTCGCGATAGCTGACTGTAATTAATAAAATCAAAGAACGAGCATTAAGATCAAATATCATATTTTTTTAATTTATAGACTAGCGCTCGGCTGCAATCAGTACTTGCGGGAAGTAGTGATGCAGCCTAAGGTGGAGCGCGCTTGCCTAGAAAACGCCTATTCACTTTTGAATTGATAAATAAATAAACAATCATTGTAAATAAAACAACATGAAAGATCAATAAATAAATGAGTAAACTGAATCGCTAAAAAATGGACCTACGCAATATCGAAGACATAATAAAATATCACAATTGGCCAACGACATTTTTCCCGGTGGTTGCCCGCTACAGTGTGGTTGGAGATTGTGGCGCATCTTATAGTTCTCTTATGATCTCCATCCTACGACCCGCCTACACTTTATATTAATGGGAGAAAATATAGCAGATCGATGCACGATAATCGATTTTTTATCACCGTATTTATTACACTTTACAATCCAACTGTCAATTCGATTATATTTCGAATTGTAATATACGTTGGATATTTTGTTAAAATTGTTATACATACTTGCTTTCATTATCAGTTTTCCCTTTAGACCTGTTTACATAATATTAATGTTAGTATCTATTTTATGACTTGTTCTATTTAATATTTTTATGGCATTATTTATACGGTGTTTATAAATTTGATATTTGAAGTCTATAAAAGAAATATTCCAATGACTTTAATGGTTTGAGTGATAAAATGATCCCTGTCCGGATTTCTAAAATCAAGACATCAATGGAAAGCATTCACAATAAGCTCAGTGATCAAAATACTATATTATAGTTTAGCATAAAGTAGACATTAAATTAAAAAGTTGTAGTGTTAACAACTTCACGTTAGGTCGTCTTGCCGACTTTAGATATTTATACTCTAGCTATTTCGATCGCTGCATTATTATAATATGTGTAAAAGACGAAATCGTAATTTTAGTCAAATTGTATCAGGAAGGATCTGACAGCCTACATTATGATTCCAAGTAAACGACCACCGTAAGAAGTTAAATGTTTTTCAAGTAATTAAAAACCTTACGTCCAAACGTTGAAGGAAATCATCGTGAGGAAATATGAGTGCCTAGGAGTTCTATTTATTACCCTCAAAGGTAGGTATATAAGAAGTATGCCAATCCGCACTTGGCTATAATTTAGCCTAAGCCCTTCTAATTCTAAGAGAAGACCTTTGGTTAGAAGTAAGCCGGCGATGAGTTATGCCCATTTTATTAACACAAATTGGAGGTTATGGGGATTTGGAGATTGAAAATGAGGAAATCACACTCGTCAACAATTTTATAGTATTGGCTACTACTAGAAAATTGTTGTCAATATAAATTCTTGAACATAAATTTTCCAATACAGAAGTGAATCAATGCTTTATACAAATAGACAGACCGATGAGCGGTGTAATCTTATCTGGGATGCGATTCCGACCCTATTTCCATACTTTCATTTCCTCCATGAAAATAGCATCTAGCGTGAAGGTGACGTTTGATTTAGTAAGAACTAGCTGATGCTCGCGACTGCGTCCGCGTGGTTTAAGTTTTCGCGGGAATTCCTTAATTTTCCGGGATAAAAAGCCTAGCCTATGTCACTCTACAGCTCCTCAACTATACCCATACCAAAAATCACGTCGATCCGTTGCTCCGTTGTGGTGTGATTAAAGGACAAACCAACACACGAATAAACCAACAAACAAACATACTATCGCATTCATAATATTAATATGATTCTGAACAATATTATAGAGCAATGATGAAGTATAGACAGTGTTATTTAAGCTTTTTCTTCAAATATTTCTACTATTTTTTCTACTCATTTTATTCTCTTAACTTAAGACCTTAAGACTATAAAATAGCATTTTCTATGATTACTGGTGTTATAATGTGTTCATATTAACATAAAAAATGCATTATACGATTATAAAATAATCTGGCGATTACCAAATTAGTACATTTACTATACCGCTTTAAAACGCAATAGTCGGGCTATTAATGTAACCATAGATAACCGTAATGGTTTTTTAATGCAGTATAAGAAAACTAATTTCACATCTATTCAATCTTCCCGTACGCACATACATCCCTTTAATAGATCCCACATTAAATGAAGATTGAAAGTTCATACTTTCTGAATGGTAAAAGATAAAAGGAGAACGTTAAATAATGTCTTCTTCATTATTACTATCGGAAATTAACGCTATTAACTGCAGTCACTTGTTGGGATGCTGTTAGGGTCCTAACAGACAGTGCTACATTCTTATTTTTTTAAGACGGTCGCTTTGGAAATATGTTACGAGATACATACTTCTTCAGGTTCGCTTCAATTTTATTTATATAATATCTAGGTACTAAATTATTCTCGCGGCTTCTTCGCGAGAACAAACATCCGAACTTTCACATTTATAATAGTAGTGTGGGCTACACCATTATTTATTTATATTATTTTATTATTTATAATACACCTTAAATATAACACTATCACATATTTATTGAAACATTCACATTATTTTAAAACGATATGTAAACTACTAGAATATAATAATATAATATACTTACAAACTTATACAATACATATAATATATGGTATACAGTTTACGTGCATAAATAATTAATTAACATCACTTAACATAAACGGCATAATAAAAGTTCAACACACAGACAACAAAATTAATTCACTAGCGGATTCCGACGAAACGCGTAGTAGGTATGTCATCATACTAGCGAACTATGCACCTATGGAAGTTTCGCATTCCTGCCGCATGCTGTTACAAAAACTAACGCTACGGTCGCGTCTCTCGGAACCTTTTTCCTACCATCCTACCAATTACACTTATAATCTATGAATTAGACCGCCTTTGCCGATGATACTGCCATAATATTCCATGGCCAGACTTGGGATGAAGTATACCAAAATGCTCAGCAGGGAGTCTCAGTACTATCGAACTGGCTTAACAGAAATTTACTGACGCTGAATATAGCCAAAACCAAATACCTTCTCTTTCATAAAACTGCTGCGTCCGCCCCAAATAGAACCCATTGCCTGAAGATTCATAGGTGCAGCAGGACCAGTGCAAATAGTTCCACAACGGCTCAGTGTAATTGTGATGAAATCGGCATGGTCGACGTCATTAAATATCTTGGGATTCAGGTGGACCACAATTTATCATTTAGATCCCACATCGCCTTCCTCTCAGGACGAGTGCGAAAGGTCATTGGTATAATGAAAAAACTGCGTGACGTGGCGAACATATCAACATTAAAATTAGTATACGTATCATTATGTCAGTCGCTACTCAATTATGGTATTCTATCCTGGGGAAGTGCAGCAAAGACAACTTTAATAGAATTAGAGAGAGCCCAACGCTCAGTCTTAAAAGTAATGCTAAAAAAACCTTTCAGGTACTCAACTGTACTACTTTACAAAGACAGTGGAGTGCTTACAGTTCGTCAGCTCTTTATACTGAAAGCAGCCCTGATGAGACATAGACGGCTACTCCAATCTCCAAATGTGAACGATACTTTTAAGAGAAGAGTAGTTAAAGTCTATTTACCAGCCGTGAGAACAGACTTTGCTAAACGCTTTACACCTTATGTTGACGCTAAAATCTACAACTTTGTTGCAAAGTCCTGTAACCTTAAACACCTCACAACAAAACAGGCATCTCATACTATCACAAACTGGCTGAAAACATTAACATACAAGAACAAAGAGGAAATACTTACGGCAAAAATGTCTTACAAACTAAAATAATTATTATCAAAAATGCAACATATACTTATACCTATACACATATATATTTATTTACTTATTATTTATTTATTGCGCCTTACCTCAACGTTGTATTAGATTCTAGAAACTACATATTATTATTATAAAATATTATAATCGCAAAGGGTACACTCCTAGTCCCCGGTAAAACATACTAGGAAGTCATACACGGTCGCCACGATACAGGTTACCTAGTGTGGAGACCACTAGTAAACGACACTGTCAAAAACTCTTATGCTAATAAAGATATTTTATATTTATATTTATATTTGCCATCTTGCCTCAGAGTAGGATTTTAAATTCTTAAGAATACCTCTTAAACAAAGAAAGATATTTTATATTAAGACAGTCGGCATGTATACTCATGTCCTTACCCGCAATTATACCGGTAGCCGAAGGTTAACAGCATAGTCATCCATCAGCCATTATCAACGGGTGGCTCCATTCAAAGGGTCACGACGAAGCATTGATTTAAAATATTCTCAGGAACTGAATGAAATTATTTGTACATTATTGAGGGTACCGCGTAAAATTTATTGCATTACTAAGCGGCTCCTTCCGCGTAATAATTGCATAACTGAACAACAAGTCATTATTTTCCTCCAGGAATCTTTGTTGGTATTGCGAAACTCTGACGCAATTAATGCGATATTTGCATTGAGAGAGAGGGAGATATGAGTTGACTTTCTCTTGTTATTTGTAGATGTTGCAAGAGTAATATTAAACCAAGAAATAGGCATGATGACTGATTTTGAAAAATGGTCAGATTATGTTCGGAAGTATCTACTATTTCGAAAAAATATCTTATTTCAGCAGAAAAATAAGGTTTGGTAGATAAAATTGGCATTTGAAATTAAAATTTTAAAATTCACTCCAAAACGCTCGGCGGTGTCATGGCGTCGTTGTGACGTCACTATTGTTTTTACCAATGTACTCTGTGCAGTGTGCAGTAAGCAATAGTGTGATTTTCAAAGCTCGAAAACAAACAATTGTGACGTCATTCGCTTCTTTGTGTTTTATGCAATATGGCGGATTGCTGTATTTTATAGTTTTATTTTATCAATATAAATAGCAATCTCACTCGAAATTGAAAAATAAATACGTTTTTTTAAAATCCATGAATCCTATTTCATTAGATAAATTCATAATTTCATTGATTCTTGGTTACTGTCATCATGCCTATTCGGAATGTCTGAAATATCAACGTAGGTACTCTTATAACTAAAATACCTAGCTGGTCCAGGAAACTTTATACCGTTGACCTCCACAAAGAAAGGAATTTTAGATATTCTCCCCAAACTAAGCAGAGGTGAGCCGGTGAATCTCCATAAATAATATTATAAATGCGAAAGTCGGTCTGTCTGTCTATCTGTCTCTCTCTTTCTGTCTGTGCTACGCTTTTCCAGCTCATCTTTTGTACCCATTTTCATGCAATTTGGTACAAAGATATGTTTCATCCTGGGTAAGGACAGAGGCTTCCCGGAAAATTAAAGAGTCCCGCGCGAATTAAAAAGTCTTAACCCACACGGACGAAGTCGTGGGCATCATCTCGTCTAGTAATAAGTCTTAGCCAGTGTGGTGGATTATGTCCTAAACCTTTTTCATTCTGAGATGATGATGATGATAAATATATTATGTGTATACACTGTAATTTGGACACACAGAAAAATCTTGCATTTCGGTAATGCTTTTGTGGCTAATCATACTAATCATACTAATATTATAAATGCGAAAGTGTTTTTTTTTTGTTGGTTTGATGGTTTGTCCTTCAATCACGTCGCAACGGAGCAACGGATCGACGTGATTTTTGCCATGGGTATAGTTGAGGACCTTGAGAGTGACATAGGCTAATTTTTATCCCGAAAAATTAAGGAGTTTCCGCGGTAATCAAAAAACTTAAACCACGCGGATGAAGTCGTGGGCATCAGCTAGTACTGTATGAATATGAAACAATCTCTTAACTGAACTAAACGGACACTTCTTAATCTAGAGCTTTCCTTTTCCACGGGAAGCATTCTCAGCCTATCAAAGGCTGAGAATTTCTTGTTAGACACACCCAATTATATTAATATTATAAATTCGAAAGTGTGTTTGTTTGTTGGTTTGTCCTTCAATCACGCGGCAACGGAGCAACGGATCAACGTGATTTTTGGCATGGGTATAGTTGAGGACTTTTTATCCCGGAAAATTAGGGAGTTCCCGCAGGAATCAAAAAACTTAAACCACGCGAACGAAGTCGCGGGCATCAGCTAGTACTTAATAATGATTAATGACCCGCACCCGGGAGTCAACCCCAGTACCTGGTTATACGCAGTTGAACATACTAGCCACTACACCAACGAGGAGGTTCTTTTAAAAGTATTGGAAAGCATTATAATATTAGCTTAATCAAGATCGCAGCGAGAAAAATTTCCTTGACAAGCACGAAATCGTGTGGCTCGGCTAGTTCACAGGCAAAAGTACCTTATCATCGTCCAGGTACTTGATAAACCGTGGGTGGTCCCATACTTTCCTCAATTTCACCATGAGTTTCTCTATCAACATGATTGATCTGCGGTTATTTCGATTTGTTACATAAATATAATGCCATAGCCATGGTCTTAGGTGTGACTTGTGAGTCACGCTTATTATTCAAGTGTCTGTATGTTATATGTTTAAAATGTGAGTTAGCCTGAATAGCAATTCTACCATAATGAATGAATTAAATATTCTTTATTGTAAACCAAATAAAAAAATACATTTAAACAAAAACAATAAAAATAATTTTAAAAAAATCGGTACAAATGGCGGCCTTACCGCTATATACGGCGGCTTAATATATTGATGTTAGCAATAAGTTTTTTCATAAGTATAAATGTATAACTTTTTGTATTTTTCATGAAATAATAAAGACATTTAAAACTAAACTAACAAGTGAATATAATTAAAATCATACTTAATATTATAAATGCGAAAGTCACTTTGTTTGTTGGTTTGTTGGTTTGTTGGTTTGTTGGTTTGTTGGTTTGTTGGTTTGTCCTTCAATCACGCCGCAACGGAGCAACAGATTGACGTGATTTTTGGCATTGGTATAGTTGAGGACCTGGAGAGTGACATAGGCTACTTTTTATCCCGGAAAATTAAGGAGTTCCCGCGGGAATAACAAAAAACTTAAACCACGCGGACGAAGTCACGGGCATCAGCTAGTTATTAATAAAAACGACTGCTCTAGGACCGTATAGCCCGTATTGAATTTTTCAAAAATTTATAGCCTGTGTCACTCGGGATATTGAACTATAGTGTTATATATTTTTGGAATCTACTCATCATTTTCTTGATGATGATTATATAGTTAATCTTGTTTTCGAATATTTTTTTTCAACTTTAGTCTTTAATGCGGGACCATGGTCACCCCATCAATTTATTTTTAAATTTTACTAGAAGGAATAAGCTAGGCATTCTAATGATACCTCATTTATCAAAATCGGTTCAGACGTATAGAAGTTATGCTGAAATATACAAACTCACATACATACATACATATTACATGAACCCTGAAAACAATATACTCCATTTTTCAGGCAGTCGTGTAAAAACTAACTAAATCAGTTTTTATTTATGTGTTTATTCCCCAATCACTCAAAATATTTTCTAAATTACCTTTCCCTACTTATAATTATTTGTGAATGCAATGCAGGATCGTACCTGTTAAAATATGCTTGCCATAATATTTCTACTGCTGCAGCACCAATAACCTGTAACATGGATAAACTTGTCATTAAGTGCGGACCATCATCCATTTATCTTACGGTGACAACGACCAGTGTCACCAGCTGAGAGAACGTTACAATAACCACAGCTGTATACACTCCAAATCCTTATTCTTAAAGTAATATAAGCTTTATTACAATATTAATAAAGTTTACCCCACAAAAAACCAAATGCAAGCGTTGTTGTGGAGCATAAATCTTGGGATATCTCAAGTGGTATACAGTAACCGTGTTGGTAAATTCGTTGTATGGACACAAAGATAAATCTTGTTCTCATAAAGGTGTTATGAACGTGTGATAAAATAAATATTATGAGCTTGTTCTCTACAATAGAGTAATAGAGTACTTACTCAGAGATTTATAGTAAAGCCAGAGGATATCCGAAAACCTGTACCGGCTTTTTTACTGAGAACTTTCTGAAACCACCAAGCTAAGTAGGATAATAATATAAGAACTTCAGGTTTTCATACAAATATTAATCTGGTTGTCTACTCATAATGAATTAAGTACCTAGTCTACTATATTACTTTTAAGTGGTACCTATATATTTTTTTTCTTTTCAGATTACACTCCTTCTTTCTACGTCAGTTGACTTTCGAGTGAGTATTACATGTACTATTGTTATGGACTCAACTAACTATTATTTTAAGATTGGATCCTATTATGACACAGTTTTTATTAACTACTTACTAAATTAACTTTATTAGGGTTCCGTACCTCAAAAGGAAAAAACATAACCCTTGTTGTCCGTCCGTCTGTGTGTCAAGACCCTTTTTCTCAGGAACGCATGGAGGTATCAAGCTGAAATTCATATCAAATACTCACGTTTACTGTTCCATGGAGCTGTGAAAAAATCAAACTTCAAAGCCAACAAAATCAAAAGATACAGTCGTTTATGCTTAGTTTTACATAAATACATAAATTTTTTGTTGCATCATATAATAAAAATATTTTTATGCAAATTTTTGACACTCGCAAGGGAATCAAATCCTTCAAGGTACTTCCCGTGAACTCAAAATCTTGAAATCTGGTACGAAGCAACGTCTTATAGCACAGATAAAGAAAAAATTGAGAAAAGCATAAATTTTAGTAACATTATATAATAAAATTATTTTTAATAATTTTAAACTTACTTCCCCTTTCCGCATGAACACGTAGAGGTATTAAATTGAAATTAAAATAGATAATTGGAATAAAAATACTATAACTTATATACCTACAGGTTTGTACGGAACCCTCGGTGCGCGAGTCCGACTCGCACTTGGCCGGTTTTTTTTTAACTAGAAGATGCCCACGACTCCGTCCGCATTAATTTAGGTTTCGAAATATCCCATGGTAACGATTTCATTTTCCGGGATAAAAAGTTACCTGTGTCCCCAGGATGCAACTTATCATTGTACCAAATTTCGTGAAAAAAAACAATTTTCTGAAAACGTAGCAGACAGACAAACTTTTACATTTACCATAGATATGTATGAGAATGTGTGTCTGACTGTCCAAACTGTATCCCAACACATCGGTTCTCCAAATTATGTAACTCACCCACCACCTTCACCACCGCCACTACAGCCCTTTAACGTCCCACAGCTGGGCACAGGCCTCTACTCTCATAGGAGAGGGGGAATTAGAGATTAGACCCACCATGCTGCTCCAATGCGAGTTGGTGGCCTTTAACGACTATTATCATGTTAGTGATAATAATAGCCGGGACCGACGGTTTAACGTGCTCTCCAAGGCACGGGGCTGAAACACCCCCAACTTCCTAACTCCGGGCTATTACTGAGAATTTCTAGTTAGAAAAACCCAATACTTAATTATGGCCCGATCCGGGACTCGAGCCCGGGACCTCGTCGGCCGCAGTCGAACATGCAAACCTCTAGAGTCTAGAGTCTAGACCAACGAGGCAGTTACCCACATACTGTCTCAACATTAATTAATGTAGCTAAATTCACCAAACAGTTTCAGTACATTTTTCATCTTCAGTGATTCAATTCATCGCTCACGCGATGTCGTTGGAGACAAATTTTGCTCCAAGATTGTTCACCGGACTCAATTTGCGGTGAAATTAACGGGAAACTCCATTCATGAAGTTGTTCAGTTCGGCAACGTCTTAGGGTTCGTTCATACTGTCGACACGATTAAATATAAATCCATCCACAGTTATATAATAAACTAGCGACCCGACCCGCACGGGTAGCAGTAATAAAATATTGCCTATGTTACACGCTGATAATGTAGTTTTCTATAGGTGAAAGAATTTTTAAAATCGGTTGAGTCGTTTTTGAGTTTATCCAATAAACAAATCTTTCCTCTCTAAAATATTAGTTTAGATGCGCTAACTGTGTGTTAAGTTTTCATTGCCCATTTTGTATTGTGACGAAATTTGGTAAAGAGATACCTTGCCTCCGGGCATCTCTTTATATAAAAGGCTTGAGTTAAAGGCTTTGATCCCGAAAAATTAAAGAACACAAACGTTAAAAAAGACGTTTTTGAAGCGATCAAAGGCGATGTCATCTAGTACTCATTCCATTATATTCTCAGCTATTATAAATCTTCAAGAGAGACTTACTGTGTGTGTAATAACCCGAAGACACTCCCTTCTCTCACTTTTATTTGGAGATTTTTTTTTGTATTCGATCCTGAAAACGTTAATTACCATTTTTAAAGAATTGATCGAGCGCCATCTGTCAAGCGCTTAACAATTCTATACAAATTGTAGTTAACGTTGTCTCGATCGAATGGGAAGAAAATCTTTCACTAGGTACTCAGGCACTTTACTTACGAAGCAAGAGGGTATACCGCAACTTTAAAACTCCAAACCACTCTGAATTTATTGACTCAAAACTTATTAAGTGCCTGTATAATTTAGTCCGACCCCAAGGTTTTCAGCCAAATAAGTTATAATATGCATTAGAGCACCAAAGCTGTCGATCGCTTATAATAATTGACTACTTGCGAGGAAAATCCCTATTATAATCATGTCTATGTGAATCGTAACGCCAGTATGACCAGACCCTTAGCTAGTGGATTTAACGCCCACGACGTCCTATCTGTAAGACAATAGATCCATTGTCTCCTAAGTGAAAATTTGTTTACATCTGTACAAAACTGACAATTTCCATGTGACTCCAGTGTTCTCTAGGTTGTAAGACGTTTGTGTCTAGGTCTTAAGCAAACTTGTATCCTTAATTCCATCTATTATGTTCCTTGTTTGCTATAACTTGTCTATATTTTGTTCTTTTATGTCATATAACCCTATATTATGTCATATAATATGTTAGTTTTCAACCGACTTCAAAAAAAGGAGGAGGTTCTCAATTTGACTGTATTTTTTTTTTATTTTTTTATGTTTGTTACCTCAGAACTTTTGACTGAGTAGACCGATTCGGATGGTTCTTTTAGGGTTCCGTACCAAAATGGTAAAATGGAACCCTTATGGTGCGACTTTCTCCGTCTGTCTGTCCGTCTGTCCGTCTGTCCGTCTGTCCGTCTGTCCGTCTGTCCGTCCGTCACACTCGATTATTTCAGTAACTACCGAAGCTATCGACATGAAATTTGGAATAGTTATGTATATTAGTGGCCCAAAGACACTGGAATTAAAAAAAATTGGAAATTATTTTTGTTCTTATTTAAAAAGGGGGGAAAATCTGAGGGTTGAAATTTAAAAGTGAGATAACTGTACTGTGTGGGGTATCATATGAAAGGGTTTACTTTGTACATTCTAAAACAGATTTTTAATTATTTTTAGTTATGATAGTTTTTGATTTATCGGGGAAAATGTCTAAGAAAATACCGTTCCCCCCCCCCTTATCTCCGGAGTTTACCAATCGAAAAATTTGAAATAATTATGGTCAATAGGAATTTACGTATATTTTACAGGAAAACTATAGCCAGTGCTCTAACTAGCATAGTTTTTTTGATATTAACAATAAACCTCTACAAACAAAGTTAGTCTTGCGGTTCATTAACAAAGGTAATTATTTATTAATAATGGTACGGAACCCTTCGTGCGCGAGTCCGACTCGCACTTGTTTTTATTTAAAAGGGCATACTTCCCATGTAGTCCCATATAAATTTTATCGAAATCGGTTAATCGGTTTTTAAAATATCAACAATAAAATAAGTACTTTGCGTGTGCTTGTTGTTGTAAAGTTGGCGCGGGAGTTTGAAGTCGGTTGTTTAAAAAGAATTTTTTATATTAAATTATCATGTAACAAGGTGCCTATACTCCAGTCAAACTCGATGTAGAATGTTTAATAACAAAGCGTTGCTAGGTAACCGTCTGACAACAGGGGTAACAAACATTTTTTGGAGATTATTTTTTTAAAGCAACTTAAGTTTTATCATCATCAATTTTATCTTGATTTTGAATATTAGTATAGTTGGTTCCCGCAACTTTGCCTACGTGGAGTTGAAATAGTAGTGCATTTCCGGTCAAACTATCACATCATTCCCCTACATTTGATGGGAAATTTATAGATTTGGCAACAGTACACTACACCGATAATTTTATTACGGTTAGTTCAATAATACGACTAAATTAGAAATGCGCCTATTATTCAGAGTACTGTAGGGTTCTTCTGGTATTTTTTTCTTGATGACATAATACAAAAATTGAAAAAGGTTTTTGACTACTTCCTAGAAAGCAAGAAACCATCAGGGATGTCAATAATATCAATCATGACAATTCATCATTAAGGACGGATGTACTGTAATAGGGGGAAACATCCTTTTCTGTTCCGACATTTTAGTATAGCAAAAATTAAAATTTCATTATCGAATAAATACCATTCGCTACTCATTGAGATATAGTATGATGTAATTAAAAAAAGTGGTCAAAAAATCGTATAGTAACGGCAGAAAATTATTGGGAAATTCATGGAAATCTCAAAAAAGGTCTTATCGCGTTCCGACTATTGTGATTTAATTTGAGACATTATTTAGACAAAAGTTATTTTAAATTGATCGTAAAAGATCAAAAAACACTTTAAATAAATAATATTTTCAATAAAACTTATAGTTTTTTTACAATCTGGTTCCAAACATCCCTCATTTTTACAGCACGAATTTTTCATACAAATTTAGTACGGGCGCGCGCATCACAAAATTTGGTTATATATTCATGAAATACGGCAGTCATTTCCCATACGCCTGCGGGCTCTCAAGGCGTGAGGTTGCGTCCCGTTGCTCCTGAACTGACGTTTGTCACTGTTAGTATCCGTACACAAATGTCAATGCATCCACTACCATTGAACAAAACTAATCATCGATATTTATACGTATAAAAAAAATGTAACTGGACGATTTCTGTATATAAAATATTTATTTTGAAAATTTAATTGGTGGTTATTTTATTATTCACTGAGCCCAAAACGGTATTTTATTCTCTGTCTTATTTTGCCTGTTTTGTGCACGAACTCCACTAAAACTAACTTTGAATGGGTATTTTGGTTCTTATAGCTCAGTCTAAGTAGATTTTTTTCTTTTATAACAGTCGTCCGAAGGGGGAAACTGGCGAAATATTAATTTCGGGTCTATGGGGTACCTAATGCTGATGTTCATTCTGTTTTGGTCTCGCAGAAAAGGGCTGTTCGTGCCATATACAAAACTAAATTCAAAGAAGTTGAAATTATGACGGTCCACGACCAATACATAATTGAAAACTGGATGATGCCCGCGACTTCGTCCGCGTGGATTTTTGATTCCCGCGGGAACTCTTTAATTTTCCAGGATAAAAAGTACCCTTTATCCTTCCCCGGGTACCCTATGTGTTATTCCAGACTATAACCTATCCCTGTACCAAATTACATCAAAATCGGTTGAACAGATGGGCCGTGAAAGCGTAGCAGACAGACAGACAGACACACTTTCGCATTTATAATATTAGTATGGACTGAATGATGCTAGCGACTTCGTCCGCGTGGATTAAGGTTTTTGATTTCCGCAGAAACTCTCATTTTCCGGGATAAAATAACCTATGTCCGTCCCCGGAATACAACCTACTCCTGTACCAAATTTCATCAAAATCGGTTAAACGGATGAGTCGTGAAAGCATACAACCAAACAAACAAGCAACCAACAGACACACTTTTACGTTTATAATATTAGTATGGATTATGGATATTATGGATTAAGTATAATATGTGTGTAGTAGGTCTGACGACCTCCGTGCGGCGCAGTGCTTTGCGCAGCCTTAACGTGCGGAGGTCCCGGGTTCGATCCCCGGCAGGGTTTGTAAATTTATAATTTCTGAATTTCCCTGGTCTGGCCTGGTGGAAGGCTTCGGCCGTGGCTAGTGACCACCCTACCGGCAAAGACGTACCGCCAAGCGATTTAGCGTTCCGGTACAATGCCGTGTAGAAACCGAATAGGGGTATGGGTTTAATATAACTGTCATGCCCCTAACAGGTCAGCCCGCTACCATCTTAGACTGCATCATCACTTACTATCAGGTGAGATTGCAGTCAAGGGCTAACTTGTAGTGGATTTTAAAAAAAATGTGCATAAAAACATCAATAAATTCAAGAATGAAAAAAAGTAACCATTCAAGAAAATTTATGAATTTTTAGTGCTTCTAGACTCTGTAAAATTAGTTAGGTATTCATTTGTCGGTAACAGTATGCGTTTTTATAATAACTCCCAAAAGAAATATTTCAGATGCCAACAAGTTCAAAGTTTTTGTAAAACGTCAACTATTGAAAAGTCCTTTTACAGTGTAAAGGTGTATGATACCTACAGGGCGCGTTTGGAACCCTCGTAGTTTTTATACCGTTGTCCATCACGTCTTATACTTTGTAAACGTGACGTTCTGGTGTACTGTGTAGGTACCTACTTATCTATACTTAATATTATAAATGCGAAACTTTGGATGGATGTATGGATGGATGGATGGATTGAAATTCAAATTCAAATGATTTTGAATTTGAATTTTTGTTAGGTAATTAATCACGCCAGAACGGCTGAACCGATCTGGATGAAATTTGACACAGGGATAGATTATAGTCTGGAACAATACATAGGGTACTTTTTATCCCGGAAAATTGAAGAGTTCCCGCGGGAATCCAAAAATATGAATCCACGCAGACGAAGTCGCGGGAATCATCTAGTTCTATGTAAATATTTTTGGGGTCTGTATACATAATAAACATTACTCCAAAGATTTATCATAAGTACCTATATAGATAGATAGAATGAAACATAACTTAAACATAACAAAAGTCCTCATAAAGGCACAATTTTTCCAATCCTCTCTATTGTTTTGTATAAAACAAAGAAACGTGCGCACGCCGCCTAGCTTCATCCAATATTTTACTGAACGCGCAGAACTTGCTTCGCAGTTTTCAGTCGCACGTAGGCACTAGGCTGTCAAAATAGCTTCGTCTGATCTGAAGTGATAATCTTGCTTTCTGTCGAGTACAAAAACAATTTACTTCTGCAGTGTGTCGTGACTATTGTAAAAAAGTAAGTATAATTTGTTTTATTAGTTACCTACAGTAATAGTCAGTGTGATTATTTGTAATATTTGAAATAAAAGATCCCTTCAAAAAAAAATTAATATGGCGTCGGCCGCGGTGATTTTCGTATTGTTGCGCTGATTGTTGGGTTTTGTATCATTGTGTGATTTCAAATTTGACGTTTGTTGAAGTAAAACTTTTACAGACACGTCACCACGTACTTTTACAGCCAGAGCATAATTTAATGGAGAGTGCAACGCCAGTAAAACCCATGTACCGACACTTTAATTTTTTGACATAATGACGTAAACATACCTGAGGCTTTTATCAAAGCTCAGCAAAGTTCATCAGTCTGAATGATTTATTGTGATTCATTATTTTTGCAGATGGGAAAACATAAAAGAAGGTCTGCCTATTATAAAAAAGAAAATAAGCCGTTGCATTGGAAAAAAACAAACAAAAAGTATACTCTTATTTCCTGAAATCTTGAAAGCTGTCATCCCATATCACATCCACATAATATCACATGCAGATTGCAGAGAAGAAGCAAATAAATGCATTAGTTACCTACATAATTTCTGTACAAGTTTCGCGCTTTATCGCAAAATGCAATTATTCGTTTCTCAATACAAATCAACAAATTTTTCATTTCATTGTACCTACAACACTTTTCCGCTAATTATCATCGCATCAGAGTTATACCATTTCATGTACCTACTCTCACCATAGTCTGTACACTAGTAAAAAAATATTAATTTATAATTAGTAGACTATACCAACAAAAGACATTCATCTTTCCTATCTAAACATTTTGGTTATTTACGTATTGCAGCTTTGAAATTCTAAACGATGATCAAGTTAAAGAATATAAATTGGAGAGCTCTGAACAGCAAGGTAAAAAGCATTCGGCAAAAATAACTAAAAGGTAGGTAAATTACAAAACTAGGTATAAATCCTTAACTTTACTAATATTATAAACGCGAAAGCTTGTGAGTATGGATGAGTGGATGTATGCATGTATGTATGTATGTTTGTTACTCTTTCACGCCTGAACGGCTGAACGGATCTGGATGAAATTTGGCACAGAGATAGATTATAGTCTGGAATAACACATACTACTTACTACTTAATAAAACAGCTACTTTTTATCCCGGAAAATTAAGGGACCCAAAAAACCTCATTTTTTGTTGTTGTTTCCAAATTATATCTGTCGGTTTAGTTGATGGGTAAAATTACAATTATAAAGGTTTGAAATAAATAAAAGAGTACCTTTTATTTATTTCATACTAGCTGCACTATTGGTAACTATCGCCAGGAAGGCTGATTCAGTATTAGGTAGGTGTAGGCTCTCCTCTTATGACGATAGTGAAGGACTGCCCACATGCTGATGGGGTCTGACTACTTATCGCCTCTCAAAGATGTCTTATGGTTGGCTAAAATTAACAATGAACACTAACACATCTATCATCTAGGAAGGCTAACACATCTTTGAGCGGCCATGTCTAGTGAACGGCCCGATGAATAGCGTCAGTTCTTATACTGTTTACATAGGTTCTGCGCATACTTTAATACTGTACAAGAATCAGCCTTCCTAGTTATGGTTCATTTTTGGTAACCATAGTACGTGTTTGAGCGGCCATATCTAGTGAAAGGCTGATCTGCATGCAGGCAGACCTTCACTATCGTCATCAGTGGAGAGCCCTACACCCACCTAATACTGAATCAGCCTTCCTGGCGATAGTTACCAAAAGTGCAGCTATCTCATAGTCAGTACCTACATGATATTATAAACGTTTTTTTCTGTCATAAAACTTCGGTTTGTCAAAATGTGACAAGGATAATTTTTATTTATATCAATTATATTAGGTACTTTATACTAATAAACTTTATATTGTAGTGATAAATTGCGGTTTTATTTTCCATTTCAAAGTGCTATAAAAGTTTCACATCAAAAACTAAATAAATAATGGAAATAGGTTTTTTAGGATGAGTTGTGTCATTTATGATGAATTAACGGGACTTTACCCAGCTTGAAAAGGAGATTCTACTGAGGAGAGATGACAATAACTCAGCAGTTTATAAAAAGAAAAAAAATTGCAATAATGTACCTAGAAAATAATACACAATATATAGGGAGCTACATAAATATATGTACATACATAATGTATCAAGTATTACTCTGATTTAGTGGGCTGTTAGTGGATAGTTTCCATGCAACATTAGGAAAATCATCAGTTGATACTACGTTAGTTGTTACGGATATGTCTCAAACCCACCAGCATCAATTGATTTTCATAGCTTAGCTCTAGGGGAAAGGGGTTCAACTAAGCAACGAAGTTTTTCACATAATGAGGAAAGGAAACACGTCCTTCTAAGTATTTATTACGAGAGAGGGAATGACAGCATGACAGTCACGCAGCTTACTTACGTCCATAATGTTCCCTACATTACACATTATACTAGTTGAAGTATGGAACACAGAAGCTGACTAGTTACTTCTCAAACCACTTCATCTACATCGCACATCTCATATGGAAATGGAATCTCCTAGTGCTGTCTTACACCGTTTTTATACTATTCATGCAGAACTACTACTAATACTAAGCGCCATTATTAATTTAATTTATTTTTCTACCTAAGCATACAACCTTTATCAAATAAACACCATCTTTACCTATACCTACTCATAGTTATAAATCAGTTAGCAGGAATCAGCCGGTTGGTATATTATCAAGAAGCACCTCTACAATCCATACTATGATATTAAAAATGCCAAAGACGTGTAATTGAACGGCCCATTATTTCAACCAAGTTGGTATAGAGTAAGGTTACATCCCGAGGAAGGACATAAGTTACCTTTATCCCGAAAAATTGAGAAATTCCCGCAGAAATAAAAAAAAATTAACGAACGCAGACGAAGCCGTAAGTATCATCTAGCTATCAATCAATAAATAATATTATTTGTGCCATAGTGACATAGTTGATCGCATATTGTGTGCTCCCGTGGTAGGGGCTGAATCCTTCTATGTGTGCCTGCGTAGACTGTGGTTGTATGTGTATAGAAACAATTGACAGCGGCTGACAGCAACGCCTAGATGTCGGCCAAGGGTAGGACCCTTAATGAAAATGTAATAAATGGACATTTACATGTGATTTTATTTGTGTATTGATCAATATTTATCTTTTGCTTGACTTTACGATTTATATTATGAATAGATTGATTTTGAAGGTACAGTGAATAAAAGTATGAAATTGTGAAATATTGTGAAGTGATAACCCTAAAAATCAGCTGTTGTGGTTTGTTTACAAATCATCTACATCGCATTTGGCTGAATATTCGCGCATAAGCATAAAAGTCTTTCCACGACACAGTCTTTCGCCTCTTTATATTAATCGAGACACCTACCGCATATAGTGTATTATCTATTCCTACCGCCATCTTACCTTATTCACAGTATTGGTACCTTATTCCATAGATAATACACTATATACTCCTTATTCGGTCGTAAATCGTCGGACTGCAATAGTGGGTAGGCACACAAATTATTTGATATATTTGTTTTAATTGGAGTTTTTGTGAGTTATTGAAATGAAAGAAGTTACCTACTTAAAAGAAAATTGTGTTATATGTGTTTCTGTGAACAACAGGTTGAACTTCATAAGGCATAAGCCCCGCGGGAATTGGGAATGATATCCTAAACACCGGAAACTAGTTAGGAGTCAGATCTACCACCCACGCAAATGGCCAAATTATTACGTAAGTTCTACTTTTATGTTCATATTATTTGTGTTTCGTAGGTTTTTTGTTATTTCTCGTATATTATAAATAAATGAATAAACTGAAATAACAATTGAATTAGTGAGACTCTCCCACTGAATATGCTGACCTATTATTGGTCTACCGTGGTATCCACTCAACTGCAAGGATATTTTAGTGTCACTATAAGTTAGCCCTTGAGTGCAATCTCACCAAACGTAATGATGCAGTCTAAGATATTAGCAGACTAATGTAGTAGGGAAATGGCAGTAATGTTAAACCCATACTCAGTTTCTACACGGATTGTAATGCTAAATCGCTTGGTGGCACATCTTTGCCGGCTGGTAGCTTTGTTTGGGTCGTAACCTATTTAAACTATTTTTTAAACTATTTTTAGGGATCGGCTGAAAATCAGCGCTGTTATGGTGTATCTACACCATAACAGCATTATGCTGAGCCGATTCCCTTTTTGGAATTATCCTGTCACAGTCTAGTTCATAAGTTATTTTATTTTTTCTTTTCTACTAGTACTTAAGTTTTTGTTTGTTTGTTTCTTCAATGTATCTGGTAATTCCAAATAAAGATTTTGTTTATTTATTTATTTATTTAACCAGCTATTCCCGCACTCCGCAGCCTCTAGGCTTGAGACAATTTAGAAACTATAAAATCCCCAAAATTATAATCGAATATAAGACCACAACACTAACCATTGCGCCTGGGAGGTCGACAGACGTGTACCTACTGCAATAAGTGTGTCTCTCATCTTATATTTATAACTTTATCACTCCAGTTCTAAAGTTCCAAAGATCTTCATATTATACAATATGTAGGTACTAAGTCTCTCTATAGGCAACGTCAAAGTTCGAATATTCGTCGGACTTAATTTGCGAGGAAATCACCGGGAAAATCCATTCAGAAAGTTGTAGAGTTCGGGAATGCCTAATACCTATATCCTTACTTCACGTCTTGCTCTTGCAGAGATAATAACTTTTGTCGATTGTAAAATGTGCTTAAGGTCCGGTACCCACCAAAGCGAAGATATAGGCGGAGATCTGTTTGGCGGACCAATCAGAATATCGATAAATGGCGTGAAGATTTTTTACGTCAGCTATCAATAAATTAAGGGTCAGCTAAACACATATCCACCCATCTCCATTCTGGTGGAAACCGGGTCTACTCAGATACATCAAACATACTTACATACACAGTGAATAGTGATAGTTATATTATGTATAAAAAGTAAATAATATTATAATGAATAATCAACTCCGCTATAGCTCTGTTAATTTTAAAGCACTTGTTTGGAAAATAACTGTTTCCTTCAAGTTATAGTATGACAAGTAAATTGTAATTAATAATTAATTGCTTACTCGGGCTTCGTTCTATAATCTTTTAATCTTCGTTACTTAATTATCTTTCTGTGTGGTTGAGTTCATTTTAATAGAGAAAACTCAAAATTAGTTTATATACCAAAACGTTTAATATATTATACACATTATTAACTAGCGGTCCGCCCCGGCTTCGCATGGGTAGCACTTGATCAAAATAGTCCATACCCAATAATGGTCAGTCGGCACTGAGACGAACAACTCCACCATACGTTCTCAAATTTTGTTCAGCAAACCGCTGTGAACGCTTGGCACTTGAGTCTCCAATACGACGTATTTTCGCTGCCCTCGCCTGGAAACTACGTTAAGAACTAACAACTAAGTTGAGACCTGGCTCTTTTAGGCATTTCGAAGTCTGTTTACAACAGTTAGATATTGAAATGTTTTAAAAAATGTTAGTAAGTTCTCTTGTATTTATTATGACATACAATTGACAAATATGATACCTATAAAAGTCAGTCAGAATTTGAATATAATAAAAAATTAATAGACGAATAGATGTTTAATGTAAGAAGTTAAAAAAAATCAAATTATTGTTGCAATTTTCGAAGGTATCTCTAATTTTTTGAAAATAAAATATCGCTCGCTATACTCGCTGATAAAGTAGCTTTTTATAGGTGAAAGAATTTTTAAAATCGGTCGAGTAGTTTTTTAATTTATCCATTACAAACAAACAAACAAACAAATCTTTCCTCATTATAATATTAGTTTAGATAAATATTGTGGTTATAACGTATTATTTTAAGATAGTTAAACACTTTAAGCTATATGTAATAGCCATGGCACAGAAATAGAGAATACTCCGAACCCAATAGTACGAACGCTAATTAAACCGCTCCATTAGCATTAGATCTCATCTTGAACTGCAGGAAGCGCTCTGTAATTTATTACTATTGGATTGATAAAACTAAAGTCGGTCACTTCGATGCACTGGTGACCTGAATGTAGGCACTAACGTGAAATTGTACTTACTTTTCATTACATAAGCATGCGGTATGTAGCAATCCATACTTAAATGTCTGTCTGTCTGCTACGCTTTCATGGCCCAAGTACGCAAGTGACTTGCGTAACGCAACCGATATTGATGAAATTTGGTACTGAGATAGGTTACATCCCGGAGGAGGACTACTTTTTATCTCGGAAAATTTAAGAGTTCCCGCGGGAATCAAATCATCAATCCACGCGAACGAAGTCGCGGGTATCATCTAGTATAAAATAAGAAATTGGTATGGTACTGTCCAATCTATAGTACAAACCATCAGCCACAATAAGATCTATAGCCCCACGAGAGATGCACGGAGCGGAGCGGCACGTAGCGGCAAATATTATTTGCATAAGTTTGTACGAGGCTGCGTCGCGGTGTTTATCTCCGTGCCGCATTGCTAGCTGCATACATCCTCATACAAAAAATACTTGCCGCTACGTGCCGCGCCATGCTAGTGGGGCTAGACCTTAAATACGGTTCTCCGAATTTAAGATCTAGCCCCACTAGCCACTCCGTTCTTGCGACTGAATTTCGTATAAGACATCTATACTAATATTATAAATGCGAAAGTTTTGATGCATGGATGTATGGATGGATGGATGTTTGTTACTCAATCAGGCCAGAATGGCTGAATGGATATGGATGAAATTTGGCACAGAGATAGATTATAGTTTGAAATAATACATAGGCTAACGGAACGGTACGTTACAACGGATCGACGTGATCGACGTGACATTTGCCATGCGTATAGTTTATGCGTATAGTTAGTTGAGGACCTGGAGAGTGACATAGGCTACTTTTTATCTCGGAAAATCAAACAGTTCCCGTTGGAACCAAAACACCTCAATCTACGCGGACGAAGTTGCGGGCATGAGCTAGTTACTCATAAGACACAAGAAATGTTCCTATAATGAGCTATATTCCTGTGTTTTAGTAACAAAGTGAGCTAGGCAGACTGTCCGATTTCTAGTGTGTTAACTAGACATGTTTTTGTGTGGTTATCCAAATAGTTTTAGAGCTAACACTATTTGCGTTAAACAGACAGCAATATATTTTCTCTTTCTAGTCACACAATGCAAACAATTGCACCTCGCTACAGAAAACACAATCTGAATATAACGTTAGATCAAAGCGTACATTAATCTAAACTTCATCGCGGACAAGGATGATTTGACATGAGATATAGCTACTTTAAATAGAGCTCTTTTCATTGCACTTTCAAGAATAAATCCCCGTCAGATTGGAATACATTGCACGGATGTGCATCTTACGTGAAGCACATCCTGTAGAAAAAGGAAACTAAAAGCTTGTTCGGCCAAGGAAACTTGTTTGGATGTAAATCATTTTTAAGCTATTGCATATAGCTTCTATCGCGGGCTTTGAGCGTGGAGACCGAATCCAGAAATTCCGTAACGGAAAAAAACCTAACACTTTGGTTGCTATGACTACTTGTGTTGACTTCAAGTTGTAGAAAATAAAAAGAATATTCGCCTTTTTATTTTCAACAACTTGAAGTCAACAACACAAGTAGTCATAGCAAGTTGATAAAAAATGCTATGCAATAGCTTTACCGCGGCAGTCTCCGAGTGCCACACATCTTTTTAGGGTTCCGTACCCAAAGGGTAAAAACGGGACCCTATTACTAAGACTCCGCTGTCTGTCTGTCTGTCTGTCTGTCTGTCTGTCTGTCTGTCTGTCTGTCTGTCTGTCTCCAGGCTGTATCTCATAGACCGTGATAGCTAGAAAGCTGAAATTTTCACAAATGATGTATTTCCGTTGCCGCTATAACAACAAATACTAAAAATTAAAAAAATATATATATTAAGAGGGGTCCCCATACAATAAACGTGTTTTTTTCGTATTTTTTTCTCAATATTAAAAACGGTAACAGGTAGACGGTTCAAATTTTCACAGAATATTAACTTGTATATTACCTTTCAAAATAAATAATTAAATATCAATAAAGTAAATATTAAAGGGGGGCTCCCATACAACAAACGTAATTTTTTGATATTAACAGTAAACCTCTACAAACAAAGTTAGTTTTGCGGTTCATTAACAAAGGTAATTATACCTACTTCTTGAGTACGGAACCCTCGGTGCGCGAGTCCGACTCGCACTTGGCCGGTTTTTTTATTTTATATTCCACTTTAAAAGTTACCCTTGAAAGCAATCTCATCTCAACGACGATGCAGTCTAAAGGTAGTAGCGCCTAAACTGGGGTATGGCAGTTATATTAAACTGTTAAAAAGTATACATACCTAATATATCAAATCATATGAAAAGTAGTATTAATACATATTTCAAGTAATAGACTATAAATTTCTATCAATGGGGTTCAACTGACGTATTCTATACTAATTAATCACTATGGTTCATATATTCAATGTACTCTGTGCTATGGTTCATAATCATAATCATAATCATAATCATGGTTGTTCTTCCCTTTTGTACTTGTTTATTATTTAAACGCATACCCTTAGTCGGTTTCTACACCGCATTGTACCGGCTGCCTTTTTTAAAGCCTTTAGAATCCAAATACCTCTTTCTCTCAAGTCTAAGTAGAATAAGTCTTTCTTTAATCTGCCCCTAATTTTGTTAGTACATTTTGAAGGAAGAAACCTAATCGAGGAGATAATATCTAGGCTGGTTTTAACCAGGAAAAAAATCCTACGCATTCATAATCGTTAATTATTTATAGACGAAATAATGCACAAAACTTTAACGGGATACCGAGGCATAAGTTAGTGGTTTGGGAAACGAATGGCATTATTACTTAACTATCAAAATTACTATAACTCATCAAAACAATAAATCGTAATACGATGTCCACATCGGGCCAAAGATTTCTGTTTTCATAAATGACTCGAAAAGGATATTATTCCCGCCAGGATAATATAAGAATCGAATGGCCTATAAAATATAAGAGCAATTCCTCTACATTTAATGTCAAATAAAAGGTACTATGGCAAACTGTACGAGACTCAGCAGTAAGCCGCTTATAGGTACGAGTAGTCAGTAGGTAATTTATCAGGAGTACCTCAGGTAATGTTTGGAACATAAAATAACAAGCGTCATCTTTTTTTTATTGTTGTTATTTTTGTAGACAGGTACCTAAGGACTATTAACTTTTCATTCGTTTTAAGTGGTGAATGAACTGAAACTATACGACATACTCAGCCTAGGATTTAAACAGCTATTAAATATTACTCTGATTGCTATTATTAGATTAAATATCATCCATCAATCTACTTTCTAATATTAGTCTATGCGACTAATATTAGAAAGTAGACGATTCCCGCGACTTCGTCCGCGTGGATTAAGGTTTTTTGATCCCCGCGGGAACTCCTTAATTTTCCGGGATAAAAAGTAGCCTATGTCCTTTCCCGGGTAAAAACTAACAGAAAATCAGCTGATATAATAACGAGAAAACACTAAGCAGTTACCTATTCAAATAATTAGTAATATGTCAAATGCATTAATGTAACATTGTATTTGAAAAAGAATAAACTTGCAACCCGGATATGAAAATTGGACTTTTTATCTCAGAAAATAAAAAGTATATACATTATTAAAAAAAAATCTTTGTTAAAGCTTTAAATAAAAATAAAATCAACCTTAAGTTTTGGATGTGCAAAACTAATACTTATTCAATTTAATCTTCTACGGCTATATGCACTCATAAGATTAATAAAAACTATATAAGACTAGTATGGCGCGTGGATGCGCGGCCCGCTGAAGCGGACCGCGTACGGCATCGTACCGGAACGCTAAATCACTTGGCGGTAGGTACGTCTTTGCCGTGTAGAAACTGATTAGGGGTATGGGTTTAATATAACTGCCGTACCCCTAACAGGTTAGCCCGCTACCATCTTAGACTGCATCATCACTTAACATAAACCTATTAAATTTAACAGCCTTGACAATATGGTCAAAAATTGTTTAGCATCTATTTTAAATATTAATTTGGAAGATCGAGTATGGATGCAGGCGTCGCTTCCTGTGCGACTGGGGGGCCTGGGCATCAGATCTATCTCTGGTGCCGCTCTCCCCGCTTTCTTGTCCTCAGTCCATGGCTCCCTAAATTTATCCCAATAGATTCTTGCGTCCTCTCTAGATGATTTCGTCATCAGTTTCATGGATGAGGCCAAGTACGCGTGGACACACGCCTGCGAAAACCGCGAATTCCCGATATCCCTCTCGTCACAACGGCAATGGGATGGGCCGATCTGCGAGCTAGCGCGGAAAAAGCTTATTGACACGTGCTCAAGCTCTGCAGATCGTGCCCGCCTTCTGGCCGTGGGGGAGTGGGAATCCGGTCTGTGGCTGCAGGCCCTCCCGTCGCCCAACACAGGAACCTTAATTGACTCTTCCGCTTTTCGGATAGCTGCAGCGCTTCGCCTGGGCGCATCGTGCTGCGCTCCACACCGCTGCCATTGTGGCTCTGCCGTCGGCCGACTCGGTCACCATGGTCTCTCCTGCGTCAGCAGCGCAGGGCGTATCCCCCGTCACGCCAGCCTGAATGATATAATATGATATTGCCACTGCCGGATATGCGGCTATTCTGGAGCCAGTTGGGCTCATGCGAGACGATGGCAAGAGGCCCGATGGTATGACCCTGGTTCCTTGGAGTTTGGGGCGGCCCTTGGTGTGGGATGCCACATGTGTAGACACCTTGGCTCCTTCCCACCTTCCAGGCACTACCGTTAGGGCTGGTGCGGGCGCGGAATCAGCGGAGGTCCTCAAGGTGCGTAAATATAGCACACTGGATAGTGGCTATATGTTTGCGCCTTTTGGGGTCGAGACGCTAGGGCCTTGGGGGGCTGGGGCGCGCAGAATCTATAAGGAACTTTCTGCGCGCCTGGTCGAGGCAACACGTGACCAGAGTGCTGGTATATATTTCGCTCAGCGAGTGAGCATAGCAATCCAACGCGGCAATGCTGCCAGCATTCTGGGCACGCTGCCCACTGGTAGCAGTTTTTTAGATTAGGTTTTTAGTTTTTAGTTTTAATTTTTTGTTGTCAAATTGTAATTACAATGTTGTAATAACAGAGTACCAATAAAAAAAACCTAATTCCCCAACCTAACCACCTATCTTTAATACCCTGCTCTCTAGCTAGCTCTTCACCCATTTTGCAAACCCTCGATCTCCATATGTTTTCTCCGATTCATTTGTCAGAATGACAGTACGAAGATACAAACTTTGAAAAGGTCTTGCATAATTTCCAAATCCTAGTCAACATTCGCCATACATTTTCTATGGAAAAATAAATTCCGGCATCTTGAATTTTTTTCCTGTTCATCAAGTAGACATGTCCAGATCATCTTTTGCCAAGAAACCACTCTTCCATCTTCTATACTCTCCGAGATAGACACGGACGAAATTTGTATGGCGGCCATCTTAAATCCGCCATTTTGAAAATTTTTTCAGCTCACTGTCAATTGGATGAAGTTTTGAATGACATTTGGTCGAGCACCCCCCACCTATCTTCAATACCCTGGCTGTGCTGTTCACCCGTCTTCGAAATCCTCAATCATCAGCTCTCTCCGTATTTTTCCTCTTCATGAATTTTTCCCCTGTATACGAAATGGTCAGTGAAAAAAATTTTTTTCATACAAAATTGTTCGGGAGAGGTGATCAATCAATGAATCAGCACGAGCAGCTATACCTATATATATTAATACAATCACGTAAGTCCTTCAATAATAAAGTATGGAAATAAACTGATTAACTGTCATACTTAATTATTGCAGTACAGTTAAAAACTTACAGTTAGTACAGTATTAAAAGTTCATGAGCATAATTTTAATGCATTCAAAGTTGCGTCTTTTACACTCGCGCTTAAGAATAATGTCTTTGTTAAGTCAAGTTCGCAGAAACTAACCATGTCAGAATTTCTCCAAGGCAGCTTCAGTCTCAGAAGCATTTATCTAAATGAGCAGAGGCATACATCATGTCGAGCGTGGGACTACAGAATTAAATCAAAGAGGGCATATGAAGAGGCCATGCTAATTAGATGAGTTCAAAGGCTTTACGCATGCGAGATAAAAGCTCGTCATGAATAGTGATGTGCATTACGTCTCCTCGGGTAATTTTCTTCAGTTTAGAATTGGCATGCCTACTTCTAGCATAAGGCCCTGTCCTACGTCAGCGACACATGCGATAACACGACTTGATAGGACAGTATCAAACAGTAGCTGAATATCGCCGTGATAGCATCATGAAAATTGTAACATCGTCTCCATTCCGTTGAGGATAAGAAATAAATAAATCACATAACTTGTATAATATATCGCGATCGGTACGGTACACACTTCTGCACAAATATATTTTGGGATGTACTCTGCTGTTTTTTTTTTTTTAATTTATAGCTGTGATACACTGTGACGCACAGAAGGAAGAATGCGATCATTACCTGTGACAACGTAGTATTTCGATACTCGCATCGGGCGTCGGAATGCTCCTTCAAACTCGTGTTTTTTTATCCACTACAAGTTGGCCCTTGACTGCGATCTCACCTGATGGTAAGTGATGATGCAGTCTAATATGGTACCGGGCTAACCTGTTAGCTAAGGGCATGGCATATATTCGGTTTCTACACGGCATCGTACCCGAACGCTAAATCGCTTGGCGGCACGTCTTTGCCGGTAGGGTAATAACTAGCCACGGCCGAAGCCTCCCACCAGGACAGACCAGAGAAAATTCAGAAATTACAAATTCCCAAATTTACCCTGCCGGGGTTCGAACCCGCGACCTCCGCATGCTAAACAGCGCTCAAAACTGCGCCACGGAGGTCGTCAAATAGTAAGTATTAGTAATAGTAGTAGCTTAATCGTTTGTTTCTGTTGGTAGAGCGATCATCAAATTTAAAGCCCTTGGTATACAATATAGCATAACGTAATCGGTCGCTAACAAGATGATTACAGATGCCATGTGTTATACAGGGAACGGAGTGGGAGATCTTTCACCTCTTCGATCACTACGATTTGTATGGTATCGTCAAACACTTGACGTATCACAGCTAGCGTTCGATCGATTCCACTCAAATAAGTAACTCGAGCTAAGGCAATTTACTTTAATGCGATCGGTGAAAAATCTCCCACTAGACCTGCAAGACATTAAAAATGTATTAGCCTACAAGATTCTATACCTGTGTATATTATGTTCTGAGCGCAGGTAATTATTAACATAATTATTCTCACATGCTCGCGTTATTCCAAAAACAATAGAGGCATGTGTCTGACAGTCCATTAAGCAGGTGCTGTCAAACCGGGCCCGATACCGGTTTATTAATGACACACGGCTGAAAAGCACATCATTTTGCACCTCTGTTTTCATAACGTCTCAATAAACTTAAATTATCTATGTCACTAACTATTGTATTGAAAAAATTTAAACCTTATATACATCGATATATATGTAGGTACTAGATGGGCCCTTTCATAGAAAAAGGTCTGGCGACCGACTATGAGAACGCGTTCCTAACCTGTCTTTGTCCCCATCGTAGCGCTGTCACGGTCGCTCGTCGTGTAGATAATTTGTTATTCTTAGGTTAACATCTAAAGTCTTATTAGTTTGGCACTGTACAATTTTTATTTTAAGGTAAGTGTTTCATGTCACAATTACACATTTCCAAAAAAACGTTATTTCATCTTCCTATTTAATATTTTTATCCATTACGCAATCATTTAATTTCCGCGGCAAACTGTATGATATTTTTTTTTACTAACTGCCCTTACGGCTTCTATGGCCATGACCTATATTATCTATGACCGAGTCATATGTTTTCAATATATGTTGCAAGCAAGTTCCCGCTTTTCAGACTAGATGGCGTTGATCGCGTTGCTAAAAATACGCCCACATTCTTTGTTTGACAGGGCCCGTCTATGTAAATTGAGGTCGTTGCTTATATATAAAATTCTCGTGTCACAGTTTTCGTTCCCATACTCCTCCGAAACGGCTTGACCGATTCTCATGAAATTTTGTGAGCATATTCAGTAGGTCTAAGAATCGGCTACTATTTATTTTTCATACCTCCACGCGAACGGAGTCGCGGGCATCAGCTAGTAATATTATATTTAGCTCTTAGTATAAGCTGATCATGCTGCTTTATCTGCATTCGTTTTTTTTATTGTCCCATGGGAACTTTTGATTTTCTCGTTAGTTAAATTATGCGATATCCGTCTACAGGAAGCACGCAATGTCTGTGCAGAGTTTTACCAACACCTCTTTAGCGGTTTGAAAAGGATACACTCACACATAAAGACAGATTTTCGCTTTTATGATACTAGTATGGATGAGAGCATGCTACAAAGAGTAGGTTTTCTAAACCTTAGTTACTCAGGCTTACTGTGTCCACAGACTCAAAATTAGATGATGATAATAATTTCAAAACTAGAATACTAGTTTCCATCCTCCTTATATACTTAACAATAAAACTTTGTATCCAACACAAAACAAAATATTTTAGACAGAAAGTAACGGCCAGACTAAAAAAAACACTCAATGCTTGGGTTACCCATTCAACCAGTTACAATATTCTATTTGCAATATATCCCGAGCACATTTCAGTATAAAATGCGATTTCCATACTGCTCGAATTTAGGATTCCCCGTCAACGAAATCCACAGTGAATCTCTTGGGGTGCAAAGAAAAATTTTATTCACGCTTGTATTGTAGCGTATTTCAAATCGGTGGATTGTAGTGGAATAGTAATGCGTTGTTGGATATACCGAACTTTCAGTGAAATTGACTTACGTATAATTTTTATCATATATTTTTCGAGCCCTGTTTTGCAATATTTGTCCCAGGTATTTTGATGACTTCTCTGGCGGAGTTATAAGGCTAGCAGGACCAAATGGGGAATATAAAATTTCTGAATTTTCTCTGGTCTGGTCCGGTGGGAGGCTTCGGTCGTGGCTAGTTCAATAGAAGCTCGTAGCAGAGGAACACCTTGAGGAATTTAGCAGCATATTATAGCAATCTAGGTTTCAAATGCTTAAAACCAAGACTACCATACATCAGCTAATTGTTTAATAATTTTATAAATAATTTCCACCGTTATTCGGCAACAGGCCGCATATGATAGCACCTGCTTAATCGACTGTCATGCACATGGATCTATTGTTTATGAAATACTCCCCATATTATGTGAGGAAACTGTTAACAAATGATCGCTCCGTTATGTAGAAAATTTTATTACGTAGCTCGCGAATTCATCCGCGTGGAATATGGCTGCAGTTATCCCTGTAGGAACTTTAAAATTTTCCGGGATTAAATGTAGCCTTGTGTCCAGGTTACATGCTATCTCCATTCCAAATTTCAACCAAATCAGTAATTGTGGTATGAAGAAGTACCAAAGATTCAAACATAAACTTACAACTTACAAACTTACAGACATACGAAGATCTGATCTGTCACATTAATTATATTATAGTTAATTAATTTAATATTAACATCAGCCTGCGTACGTAGGACTGCTTACCCTTGAAATTTAGGTGTATCAATTAGCTTAATAAACTGCTATTAAATATCTTTTCTTCGAACTCAGTGCAATGTAATTCCTAGCGGCCATTGGTGCTGTAAGATATGACTCGCTCACTGCGCTTTCAATTTGCTAACCCTTAAGAGGTGGTGCCTTCAATGAAATATGAACATTTCAAAGTGATAAAAAGATGCAAAAGTGTATGTAAATTGTTTTCGTTCCACTTACACGAACTATTAATAGATTAATGTCTCTCAAAATATATATTAGGTTAGGTATCAGATATAAAGTTCTGTTTATTCCGAAGCACTTAAGAAATCACGTGTTGCAACGCATCGGCTCTCCCGCTATTTGCCTTTAAGCTGTCACCATAAGATTGCAAAAACCGTTAGATTATAATCCAACCAGCGATATTGTAAACTGACGACGGATTGTGAACCGTTCAATGTTCCGAGTGTCAATTTTTGAAATATTCATTGTACTTACGTTTTCTTGTCTCATTCTTGTAGCTTAGGTTAGGGTTTGACATGGCCGGGCACTTAGGTTTTATCGGTTTAATATACCTGACAGATTACAATATACCGAAAAATAATGCGTTAAATTGTAATCTGTCGACAGTTTACAATATCTCTAGTTAGATTACAATCCAACGGCCTTTGCAATTTTACGGTGACATAGCTATTTAAAGTGTTAGACTCAATGTATCGGTAGTTTAAAAGAGGCATTATTTTTTAATTTACGCCATGTATGGTCGAAGGTAGCCACATGATTGATCTGTTAATTTATGGCAGCCGTTTTTGTGTGAATTGCAAAATTAAAGTATAGTGGATAACCAGTGTTTCCTTTTAATAACAGTAAAAACATACTATTATACCTACAGCTGCTATAAATCTCTAAGCTATTAAGAACGTCCTCACACTTGACAATTCTAACAAGGAATGATAATAATGGCTTTAGGCCTATTACACTGCACTTTTCACAGGGACCCTTCACCCTGAATCAGTGTAGTGTAAAAAGATTTAGCGAGAAAGGATCCCTAACTTGGTCCTTATTGCTTTGTAATAAGGGACGCCAAAACTAGCGGACACGCCCACCCTATCCTCAGGGCCCTGAGATAAGTGCAGTGTAATAGGCCTACATGATATCCTACACATAATATGTGTTGCATGCGCATGTTCGCATGATATATATATTTTATATTATATCATGCGAACATGCGCATGATTTATACGACATCTCAGACAATTGACTTAAGTGATGAAACTGATATTAGACGCATAGCTTTCTTAATTCCTTGCAAGACGTTGTTCTTAACTTAAATACCTTCCATATTGTAATCAGTAATCACTGCCTCGTTGGTCTAGTGGTTAGCATGTTCGACTGTAGCCGACGAGGTTTCGGGTTCGATTCACAGGTTTTTTCCAGGTTCCCAGAAATTCTCAGTATCAGAAAATCTATAAAAAATATAGATATATAAAGAGTGTTATTACTTATTGTATTATATGTTATATTAGTGTTGTACATATTATAGTGTATATAGTGTAGTGTAGTTGTGTATTATAATTTGACCACTAGTTAAAGGCGCTCAGGGCGCGATACCCGGAGAGGTGCAGGTTCGAATCCTGTCGGTTACTCAATTTTAGATCTGTACTTATGGTTGTTAAGTAAATCTATCAATCCAAGTAAATTCTGTCACGAATTCCTGATAAAAATTGTAGGTTAAATCCAAAACTCAAAACCAAAAGTTTTAAATCCAGAGGCAGTAAGCAAAATAATTTCAAAATAATAAGGAAATCACCTCAATCACAATATAATGACAACGCTTTCTCTCGGATTTTTATCAATAAAGCATCCCCGAAAAAGATTTGCGAGCACATGCAAAAGTAAAGAGAGTTTCGTAGTAGAGATTACAGAACACGCATTATAACGGCACATCTGTGAGTTTAGTCATAATCATAAAGTTCACAAAATGTGTGATTCATTAACCTATTTTATGAACATGAAATACATTCACATAAATCTTACTTACAAAATGTAATTTGACAAAATTAAATAAAAGTTTCATAGAAAATGTTGGTGTCATCTGATATCGATCTTACTTAAGCCCGGTTTACATTATGGCAATAGACTTAATTCAGAAATACTATTTAGATACTTGACTGTATTGACAGAATTAATGTCTATTAATCCAAAGTCTAGGTTTTCGTGCTCTTCAAGTGAAGATTAGTCCTGATACCTGAAGCCTCCAGAAGTACTTTGGTCAGGTTAAGATTTGTGCAATATTGAGCAATAAACAATACAACAGCTAGTAAGTAGCTATTTATCTAGCCTTATTTTCCTAAGAGAAAAAAAAAGGAAAAATGGCAAGATATGCTAATTTTTGTGGTCCATAATCATACCATGGTGAAAAACTAAAAAGTCAGTGGATATGTTTTACCTACTACCTATCTCCATTCTGGATTGCTCACTTAATGTATCTAACTTAGCTCGAATATATAATATATATTTAATTAAATAAATAAATAAATAAAGCTTTATTATACTGAAACACTTAAAAATTATCAAGTAACAAATTAAATTAAACACACGCACATAAAAATTAAGTAATAATTTATAGTAATTAAGTTGCATATTAAGTTTTGTACTTTCTGAAATGCTGACCCTGAAACTTGATCAATTATTTGAATTACATCCTGTACTTGAACAACAAATACTAAAATTAGATAAATATTATAAGGAAATGAAATTATTTAATTTTTAATGAGCCTTAGTATTTACATCCGAACTTCACAATTATGTCAATAGATGGCGCCGCGATATCTCAGTTCGGGGCGAATCACTAGTATATATTATGCTGCTTATATTATTTCAATAAATAACAAACTACAGCGGGATAGTGTTACAGTAGAATTCCAGTTCAGCAATTGATTGCTTGGCTTGTTACCCAGTGTTACAATGTAAGCTAGCTGTAAGAAAGTGTTCACATCAGTTTATATTAAGCAACGTCTGTTGCCCTTTGATCTTTGAAAATAAATAAGAATCCTCACAGAGTAGGAACATTATTACCGCTTAATCATAAATCTAAATGCGCTCGCGCTAATCATTCTCGTACTACGCAGCTGGTATTAATTTGTCTGAACATTTCACACTGCGCGTTGCACTCGGATAAAGGAGCCTCTTGACTGGACTTTTTCTTTTTAGTTTTACGAGCATAAGTCTAAGTTCCATGCCCCTTTTCTTCGTGAGCGTTGATTTGAGATGTAATCGGAACTGATAGGGGGTTATGCGCGCGTCATTTATAGAATCACTGAAGGGGTTACGTGTTTCACAGATATTACTCATAAGAGTGTTGAACTTAATAAGCCTTTGGTTGCAACAGGTATAGTTTTATCCGTTGTTATAGGTTGTTAGAAACCTCTAAACTCATCATCATCATCATCACTACAGCCTATTAACGTCCCACTGCTGGGCACAGGCCTCCACTCTCATAGGAGAGCGGGAATTAGAGCTTAGACCCACCACGCTGCTCCAATGCGGGTTGGCGGGCTTTAAGGACTACTATCATGTTAGTGATAATAACCGGGACCGACGGCTTAACGTGCTCTCCGAGGCACGGGGGTGAAACACCGCCAACTTCCAACTCCGGGCTGGCACTGAGAATTTCTTAATTGAAAAACCCAATACCTAACTTTTATGCCCGACCGGGAATCGAACCCAGGACCTCGTGATCCGCAGTCGACTATGCCAACCACTAGACCAACGAGGCAGTTAACCTCTAAACTATGTTTTATTATTATTATTTACCAATTCTAGTATTCATTAAATCTTTGGCGTTTTGTCTGCTGTCACACTACCAGCAAGCTGCTAATACATAGTTGCTTCTAAATATGTAGACATAAGTGGCACAGACTCTCTCAGACGCGTTCTCTTGAAATCTATGCAAGATGTCCGACAATAATTCTGTTATCCTAGATGGCCTATGTCAAAAATAAATTATTACTTTTTCAACCGACTTCAAAAAAGGAGGAGGTTCTCAATTCGACTGTTTTTTTTTTTTTTATGTTTGTTACCTCAGAACTTTTGACTGGGGGGACCGATTTGGATGATTCTTTTTTTATTTGAAAGGGCATACTTCGCATGTGGTCCCATATAAATTTTATCGAAATCGGTCGAGCGGTTTTTAAAATATCAACAATAAAATAAGTACTTTGTATAGCGTGTGCTTGTTGTTGTAAAGTTGGCGCGGGAGTTTGAAGTCGGTTGTTTAAAAAGATTTTTTTTACTGATTATTACATAGATGGTCTTCCAAAAGACCTTAAATTTATATCGTCGGTTAGTTTTAAGTTTGATAATCATTTTAAATTATAAATGAAAGAAAAAAAGATGAAGACCTCGTCCTTATACATAGATATCCAGTAGCTCCCACTGACTCGTTTCAGATGGCTCTACTCAGAGCTCAGAGCTCGGGGATTTTTTCCCAGAGACCACTAGAAGGTAAATAAATGCGTACCTAATACCAGTAACACAAACAATGAGTTATCATGAGTTTTACCCAAAACAAACTAAACAGTACTCTATTTTATGTTTTGTTCTGTACAACTTCGTCATATAAGTAGGACAATAGCTAAGTGGGAAACAATAGAGACAGGTGTACAATTATTTACCTTGTGCCCCCTCCTATTTAATTACCGCGTTATCAGAACAATTCACGGTTCGTCAACTCCTGGGTAAAGTTGACAATGAGGCGTTAATGAAGTTTAGTTTGCTCGCGCTGGAAATATTGACCTAAATGTTTAATGCTTCTTTGTGTAAATTGTATTACTTTATTGCCCTACTACTTAGGTCCAGTTACATGACTGGCAGTTAAAGTAACGTTACAATAGACCTGTACTTTACCACCAGTAAATTTTTAAATTGGGTTGGAGAAGTTCGTAGTCATAATCCCCATGAGTTAAAACCGTGCAACCATTATTTACTTTATTGACGATCTAAGTTTTACCGAAACCGAAATATATATCTTAAGCTGCCTGCCATAAAACTATGTAAGTAGAAATACATTTTTTTTTTTATCCACTACAAGTTAGCCCTTGACTGCGATCTCACCTGATGGTAAGTGATGATGCAGTCTAAGATGGTAGCGGGCTAACCTGTTAGGGGCATGGCAGTTATATTAAACCCATACCCCTATTCGGTTTCTACACGGCATCGTACCGGAACGCTAAATCGCTTGGCGGCACGTCTTTGCCGGTATGGTGGTAACAAGCCACGGCCGAAGCTTCCCACCAGGCCAGACCAAGGAAAATTCAGAAATTATAAATTCCCAAATTGACCATGCCGGGGATCGAACCCGGGACCTCCGCACGTTAAGGCAACAGCAAAATACGCAAAAGATAGAGCAGCAAGAGAAAGAGAATGTCTGAATCAGCATCAAATAACTCTACAGCTCCAGTGGGCTTTTGTTTTTCTTCAATTAATTATCCATCACAAGGAACTGATGCCGTTTTTTTTGTATTGAACCTACCAAAATCCTGTTCTCCTTTTTTACTTTATGAGTCAATAATTCAACAGTTAAGCTGTAGGTTAACGTCAGTTTCTTCGCTTTGGAAAGTCTGGAAAGCAAAACAAAACAAAAAGTTACTGGATAAACTTTTTGTTTTGTTTTGCTTTCCAGACTTTTGCACGGTTAATGTTACAATACAATAAATTAAATGGTTGTTTAAATTACAATAATTCTTAAAAAGTTTAGTTTCCGCTGTATAATCTCTTTAAAAGCTTCAATACACGCTGACAAAGTCGCGGGTATCAGCTAGTTGCTTCATACAATTTAAGGCCACTTAATAAAATTACCCCGTAGTATAAAATTGAATTTTTCGACTACATTTCTTTCTGTAAAAGGTTCATAGGAAAATAAATTATAAACTGCAATTTTTTATCTCATAAATAGTTTAGCTAAGTATATTTTAATAAAACAATTAATATATGGGTTAAAAATGGAACTATTATCTCAATAAAGTTGAGTATAGCATTAATTAAACGGAAGTGTTAACGTTGATAGTTAATCTGTTCATTTATTATATTACTGGTTCAAGTCTAGGCAATTACTGAGATCAAAGGGTTTGCCTAGCTCCTCACAACAACCTCAATTCAACTATGTAGGTACTAATATCAAGGTAATTGGACGTGATCATTACATTACCGCGAACTATAACAGCTGTTGATTAGTGAAACTCATGGGTGTGAAACGTGACGAATTTTTATGAGAACACAAATTTAAATTTGAATCCATACTAATATTATAAATGCGCATGTGTGTGTGTCAATCTGTCCGTCTATCTGTTTGTCTGCCTGCTACGATTTCATGGTCCATCTTTTCAACCGATTTTAATGAAATTTGGTATAGAGATAGGTTCCATCACGGGGACCATACTACAATTTATCCTGGAAAATTAACGAGTTCCCGCCGGAATTAAAAAAATTTAATCCACTCGAACGAAGTCGCGGGCATTAGCTAGTTTGCAAATAAATTTATTATCACTGTTCTCAACATATTCTTTCTGTGTATCCAATACACAATTTTCTATAGGACCCAGTTTTCATGATAAATCTCGTAAGTAGTAAGAAAACAGAGCATTTAGCATACAATTTTGACAGAAGGACTTGCCAAGCTAATCCTCGGATAACTGTACTACTAAGCGAGTTAAATTGCTCACACCCATATTTTAAAGTCGAGGCAAAGAAGTGGTCAGAATTATTACCTACGTCCGAAGTACCCTCCCAAAGACATTGCTATAGGTGCCAGATCGGAAGCGGTCGTCGGGCCTCAAAATTCCTTCGAACTGGATTATGGGTCCCGGTTAGGAAGTGCAACCGCATTTTATGACGTTGTGGTGGTAGGGTTATGCCAATCATGCATGCCTACTCATTTGAAATTCATTGCTTGAGTTGGAATTAATTTTATTTTTTACTAGCTGATGCGCGCGACTTCGTACGCGTGGATCGTCGTTTTGTGGTTCCCGCGGGAACTCTTTAATCTTCCGGGATAAAAAGTAGCCTACGTGCTATTCCAGACTATAGTCTAACTCTGTGCCAAATTTCAGCCAGATCCGTAAAGCTGTTGGGGCGTGATTGAGTAACAAACATCCATACATCCATCCATCCATACATCCATCCAAATTTTCGCATTTATAATATTAGTAAGAACTACAAAAATCTGGACACTTTATTTAATTATTAATTTTAAAAGTTTGTTAGATAGTTCGTTCTAAATATTCTGTTAAATTAATAGGACAGAAGTTGAGTGTAACGTCTCCTTAGCGTTCCTAATAGCTATCATTGCTCTTTGCCCCTTTTGTCAATTATTAATAACGGAAGATTGTTCGCGTCTAGAGATTTTTCAATGAGTCATTTAGCTGCAACTTGAGATTTTAGAGCTTATGAGAGGAAAAGTAATATCTGCAGCTAAGAACTCAAAATTATTAGGGATTAGGACTTAAATTAAAATGAAGAAATGAATTTAATTTTGACACTTATATTCTGGCTTGAAAATTACCTTACCATGAAAATAAAATAAAAATTCTAAAAAATAATGTATGAACTTGTGATTCTGTTAATTGTTTTTTCTCGATCCCCGTCAAGTTAAGATTTTAAGAATAACAGCCGAGCAACAAAAATAAAATGGCTGACCAATCTGTCAATGTTGGTCAGTCATTTTATTTTTGTTATTTATGTGTCGAATTGAAAACCATCTTATTTTCTGAAGTCAGTCAAAAACGGACTGCATTAGTAGGAAATCTAAGTCGAATTAAAAATAAAGTACTTTAGCTGAACTACCAACTTAGCAAGTGCGTTCTGAAGTTTGATTGTTCGTTTGTTTATAAATTATTCCTCATGGTCTCCTATAACATTTACAATGACAGCGTGACTACTCCGTAACTGGTTAGGGTCAGGTTGGGCCAAACATTGGCCTTTGAACTATGCTGTGCGAAAGCTGTGGCAATTAATTACGAGAAAAATATTAATCTTAGCATTATATAAGATGTTAGCATTAACTCTTCTTCGACCTATCGAGAATCGATTTACAAAGTTAAGGTACTTAATTAAATATCGATGGCATAATATTACAAAGTTGTGTTACCATATATGTGAGAAATCGCGAGCGTTGGCCTCCTTAAGTGGTTGTTTCTGGTTTACGAATTATTTTGGTTCAGTGTTCATGATATGAACTGCTTAAGGGTTCGAGGGTTCGAGGTCCCTCCCGGCGGTATCCGTGTTTCCTGCCAAGCATGACTTCAGTACCTTCAACCTAAGAGTGAATAGGCATCGCGCTGCAGCCTAGACCTCAGCATTGCAGCTTTTCATTAGCATGTCAAGCGCATAAAATAATAAGCATTTGATTACCTTAAAAACAGTGACATATTAGGTAACACTTCCATTTAAATCTAGAGAAATTAATAGGTATTCAATCATTTTGCAGATTC
The DNA here is from genome assembly GCA_963932025.1 of Erebia epiphron. NCBI lineage: Eukaryota > Metazoa > Arthropoda > Insecta > Lepidoptera > Nymphalidae > Erebia > Erebia epiphron. Next base: position 12,876,662 of record OZ009959.1, on the reverse strand, counting down.
ACTTGACGATTCAAAAGCACATTATTTAAATAAGGTTATTTAAGTAAATAGTAAAAAAACGTAAATAAATTAGTAGTAGTAAAAGTGTGGTATAGTAAAAAATCTTTTTAGTTTGGATTTCCAATAAAAATCAGCAATCCAAAGATTGTTAAAATTCGAGTTGCGTCTCAATTTCCAGATTCAGGTCATCGTTGTAAAGCAATGCTGTCGCCAGACCACACCATCTTAATAGATAGTAAAGACATTGATAGTCCATAAATCAGACTTAGACTGCAGATCGACAAATCAAGTCTGTAATCTCGTCCGCCCCAATAGACTGGATTCCCTATTCCGTAATCGGTATTCGTGTCACGACTAATAGGTTCCAACGATAACCGGGATCGCTTGCATACTACATGGTGATAAAATTATATTGTTATCACTTGTTGTTACTTTGTAGATTACTTGTTGAAGTTGTAACGGGGCATGCTTCTTCAACAAATTGATGATTTTGTTCATCATTTTATTTTAAAGATTTAACTTGATGTACTATACTCGTTGCCTGCCTGACTGCCTCGTTGGTCTAGTGGTTGGCATGTTCGACTGCGGCCAACGAGGTCCCGGGTTCGAGTCCCGGGTCGGGCCATGATTAGGTATTGGATTTTTCTGACTAAAAATTCTCAGCACTAGCTCGGAGTTAGGAAGTTGGCGGTGTTTCACCCCCGTGCCTCGGAGAACACGTTAAGCCGTCGGTCCCGGTTTTTATCATGAACATGTTAGTAATCGTTAAGGCCTGCCAACCCGCATTGGAGCAGCGTGGTGGGTCTTAGCTCTAATTCCCTCTATCCTATGAGAGTGGAGGCCCAGCAGTGGGACATTAATGGGCTGTAGTGGTGGTGGTGGTGGTGGTACTATACTCTTACTTCAGCACTTGTGGAACCTTTAACTCTATCCATGGATCAATACTTAAGTGCAAATAGATAGATTAGTCATCAATCATCATTAAATATGCAAAGTGGTAAAAACGATGATCTAAACCTTTTGTTTTAAGTAGGTTTGATTAATTAAGTAGAACTATTAAAGGTTATCGTAGTTTTCCTTTTGCGAATCTTAAAAAAGATCGTATTTTGTTTAAATTATTTCATAAACTTAATAACGTACGCAAATAGGCAAGTATAACCGAATAGCCATGCACTTTCAGCTTGACAAGTTCATCCATACTTATATTATACTAGATGATTCCCGCGACTTCGTCCGCGTGGACCAAGTTTTTTCGATTCCCGCGGGAATCTTTGAATTTTCCGGGATAGAAAGTAGCCTATGTCCTTCTCCGGGATACAACCTATCCCTGTACCAAATTTCATCAAAATCGGTTGAACAGATACATTTTTTGATTCCCGCGGGAACTGTTCAATTTTCCGGGATAAAAAGTAGCCTCTGTCCTTCCCCGGGATGTAACCTATCTCTGTACCAAAGGAGACAGATACGCTTTCATACAATCTTGGGCCTGATTGTAAAAAGATGAAAGTAGTGTCAATTAATAGCTTATATATTATCAAATCATTCCTGAAAATTAAGCGGAATTTGTCAATCTGGGAGTAGAGATAAATGAGATTAAGTAAAAGTGAGGTTATGCAACAACCTATACTAAACAGCTGATTTTTGAAGTGTACGAGTATTTTTTTTATAAAACTTAGACCGTTACTAATATATTTCAAGAGTGGAAGGATGTTATAAAACTCAAATGATCGATAAGATCATAATAAGTAAGGGTAAAGAGATGATTCTTAAAATAAAATGCAACACTTTTTTAAGTTGTTTTTTATTCCTCTTCAATTATAATTAGAATATATATAGTATATACGCGTGGTGGACTATGGCCTATAACCCTTCTCTGAGAGGAGCCTGCGCTCAGCAGTGAGCCGTTGATGGGTTGTTAATGATGAGTACTTACAGGCTGTGGTGCACGCCATCGACGAACCACTGACAGAGTTATTTCATCATCCAAGGCTCGTCGACCAATAGTATTACAACTACTAGTTGCTATACCACAATTCACGCAACGATCCATGGTGTCAATATCCAATCGATAAGCCGGCCAGAAAATCCATTAAAACGAGCCAAAGTCAGACGTGTAAACGAGATTCTTCGTGTCCGGTGTGATAGCAAGGGTCGTACAAGTTAGGCAAGATCAGAAGTCCGTAGAAAAAAGCAGTAGTCGAGAAATATATCCCCAGGGACTAGTATATGAGTGATCTGTGGAAATATATATCAGAAGCACACTCCAAACGCAAACGCAGTAAACACAGATTTAGCCGGGAGCTGTCAGCCTGTCACTGTCAACACAGGTTAAAAATACAGCAGTGATGAAACACAATAATGAATCGATTTTGTAAACGACAATCGATTTTAGGATTTCACTTTATTACACAGATAATATTATTGTCTCCATGCACAGCTGAATATTTTATTAATAATTGTGATAGTTTTATTTATATTGATTGAAATCTCGTGAAAAGCCTTTTTACATTTTAGGTAACTTATTCACATAAATCGATTATAGTAATCGATTTCCTATTTTATTTGTGATCTTAACTTATTTTTTTGATTCCTCATCTTCCAGATTGTGAATTGAGCTGATTTTTTAAATTGTGTAATGGAAAAAAATAACGGTTTTTTTAAGCTAAGTCCCAACTTATTACAATTTGGCCCAGAAATTCCCATCTCCTTTCATCAAAATCGGGTGAGTAGTTGGGCCGTGAAAACGTAGCAGACAGACAGACAGACAGACACACTTTCGCATTTATAATATTAGTATGGATGAAAGCTAAAGTGTATATTACCAACCATTTCACGGGCCAACCGCTTAGCCGTTTTAGTAGGAAGAAACAGATAAATTGTATCTTGGAGTCCGAAATAAACTATTTTCAGCCCAAAAAGTCAAAGATTCCCCTCAGAGATTTGAGGGATTTGCTAGTAATGAACTTTAAATCCTTACAGAAATATGTTGAGAGAGGCTTATAAATTACAGGCTTGGAGTAGCCTAGAAGCACCATACATCTATGATTAGAATTCCTCTTAAATTCCGAGCGTTTGATATCCCCATCAAAGTCGCATAAAGACGCCGTTTCACGTGCTAAAGCCTAATTTTAAACTCGGTTATTGTATTTCCGCTAAAGACATGCCTGAAGAGAGATATTTGAAGAATTTTATTATAATTTTATAGCATTGTTTTGTAAATCTTAAACACCCATTATTACTGTATTATAATTTTTGATTCTCGGAAAAGGTTATAATTTATTCATTTTAGTAGTTCTTTTAACTCTAAATTGTGGAATTCTGATGAGAATAGGTTAACAAGTTATGGTGACGATTACTGAAGTATTTATAGCTTATAGAAGTATATACATCTTGCGGATTAGTTATCCAGTTCCAAGCTAGAGCTTAGAACTGGTTAACATGATTGAATTTTGTATACAATTTAATATCTCATTGCGTCACTAGTGCGATAATAGTTATTTGTTATACAAAAGTGAAAAATTGTTTTTTAACCTACGCTCGTGATTCAAAAATTAGAATCCTGAGCGTCAGCGATTGAATCAAAAGAGCACGAGGTGAAAAATCTTTTCACTCGAGTGCAACACGTAACTTTCATCCCACCTCAGTGAGGAAATGACATGACGTGAAAGAAAATGGTGCGCGCAAAGCAAATTAAAAAAGTACACCAAGAAGGTTACGAGTGTGAGTTTTTAACAAATTAAAAAAGGTTGTATGGAAATTCAGCACAATAGAGGTAGAAGAAAATATAAGTTTTAATGATGTTTTGAATTCACAAACTTCATAGACGAGTGATATTAACTAACGTGCACACGATGTTCTAAATTCAATTTACTTTATCCTCAAGAGGATAATAACGGCTTTTGCATTCAGATATCGAAGATTAAAAATACTCTTTCTGAGATGATGGGATGAAAAATAATTTTATTGAATTTTCATGTCAGTTTTGCTGGCCCCGCTGCATTGCAAAACACAGTCGCCCACTGACGTAATATCCACAGGCAATGCAGATTATTTATAAGTTCGTCTACCCTAACTAAACGCCAATTAGTGCTACTTTCTTAGCGCGAAACGTGCCTGCTGCTCAGTTCACGTGTCAAACAACAATCAATCTCGAACTTTTCCTTATCTTATCTTGTAGCACTGGCGTAAGCTTTGTTTATTTGTATCTATAATCGTCTTTTTAGCGACCGTTTACGTAATGCTATATTGTGTACCTAGGGCTTTAAATTTGATGATCGCTCTTCCAACAGAAACAAAGTATTAGGTAAGCTGCGGCCACGCCAAATAAATACTGTTTAAAAAGTAAAAGTTTTGTAAATTAATTTTTCCCGCGAATCATATTCTATGATAAAGGCGCCATACAGAACGAAACCCATTTAAATTTATGTAGTTTATAATATTATTACTGTCCAGCGGGTATTAGATTCAAGAGAGCTTTTAGATAAATTATTTACTCACTAGATGATGCCCGCGATTTCGTAAGCGTGGATAACGGTGTTTTTCATTTTCGCTGAACTCTTTAACTTTCCGGGATAAAAAGTAACCTTTGTCCTTCTCCGGGATGCAAGCTATCCCTATGCCAAAATTCATCAAAATCGGTTAACTAGATGAGCCGTGAAATTGTAGCAGACAGACAGACACACTTTCGCATTTATAATATTACTAGATGATTCCCGCGACTTCGTCCGCATGGACCAAGTGTTTTCGATTCCCGCGGGAACTCTTGAATTTTCCGGGATAAAAAGTAGCCTATGTCCTTCCCCGAGATATAAACTATCCCTGTACCAAATTTCATCAAAATCGGTTGAACAGATGGGCCGTGAAAGCGTAGCAGACAGACAGACAGACAGACAGACAGACACACTTTCGCATTTATAATATTAGTATGGATATGGATTAGTATGGATTGATAGTTATGCTAATTATTTTTTTGAGCTCATGCTGTTGTATATCGTATCAAAGTATTCAGAAACAATGACAAAACTTGTTTGAAATTCTCAAAACATTTAGGTTAATCTGAACAGAAATGTTCTTTATGTTTATTTAACTCAGGTTAGTTAATCTCAGAAAAGAGAGTTATCGGCTAATCTGGATAAACTCGATAACCATAATGGATTGCCGCGATTTACATATTGATTGACATCGGCCATACTGCAGCTTTCGTAAGAGTATTCACGATGTTCTACATCGTTAAACAATATCTCATACCAAGTGAAATGGAAAAATATTGATAGAGATTAGAGGCTACACAGGTGACTCTTCAGATTTGACTCAGTGTTAATAATCATATGGTTTTTGAACACAAGTCAAAATTACATCAAATCCATACTAATATTATAAATGCGAAAGTGTGTCTGTCTGTCTGTCCGTCTGTCTGTCTGTCTGTCTGTCTGTCTGCTACGCTTTCACGGCCCAACTACTCAACCAATTTTGATGAAATTTGGTACAGAGATAGGTTACATCCCGGGGAAGGACATAGGCTACATTTTATCCCGGAAAATTGAAGAGTTCCCGCGGGAATCAAAAAAATGTATCTGTTCAACCGATTTTGATGTAATTTGGTACAGGGAGAGGTTGTACCCCGGGGAAGGACATAGGTTGCTTTTTATCCCGGAAAATTGAAGAGTTCCCGCGGGAATAAAAAAAAACCATCCACGCGGACGAAGTCGCGAGTATCATCTAGTTAGTAATATTTAGAGCCGGTGGACCGATATACCTTGACGAATTAACCACGGGACGTGTGATGTCCGCCATATTCGTCTCACCCCTCTAGCCACGAACTGTTACACTTTCGAAATTAATTATGCTATTGCGTTGTCCATGATGACCGTATTAGGTATATTATATGCACTAGTGTCAATAATTGGACAGAAAAATGACAAGGCACTCTCCCCTCGCCCCGCAAAAGTTAGTCGAACGTGATTTCATAAATTTTTCTTACGTTTCCTATCCCGTGATTATTTCATCCAAGACAGATACAGATGACGAAAGACCGCAGCGTGTTGAAGTCCTAACCTATCTATGTCTATCGGTAGACGGCGTCAAGCTATTTTAAGGCCTATGTTCATTTTACTTTATTTAACTTTACTGAATCCAGCGACTGAGTTGGCATATGAATAAACAACATGATTAATCTTCTTTTTATGTCACGTATAAATCGCGTCCCGTAAGTTGACCCAAAATGGCGGTCGTCTATCCAGGTACATTGTATTACAGAGCCGAGCGGAGCATGCGCGGGGAGCTAGGGGTATGGTAACGCGCGGCACCTCGCGGTGCACCTCATACCGCACTTCGTTTGACACACGAAATGTGTTTCTGCGCATAGTTCAACTTACGCGGTGGCTATTATAATAAGCGCAAAGCTTGTGGCTTGAACTTGGCACTACAAGACGTAGTATAGTACTATTGAAAAATCTGTGGTAACAGTAACCTATGCTGCAAGAGTGCAATGGGTGGTTGAAGTTTAAACGGTCGATCATATTGATTTCAATCTGCTCTTTAACCGTCCAGCCATTGATGAGGCTTCTTAACATTCCTATCTGGAGCATCTGGTCTCATATACACATATAACTGAGCATTCCCTCACTAAATTTAGAACCACTGGTATTAAAATAAATCGTAACAAAATAGCAATAAACTAAATTTAAAGAAATAAATATTTTAATCCGTCAATTTATTGCGGAAATTATTAGTCACATCAATATGAATATTGCTGGGCTTGGCAGTTTATCTTGCCAGTAGGTACTCGCTTCTATGCCTATTGTGTTATGGGCCACACTGAATTATTATGATAATGCGAAGATTGAGATAAACAGTTTGTTATCCCGTTTAAATGCTATATTATGTTTATCTTGCTGTGTTATGAACTTATGATAGAGCCACTGACGTAGGTCAGTAAGAAGGTGTCAGCTATATAATTTATTGGCAAAACAAACCATGAAGTTTAGCGCGCGGCTTCGTTCACTCGATTCGACTTTTATACAAACTTCAAACCCCTATTTTACCCACATAAGAGTTGAATTTTTAAAAATTCAATTTCTTAAATCGAAAACTTGAAGGTGCGTGCCCGGAGATCGAACCTGCGACCCTGTAACCACTAGGTTATCGCAGCATTAACCCACACTACAAACTACTTAAATGACTCATTGTATTGAGAAGTAATTAAGCTTGTACATATTTTATTTCAATTAATTATGTATTACCGTTCTACAAGTTTCCATATTTGTATTGCTGTAAAATATTCTCTGTGATTTGTACCAGATACCGTATTAGGTATGTTCAGGAAAGCTCATGATGCTTCAATAATATATTATGATTTATCTAACGATTTATTTCACGATCTAATTTATAATTGTCGTGCAGCAACCGTTTCATAATGCCTTATACGTGGAACCAATAAATAAGGTTATTATGCCTTTATAAGCTTTTGTACAGTTTTAATGTAGACATTCGAATAAAATTAGTCCAAAGCTTTTGAGTAAGGGTTATTTCAAAATCATGCACGCAATACTATTACAGTGAAACTTCTAGGTTCACTTGCTTTAAATTTTCAATAATCTGTCATTTTCTTTTCTTGTTAAAAACCATAAATTAAGGCCCACTTGCACAAGGACTCTTGATTTATTAAACATTTTAAATACTGTCACTTTTTGGCAACTGCAATATGCTTTTTACAAAAAGTGACAGTGTTACAAACTTTAACTAAATCAGTTTAAATGTCCTTGTGCAAGCGGCTCTCAGAATATTAAACTATAGTCCGTCAAACTTATCTGACCCGGAGGTCAAAACTAGAACTAATTTTTATGCCTGTTTAGTTTTTTTTTTTTCATATTGTGACTAACGACGCTGTCACCGGGTCAGATAAGTTTGTGGGACAAACTGACAACATTACAAAAATAAACTGGGGGGAGGGGGGCTACTACCATCGTTTGATGCGTTTCAAAATGACATTTTCATGTCACTTTCTTCAATGACTTTATAGCCTAAGATCCCGATATACGACGACCTTCACCGAGCCGGTTAATGGATGAAACATACTTTTTATTTTTATTGAGTTATATATCAAAATATAGGTAATTTTATAACAAACGCAATGGTATAGCATATTGGTTACAATAATCTTTTCAAAAAAAAAATATTAAAATTAATTAATTTAAAAATAGTCTGGACTGGATTTTGATAGGCAACCTATTTTAGGTTTTTTGTATTTATCTATTATTAAATAAAAATAAAAAGTAGGTTTCATCCATTAACCAGCTCGGTGAAGGGCGTCGTATATCGGGATCATAGACTATTACAAACTAAATAAGTCACCTGTGATGATCAGCATAAGCACATACACTAAATTAAATTCCAATCCACCAATTATAAATAAATAAATAAATAAAATCTTTATTTGGAATTACCAGATACATTGAAGAAACAAACAAACAAAAACTTAAGTACTAGTAGAAAAGAAAAAAATAAAGTAACTTATGAACTAGACTGTGACAGGATAATTCCAAAAAGGGAATCGGCTCAGCATAATGCTGTTATGGTGTAGATACACCATAACAGCGCTGATTTTCAGCCGATCCCTAAAAATAGTTTTCGACGCCCCGGACCGGCCCGGGTGGTCCGCTAACCCGACATCGCTAAACATCGAACAGAACATTGTAATTATTTACTACTTACTTAGATTTAAAACTATGCTTACTAACACTATCCTTTAATATACATTAACTAAACTACTATACCACTTAACACATTTAAAATAAGTATAACTGTAAATAAAGTAGGCGCCACTATGTAGTATGTTGTAACTTATCTATGTTTTAAATCATTAAATCTATGTTACTGACTCCAACTGATTATTCGTCTGTGACCTAATCTTGGCAGTGTCAAATTACTTTTCTCTGTTTAATTGTCTCTGGTATATAATATAATCTGTGCACTTGACCACTGGTCTGTGTTCCTGATTTTCCTTTATTATGTCTGTGTTTTGTTCACATGAAAAATAGAAAGTAAAACTAAACTACACATATTTTAAGTAATTTTGCTAATTGAAATCATATTTTACTTAGTCAATAAAAAGAAACTGGAAGATCAAAACAGCATTACCTAATTCAGCTGCCTCTCCAGGTATTTGGATGCATCGCGTTGCAAATTACGCATAGGTAGTTAAGTGCATTTTTTTTATCTTAACCCTGCTTTTGTTTTTCTAGCAATATTTTTTTGAGCTTACATTTAAAGGTTCTTACTGATTTTAGGGCTTGCACAGGCGGTGGGATCACATTCCAAATACTAGAAAAAGCGAGCCTAAAACTGCCTCGGAATGCAGCGGTCCTGTGTCTTGGCACAGCCATTCGACACGCCAAACCTCTCGGCGCATATCTACTGTGCTGCCTTGCCCACTTTATCTTAGTGAATAAATACTCCGGTTTACCAGTAGAGATAACACCAAATAACAATGTTGCCAGATGCAAGTTCCTACGGGCTGACATATTTAATAAATTTGCCTGATTAAGATATGGGCTGATATGTGACCGAGGAGGAACAGGAAAACAGAACCGAGCGCAAGCATTTTGAACCCTCTGTATTAACTTTTTGGTTCTTTCCAACAAACACGGACCATATGCTGTGTCTGCATAGTTCAGCTTTGAAAGAATAAGTGAATCACATAGCCGTATTCGCACCTCTACACTCAGGTAAGATCTAATCTTATAAAGAACTTTCAACCTGTAGAAGCAGTTCCTAACAATATTTTTGATGTGTGATTCAAAGTGTAAATTTGAATCAAAGATTACCCCCAAATTTCTTGCCTCAAAGACTCTCTCTACTGGATTGCTTCCTATTTTGACTTGTGGGTCCAAACTTTCAATTGTTTTTGTCATTTTAGTAGTTCCTAAAAACATGCATTTAGATTTCACAGGATTCAATAACAGTGAGTTCTTTCCTGACCAGTTAGCTATTCTATTCAAGTCATCATTAATTTTTGCTTCAGCGTCTGCAGCATCCTGAGGCTTAAAGGAGAAGTATAACTGCACATCATCAGCGTAGAGGTGGTATTTGCAGTTGGAGAAACACTGGATTATATCTGCAGTGTAGATTGCAAAAAGCAATGGACTGAGCGCCGATCCTTGAGGCACTCCTTGGAGTACTGGAGACACTGTGGATATCAAACGGGTACCATCACCTTGATCTATTTGCACGAATTGAGCCCGGTTACTGAGAAAGCTATTGAACCACTTCAAAGTTGAAAAGCCAAATCCATAAAACGACAACTTAGACAGCAGCAGCGACGTATCAATTGAATCAAAGGCACGAGAAAAGTCGAGCAGTACGAGAATGGTTCCCATGCCTTGATCCTGGGCTGTCAAGATATTATCAATTACATCCATGATTGCCGTTGCTGTACTGTGATTCCTCCTAAAGCCAGATTGGTGAATAGGCAATATTTTATTCTCCTCTACATAAGAGGTCATCTGTGCACATACAGCCTTTTCTTGAATTTTAGATATACATGGTAATATACTAATAGGCCTAAGATCTTTCATGCTGGTTGGATTATTTACTTTAGGAAGAGGTTTGACAATTGCAGTTTTCCATGAATTTGGAAAGGTGCCTGTTGTTATAGATTTATTTATAATAGCTGTTAAAGTCCCTATACTCTGCGGTAGTGTCCAATATAGCATTTGTAGCGTAATTTCATCAAGGCCTTGTGCATTCAATTTTAACCCTTTCAGAATTTTAATTACCTCTGCTTCAGTTACAGTTTTTAAGCTAAAAGTATTAGGCCCAAACCTATTGAATTCAAAGTATGTAATATTAGATAATGAGGATCTTTCACTATGTGGAATGTTCAAAAAGTGTGTGTTTAACTTTTCAGGGTCACATAACGTTGATGGAATATCATACTCTTGCTTCTTATTAACCCCTATATTTTTTTTTAAATGTTTCCACAGTAAAGGTGGTTTATTTATGCACTGATTTATGTAGGTCTTAAAATAAGCTAGTTTTTCTGCTACCATAGCCTCCCATACAAGTTTTTTAAAATCTTTATAATACTGTTTATGTGATTCATTCTTTGATGTTATATATCGAGAATGACTCTGATTTCGCAGAAAAATAAAAATTTCGTTGCATCAATTTAAATACAGAGAAGGTTTTACACGTGCATAAAACTCAATTAGTATTCAATACAATGATTTTAAACACCGTTGTTTTGTAGGCCATACACGGCGATACGATCTGTACAAGTGAAATGATGTATCCATACCTACTAATATTATAAACTAGCTCATGCCCGCGACTTTTTCCGCGTGGTTTAAATGTCATTTGATTCCCGCGGGAACTTCTTAATTTTCCGGGATTAAATTGCCTAGCCTATGTCAATCTCCAGGTCCTAAACTATACCCATGCTAAAACTCACGTCGATCCGTTGCTCCGTTGCGGCGTGATTGAAGGATAAACCAATAAACCAACAAACAAACACACTTTTGCATTTATAATATTAGTATATGATGCAAAAGTGTGTCTGTCTGTTTAGACTTAATGGCCTAGACTTAATGTGATGGGCGCTTACAAAGAGTGAAAGGATTTTTCTGATTTTTCTCTGGTGTCTGGTGGGAAGCTTCGGCCCTGACTAGCTACCACCATACCAGCAAAGACGTGCCGCCAAGCGATTTTGCGTTCCGATACGATGCCGTGTAGAAATAGCTTAGATATAGGTTTGGGTTTAATTTAACTGGCATAACCTTAAAAGTTTTGCCCGCCACCAGAAAAGTTTTGGTTATCGTCCAACACACTGTTCAAGTGTGGATTCGCTGACTTCATACAATTATGACAACATTATGCAGACATCTCGGGTATGCAGGTTTCCTCTCAATGTTCTCCTTCACAGATATACCAAGTCAGATTTAATTGCTTAAGATGGACGTAAATCTGAAAAGGTGCGATGCGCCGACCACTGGAATAGTTAGGCTATTACAATTTATCCTATTTCGTTTTTTTTTTTTGAGTTTTTATTTTCAGCATAGCGTTTTAATAATTAGTTCTCTACCAACTGATTCCCGCGACTTCGTCAATTTGGATAAAGGTTTTTCTATCTTTGTGCCCAATTTCATCCAGATCCGTTCAGCAGTTCCAGCGTGATTGAGTAACAAACCATCCAAACTTGCGAAATTTAAAATATTATAGTATCTAAAGATGCTCTTAATTTCAATGCGTAAAATCTATAGATAACACACCGCTTATATAAAGTTAGACAGAACGGTTTTTTTTAATAATGCTGTGTGGTCTGAACTCATTACTACAAATTTGTATGCAACAGCGTCGTGTATAACGTGTGAGGCGATATTGTGAGAACAATGCATGATATTTTGTTGTTCTTGTACCGCTGGACGAATGTTTGCTTGTTTTATTATTAACCAACTTCAAAAAAGGAGGAGGTCCTCAATTTGACTGTATGTTTCTTTTTTTATTACGCGATCATACCGCCAATTATGAAACAATTTTGATGATTTTTTTTTTGTTTAGTAGATCATTCGGAGGTTGTCCTATATGCATAAATAATAATTATTGTATCGAAATTGATTTAGCGCTTTTTGAGAAAATCAACAAATAATAAAATATATATACCCCGATAATATTTTTTACTTTTTGGTTTAAGTTGGTAGTATAAAAGTCGGTTTTTGTTTTAGATGAAAGCGAATAATTATTATTGAAACTTTACTCGCATTGAAATAGAATACCTAATAACACGCATATTCTAAAGATAATAATCGTATACTTAATTTTTAGCATGGATTTTTAATTGAAATAAAATCGTGTATTTTTTAGTTTAAAAAAGACAATAGGCATGATGTCAGTAACCAAGAATCAATGAAATTATGAATTTATCTAATTCAATAGGATAAATAGATTATAAAAAGCGTATTTATTTTTCTATTTCGAGTGAGATTGCTATTTATTTTGATAAAATAAAACTATAAAATACAGCAATCCGCCATATTGGATAAAACACCAAGAAGCGAATGACGTCACAATTGTTTGTTTTTGAGCTTGGACAATCACACTATTGTTTGCTGCACACTGCACAGAGTACATTGGTAAAAACAATAGTGACGTCACAAAAGCCGCCATGACACCGCCGAGCGCTTTGGCGTCATTTTTAAAATTTAAATTTCAAATGCCAATTTTATCTACCAAACCTTATTTTTCTGCTGAAATAATATATTTTTTCGAAACAGTAGATACTTCCGAACATAATCTGACCATTTTCCAAAATCAATCACCATGCCTATTAAATTGTAAAGCCTTCAGTGGCCCAGATTACAATAAATTAAACATGAATATCAAGACCGCATGTAAAATGCCATTGGAAGGCTCAATGTATTTATATTTCAGTCTGGATGTATTATGTAATGATAGAGCATTTCGCTCGATTGGCATGAAAATAGGTTAAATTGAAAAGCTTTCGGGGGCTCAGATAACCGAAGCAGCACTGATAGGATCATTATTTAAAAAAAAAAGAATCTATTACATATGGAGAGTAAACCAATTTCAGCAAACCATATGACTAAATAGCTAAAGTCATTTGATAGAGTAGGTGGATATCCTTGGGGCCTTTGCCAAAGCTAGGTCAAGATCGTATTCAAAGGCTAGATTAGGTCAAGAACTGAACAAATAATCCTCTATTCTATTCATTAATAAACATAATCAAATAAATATTATAAATGCGAAAGTTTGGATGGATGGATGGATGGATGTATGGATGTTTGTTACTCAATCACGCGCCAACGGCTGCACGGATCTGGCTGAAATTTGGCACAGAGATAGAATATAGTCTGGAATAGCACATAGGCTACTTTTTATCCCGGAAAATTAAGGAGTTCCCGCGGGAACCAAAAAACCTCAATCCACGCGGACGTAGTCGCGGGCATAAGCTAGTATGAGTCATATTCGTACGGTGCCAAAAAATATGACGAATGTTTCATGACCGTAGTAGCATTCCAGGTACTTATTAGATAGCACGTAAGGTTTTGATTGAAAACAGATAATGAACCGACTGACTTTTTAATATACAGAGAAACTAGCTGATGCCCGCGACTACGTCCGCGTGGATTGAGGTTTTTTTGGTTCCCGCGGGAATTCCTTAATTTTCCGGGATAAAAAGTAGCCTATGTGCTATTCCAGACTATATTCTATCTCTGTGCCAAATTTCAGCCAGATCTGTTCAGCCGTTGGCGCGTGATTGAGTAACAAACATCCATACATCCATCCATCCAAATTTTCGCATTTATAATATTTATTTATTTGATTTGATGAGAGATTGTAAGAACTCGAGAGTTGATGGCCTACGTTTTCTTTACGACACTTTATATTTAAGACAAGATGAAAGAGTGAAAGGCAGAGACGACGTGTCTTTATGTATTCTATGTGATTCCTGACAATACGTTTTACATAGAAATACTGTTTTTGTAGGGTAGAGGGTGAGAGGAAGGCTTACTTGTGGTCGCTGGTTGTAGTTTCAGAGATTGAGGTTACACCGGCCGGCACTTGTAATCACTAATCACTTTGAGTCTTTGTTGTGGTGCGGCGACACTCGCGAGGTTTGATGTGAATTTGCGTTATTTATTAAAAAAATTAAAGAATTGATTTGTGATAAATTCAATCCACTCTTGTGTTGCGGGTTTTTGATGATTTATATCACACACTGACGTTTCGACCATAGACGTAGGGAAAAACAGGAGACTAGGAGTGTGGAGTGTCACAGACTAAATATGAAGTGTTATAGAGTAATATGCATGTTCAATATAAACATGTATAAAATATATATATATGAGCAGATATGCGTGTACAACTCCCCCCGCTTAGAGGTAATCCTCTAAACAAAAACGGATTATAAGTAAATTAAATTTATGCGTAGAGTTAAAAGTTAAAAATAAAACTGTTATTGCGTGGGCAAAGGACATATCCGGACCACAGGCCTCATGTAGCTCCCAGAACGTGTTCTAACTTTAACTGTTCTAACTACATTGTCCTTGCCTGGATAGAGTTGATCTACAACTCCTAAGGGCCAACAAAGCGGATGCGTGTTTGAGTCTTTTATAACTACAAGAGTTCCAGTAGTTATTGGATTAGAGGGAGTGTTCCATTTTTGTCTCTGTTGCAAAGAGGTTAAATATTCTTGGCTCCATCGTTGCCAGAATGAGCAAGTAATTTTTGAGAGTAATTGATAACGAGTTAAGCGGTTGTCAGGTACGTCAGTTAAGTCTTCAATAGGCAAATATTTTAAGGGTGTAATATTGAGAAAATGATTTGGAGTAAGTGCGGAAATGTCTGATGGATCAGAACTTAAAACACATAATGGTCTGCTATTTAATAAATTTTCAATTTGAATTATAATTGTATTTAATTCTTCATAAGTGAGGATTTGAGTACCTATAACTTTAAATAAGTGTGTTTTTACACAGCGTACATTAATTTCGCTGAGTCCGTTAAAATGAGGTCCATAAGGAGGGCTGTGTTTAAATTGAATACGGTGCTCTGCGAGGCGATTTTCAATAAAGTTTTTGTGAGCGTTGGACTGTATGAGAGTGTAGAGTTCATCCAATTTGCGTTAAGAGCCTAAGAAATTAGTGCCTCCATCACTGTAAATCAAGCTTACAGGACCTCTGCGTGAGTTCAATCTTAAAAAGGCGGCAAGAAACAAATCCGAAGTGAGATCTGACACCAACTCCAGATGTACTGCTTTAGTAGTTAAGCAGGTAAAAAGAGAGATATAAGCTTTATGGCTTCTTATGCCTCGACGGCGAGTGTGAGTAACGAAGAAGGGCCCCATGTAATCTACTGCAGTATGGACGAACGCTTTTACTTGCGTCACTCTGAAGTCGGGTAAGTTTCCCATCTGCGGGAATGTATTTTTAGGATTCACGCGAAAACAAATATTACATTTGTGTACACGCTGACGAACCAAGTTTCTGGCAGCAATGATCCAGAACTTCTGCCTGAGCAATGCGAGCAATAATGCGGGTCCAGTATGCAAATTAGTAATATGATAATAATCGACTATTAATTGAGTAATGCGTTCTTTTGAGGGCAATATTATTGGGTGTTTTTGACCAAAGCTCAATTGAGAGTTGCTCAAACGACCACCAACTCGAATGATGTCGTCGTCGAGAAATGGGTTGAGTTTTAAAATTAATTTAGAACAAGATTTATTATTTTTGAGAGCATGAATGTCATGTGAGAAATGCTTGTTTTGAATATAGCGAATTACATAAAGTTCTGTGAAATCTAAATCAGCAACTGTTATAGAACCGCGTGAATTTAAGCGTTTAGAAAATCTGAGTATGTATACCATGGTTCTGAGTAATTTAGACCAACTTGAAAAACGTTCGGCTAAGATTTCAATTGTATGTTGAGTTTTTGAAACAGAAGTTTCAACCTTTAAAACTGTAGTTTTAGATTCTTCAAGATTTTCATTATGAGTGTTTACATGGAAAGTTTTAATAGGCCATTGAGATGTAGGCCGGGTTAACCATAGAGGAGCGTGAAACCAAAGCTTTTGTTCTAATAAATCTTTTGGAGTGATTGGACGAGAAATGATATCTGCGGGATTTTCACAACCATTAATGTGAAACCAATGTTGAGAAGGTAGTTTTGAATTTATTTCTGCGATTCTATTAGCGACAAATGTGTGGAATTTATATGCGGGTGAATGAATCCATGTAAGAGTTACTGTTGAGTCAGAAAAAGCATAAATTTTGTGTATTTTGCAGCGCTTATTAAGAGTTTCACGAACGGAATCAATTAAGTTAGTTAAAAGAAGAGATGAACAGAGCTCGAGGCGAGCGAGTGATGTTTTCTTAAGAGGTGCAACTCTGGATTTTGAGGTGAGTAAATGAACAGATCCCGTTGAATTCTCATCTGGGCTCACTCGTATGTATACGGCGGCTCCGTAGCATTTTTCGCTAGCATCCGAGAAACCTATTAGCGTGACATGAGACTTAGTAGTCATGCCTATGTGACGTGGAATTTTAATTTGTTCTAAACATGAGAGTTCTTTACAAAATTGATCAAATTGTCGAGCGATCGAGCTGGGTACTGGTGTATCCCAGTCGAGGTTTAATTTCCAACATTCTTGGACGAGAAGTTTCATGAAAGCGGTTACAGGGCCTATAAGACCTATGGGATCGAATAGACGCGCGGTAATAGAGAGAATTAAGCGTTTTGAGTATTCACGAGAATTATTATCGTTAGCGTTAATTTTAAATGTAAAACTATCAGATTTAGGATGCCATTGCATACCTACAATCTTAGTAACATCGTGAGAATCAGTATCGAAATTAATTGCGTTTGCGTTTTTATGAGAACACGGAATTTCATCTAAAAGTCTAGCATCATTGGAGATCCATTTGGTTAAATTGAAACCACCTGAGTTGAACATATCAACCATTTCATGATAAGTCGCATGGGCTTTGTCAAAACCATCAATGGAATTTACGTAGTCGTCCATATACATGTGGTTGGTAGCTTCATTAGCAGCGAGCGGATAGCTGTTTTTGTTATCTTCAGCTAGTTGCCGCACTACTCTCATGGCGAGATAAGGCGAGCTTGAGACTCCGAATGAGACTACAGTGAAATTATATGTGTCTATCGGTTGGTTAGAGTCAAACCTAAAGAGAATGCGTTGAAAAGCGTGATGTTTTGGAGTGACTTTCAATTGAAAATAATGTTTTTCGATATCTGCGGTTACCGCGACTGAGAATAAGCGTAAATTAATTATGAGTTCAAAAATGTTGTTTTGTAAGTTAGGACCTATGTATAATAAATCATTAAGCGATTTTCCTGATGAACTTTTATTAGAAGCATTTAGTACAATACGCGTTTTTGATGTCTGCTTATCAGGGCGATAAACAGCTCGATGAGGTATATAATAATGGTCTATGTCGCGAGAGGGGTTCTCTACCTTTGAGAGATAACCTTTGTCTATGTAAGACTGAATTGTTGCGTTATAATCTTCGCGAAGTGCGGGAGTGGAGTCTAATTTCTTTTCTAATTGAAGTAAGCGGCGTTTGGCGGTCAAGTATGAGTCACCGAGTTGTGCGGGGTCATCTTTAAAAGGTAAATGTACTATGAAACGACCTGTTTCATCGCGGGTGTAAGTGTCTAAAAAGATGCGTTCACATGCCTCATCGTCTGGGCTAATGTGAATTTTATTAGGTACGTTTTCTAAAGACCAAAAACGTTCAGTTAATTCTTCGAGAGAGGGTGAGTTTATATTACATAAAAAGGTTTTATCAGCGGCATGAGCGTTATAAGAGTGGTGAATATCACAATTAGCTTTACCCATGAGGATATAACCTAGAGTGCTTTGAATTGCTACCACAGAGGATTTCGGCGAAATTACTTTATCACAACGGATTAAAAATGGGAACAATTCATTTCCAATTAAACAGTCAATTGGACCTGGAGTATGATAATTATTATCAGCTAAAGGTAAAGTACCTAAATGTTGAAGTTGAGAAATATCAATGCGGGCGTTGGGTAAATGGTCGGTAATGGTGTCTATTACCCTAGCGTTAATGGTGTATGAGCAGCGAGGATCAAAGCGCGAGTGGATTTGGAAAGTAACAAAACCTAAAGATGTACTTTCTGTCTGCCCAATACCTTTGACAACAGAAGGTGCAAATTTAATTTTCAAATTTAAGCGTTGGCAACATTCTTTACTTATAAAATTAGCCATTGAACCAGTGTCTAAGAATAAGCGAATACAATGTTGGACATTATTATTGTATACATGTACAGATGCGGTAGGTAATAATACTGTTGTGTCCCTAGTATAATTGCGGGTGGTTGTTGTAACAGAGAGGGCTAAATCGTTTGAATTCTGAGTGCAGGCCTGAGCAATAGGAGCTGTATTCTGTGTTGAATGCTCGCTCTGTAAGTTAGCCGACTGTGGCTGATGCGATGAGATATTGTTAGATTTTTGACTCCAATGGTTCTGTGAGTGAGGGGCGGAATGTGACCTTGAGGTGCTGGGTTCAATCCTAGATTTAGCAAAAGAACTACATAAAGTTGAGTGATGCATCTGGGTACAGTATGCACAGCGTCTCTGACTCTTGCACTGAGAAGTCTTGTGAAATCCAAGGCAATTTCTACAATTACCATTTTTATTTACTATTTCAAGTCTAGTTTTAGGATCTTGATTCATAAAATATTCACATTTGTATAAAGGGTGAGAGTTCTGATTTTTACATACAGAACACAAGCGTTGATTATAATTTTGAGAATTTAAAGAAAAATTGTTAATGTCTGCGGTGCTAGTAAATGAGTGAGTTTGAGTTTTAGATTTATAAGAACTAGGTTTCTTACTAGAATTTTGAGCATTGTTTTGTGAAGGAGTGGACGGAGAACGCAAAGTAAGAATCTTTAATTGTTCTTTTAAGAATTTATTTAAATCTGCAAAAGTGGGAATTTCAATGTGTTTATGATTCTGTTCGAACAAGGACACTGTATCTTTATTGAGTTTAGAGAGAGCAATATGAGTTATCATGAAGTCTGCCAAATCTTCAATTTTTAAGCGTTTCAAAGCGGCTTCTGCCGAACAAAATTGGTCGATGAAAGATTCTAGAGGTTGATTTTGTTTACATTGCAATAGTGTATCTATATATTGAGCTGCTTGTACTCTGGTATCTTGATATTTTTCTAATAATGAGTTCCAAATGATAATATAATTATCAGCGGTAGGTGGGATACCTGCGCAAACTAATAACGCTTTACCTGTAAGGCAACCGATTAAATACTGGACTTTTTGAATATCTGAGAGTCGAATGTTATTGTGTATTAAGCTTTGGAAGTTTTCAAAGAAGACTGGCCACTGAGAAGGCGTTCCGTCAAACTTCTGTAGCTGTAGCGGAGGTAACTTTTTATTTAGTAAGTTGTATTGTTCATTACATTGTTCGGTGGGTGATTTCTCCTTAATGGTATTTAATGTGTGTTGTATTTGGCAATACAGTGTGTCAAACGCATTGAGAGCTGCATAATTTGGCCTAGTGTTAGTGTTGTGATCCAAATAAGCAGATATTAACTGGTCTAAATTTTCTATAAAATCTTGGCGTATTTTATCAATGGATTGAACGCGGATTAAGAATTGCGTTTTGTTTATAGGATTACTGACTTGTAAGCTTAAATCATATACTTGTTGAACTATTTCAAACAAGCTGTCTTTGCGGGCTTCCAACCTCAAAATAGTGGGGTTTATTGGAGTTTCAGAAACAATATTGCGCTCTTTAGGCATTCTGATATGTGAGAAAAAGCTATAAACTTAATATGGTAAGTGGGTTTGGTGTAACAATAAAAATATTGTTAAATTTTTCAAAGGTTATGTTAAGTGAGGTTAATTTTTGGTAAAGTGCGAATAAATATGAAATAAACTTATGTAACAATAAAATAATGCGTAAATAATGATATGAATGCGTTTGGTTATGCGTTTTGAGTGTATATATGCGGATGAGATGAGATTACTTGATAATTTGTACCGGCATGTGGTGTGCGAAAATGGTGTGGGAATTTTCTATACGAAATTATGCGTAAATATGAGTTTTGAGTAAATTGTGCGTGTAAATTTGAGGGGGATTCGGTTCGATTAGGACCAGACTTGTAGGGTAGAGGGTGAGAGGAAGGCTTACTTGTGGTCGCTGGTTGTAGTTTCAGAGATTGAGGTTACACCGGCCGGCACTTGTAATCACTAATCACTTTGAGTCTTTGTTGTGGTGCGGCGACACTCGCGAGGTTTGATGTGAATTTGCGTTATTTATTAAAAAAATTAAAGAATTGATTTGTGATAAATTCAATCCACTCTTGTGTTGCGGGTTTTTGATGATTTATATCACACACTGACGTTTCGACCATAGACGTAGGGAAAAACAGGAGACTAGGAGTGTGGAGTGTCACAGACTAAATATGAAGTGTTATAGAGTAATATGCATGTTCAATATAAACATGTATAAAATATATATATATATATGAGCAGATATGCGTGTACAGTTTTAAATCTACTCACTCAAAAGGTTAAAAGAATTAAGGCCATATATCGCAACGTAACGGTTGGAAACCTAATATCGTATATAAGGTATGGTGTTGAAAAAAGTTAACTTTCACCTTCTCACATTAATATATATTAGCGTTATGATAATATGTATTGTGGGATGTGAAATAAGAAGGTAATAAGTTACTAAAGGCAATAACTAACAAATTTTATTAACTGTCTTGTCTTTTGACATATAGGGTAACATTAGAAACTAAAAGTAAAATATAGTAGATATATTTCAAGGAATGGAAAACATTTCAAAAATATTTTATGGTCGAAATAGAGTAATCCTAAATTATGATATAGGAAATATGAGGTTTAATAATGATTGACTTTGAATTCAGATTTTACATCTTTGTCTCTTGTAATATCTTAGCAACTCTAAAATGTAAGCGTCCCGACAAACGACAAAATAAATTGAAACCCATTGAAATAGAATGAGTAAACAAAAATTCTACATCAATGTTGAAACCAAAATAAATATAAAATACTTACGAAGCCGACGACAAATTTCTGTACCTAGCGCTAAAAGGCGCCCTGCATTGCTTGTGGTGTGGAGTATTTGACCAGCAGCTAGTCTTAATAAAGATAAAAATGATCTATCTTTTTAAGTATGTATGTGAATAGGCATCTTCTAGGCAAGCGCGCTCCACCTTAGGCTGTATCACCACTTGCAAGCAAGTCTGATTGCAGCCAAGCGCTAGCCTATACAAGGTGTAAGGTAAATGGTATAACATACCGGCGGCTACCCATGCCATTTTGACGTTATAAACACTATGGTAGAGTTAAAAAGTCAAAATTAATTATCAAAAACTTTCATACAAAATTAATTAGTTAATTATGGAAGATAAATTTTGGCAACCCTGTGGAGTCCTTTGTTCCTTCTACACCTAAAGTAAGAACTGTACTACAAGCGATAATAATAATCCCATCAAAAACATAAATGTAAAATGAGAGCCAAAATCCAAAATTGTGATATGTATATAATATATGCATTGGTTGTTGACTTCAGCGACAAAAGAAGTGAGATCTAAATGGGTGCCAAAGTTCAATGGTCAGTCCTGCAATTTATTTATAACAACATAAAATATTTTATAACAACTTAAAATATCATTTCTTCTTAAAACTTAGGATAATATGTTGAAGACTAAGGCTTTGGCTTGGCTAGTTTCCATATACGAATTATTATTAAGTAGGTACCTAAAAGTACAGTTTCTACTAGCAAGCCAAATTTTCGGAAGAATAAAATAAGAACTTACAGCTTTACAACTTGCGAAGGCTATAATTCGTATATGAAAACTAGCCAAGCCAAAGCCTTAGTCTTCAACATATTATCCTAAGTTATAAGAAGAAATGATATTTTAAGTTGTTATAAAATATTTTATGTTGTTATAAATAAATTGCAGGACTGACCATTGAACTTTGGCACCCATTTAGATCTCACTTCTTTTGTCGCTGAAGTCAACAACCAATGCATATATTATATACATATCACAATTTTGGATTTTGGCTCTCATTTTACATTTATGTTTTTTATGGGATATCATTTCTTTTTGTACAGAAATTATTGAACACAATCTCAAACTCAAAACATATTTATTCAAAATAGGTACCTACAAAGTACACCTTCTGAACGTCATGCTTACAGAGCATAAGACGTGATGGTGATAACTAACTACGGTATCTTAAAACTAAAGCTACGAGGGTTCCAAACGTGCCCTGGTCTGAGAAGAGCCCGCAACAAACTCAACTGTGTTTGTTTTATTATCACCATCTCACAAATATTTGAAATTATATATACAATATAACAGTTACATAATCAGCCGCTGTAACAATTCATACCCATGCCTTGCTATCATTCAAATAATCCTTTACACTGTAATAGGACTTTTCTATTAGTTCATTGATTTATTCATCTTCATATTAAATAGGTAATCACTGTCGTTACATTATCAAGAAAGCTGCCGGTGCAACAATATCATTTCGATGGTGAGCCCACCCATGGTAACAACAGGTCTTAGCATCCTGTTTACACTCAGGTGACAATTTATGCACCTCAACGTAACGTACCCAAATTGCAAACAATGGTCATCCATGGAATATAGCGCGAAGTCGGCGAGATCGAATCCATATTATAGTATAGCAAAAGTTTTTAGTGAAACATTGAAAACAAGCACGGTAAACAGTCGATATCACTAAAACCACTATAAACAATGATTAAAAATCACAATGACTGACAACTTGAACTGACGACTTCAAATACGTTTCTTCTTCTTTTCTGTCAATGACGTTTCGTTGCACAAAATGCGTGAATACGAAGGTAAGGTTTTAATGCAAATATATTATTATTCATTATTATTTACATTAAAATAATAATTATGTGTCATTTTCAATAGTTAACAACACAAAATAACGAATTTAAACAAAGACCTGCAGTATGATTTATGTAATAGGAGTTTTTTTTTACTTAACAACTCTTGTTTTATTTAGTTGTGCATGCACTATGCGTAGAATGTAATGCAAGTTGCCGCAGGAAGTGGACGAGGGAGTTACTACCACCGCTTAAAGCAGTATTATTTCAAAGTAACGGTTGAATGTCACGTACTTTGACGTCCTTAAAATAATGATTATAACACTACAACATGAACGTCAACAATATTAAAATAATACGGCTTTAAGCGATGGTAGTATGCCCCGTGTCAGAGTTTTGATCTATCCGTAGGTAGATCATAAAAATGACGATTTTTGGACGTTTATATCTAAATAACCATTTGAGGTGTGCTTATGAAATTTGGAGCACATACGTATCTCGCGGGTCTCAATATATGAGCCAAATTTGACATGTTTAAGTGTAATAGTTTTTGAGTTATGAGGGGGTCAAAAGTGGCTCCAAATGGTTCGTGTAATATTACACACGGTGCTGCCAGTTCTTTCTTTTTTGAACTTTGGCTGGACACGCTTCCGCGTGTCTTGATTATTATCGTATCGTTACGCAATTTGGCAATTCATTACAATTTACAAATCATTGAAAGAACAAACTACACAGAATAATTAATTATTGATTAAAAACTTAAACGAAGTATGTCAAGAAATTAATCACAGGGAAAGGCGGCTCATAAAGTAAGGATAAGTGACTGACTTCGACTTACGAAGTCCGATACTAGTCGGGCATTTTTTTACAACAATACGTAAGTTCTAGCCGGGCTTTTGCTTTGAGAATTTAATTTCATGCCGAATAATGATTACTTTAGTATCGCGACTGGATTTTATCGCAACGCTCGCGCTGGTAACGAGGCTTAACATACGTCGTATTGTTCGCAGTTCATTGATATTGAATCAGCTGTTTTAAGGGATGCCACCTCAACATTTATGCTAAAATTTTGAAGTCCACATAACTCCCCCAGGATATGAGCTACACGTCTTATGACATTTTTCCAATATATCTATACACCATCTAACATGGGTAGCCGCGGGTATGTTATACTAATTACCTTACACCTTGTATATTTAAAAAAAAAAAAATTTTAAACGGAATTGCAGTTCAACAACCAATAAATTAAGTAGCATCGTCTCTGATCTGTATAATTGATACTGTCTAGGTTTATTGTCTGTGTCTGATCTCAGTTAACTAGTCGAGTAATTGGAATTTGCATCTGAAAAGGTCATTAACACTGGATTGAGGGAACGGTATGTTAAATAGGGAATTTGTGTAATGGCGCACGTAATTACTTATACGTGCGCCATTACACACATGGCAGTGGACATACAAATAAATCCTAAAGCAGCTTCAAACAGCAGCGGTGTAATACAATGCTACCAATAGAATCTTCGTAGTGGTTGACGTCAACCGGTAGGTAAATGTCCATTGCTGGACTTAATATAACACATTTGTAGGGTTACCACCTGCCGCAACCTTTCGTCGCCATTTGGATCCAGCGGCGTCGTCAAGGGTTGCATTCACAAGTAACTGTAATTTAATTGGAATGGATTGCCCTTCCAGCTTCCGTTTCGCCCCCACTTTTATAAATGATTTATTTATTTGATATAGGACAACTTGTGTCACTTATGATACGTTAAGACTCAAACCAGAGTGAAAAAGCATCTATGTGCTTCATCTTAAGCCTAAATAAATAAATAAAATAAATAATAATTTATTCATGAGAATGTAGGTGATATACAGTTGTCATGGTTACAGTTTGGGAGCCTTATACATTCTACCAATTAATGGTGTATGAATATTTGGTATACATCATCAAAATTAAAAAGAGAAATTTAGTAAATTAAATTAATAAAAGGTCATATTATACAATTACAATTAAAAACCGAAAGAAAATAATATAAAATAATCAATGATAATATGATAATAGAACTTAATTACAATTACAAATGTCAAATTCCATATAAGAGGGGATACTCAATTATTGCACTATAAAACCATTTAGTAATTCACGTCATCATCTTTACATATTATATTATTTAAAAGTTACTTGAGATTATCGCTAAGAAATTCAGTAATTTTGTAATAACATTTATTTATAAGCAGCTCATAAGCCTTCCTTTTGAAAATATTAAAAGTACTGCTTTTGTAGCTGTCAGGAAGTTTATTGTACATAGTTATTGCCATGTAGTGTGTACTCTTTCCAAACATCTGCAGTCTTTTAAGAGGTACAATTAGTTTATTCTTTCTCTGGGCTCTCGATTTAACCTCAACCAGTTCATTGTAACTCTTAAAATAACTTGGATTTTTTTTGACTAGCAATAATAATTCATAGATATATTGACAAGGCAAGGGAAGAACATGGTGCTTCTTAAACAAAGGCCTACAGGTATCTAATGGCTGCAATCCACATAATGCTCTCAGACAGGCTTTTTGTTTTATAAAAACTTTATAAGCAAATACCGAATTTCCCCACAATATGCTATCCTATGCACCTATGTGCTACATCACCATTCACTAGCAGGTCTGATTTCAGCCAGCGTAAGCCTATCAATTTTAAAAGAAAGACGTGTGGCACTCGGAGACTGCCGCGGTAAAGTTATTGCATAGCATTTTTTATTAACTTTCTATGACTACTTGTGTTGTTGACTTCAAGTTGTTGAAAATATAAAGGCGAAATATTTTTATGAAAATATGGTTTTGGTTGCTACGAGTATGACTACTATGTTTTTAATAGTCACCCGGACTATTGAAAACATAGTAGTCATACTCGTAGGGGAATCAAAAAACCTTTTGATTCCCCTTGGACACCCGGACTATTGAAAACATAATTCTTTAAAATTATTTCGCCTTTATATTTTCAACAACTTGAAGTCAACAACACAAGTAGTCATAGCAACCAAAGTGTTTTTTTCGTTACGGAATTTCTGGATTCGGTCTCCACGCTCAAGGCCCGCGATAGAAGCTATGCAATAGCTTAAAAATGCAAAAAAGCGCATTTGGTAAATAACAGAGAACACTTTTAGATATTTACATAGCGGTTTATATTAGTGTAACTGATGTATACATATTATCTGTTACTTTCTTTATAATTCTGTGTGCGTACCTATGTAACAGAAGATTATCCAATGAAATAGGCCGCTGTCAAACCTACTTCAACACTAGCTCATGACTTTGTACTCACAACTTATGTTTAATTTTCCGAATGTTTTTAATTAAATCTCAGAACGATTTAATTAAAACCTCCATACAATTCCAGGCTAACTTGTCAGGTATTCATTAAAATAATTACAGGATTTCACTACAGAAACCAGAATCGAAATTGAAACTGGAAAAGTACCTACAGGAAAATTGTACGAGATAAGTTATATTGTGTGAAACGTAAACAAAAGTTTTGTGAACATAAAAGGTTGGTAATGAATTTAAGCCTCAACAAATATTAAGAACAAAATTTCAAAAATGACTTTTTTCATTATGCTTATTTCTGTCTAACAGGAACTCAAAACCTGGACTTGAAAAAGAATATAATATTTTCTGAAGTGATATTTTAACTGATTGCTAACTTTTATTTGCTCGTCGTCGTCTTCGTCAACCGATAGACGTACGTACTGTTGGAAATAGATATTTTCTGGCAAGGGTTTCCACATGCCGCGGTCTTGCGCCACACCGCCTAGATCCAGCAATTCTCTGCGACTCGTTTTAAGGTCTAGCCCCACTTGAGATGCACGGAGCGGCGCGGCACGTAGCGGCAAATATGATTTGTATGAGTTTGTACGGGGCCGCGTCGCGCAATGCGTCTCCGTGCCGCAGGGCCCAGATCCATACAACCTCATGCAAAGAATACTTGACACTGCATGCCGAGCCGTGCCGCGCTTCTTTTATCTTTCCGTCGGCTGTCCACCGAGTGGGTCTACCACAGCTGCGTCCAGTGTGGAGTCGATATTCCAGTACATTTCGTCGTACGTTCCAGTAGCTGGCCTATCGGTGTTCTATAGGATATATTTCGGGGAGTGTGCTCAGGAGCTGTTCGATCTTGTACCTCCTTCACCCTTCTAACATCGTACCGCAAGACGTCGTGCGAGTTTCCACCCCTATGTCGTCAACGTTCCACCAACACGCACGAAGCGCTTTGCGTCTTCATTCCTCATTCGCATGGCTAGGGTCTGGAATACTCTACCAAAAACTGTGTTTCCCACCAATTACAATCCGGGTATCTTTAAATCAAGAGTGAATAGGCATCTTCTAGGTAAACGCGTTACATCTTAGGCCACATCATCACTTCCCATCAGGTGTGATTGTGGTCAAGCGTAAGCCTATAATGAATAAAAAAAAAAACATTTTGCCACTCCAGCATTTTAATTTGTTGGTTATCTTGAAACCAATTAGTAAAATAATGATAGTCTGTTGGTTAAGGTACTTAATGGGTCATTTATCACAAATCCCTTTTCAAAACGTTAACGAAGATGGATTACATTTCTCTATACACACGTTAAATATCACAAGATGCTTCCGTAACACACAAATCGAAACTGGAGATCCTCCTATGTTACATACCGCTGTCAAACCCCCTTCAATGTTTGCCCTGATGGTTAATGGATTCGTATTCTAAAGTTTTGCTTTGCCTTAATTTGAATCGCTTGTAGAGGAGATCTCTTTCATACATTTTATAAATGAGTAACTTAAGATAATAGTATGGATATTATTATATTTTGACGGCTTAGTCTGAATAAAGGGATTGTTATGGCTCCATTTATAGTATAGGTTTTAGGTGTGGACTCGTGTTTAAAACATATCCCATTTCGTAAAATAATTTTTACGAATTACATTGTAACTACACACCAACTACTAATTAATACAAGTACATTGTTATCTCTGGCGGATTAACCCCTAGATGAATGAAGCGCATACTAAGGGACTACTTAATCTCAAAGAATCCCTTGGGGTTTGGGATTTGACACGCTGAAACAAAATAATTAAAATCTAGATTAAAGTTAGATGCTCCAGGAAAAATAGGGACGGGGAAAAAAGTCAAGTTTTGGTTTTAATGTTTTGTTTGGTTTTGGTTTTAATGTTGTCCCGTATACCTACTTAATAGTCATCATCATCATCACTACAGCCTATTAACGTCCCACTGCTGGGCACAGGCCTCCACTCTCATAGGAGAGCAGGAATGTTTACTTAATAGTAAACATTAATTATTATTATACATTAAAATATTATTCTAGCAAGAAACCCTTCGATTGGTTTTCCACTCAGATAAATTAATTGATTATTATCTCAAGAAAACCCCTGCCATTATGTGATTAATGGAATGGGGTCACAACCCACAGTAATGACGAATACGACGCAGAGAGAGAAATTAATTGAATGCACAAAGGTTTTCCACCACTAATCTCAAAAATATCGCTCAATAATGCAATGTCAAAGTTAATAAAACGGATACTGGAGGTAAAATTTTGAATTTGGCTAGTTGAAACGATGAATATCACTCAAGTCCAGCAATTAAACCGTATAGCAAGTAAAAAAAAACGGCCAAGTGCGAGTCGGACTCGCGCACCGAGGGTTCCGTACAAACATGTAGTAAGTTTTAAATTATTAAAAAACACGTTTATTGTATGGGGACCCCCCTTAATATATATTTTTTTTTTAATTTTTAGTATTTGTTGTTATAGCGGCAACGAAAATACATCATTTGTGAAAATTTCAGCTTTCTAGCTATCACGGTCTATGAGATACAGCCTGGAGACAGACAGACAGACAGACAGACAGCGGAGTCTTAGTAATAGGGTCCCGTTTTTACCCTTTGGGTACGGAACCCTAAAAAGTGTCGATCTGCAATTCAGATTATATTCAGGATCAGGAGAAATGAAGTACGCTTTAATTGATAGGTGAATGGGCTACAGACTTTTGATTCGACAAAATATTGGCCGTGGAAAATGAAATTAAACGTTGGACATTCTGACGTTTCAAATTTCGTATATTTCAACTGTACAGCTCCTATCGTAAATTTTAAACCTTTTCCTCCTTTTTGCTGACCTCCCTGGCGTAGTGTTGGGCGCTGTTTTCTTAACGTGGGAGGTCTCGGGTTCGATTCCCGGTTAATTTAGGAGTTCATAATTTCTGAATTTTCTCTAGTGTGGTGACCGGTCTGGAGGGAGGCTTCGGCCAGGCTAACTTGCAGTGGAATAAAAAAACCTTTACGATAAACTAAGACCAACTTATACAACACTGCCTAAACTGATTTAGTTAAATTGTATGATGCTGTCCCTTTTTATAAGTTTATTACGAGGTAGACAAAATAAGGACAGGAATAAAAAAGTAACATAAACACGTCTAACGGGCTTGCGCAAGTGAGCCTAAATCTATGTAGACGAAGTCGCAGGTCAAACTAACAATTGTATTTATATAGAACTGGAAAGTAAGAAATTAACCAAAATCTAATTTAATACACTCATAAATCAATCATTCGATCTAGGGTAGTTAGCCGAAGGTGAAATTGCCATTATAATAATAATAT
The DNA here is from genome assembly GCA_963932025.1 of Erebia epiphron. Classification (NCBI taxonomy): domain Eukaryota; kingdom Metazoa; phylum Arthropoda; class Insecta; order Lepidoptera; family Nymphalidae; genus Erebia; species Erebia epiphron. The sequence continues at coordinate 12,846,593 of OZ009959.1, read as the reverse complement.
TTCATTTCACGCTTATTTTCGTTTAAATTAAGGCTTCATTCATGGCTATTACGTTGCTATTGCTTAATTTCCTTTCATATAATCGCAGTTCAGCGCCCCGACCTTTGCTTTCATGACTTGCCGTATTGTTTGCATAAACCAATTTGCTGCAAAATCATTTGCTGCTCAAAGATTATTATGTTTATGTAAATGGTTAAAATTAGCGAGTGTTAAGTCTAATTTAAATTTCTTGTTTAAAATTTTAAAATGATTTCTTTTATGTAATTGGACGCTTAATTGGAGCTAATGTTTAATTGGATCCAGACTCATTAGCGGGACATTGTTAAACGTTGCCATCTTTGAAATAAATGTCGTCCATAAAAAGTAAACTTACTCTTGAGATAAACTTGGGATTAATTAATTAGAGATATTAGTATATGAGTACATTTGTTTTCGAATGACCTAGCTGTGACAATGAAAATCAGTCGATTGCAATTTTTTTTTAATCAAATAAATATTCTAAATGCAAAAGTTTGGATGGATGGATGTTTTTTTTTTTATCCACTACAAGTTAGCCCTTGACTGCGATCTCACCTGATGGTAAGTGATGATGCAGTCTAAGATGGTAGCGGGCTAACCTGTTAGGGGCATGGCAGTTATATTAAACCCATACCCCTATTCGGTTTCTACACGGCATCGTACCGGAACGCGAAATCGCTTGGCGGCACGTCTTTGCCGGTAGGGTGGTAACTAGGCCGAGTATAACTGCTCCAAGGTATATGAGGAGGTGCACACTGCAGCGTTCTATACCACATACCTTTTTCTACAGAGGTTCTGTCGAAGTATTCCTTCCATTCTTTTTAACATAATTGTCTATATTTTGGTAATAATTTGATAAGCAACGTTGACCAAAGTCAGTAACTGGATGGGTGACTGAATTTAGAGGTTCAAATTTGGCCTTTTCGTGTCCCGGTTATTATCACTAATATCTGATCATAATAGTAACAAACCTAAGAGTTTAAATACTCTGAGTCGAGTCGTATGCGGAAGGACGTCGGAACTATCCCAAGGAAATTCCTTCCATTATGTGATTAATGGAATGGTGTCACGACCCTCAGTAATGAGGAATACGACGCAGAGAGAGATATTTCTTTTCAGTTAAATTTTTCATCATTTACAAAAATACTCCGAGTATAAGAGTAGGTATTTCTCATTTCGAAGTTATTCGGACATTCTTGCTCCTTTTTATTCGACATCGGCATTCAATATAGCAGAAGCGACATCATTCAAGTCTGACAATTAATTAAAGCGAGCATCTCTAGTCAAGGCCGGAATTAATCGCAGTGAGAGAACAAAAGTCATACGAACCAATCCATCACTAAATGACTCTGAAGTAGGTTTGACAGTGGCATGTGCCATTTGAGAATAAAGTGCAGATCGGCTGGAAAATGTTTTATCACTTTAAGGTTCATATTTACATGCACACATCTTTACCAGATCAGGGTAGATGTCAGTTGTAATATTATGATTTGGTGCGAAATAAGTTCTATTTTAAAAAAAAGTTATTGCCCTTTTTGCTAAAATCGATGCTTGAAAACATTTGTTGCGAACTAAGAAGATACCATAGCATGGCTTTTAAGACCTGACCACATTGGTATCTATTACTAATACTTTGACCTAACTGCGCATCCATACTTAATATTATAAATGCGAAAGTGTGTCTGTCTGTCTGTCTGCTACGCTTTCACGGCCTAACTACTCAACCGATTTTGATGAAATTTGGTACAGAGATAGGTTACATCCCGGGGAAGGAGATAGGCTACTTTTTATCCTGGAAAATTGAAGAGTTCCCGCGGGAATCGAAAAATTGGTTGTCTGTAAAGTCGGTTTACTGACGATAGTTGAACGTGACAACGCAGACGCATCGCTCACTCAAGTAGGAGAGAGACGGATGTCGAACGCTGCCGAACGCAAAGGCCGATTGTGCCTCTTTGTCGCTCGTTCCGCGCTCTCGCTTGCACTTCAAGCCTTACATGGAACGCCTCAGAGCGAGGTAACGCCGCATACGTCATCTTTTTTCGTGCGTGCAGCCGGCTATATCGACTTATAAGACGTTGTCACGTCAAAAACATCAATCCACGCGGACGAAGTCGCGGGCATCATCTAGTAGATAATAATATGAAAACGGATAAAATATTTCTTGAATAACTATAAATACTTGACTTTCTGAATATAACCACAAACGAAATAAATTAATAGATACTTCGTAACAACGTATATAGGTATATCGTAATTCTTGTACCAAGAAACTCGTGCGTGGCTCGTGAGTCGTGGCCCGTGGGACATGAACTTTACACGTTTATATTAGGTATTTATGAAATTGGTTTCTTGTTGTTTCAGGTACATAACATGGCTAGCAATTTTATTATGTTCGACGACATGTGCAGCCAGCGACGGCCTTTTTGGATCGAAATATCCGAACGGTAAGTCGGTCTACGGTCTACTAATTTTGTATGGTAATTAATTTAAAAAACACCAGCGGTGACGTAATTATTTCGTTACTGAAATAGTACTTATTATTTTTTCAAAATTTTACAACGTGCAAAAATATTATTTTGCTTGGTTTGTATTTTTCCTTTTTTCTTTTCCGGTCAGGCAGATAAGTTAAATTATATATACTTAACTAGCAGATGCCCGCGACTTCGTCCGCGTGGTTTAAGTTTTGTTGATTATTTCGGGAACTCCTTAATTTTTTGCGATAAAACTATACCCATGGCAAAAATCACGTCGATCCGTTGCTCGATGGTGGCGTGATTGAAGGACAATCCAACAAACCAATAAACCAACAAACAAACACACTTTCGCAATAATTATAATTTGACTATATCATCATATCACCGTAAGTATCATACTAGGTATCGCCGTAAGTACGTGATATAAAGGAAATTGAAGTAAAAAAAAATACATGGCCAGTCGGTCTTCGAAATTTGTCGTAACCTGTAACGGGTTATTGCCTCTCGTGCACTCGTTGGCAATAAAAATGTACCTCGTAAAACGAAAGTGTCGCGACAAATTTTAAGTCTGTAAAATGAACGGTGGAATTTCCCGCTGAAAATTGCATGGAAAAATATATTTAGCGGAAGCAATTATTTTGACACACTTTGTTATAAGCTTCTTGGTTATCTGTAAATTAAAATAGTCTACTTGCATGGTTGAAGTGAATTAATGCGCGTGCAGGATTCCGTGTTTGAAAGAGCGTAATTATAGAATGACTTATGGGGCGGAAACGTGGACACTGACGGTGGGCCTCGTCCACAAATTAGGAGTCGCTCAGCGTGCTATGGAGCGGGCTATGTTGGGAATCTCTCTCAGGGATAAAATCTGGAACGAGGAAATTCGTAAAATAACTAAAGTGACTGACATAGCCGTGAGGATTAGCAGGCTGAAGTGGCAGTGGGTGGGTCATATCTGTCCCAGAACCGATGGCAGTTGGGGCAGACGTGTTCTGGAGTGGAGACCGCGTACCGGCAAGCGCAGGGCGACTTCCAGCTCGCTGTTCCGATGACCAAGAGAAGATGGCGGGAAGCGGGTGGATGAGGAAGGCAGAGGACCGTGTTTGGTGGCGTGCTCTCGAAAAAGCCTATGTCCAGTAGTGGATGCATACAGACAGATGGATGGATGGATGATGGATGAATTATAGAATTAGCTGCAATCCTTCTATGACAGTTTCCATTTCTATTGGCTAGTATCTATGAAAAATAAAATAAAAACAAAAACTAAACAGGCATAAAAATTAGTTCCAATTTTGGCCACCGGGTCCGATGAGTTTGTGGGCCTATACCACTTCGATAAAAGATGATGGCCACAAAACAACCGTTTTTGGTCGAATTGACATTTGAACGTAACAAAAATCATAATTACCCTTAAGTCGCGGCCATTAGTTTTACTTTAGTTATTACGTACACTATTGTTTGGAAGAAACCCCTCATAACTTGAAACTTGCAAACTTTAAAGCTTGGAATTTACCTAACGCGCGCCGTCACCGTCAGTGTTTTGCAAAATTGGAATAAAAAATACACCAGAGACCAAGCAAGACTAAACGTTTGTGCAAACCGAAGAACCGCGCTTGAGAAGGTCAAACACTTTGTCTTGTCGCGCTAGTGTGTCCGAGTCCATTTAAGTAAGTGAGATAGGACGATCCACCCGAAACGTCCGCATTGGAGGGGAACAACGGTTTGTCCTGTCGTCTAGTGTGCGTACTATAGATAAAGTCAAAATATCCATAGTCTCAAGTTTATAAAAGCAATCTTAGTAAATAAGAAGGTACCTACTATTACCTAAAACGTATCTCTTCATGGCTTGGAAAAACACCTCAGGGGGCCTACTACCATCGCTTAAAACAGTATTATTTTAATATTGTTATCGCTCTCGATTCAGAATTAAAAATTATAATATTTATTTTAGGGACCCCAAGGTTCTTCATTTAAAACTGAAATTTTAAAATAATACTGCTAGTAAGTTCACGGTTTCCCTTTTGAACAGTTGGGTTTAATTAAACGTGTTTGGTTTCTTCAGTTCTCAGCGATGCATAAAAACTTTATCATTAACAGCGGAGCTACCTACTTGTACAATAAATCTTTTGAAGTACAACAAACCGCAATAAAACAAACTTGTAGCGTAACCTAGTTGTAACGATAAATATTTTCCCTGAACTAGAGGGAATTAACACAATGTAAACATTTACTAAAGGCTTGGATGTACAAAACGCGTGACGGCAATGTAGAACATTTTAATACTTTTTATGGGATCTAATAAGTAGTTGTAATCAAAAAATAGTATAGAGGTGTTACGGGCTGGGGTTATGTTAACGAAGAGAGAGATGCGTGTTGTTTAAAAATAATTTATTGAGTTCATTTAATTAATGAGGGCAAATGGCACTTCACAATGTTCTCTTCTGTCGTCAAACTTCTCCTTAATTCTTCTTCTTCTACCCCTCTCGTCTTTCTTACCGTTCTCCGTAGCCTCGCTGACTGGTCACTTTAAACTATCTCTATTGTTTTACTACGAAATCACGTTGAACTTTTTCAAAAATCTAATGTATAGAGCTTAGGAAAAATAACAACAACAAACAACTTGACATGGAGGTTGTTTCCTTGGATACGCGTAATATTTACTTAGTTACGCGACAGAGGCTTTTACTCTGCCTGCTGCAATGCTCGATGTCTTTCAAGGCCTTGAATTCGATTCCTAAATAGTTTGTCTCTAGCTGATTGGATGGGTGCGTTCCGATACGATTGCCGTGTTGATGAGGGGATAATAATTTATGGGTTTATTAAAATCTTCCATGCATACCTAAGATTAGCCTGAGCCCAGACTACACCATCGTTTTCTACAAAATGAGATGGCAAATGATGCAGCCATGGCCATATTAATCTGAATTTAAAAAAATCTAAGTACATAATGTTAAATTAATGTAACTTCGTCAAATTAAAAAAAAACTGCTTGTAGTCAAGTGCTGGCTATCCTATTATGACCTGATGTATTCAAATCGCACCTTACACGGGCATTTTACGGCGCGCATCGAGCTGTTTTCTTCGGGCGTTGTTTCATTGCGCTTTGTATATTTCCAAGCCTTAAAACTGAAAGAAGAGCTGTAAAGTGCCCATAAAATAAAGATACGTTTATCGCTTTCCAGATATCCCGGAATACGACCTGCTGCACGCGATTGGGGTTCCGTTCAGCAATCCGAAGACCCAGTACTTCGACGAAGGCCTCGACGGTTTCCCAGCATATGGGTTGAAACCCGGCTCGGATATTAAATCGCCATACAGGCTCTTCATGCCGGAGAAACTGTATGCGGAATTTTCAATAACCGCCACTGTGAGGCCGGCGAACAAAGACGGCGGGTTTCTCTTCTCTGTAGTCAATCCTTTAGAAACTGTAGTCCAATTAGGAGTACAATTAATACCTTCTGGTCCCGGATTAACCAACATCTCTCTGCTATATACCGACGCTAATATATACGCTCTAAGCCAAACTATTGCGTCCTTTGTCGTCCCGTCATTTTCTAAGAAATGGAGCCGATTCGCGTTAAAGGTTACAAATGATAATGTGACCTTATTTCTGAATTGTCATGAGTTTGATACATTAGTAGTGAAGAGAAACCCGCAAGAGTTGGTCTTCGATTCCGCATCGACGTTGTATGTGGGACAAGCTGGACCGCTGATTCGAGGTGCATTTCATGTGAGTACATCATTATTTTAGTAATGTAATTTTTTTTAATACCTTTAAAAGTTGGTAATATCTACCTCTTATAAATTGAAGACTATTTATGCAACACTAACAACTCGTTAACAGGATATGAGTTGTTATTATTTTATCTGTTTATAGATAAACTTTACTTTGTTAAAAAACTTTTAATTAGTATGGTAATTAAGCCGCCTTGCCACTTCACTAGAAATCAGTTAAAATAGAATTGCAAATGATCGCGCTTGACTTAAACTAACTGCACTCGAATTGCAGAGAGAGAATTAAAATAACTAGCAGTGAAAACAATACAGTGGTATTGTTTTCACTGCTAGTTATTTTAACCTAATTTGTTTTGTGTTCAAACCTAATTTATTGGTAAAATATTTAGCGTTCTTAAAAATACTTCTATCAAATAACATAGAGTATAATTACATTTTTAATTATAGTTCAAAATATTATGACATCTTGATTCGTGGCAACGCGACTTTAATTCTCAAAAAATGTTTACGCTCACGAATCGTTTTGACAATTTATCGATCGTTAACGACCATAAGCTTTGATTCATCAACGATTTTCATTATATTGTTGGTATTTTTTACTGGAATCTCAAAAATACTGCAACACGCGCTCTCCAAGCCAAGGTAACGCAATAAATAGCAATATTCCCAACTTTAATTGAAATATTAAGCATCTTATATAAGTAGGTACCAAAAACCTAACCCGTTGTCTAAAGTGAGCGCCAAAGGCGACACCGCGACTCGATACGACGCGACGCGATAGTATCAAACAGTAGCTAACCTTTCACGTGGCCTACGTTGCCGCGTAGACAAGTTTGTCATTTTCTATAGCACCGCACCGTATCGTGTGACATCGCGTCGCGTCGCTTCTGTCGCAATTTAATCATGACAGCAAAAAAGACACTCGAGACAATTAAAAAAAGGCAGGCACTAAATTCTATCGTGCCCTATAATGTCCAGTCGATTTAACTTGTGTAAGTAGACATTTAGCATCGTTATGAAAAGACATTGAGTCAACATGACTTAATTTACACGGCTATTTCTCTTTAATCGTAGCATTAAGATTTTAAAAAACAAATCGTCTGAGAATTTATGGACGCTAAAAACGAAAATAAATGGACGTTACAAAATTGCCTGCTAGTAAAATATGTCTGTTTTATCCAAATATATCGTAGTAAAAATACTAAGTTTATGATTTTAACTACATAATTTGGATGGAATCCGCCTTTAACCGTATTACGATTAAAGTATTTGAACATACCTACATGTAACTACGAGTAATTGTAGTCATAGCTTTTAGCCACAGACTACTGACTATTACTAGGGATATTAATTACTCATGTGCTATTTACGAATAGGAATATGTAAATATTCTGTTAAACTGTATGTAACAGTTAATTTTATTACACAAATTTAAAAGTTTGAATATCAAACAAAGACAACAAAATATGGGAAATAAATTGCGACACAGCGTTAACAGTGTTAAATGTATTTGGATTTTTTAAGTTTTCAATAATTTGTCAAAATTGACCAAACAATTGCGGTCGACAGCAGCAGCACCTGCTGCAGACATCATTTTCCATTTCATCATTAGTTTGAATGGATACTTTTTAATTATACCGCTTTGCCACCACACTAAAAAACCGTTAATAGGTCTACAACAAACACAGTACCGCAATCTAATCTAACCGCACCTAGATTGCATAGAGGGAATTAAGACCACGTAATACCACAGAATAGGTAATAGTATGGTAATACGTGCATATGAATATTTATCGAAAATACCAATAAATTCATTGATTAAACAATTGGACTACCTTATGCAGAATACAACCATTTTTTGAAATAGCTTATTTTATTTGTTTTCCCAATTGATCTTTTTAGGTTTTTCCAAGTGATATTTTTTAAATACTGGCTTAGATCTAACCCTGTAGGGTATTTTCTGCCATCATATCAATAAAGTCATCACAAGGTTAGTATATATATCGAAAAACGATAAAGTTTACGATACGATGCCAAGAATCAAATTTTTAAACTGAGTCGTCTTGCAATGATATTTGTTTAAGCTCTGGCGTAGATCTAACCCTGTAGCCTACACATCAATAAAATCATCACAAGGTAAGTAAATATATTGAAAAACTATGAAGTTTTCCGATACGATGCCGAGAATCAAATTTTTAAACCGAGTCGTTGTGCATCCATACTGATATTAAAATACTGATATTTAAATAGTTAATCCCATGTATTTTTATTTATTCTGTTCGTCTGTCTCTTACCTTTCGCTGCCCACCTATTCAGCAGATTTTTTGCAACCCATCCCGAGGAAGGACATTGAGGCTACTTTTAACCCGGAACATCTTAAGAATTCCTACATGATTTTAGGAAGTTACTGGCATCGCCTAGTTTTTAATCGGATTGTATCCATTGTGAGTAGGTACCTAAACGAGCTACTATACTAGTGCCATCATATATTTTTTTTGCTATAAATCTTCTTTTGGATTTTACAACGCGAAGCCATCTTCTTGATACTATTTTGATTTGTGTTAGTTAGTACTTTGCTCCTTTCTACATAGCACTATCCAATAATTATCAGTGTTAAGAAACAACGACCGCGTAATAACTTATTTTTACGATTGATCAAATCAACAGAAACGCGGCTTTATTTCAACGTTGAAATTCACTGCCACAAATCAAATGCCCAATTTATTGATCATAAAAAAGTATCGTCAATTGCATAGATTGACGGTTATCTTCATCATTACAAATCTTTAATTTTTATTAAGGTTATAAAGAACATTGTCACAGAAGGAAAGTTTTTGGTTTTAAGTTACAAAATAGACTCGGAGACGGTGTTAATAACTTATGATTCAATTAAGCTACTATACTCTACGCGGCCGGCCATCCAATGCCTAACATAATTGATTTTTCCGGGACGTAGTATAGTTCTGTACTAAAATCTATACGGCCATCATCTAGTATAATTAATATATATATAGCTGCTCGTGCTGATTCATTGATTGATCACCTCTCCTGAACAATTTTGTATGAAAAAAATTTTTTTCACTGACCATTTCGTATAGAGGGGAAAAATTCATGAAGAGAAAAAATACGGAGAGAGCTGATGATTGAGGATTTCGAAGACGGGTGAACAGCACAGCCAGGGTATTGAAGATAGGTGGGGGGTGCTCGACCAAATGTCATTCGAAACTTCATTCAATTGACAGTGAGCTGAAAAAATTTTCAAAATGGCGGATTTAAGATGGCCGCCATACAAATTTCGTCAGTGTCTATCTCGGAGAGTATAGAAGATGGAAGAGTGGTTTCTTGGCAAAAGATGATCAGGACATGAAGGTCTACTTGATGAACAGGAAAAAAATTCAAGATGGCGGAATTTATTTTTCCATAGAAAATGTATGGCGAATGTTGACTAGGATTTGGAAATTATTCAAGACCTTTTCAAAGTTTGTATCTTCGTACTGTCATTCTGACAAATGATTCGGAGAAAACATATGGAGATCGAGGGTTTGCAAAATGGGTGAAGACCTAGCTAGAGAGCAGGGTATTAAAAATAGGTGGTTGGGTTGGGGAATTAGTTTGTTTTTTTAATTCTACTTCAAGTTAGCCCTTGACTGCAATCTCATCTGATGTTAAGTGATGATGCAGTCTAAGATGGTAGCGGGCTAACCTGTTAGGGGTACGGCAGTTATATTAAACCCATACCCCTAATCAGTTTCTACACGGCAAAGACGTACCGCCAAGTGATTTAGCGTTCCGGTACGATGCCGTACGCGGTCCGCTTCAGCGGGCCGCGCATCCACGCGCCATATTGTTAATATATATATAGCTGCTCGTGCTGACTGACTGATTGACCACCTCTCCTGTAAAATTTTGTATGAAAAAATTTTTTTTTACTTATCGTTTCGTATAGAAGACTAAAATTCATTCAGAGAAAAATTCGGAGAGAGCTGATGATTGAGGATTTCGAAGACGGATGAAGAGCACAGCCAGGGTATTGAAGATAGGTGGAGGGTGCTCGACCAAATGTCATTCGAAACTTCATCCAATTGACATTGAGCTAAAAAAAATTCAAAATGGCGGATTTAAGATGGCCGCCATACAAATTTCGTCGGTGTCTATCTCGGAGAGCATAAAAGATGGATGAATGGTTTCTTGGCAAAAGATGATCAGGACTTGAAGGTCTACTTGACGAACAGGAAAAAAATTCAAGATGGCGGAATTTATTTTTCCATAGAAAATGTACCTATGGCGAATATTGAAGAGGCTACAATTTCGTGTTGAACTATGCAAGACTTTGATGCGGTTTATTTTGCGATTTTCAAAATTTGTTCTTAAATAAGAACTCTCCATAATTTTTCGGAGAAAAAAATATAGGTACTTATTTAGAGCGATGATGATCGAGGGGTTTGAAAGATGGGGAGGAGCACGGCCAAAATTTCATAGTTGTCTGTTTCAGAAAGTATACTAGATGCAAGAGTGGAAGTAGGAAATATTATGAATGACTTTGATATGGTTTTTTTTACAAGATTTTTTATGTATGGAAGAATTGTCGGTTTGCCGTTAGGAAAGCCAAGATGGCGAAGTTCAATGGTACCCAAAGGTACCCGATCGTCAGCGGTATAATATTGATATTAATCAATTAAGGAAGGTTTCTTTGTATTTTTACTTCAACGGTCTCTTACACTATGCATGTCTGGAAAGTTTTTTTACATTTAAAGGCCCCTTTAGATTCTTAGGGGGGGGTCTCTGTTTTATGTTTTCTTATGACAATTTTTTTACGTCTGTCAGACGCTTGGCACGCTGGCGCTTCCACTGTGCTCGCTAGCATAGCAGTGTGTTGTTTACTTCAGAACACGTAGGCAGTAAACAGTAGGATAAAAGGAGAGTGGGCCGCGCGGTCTGCTACGCGGTCCGCTTCAGCGGGCCGCGCATCCACGCGCCATACTAGTATATTATAACGGTGGTGGTGGCGGGATACATCCACCACTCTTTTAGACTATTCATTCAGTTATTGATCGGATATCCGTTACAAGTTGGGAACTTTTCTATTAAGACCGAGTTGGAACTAGGAAAGTACCTTTTTTCGTTTCCACAAACTACTTTATGTAATTACCCGACTAGGTGTTTGTGACAAGAGTTCCTTTTAGTTGTTTGCCAACTGTCATCGATCACTTTACCACTCGACTGTAGAGAAAGTGTTGCTTGCAAAAAGTATTATAGGAATAATAAAGACAAAGTTGAGTTCTTATCTTAACTTCATCGCTATTAAAACAACTGTACATGGCGTCTTAGTTTTATTTCTATTTATTTAACCAGTCTATTATCGGACCAAGTGTACTAGGAAGAAGATGATAAATACTATAATAATAATAAATAACACTTACTCGCTTCCTCTCTCTCTGCATTTTTTCATTACGACTGAAGGTCATTTTCATTTCTCTCTGCATTTTTTCGCACACAGCGCGAAAAGAGAACAAATTTTCTATGCTAAGATTTAACAGCTCGACGCGCTCTGCGAAGCACGGAGGTACAAACACCATGCGTCCGTCAAAAATACTAAGACCTAAAAATATATTTCAAATAAAAATAGCATATATTATAGTGTATAATAGGGATACAATAGGCAATAGTTTTTTTTAACTAAAACAAGATTGTAAATACCTAGCGCTTAATCTATAAACTTATATAAAATTTAAAGTCCTGACTGACTGACTGACTGACTTATATATCAACGCACAGCCTAACCGCAAGGGTTAAAGACTTGAAATTTTTACAGTAGCTTCCTTTTGTAACGTAGGCGCTCACTAGGGTAGGATTTTTCAAAATTCCACCCCTAAGGGGGTGAAATAGGGATTGAAAGTTTGTATGAAAGTCCGTCATTTCTCAAGTTGTATCCATGAAACTTGGTATACGAGCTACTGGTTGGAAGTGAAGAAATACGTGTTTCACAGTTTTTGAAAATTCTACCCCCGAAGGGGTGAAATACCCCCCTGAAACCCTTTGTAAAAAAAAACATGTTTCTGCAAATAAATGAATATGAGTATGAATATAGGGGATGAGAGTTTGTATGAAAGTCCTTCATTTCTCAAGATATTTCTCAAGTTGTATCAACGAAACTTGGTATTTTGGCTTTAGGTAATTAATAAAAAAGTACATGTGGCACTGTTTTTCCAAAATTCCACCCCTAAAGGGGTAAAATAGGGGCTGAAAATTTGTATGAAAGTCCTTCATTTCTCAAGTTATAGTGATGAAACTTAGCATTTAGGCTTTCAGTTAGATATGCAGAAGTAAGTGTTTCACCATTTTTGAAAATTCGACCCCCAAGGGGGTGAAATAGGGGATGAATTTCCTTCATTTATCAACATATTTTTCAAGTTATAACAATGAAACTTGGTATTTTGGCTTTCGGTATAATAAAACGAAGTACGTGTGTAACAGTTTTTCAAAATTTTACCCCCAAACGGGTAAAATGGGGGTTGTAAGTTGGTGTAAAAGGCCGGCGTTTTTCAAGTTAAATAGCCGTGAAACTTGATATTTGGGTTACCGGTTTAAATTATGAAATACAAAATTCACAGTTTTTATAAATTCTATCCCAAAGGACGTTAAATAGTCCTTCAATCACGCCGCAACAGAGCAACGTGATTTTTGGCATGGGTATAGTTGAGGACCTGGAGAGTGACAAAGGACACTTTTTATCCCGGAAAATTAAGGAGTTCCCGTGGGAATCAAAAAAACATATTCCACGCGGACGAAGTCGCTGGCATCAGCTAGTATATTGTAGTACCCATTTTAACTATGTAAATTGGAAGGATCAAGTCATGTTAAATGCAGCACTAGTATATCACAGACTAAATCAAACTTAAAGCATTTCTTTAAAGCAAACTATCCCCTGAGGTCCCTAATTAGAGTATACGTATTTGTCCAACAACCAAGCGTACGGCCCCTAAACTGTTTCGTGTAATAACTAGGAGATAACGACACCATCAATCATGGTGATACGAACACAAATAATCCTTTGTTTCATTCGCTGTGTGCGAACTTATTACGCATGGGAAATACGGTTGGGAATAAGACAACGCGACGCAACGCGACGCGATACAATGCAATTTCATTAAAATATGTTGAAAAATATGGGTCATTTTTCAACATAGTAAAATATAAAAAAAGTAATAAAATAATACTAGACTTTCGCATTTATAATATTAGTAAGTAGTAAGTAAATAGTTACCAATATGGATGTGGATTACTAAATAAAATTTAATCTCATTGACACTTACAGAAATAAAAATATTAATTTAGTAGTGCGCAATATGAAGAGTCTAGTAGTGCACAATATGAACAGTCTACCCTACCAAATAGGTATTATACTTGCCCGTTTACTTTAGATAGATTTTCGTCGATGCTGAAAGTCACGATCTTAGATATTTTTTTATCCACTACAAGTTAGCCCTTGACTGCGATCTCACCTGATGGAGTGATGATGAGTTTAAGATGTTAGCGGGCTATCCTGTTGGCAGTTATATTAAACCCATGCCCCGTATCGGTTTCTACGCGGCATCGTTTTATTCGTACTGGAGCTAAAACGCTTGGCGGCACGTCTTTGCTGATAGGGTCGTAACTAGCCACGGCCGAAGCCTTCCACCAGGCCAGACCAGCGAAAATTCAGAAATCATAAATTCCCAAATTGATCCTGCCGATGATCGAACCCGTCCTGGGTTAAGACAACAGCGCTCAACACTGCGCCAGGGAAGACGTCAATAATAATACCTACTTACTAGCTCGTAGACTATAACAAAAACGAAGTTACAATCCATATGAACTGAATATTCACTGGTTCGGCGTCAAGCGAAGCATATTAATTTAAAAGCGTCGCTTTAAAAACCCTCCCACTGTGTTAAATCTAGGACACAGAGAGAATACTTAGTAAGTTTCTGAATGGAAATTTTTCTCTAGTGTCTAGCTGTGAAAAGATTATCCTTGCTAGCTAAGGCTTAAAGAATGAGCACTATAACTTAATAATAGTGGTCCAAGATAATGTAATTTCCTTTTTGCACCTTTTATTATAAAACATGGTAAATCTACGGGATTTATTCTATTGTAAGGGCAAACTCACACGTCTTTCGTTCCGCTGCGGAACTTCCGCAACATATTTTCAAATCATACTTGCTTCATGCAAACGAACCGTCAAATACCGCGATGCAATATCTGTGCACTATCAAACAGTCGTGGAAGATGAAAACTCATAAATAAAATTCAAACTTGCTCCTATGTTATTAGTCAAATTGTGCGAAATAATTATAGTTATAAAATACCTCTAAAGAATACCATAACAATTTTTCACTATTATGGTAGTTTCACATCAGCGTGGCGAGGAGAGACGAGAATTGAAATATTTTTCGATACAAATAACCATAGCTGACATAAATACATTAATACCCAACAACCTTGTTGATGGGTATTAATGTCTGTATGCCTGTAATGCCTGTAATGTAATTTGCCTTTCCGCCGACTTTCGTAGAAACATTGATGTAGAATTTTAATGCGTAGAACTATTTTATCAGTAGCAGGTGTAAACCGATGCGGGCGCAATGCTGCTAAAGCATATATTCGATGCGTGGGAGAAATCACAAAATGCTATTGGTATTTTCTGTGATTTGTCTAAGGCATTCGATTGTGTTGAGCACAAGACGCTTCTAGTTAAGTTGAGTCACTATGGAATCAAAGACACTGCACTGGGTCTCATTGCATCTTATCTCAGTGATCGCATTCAAACGGTATGTGTCAACGATGTAAAATCATCCGGATCAGCCTCACTAATGGGTGTTCCTCAAGGCTCTATTCTGGGTCCCTTCATGTTCTTGGTGTATATAAATGATTTACCATATTACGTCCGAAATACTTGCGATATTGTATTATTTGCTGACGATACGTCGTTGATTTTTAAAGTTGATAGAAATAAGGTCAACTATGACGACGTAAATAATGCAATTTCTCAAGTCACTAACTGGTTTACCGTAAACAATTTACTTTTAAATGCAAAAAAACCAAGTGTATTGAATTCGCACTGCCAAATACCAAGTCCTCAGGAAACATGAATTTAACTGTAAATAATGATATTTTAAAAATAGAAGAGACCACTGTGTTCCTGGGGGTGACCTTAGATTCAAAGCTTCAATGGAGCACCCATATATCAACTCTGGCTGGCAAACTCAGTTCTGCTGCTTACGCTGTCAGAAAGATTCGACAGTTTACTGACGTTGAAACGGCAAGAATTGTATATTTTGCTTACTTTCATAGTATTATGTCTTACGGAATCTTACTATGGGGTAAAGCGGCAGACATTCAAAAAATTTTTGTATTACAAAAAAGGGCAATACGGGCAATTTAAAACCGCGCGAATCCCTTAGAGAGAAATTTAAGGAAATAGGTATTCTTACAGTAGCCTCGCAATATATTTACAGTAATTTAATCTTCATAAAACAGAAAATTCATAATTACAAAAAATTATGCGATCTGCATGATAGGCAAACTAGAGGCCGCAATAAGCTCGTGACTCCTTCGCTCCGCCTCAAGAAAGTCCGAAGGTCGTTCGTGGGAATGAGCATTCTATTTTATAACAAAATTCCACAACCTATCTTAAACTTGCCTTTACACAAGTTTAAGAAATCTATTAAAAGTATGCTTCTGAAAAAAGCTTATTATACCGTTGAAGATTACATAAACGACAAAAGAGCGTGGATTGACTCTCTCCAGCAATGCTAAGGACAGCTGTTACTTAATGTATTGTACAAATTAATGAAATTGTAAATTATTTTTTTCAAAAGAGCAACCGCCGAGTTTCTTGCTGGTTCTTCTCGGTAGGAATGGCATTCCGAACCAGTGGTAGATTCACTTATCTAACGATTCAAAAGCACTTGTAAAAGTTTATTTGAATAAAAAGCATTTTGATTTTGATTTTGATTTTATACTTACCTACTTAATTGACAACTAATAGAATTTCAGTTCTATAATAAAAAGTTTTACCTCGTTAAAGCAAAGTTATCCGATGCAAATTGGGACTGTCCCGATAAACTTGAAGATGTGATGATGCAACGCGATCTTGTTTAACTTCACGAACTTAACTTCAACTTAGACAGCTTGTGAGAACTCAAGTTGGATAGCTAGTGAGATCTAAGAAAAACGAATTAAGTGCTAGTGGCGCTAGCTTCGTTACAAAGTTAGGGCATGATTAGAAGTGCGTTTTGGAGATGTCCGATAAACAATTATTTTTAATCATCACCATAATTTCCAGCTCACTACTGAGTACTGACCACGAGTCTCCTCTCGAAATGAGAAGGGTTTGTCCAGAGTTCACCACGCTGGCGTATTGGCAGACTTTACACACTTTCGAAACCATAAAGAACTCTCAGACGTGTGAGTTTCCTCACGATGTTTTCCTTCACCGTTTGAAGTGCAGTACTATAAATGTGAAAGTGCGTCTGTCGACTGCTGCATTTTTACAGCTTATCTGTTATATTATGGCTCAAGCCCTCTAGTCGAGAACACGCCTTACAGGTTATTTCTTAGTATAGAGACAGGATTAAAATGGTTCAAGTATAATCTCAAGGGCGGTTTCAGATTAGTTTTTTTTTGCGCAAGCCACATTTTGCACTTCAAAAAACTGAATGGGCGTAACGCGCTTAAACCGACGTGGGTATGGGTTTAATATAACTGCCCTACCCCTAACAGGTTAGGCCGCTACTATCTTAGACTACATCGTCACTTACCATCAGGTGAGATCGCAGTCAAGGGCTAACTTGTGGAAGAAAAAGGAAAAAAAATGACAACGCGCGAGCTTATGAAAAGGACACGCCTATACGCGCCTACACGCGCTTCCAAAAACGAGCTTTTACGCGTCGAATAAACGCTATTCTGAAACCGCCCTAACTGCGTCGTAGCCTCAGGCGCAAATTGCAGAGGAAGTCAGCCGCTGCGAAAATACAGATATTATCCCTGGGCGTTGTTATCTCATCTAGTTAAACGTTGTTCATACGAGAACAGGAGTACCGGGCAAGTATGAGCTGCACTTAAGTTATTTTTTGTTTAAAAAAAATTAACACAGGCACAACATTTTTAGATGATGCCCGAGCCTTTGTCCGCGTTGATTTAGGTTTTTAATCCAGGAACTATAATTATTTCATTTCCGCGATAAAATAAATAGAATAATTTCCTTTACCGGGATACATTACATAGTTGTCTCTATACCAAATTTCGTCAAAATCGGTTGAACAGCTTGGCCCAGCCAGACAGGCCCACTTTTGCATTATTTTTTAAGATTAGGATGGATTTAATTTATTTACAATTATTTAACCGTAAATAAGTTACCAAAAACATATAATGAAAATTCCTATTATGTCCTAAGCCTATTTCGTAATAAATATTAAATTACGAACTCGCTTCCCAAAGATAGAATTTCTGAGAAACAAAATATATTTCATTTCATATTAATTTCGTCGTGGCAATTTCCATAAAGTAGCTTAAAATAGAAACATTTTAGCGTCATTAGTTAAAAAAAAAAAAAGATACGCGCCGAATTGAGAACCTCCTCCTTTTTTGGAAGTCGGTTAAAAATAAGTAGAATTTAAGATTATAAGTAGTTATTAAGTTTATGAAAAATCCTATGCGAGAGTCTTAAACATTTCATAAGTGACACAAGTTGTCCTATGCGAAATAAATAAATTATTTATAATTTATGTGATCTCTAGGGTTTTCGGGATAAATACTACCCTCTTTGTCCCCGGGATGCAAACTATCTTTGTACCAAATCCGGATAAATAGTCAGCGAAGATTACGTGTATTACTACTAATCTATAGCATATTAGAATTCTACATATTATGTCGAAAATACTACCTACATCTAAAATATTTTATTTATATTATACTAGATGATGCCCGCGACTTCGTCCGCGTGGATTTAGGTTTTTGATTCCCGCGGGAACTCTTAAATTTTCCTCTTCAATTATCCATCAATAGCCTATGTCCTTTCCCGGGATTCAATCTATCCCTGTACCAAATTTCATCAAAATCGGTTGAATAGATGGACCGTCTAAGCGTAGCAGACAGACAGACACACTTTCGCATTTATAATATTAGTATGGATTATTAACTAGAATTGCAGTAATATTACAAGCCGGAACCGTGATTTGAACCCTACACCTCATTTTCAGTAACCCAATAACCCAGCAACTAATCTACCGAGGCATTCAGATAAGAAATAAACAGTGTCACTTATCACCCCAACTTTGTAAGGAAACTCAAAGTAAGTTTGTTTTTCCTACTTCCACTAGTAACTGGCTATCGTAGTAACTCAGGTGAAGTTTTGCAAACTTCACTAACCAGGTCGCCTTTAGCATAACACATCCTTCAGTTTATTTTCCAGTAGGGCTACCAACCTTCTATTTCATTTTACATATTCATACAATATTAAGAAGTGAAACTAATTTAGAATCGTTGTGATTTGAAAATTCTATGAAACGAAAAGGTGAAACGAAAAAGCGACAAACATATTCATAAATAAATAGGATTTAGCCTGCGAGAGAATACAAGTATAATTATGTTCACGACAAAAAGCTCAAAAGGGTATATTATCTCATTCTCTCGTAGATTACTTTTCTGAAGTATCACTTCTGCCGTATGTGAATCGCACACACACACTTTTATTTCCCAGAACGGAGAATCGCTGCCGTCTTTATTTTCACACTATGATAAATTATTACTCTTTGACTAATTATAGAACTAATTACATCAAAAAATCGAACTTTATGTATCACTAGCTGATGCCCGCAACTCCGTCCGCGTGGAGGTATGAAAAGTTGATAGTAGCCGATTCTCAGACCTACTGAATATGCATATTAAATCTCATAAAAATCTGTCAAGCCGTTTCGGAGGAGTATGGTATCATTGTGACACGAGAATTTTATATATATAGAGATAATAATTAATGACATTAAGTAAATAATTACTTACTTATCTTGTTCATAAACGTTGGCAACCCTAAAGTTGGTCCCCAAATTGCATCGGATAAGTTAACCTACACTGTTTAGGTATACCGTTACTTAACTTCGGATAGCATAATAGTATGTTAGATATTAAGTACTAGTTTGTAAACTTAGAGCCAGGTCCCGAAGTTTGGTAATATCTACCTTTATCCAAGAGAAGGATAGGCTTTCGCTCTATGCTGCTCTTTATACCTACTAGGTACATATAGAATTTTTCAAAACCTTCGAATATAACAAGCAACAATGAATTATTCATTTAAAAAATTGGAGAACTTGACAGCCCTGCCGAACGATTTTTTCATTTTTTTTTTCAAAATGTTTTATAGCCAGTGTCACTCAGGAAGATGTAAGGATTCTAAAGATTAAATACATCCTAATCTGTTCAGGCATTGAGAAGTTATGTTGGAATAAAGAACTCGCATACATATTACATGAATCTTGAAGTTTTTGATTCGTCCAAGCCTTGTAAACATTAGGTACTCCTTTTTTTGGGCAGTCGTGTGAAAAAAGCGAAAACATATTATATATAAGATCACTTCGTTGTCCGTCTATCTGTCAACGCCCCTTTATTCGGGAACGCGTCGAAATTTATTAAGTTGAAAATAATGAATACTTACTTTCGCAAGGTTTCGCAGCACACGTCTATGAAAAATTCCGAAAATCCTTAATAATTAGGGTTCCTTATTTATAGGGTGTCGAATTTTTTGTCAGGCGCTACCCGCTACCCACTGCTGATTACGTGTTGTTATGACATCTTTCTTGTTATTTACTAAAATAATTTTCATTGTGGTACGGAACCTTTTGTGCGCGAGTCTGACTCGCACTTGATCGGTTTTTATTTTACACTCGTATTATCACTTTTTAAACCACACAAGCACTTGTATGTACTCGTAATAGCGTAATAGCAGAGACAGTGGGCTGAACACGTACCATTAATGTACACACCATCAACTTTTCAAGGAAATTCCCACTCATGTGGTTGCATTTTACATAGTCTAAATGTAGCTTCAGGCATTTTTAAACGAGCTCGTCCTACATTCTGTTCTTTGTAAATGCATATTTTTGACTAGGACCATGGATCAGTGGCATCTTTTTAAGAAAACATTTTGAATTTCAAAGTTTTTGAACCCTTACCGCAATACAATTCATCTAAAAGTAAAAACTTAACAATATTAATATGAAGAAGACATTGATAATATAGAAAAAAAAAAACCAATCTGGATAAAGACCTTATCCAGGATAAAACCTGGATATTTTAATTTTTACCACAATAATTATACTGACTGATTGATTTTGTATAATAAATTTTTACTAAAAACGCACGTAGTCCCAAAAAGTAAGGAATGCCTGCCCGAGGACAGAACCGTTAATCACCAGCATGAGAGACAGGTATTTATCTACTAGGTTATCACCGATTTAACAACGTATCGCATTGCTTCATCATATATACTTACTTATACTTACTTTATATCATAAATGCGAAAGTTCCCGTGGGATTGTTAAAAAACTTATTCCACGCGGACGAAGTCGGAGGCATCAGCTAGTAATATTACAAATGCGAAAGTGTGTTTGTTTGTTGATTTATTGGTTTGTTGGTTTGTCCTTCAATTGCGCCGCAACGGAGCAACGGATCGACGTGAGTTTGGCATGGGCATAGTTGAGGACCTGGAGAGTGACATAGGTCATAGGTTACTTTTTATCCCGGAAAATTAAGAATTTCCCACAGGAATCAAAAAACTTAATCCACGCGGACAGAGTCACGAGCATCAACTAGTCATTAATATACCTTTTATAATAACAAAGGTATATGTTAAAAAACAATCTTTTGAACCGCTGTAATATCAATCTATTTGAAGTCATTTTCGGGAATCCTATTGGAATTTCCAATAATTTTGAAGGTAACTCAAGTTTGAAATTGGCAAAGTTTCGATAAACATCAAGTTTTAACAAATTTAATCAGTCGTAATGAATCTACACTTGTGGCAAAAAGTCAAGTGTCGAGTCTCTTCTTGACACTTGGCACAAAGTCAAATTCAAAGTCAAAGTTGAAGTCAATGCTATGTACAATATGTCAATGTCAACGGTAAACATAGTATCCGTATTTAAATTTGTTTTTAATATAAATTACCGTAAAATTTTCACCATCCAAGTAATAAAATCAGAAGAATTAAGTGCAATAGTGAACTACAATTGTTTGCGATGTATTCTGTGAAGTATTTATAATAAAAACAGTGCTAACACAGTTGACAAGCTGATTGTAAGTTGGGGTTTTGTGGTTGATAAATGAAACCTACAGATCTACCTGTGTTCATAATGAAGAGTTGCGGCGGATATATTGGTTACGATTTCTTTTGGTGCCTGTTCAGTCTTTAAAAACTTAGTCCGCGTGTGATAATTTTAAGACGCGGTTGCTAAGGCCGCCATCGGTTGTCCGTAGCGACGACATGCGTCGCTAGGTCAGCAATAAATAAGCAGCTGCTATATTTTGACTGTGACTTTTTTGTGTTTTAAGTTTACTTTTTAAGTTAATTTATTGTGTTTTTAAATTTGTTTTAAGTTATTCTTTTTTTTTGTGAATGTATTTATTTATTGAGAATGCAGTCCGTGACCCAATCTTGTGATGGCACGTCGATCGCGACCCATACATGTACACAGTGCAACAAGTCATTCAAATCTTTGAAAGGCCTCAACATACACACTTCAAAAACACACAGGAAATGTATTAGCCAAAATAGTTCACCTTTAGACATCCATCCCATTATTCAGAGTGCGCCTACTTATGTAGCCAACGATCCATTACCTTTCCACACATATCTCAGCCATTTGAAAAATAGTATACCCATAGTTAAAAGAATCCCTCGAGGAGCTCGAATAACCGTTGCTACACATTTGTCACAATTAATCCAGAAATGTTACATAAGCAATTGTACTCAAGACTGGCAGAACCTATTTTTATTTTCATACATCACACTACATATAATAAAAACTGATGAACCGAATTTATCCTTGACACAAAAGATTAAGAAAAACTGTGCTGTAATCTCCTCGCCTTCTCCCGCACCTCTAATCAAACATGATGCCCCTCGTAATCGCAACAAACTCATCGAAAACAAAATCTGTGACGGAGATCTCAAAGGTGCTGCTCGCCTTTTGTTCTCCAATGACGTGCTATCACCAGATACCCCTGACACCCTTCAGGCTTTACGGACAAAACATCCTCCAGCTCCAGTAAACCCATATTTTCTCGATCCACCAACAGCAGGGCAAGCTTGCCTTCAAATTCAAAAAAAAGTTGTTGCAGATGCTATTTTATCTTTTAAACCAGGTTCGGCTGCAGGTTTGGATGGAATCTCACCCCAACATTTGAAAGACTTAACTTCGCATTCTGTGGGTGATGCAGGCGAGCAACTTCTAAATTCGATCACTAAGTTAATCAACTTTATGTATTCCGGTAATGTCAATCCAGAAATTGTTCCCATTCTTTTCGGCGCGAACCTCATTGCCCTCACCAAAAAGGACGGAGGGGTGAGACCAATTGCTGTGGGATCAACACTACGACGTCTGGCCTCCAAAATTGCTGTTCGACATATTTTACCAAAATTAAATTCGGATTTTGAACCCGTACAGTTAGGTTTCGGTGTAAAAGGAGGGTGTGAGGCAGCCGTCCATGCCCTACGCTCTTTCCTAACTTACGGTCAGCCTGACGTTTTGCTCAAAATTGATGTCAAAAATGCATTCAATTCGGTAAATAGGGATACCCTGCTGACGGAAATAAAACAACATATACCGGAAATATACAATTATCTTCTTCTCAGTTACGCTGACCCAACAAAATTGTTATATCGTTCTAATGAACTGTCCTCGGAAGTAGGTTGTCAACAGGGTGATCCCCTTGGGCCTGCAATCTTTAGTTTGGCTATAAATCCGATAATCAAAAATTTAAATTCTAAATTCAACGTTTGGTATTTGGACGACGGAACCCTAGGAGGTGATGTGGATACTGTTTTTTCGGATATTTTTTTAATCAAAAATAAATTTGAAGCCATTGGTTTGGAGCTTAATTTTAGCAAATGCGAACTTTTTATAAATAATTGCGACTTAAATTTAAATGACGTAAAACAAAAATTTAATATTTTGGCTCCAAATATTAAAATAGTTAATAGTAATTCCCTTTACCTTTTAGGTTCTCCAATTTTTGATGAAGCTATTCCTGAATATATTAATAATTCAATTACTAAATTTCAAAATTCTGCTGACCGTCTCCTTGAAATTAGTCCACATTATGCACTTTGCATCTTAAAATTCTGTCTTTTCGTCCCAAAATTTACGTATGTGCTCCGTTGCTGCTCCTTTTGGAATCACTCAGATCTTTTGTCACAAGTAGACGACTTAATCAAAATTAGCTTAGAATCGATTTTTAATATGCAGCTGAACGAGCAATCTTGGACCCAAGCATCTCTACCCATCCGTTATGGTGGTTTAGGAATTCGCAAAATTTCCAGTGTCGCTTTACCAGCCTTCCTATCTTCTGTCCATAGTTCAGCAAATCTCATAAGTAAAATTTTAAAGGCATCCCCTTCAAACTTTGAGATTGCTGGCTTGGAAGAAGCTAGAAACGCTTTCTTAATTGCATGCCCAGGTCAAAATTTTCCAATTTCTCCAAATTCACAGAGGAGCTGGGACGACATTAACTGCAAATTGACTTATGAAAATCTTTTGAGCTGTAGTACAGGATCGGCGCGTGCTAGGCTTTTGGCCGTGGGTGCGCATGAGGCCGGCTACTGGCTTCACGCGTACCCTTCGTCAAATACAGGAACATTTCTTGAGCCTGACACGCTCCGAATTGCAACCTGTCTACGACTTGGGGTTCCGGTCTGCGCTCCTCATAAATGTCCATGTGGCAGTGATGTCGACAGGCTAGGACATCACGGACTGTCATGCCAAAAAAGTGCAGGCCGCTTCTCGAGACATGCCGCACTTAACGATATCATACACCGGTCCCTTGCCACCGTCAACGTGCCAAGTTTACTTGAGCCGACTGGTATTGCAAGAGACGATGGCAAGAGACCGGACGGTATGAGTTTGATTCCATGGAAGATGGGCCGGGTGCTGGTATGGGATGCAACCTGTTCAGACACGCTGGCCCCTTCCCATCTACATGGAACCAACAACAGAGCTGGTGCGGCTTGTGAAGCGGCTGAAAAAGCTAAAGCTTACAAATACAGGGGTCTAGGCTCCGAATATGATTTCGTCCCATTCGGTGTCGAGACCCTTGGTCCGTGGGGTCCTAGCGCTATAAGGCTTTTTAAAGAAATAGTAAAAAGGTTAGTCGACATCACAGGGGACCGAAGAGCTGGCAGCTACCTCGGACAAAGAATTAGCCTAGCTATTCAAAGGGGGAACGCTGCCAGTATCTTCGGAACCTTGCCTAAAGGGACTCCTTTTAATAATATATTTTAATTATTATATTAGAAAGTATAAATAGTTATTTTAATATTATGTACTTTATGAATATAAGATTGGCTTTTAGCTTTTAATTAGTCAATGCTTGAACTTCACATTTCAAAGATCCTACTCGTCAAAAGAAATTATAATTCAAGAAATACGAATTAATTACAAATTACCAAGTTTAAGGCCCACTTGCACAAGGACTCTTAAATTGATTTAGTTAAATATTTTAATGCTGTCCCTTTTTGACAACTACAATATGCTTTTGCCAAAAAGGAACAACATTACAAAATTTAACTAAATCAGTTGAAATGGCCTTGTGCGAGCGGCCCTAAGACGACCTCTCTAGCGCAGTGGTGACGCCTTTTGTCTTATAAGTGGGTATTGGGTTCTATCCCCGGCATGGTCAATTCGGAAAATAATTACTGGATTTTCTTATGTAGGGCCGGCCTTCGGCTAAGGCTTCGGCCGTGGATAGTTACCATCCTACCGGAAAGACTTACCGGTACCGCCAAGAAATTTAACATTCCGGTACACACACAGACACACAGATTACGAGTATGGGTTTAATTTAGTTTATCAATGGTATTGTCAATAGTGATGTAATAATTTAATATAAAAAATTCTTTTTAAACAACCGACTTCAAACTCCCGTGCCAACTTTACAACAACAAGCACACGCTATACAAAGTACTTATTTAATTGTTGATATTTTAAGAACCGCTCGACCGATTTCGATAAAAATTTTATGGGACCACATGGGAAGTATGCCCTTTCAAATAAAAAAAGAATCATCCTAATCGGTCCACCCAGTCAAAAGTTCTGAGGTAACAACCATTAAAAAAAAAAACAGTTGAATTGAGAACCTCCTCCTTTTTTTGAAGTCGGTTGATAAAATTGGCTTGATATTCGGAATAAAAATTGAAGTTGTTCACGATTAAATATTATTAGCATTAAAATTCACCCATAGTGTGACAATCGCAATCACTCGGATTGTGACACAATCAATTTTTTTTTTTTATCCACTACAAGTTAGCCCTTGACTGCGATCTCAACTGATGGTAAGTGATGATACAGTCTAAGATGGTAGCGGGCTAACGTGTTAGGGGCATGGCAGTTATATTAAACCCATACCCCTAT
This sequence comes from Erebia epiphron, assembly GCA_963932025.1. NCBI lineage: Eukaryota > Metazoa > Arthropoda > Insecta > Lepidoptera > Nymphalidae > Erebia > Erebia epiphron. Next base: position 12,820,705 of record OZ009959.1, on the reverse strand, counting down.
TCGGTTTCTACACGGCATCGTACCGGAACGCTAAATCGTTTGGCGGCACGTCTTTGCCGGTAGTGTGGTAACTAGCCACGGCCGAAATATATTATAAATTCCCAAGTTGACCCTGCCGGGGATCGAACCCGGGACCTCTGCACGTTAGCAACAGCGCTTCACACTGCGCCACGGAGGTCGTCAAATTATCCACGCGGTATGCGATAAACGCGATTCACGATCTTCTGTCGGTGAAAAAAAATGATAAGTAATAAAAAAAAACCGGCCAAGTGCGAGTCGGACTCGCGCACCGAGGGTTCCGTACTCAAGAAGTAGGTATAATTACCTTTGTTAATGAACCGCAAAACTAACTTTGTTTGTAGAGGTTTACTGTTAATATCAAAAAATTACGTTTGTTGTATGGGAGCCCCCCTTTAATATTTACTTTATTGATATTTAATTATTTATTTTGAAAGGTAATATACAAGTTAATATTCTGTGAAAATTTGAACCGTCTACCTGTTACCGTTTTTAATATTGAGCAAAAAAATACGAAAAAAACACGTTTATTGTATGGGGACCCCCCTTAATATATATATTTTTTTAATTTTTAGTTTTTGTTGTTGTAGCGGCAACGGAAATACATCATTTGTGAAAATTTCAGCTTTCTAGCTATCTCGGTCTATGAGATACAGCCTGGAGACAGACAGACAGACAGACAGACAGACAGACAGACAGCGGAGTCTTAGTAATAGGGTCCCTTTTTTACCCTTTGGGTACGGAACCCTAAAAAAGAGCATGGATTTGACTCGCTCCAGCAATGCTAAGCTGTTACTTATGTACCTATCATTGATGTAAATTACAATTACATCATGTAATTGTCAATGAATTTTTTTCAAAGAGCAAAATGTTTCTTGCTGGTTCTTCTCGGTAGGAATGGCATTCCGAACCAGATAGATTCACTCGACGATACAAAAGCACTTTTAATAAGTGTCTTTTTAATTAAAAAATATGAGTTTGAGTTTCAGTATTGCATCTCTATTATTATCTTGAATTTATATCAGAACCTACGGTATTGTTAGTGTAACACCCCGCATACCTACACACTGAAAATGCAAGATTACCATAGTGTACAGGTTTATTACAGTGAAAGTGCAATACTGAATTTTCATTAGCTTTTTACCCCCACGCACGGTCTTAATAAGTGAGACATCCCCTCTTCTATAGGTAAGATAAGGAGGCGTCAATTCAATTTACGATGCTGAGAGATTGGCAACTTTTGTTTTATTCCCGACGCCCTCTTATGTTCAAAATAAATCTTTTCTTTACAGTTTCGTGTAAGAGATTGTGCGTTATTAACGAAAGAAATAACTTTTCTGTATGGCAGATAGCTTGTTTAATTTATTGTTTTTAGAATGTTGTTTTATTCATACTCGTGGATCTTAATTAGGTATAAATTTTGTAAAGTAATAAAACAGCAAGTCACGTTTCATTTTTATTGTGACGTAGAGTTAATTAGGGACAAAATTACGTGGAGGTTTCGTGTTTTCGTTAAATTTTCGGATAGAATGCTTTATGTTCTTGGCTGAATTTTTCACCTTGTATATTTGCCAAATGTGAGGCTTGGGCTTCATCTCAGTCTAGATAGACCGGTTGTACCGTGAGCACGTGCTTACGTAGATAATTACACGTCATTTAATGCGAAAGTCACGGTGACGTCAAATTACGTAAACAGTGACGCCGTGCCGATGTAAACAAACGCACGTGGTCGGAACGTTATACAGTATACACATTTAACGGTTCTTTCATTAGCATAAAGTTTAGTGATTATGTTTTATATAATAACAATGTTCTATATAACGTTATAATAATTTTTCAATCCCATTTCTAGTCTCCCGATACTATAAGGTACCCGGTACCTTAGAGTTATTGAAAATAACGGTAATTTATTTTATTCTTATAATTTAGTTGATCTTTGATTTTATTATAAATAATAATTTTTAATAAATAAATAATAATTTATTCATGAGAATGTAGGTGATATACAGTTGTCATGGCTACAGTTTGGGAGCCTTATACATTCTACCAATTAATGGTGTATGAATATTTGGTATACATCATCAAAATTAAAAAGAGAAATTTAGTAAATTAAATTAATAAAAGGTCATATACAATTACAATTAAAAACCGAAAGAAAATAATATAAAATAATCAATGATAATATGATAATAGAACTTAATTACAATTACAAATGTCAAATTCCATTTATGAGGGGATACTCAATTATTGCACTGTAAAACCATTTAGTAATTCACGTCATCATCATCTTTACATATTATATTATTTAAAAGTTACTTGAGATGATCGCTATTGTTTTCTAATTGCATAATTATAATTATCTTATATTCAGATACAGTTTTTTGTTGGCTTCATCTGGCTATCATAGATAAAGTTTAATTATGACCGCATAATTCCTAGTTAATTTTGCAAAAGTTTATTATGTAGGTATAAGGTAGGTATTATCTAATTCGAGGGCAGGTTACTCGTGTTCGAAGGTTAGCTAAGAGTTGCTACAAGTCGAAGAAAGAATTTACAGAAACCGCCTGGGCGAAGCTGGGGCGTATCAGTTGTAACTACAACCATACTTAACCCATTCATATATATGTAGGTACTAAACGGGCCCTTTCATTGAAAAAAGTTGGGCGTCCGACTTGTAGAGCATGCTCCTCACCTGTATTAGCCTGTCCTTGTCCCCGCCATGGCGCTGTCCTACTTTTCAGAGTAGATGGCGTTAGTAAAATAAGTCCACATTCTTTGTTTGACAGAGCCCGTCTATGTAAATAATTGAGGTCGTTGACTTTACCTTTTCTGCGCTACAACCTCATTTGTTCTTCCCTCCTACCTTCCAAAGTTATCTGAATTTATTATTCACAAATCAGCGCAATATAAAATTGGAGTATCATTCTAAAGCTGTTCTGATTCTGTGTCAGAAATCCGTTTCGTTTGTGCGGCCATCCAAAGCATTGTTACATAACTGACAGTTGCTGGTTTCTTCTGACATTTGCGCTGGAATGAAATGAATAGTGCTTGGCAAGCGCTCGCAATTGCGACCTATCTTATGAATTTATTATTCGGCCAAAAGAGACGAAAAAAGGTCAAACACTGCCACACTATGTTTGAGCGATTTTTCTGTAAAGTAGGTCATCTTTAACAGCTTTTTTTATTATGCTTTATAAACTCAAAGAAGTAAGATAGACCTGTTTTAGTGATCATTTTTCTGAGATTCTTAAAACACCATGTAAAAAAAAGTATACAAATTGAAATGGATTGATATGATTCATTTCAAGTTTATCAGGGATTAGTATTTAACCAATCGGTAAATAAATTAACGATCTTAATTTATTACTTTTATTAAACTGTTGTAAATGATTGCCTTAATTAATTAATAGGTACCTATTAGTACATATTTTTCTCCCGCATAACTTTAATGTGATTGCAATGGTACTCTTTTATTAAAACATCCAAAAATAATATCTTCGTCGAATAAAAAACGTTGTAAATCCTTTTTGGAAAAACATTATTACGTCCATCATATTATAGCCACAATAAATATTTATCGTAACGTTATACAGTCCAAACTGTCACATTCACCGATGAAGTATCTATCCGTATTTTTTGTTGATTACGCTTATATTCGATTGCAATGATTATATTAGATTTAAATATATAGAAGTCATCAGCTTATTCAGAATTCGATTTATATCGGAGCTTAGATTTTTGCCATATCTAGATAAAATTGAAGAAGTGTTTTTCGATGTTAATAAATCTTCCAATACCTAATTGACATCAAAACTCATAGCATTACTTGTGTATTTAGATCATTATATTAAAAAATGCGTTGCGTATTGCGTATAAGTCCGTCAAACCGGCTCTGTCAAAAATCATGGAAAGACTAATTAATAAAAGACTAACTAACTATCTCGAAAAATTTAAACTGATCTCGGATAATCAGTATCTATGGATTCCGTAAAGCTAGGTCAGCAAGTGATGCGGTACAAGAATTTACACAATTTGTTATCGATGCACTGGATAGTGGTGACAAATGTCTCGCTATATCGCTGGATCTAGCTAAAGCCTTCGATACCGTGTCACTTCCTATACTCCTAAAGAAACTTGATGGTATCGGTGTACGTGGCCTACCCCATAAACTCCTGACAGACTACCTAAATAATAGAACACAGTGCGTCAAGATAGGTGAATTCATAAGTAGCTCACTTTCTGTGCAGTATGGAGTTCCACAGGGTAGTGTCCTAGGTCCAACCCTGTTTTCCATTTATATAAATGATCTTTGCATGTTGCATGTGGTAGATGGTAGGATAATTGTATTTGCAGACGACACAGTTTTACTAGTCCGAAACAAAACATGGGATGGACTGTTCAAGTCAGCCCAAGTCAATTTTAACCAGATAAACAGTTGGTTAAGAGACAACCTGCTTACCTTAAATGCAGATAAAACTAAGTTGGTTACTTTTACCCTGACAGAGTCTGCACAACCGCCTAATGTCTTCAAAATTAAGGCGCATGGTATAGGATGCAATTATAATGACACATCTAATTTATGTTCCTGTCCAGTTTTAGAAAAAACCTCTAAATTGAAATATCTAGGTATAATTATAGACCAAAACCTCAATTTTAAAGAACACATTAAATTACAAAGAATCCGTAAACTCATTTATATATTTAAAAGATTACGAGATACAGCAGATTATAGAACTCTTCGTATGGTCTACCATGCAATTGCCCAATCCTTAATTACCTATGGAATTGACGTTTGGGGCGGCGCACCTAAGGCCTACCTTTTACCGTTGGAAAGAGCACAAAGAGCACTTATAAAAGTGAGCCTTCGTCTACCGTACCGACATCCAACCACAGATATATACAAAAAGTTCAAAGTCCTTACCGTAAGACAGCTCTTTATCTTAGAAACTATAATTAAACAACATGCTAAGTTAGAATTCAACAATAGTTACAAAAACAAAAGAACTTATTATCGTGTTGCAAGAATCCCTAGTTGTAACACCTTCGCTGCTCATAAATTTTCTAAATTCATAGGCCCATACCTCCATAATAAAGTGAACAAAGAACTTCAAATATATTATTTAAGTAAAAAACAAGTCAAGACGCTAACCTCCAATTTTCTAGCTAATCTAAATTACACCGAAACTGAAAAATTTATAAAAACTATCATTTGACTCTATAAGATATTGCTACTCACAAACACACTCATACACATTACTCACACTCGCACATACACACATACATACGAACACACTCACACTTGCTAAAATACACGTAATCTCTTCTACGATGTATATTATATAATATATTATATTATATGTATGTATTATATTCTTCTAATAAACTAACCCTACTAACACTAGAATAAGAACAATTTATAAGTAACTTATTAATAATCGAGAACAAAAGACCGATATTATGTTAATACAGAAAATATTGTGACAAGAGGGTAAGCAGTCAACTACAACAACAAGCTGCGCTTAGTGTAGTTGACAGCATAACATTAAATTGTGATCTGTAAAATGTAAAAGTCGGTAAAAATTTATTAAGTATAACCTACCTTTGTAATAACTTTACAGTTAAGATGAAATAAAAATATTTTCATTTTCATTTTCATTTTCAAACTTATCTGACCCGGTCGCCAACATTGAAACTAATTTCTAAGCTTATTAATTTTTGGTTTGTTATGTTTTCGACCGACTTCAAAAAAAGGAGGAGGTTCTCAATTCGACTGTTTTTTTTTTTTTTTTTATGTTTGTTTCCTCAGAACTTTTGACTGGGTGGATCGATTTGGATGATTCTTTTTTTATTTGAAAGGGCATACTTCCCATGTGGTCCCATATAAATTTTTTCGAAATCGGTCGAGCGGTTGTGTTTACTGTACTTTGTATAGCGTGTTCTTATTGTTGTAAAGTTGGCGCGGGAGTTTGAAGTCGGTTCTTTAAAAATAATTTTTTGTATCAAATTATTTTTAATATATACCTACTAGGTCAACGCTGCCAAACTCCCGCGCTGCACAGCGTTGTCTGCTTTATCACCTTGAATTGAACACGTGTTTGGATTAAAATTTCGGTAGCAAACCCGTGCGCGATTGGAGGACTCGTGCCTTATATTGAACACGAGTTTAAAAGAGAGTTAGCACATCAAACCCGTGCGGGGTCCGAGGCAATACTGCCTTCTATTAAACACGCAAACGGGAATACGCCACCGGGTCAGATATGTTTCTTTCGTTAGTAACACTATGCCTCGCGCACAGCGTGTTGTCAGCAACAGCCATTTTGCTGTCGAACACACACGTTTGCTGCAATTTGCACGCCCCTTACTTCGAGCATTTAGGTACAAGTGCGCTCCGATTAACTTGTCTGCATAACATAGTCGAAACGCACCCTTACCACAGATTAAAATAATAAATAATATAAGCAGTTACTTCCCAGCAAGAACTGACAAATAGCGTCGATTATATTTGAAAGAGAGTTTGAAAGTCACGAATTATACTTCAATTACTATCCCATTTATAAATCGCTTACAGCAACACTTTCGCGGTAATTACGTATTTTAACGTAATAAATCCAATAGAGGAGGAGCAAAGGGTTTATCTGTATAGGGTGACCAAATAACTGATCTTTAATAGAATTAGTCTCTGTCTCTCTCTCTCTCTCTCTCTCTCTCTCTCTCTCTCTCTCTCTCTACCACAAGTTTTTAGTTTTGCACAATATTAGTAGAATTTTTACGCAGTAACTAGTAACTACCTATTTTGGGCACGTTGATAAAACAGAATGTAGGTAATAGAAATAAGTACACCAAAAAAATTACCATTTTCTAGATTTTTTTTAGTTAGTGCCGTTGATTTTCATTCGTATTAATTTTTAGCCGAAAAGACAAAATTTGGTGCAAAAATAGCTATCATTCCTGATACTTACAAAACCGGAAAATTAAAAGAAACCCGGCTTTAATTAAAATCCTAAGTCCTTGCGGACAAAGACATCTAGTTTTATCATCAAATTATGAAAATAATAATAGTACTTAGTCACAAAATTGTGTTTTAAAATACTAGTTTCCTAGATTCCTTATACCTTATTAGTTTTCCGAAAATAATGGTGATCCTACAAGTAACTGGCCCAGTGCGGCGCTTGAGATAACGAGGTCGGGCCTGCAGACTGGGCGACGCCACGCCAGTATATTGATAGTAGAACAGCTACCACTTGTTATCGATTAGAACACGATCATACTTCTCGATTGAATAAAACTATCATCTCACTTTTAAGGGACAGTATGCCGTGAGGGTTGAAAGCCTGTTGGAGAAGTTTATGCGGCATAAATATATATCTTTTTTATTTCACAGCATATTTTCATTCTCATTAAAAACAATCCATACTTTAAATCATACTTACTACACTACACTACACTACACTTTTTACAGCGGAAAATTAGGAAAATTAAAGAGTCGATGGAAACCTAAATTCACGCAGATGAAGTCGCAAGCATCGTCTAATAACGTAAGAATTATTCTCGACTTAGTGGGGTCCTGCCGTTTAGGTACACATAGTTTACACCGATAACCTGACTTCCATTAGCCTTAGGATCGACGTTTTGAGACCAAATGTCGCAGAATATGACTATATTATCATTATTATTCGGTAAAGCTTTCAGTAGTAGTAGTAGTAGTAACAGCTCTACTTCTTTTAATCGATATGAAACTCCGCGAGTCATAAATTTCGATAATTTAGCCTTTTTATTTTCCTTCGGAACTACTTATTACTTTTTTTATCTAACAAGTATTTTTGCCACTCCGTCACATTCTTCAAATGTTGAAAGTTGAAAACGTTCTGCTGTGTTTTTCCAAACGATGAAGTTTGAGGTAGGTACCATCTTACATACAAGGTAGGTAAGCTTTGATAGTTTTTTTTTAATTTGAGACTGCGGATACTTTTTAATCAGTTCATGGCTGATTCATAAAATGTATTTATTTATAAATAATATTATGTTACATACATATATATGTCACCGTAAGATTGTAAAAACCGTAAGATTGTAATCTAACGCTTTTTTCGGTAGATTGTAAACAGGCGAAAGATTGTGAACCGTTCAATTTTCTTAGTGTCAATTTTTTAAATATTCATTGTATTTTCGTTTTCTTGCCTCTTTCTTGTAGGTTAGGTTAGGGTTCGACATAAATAATCACTTAGGTTCTATCGGGTAAATAAACCTAACAAATTACAATCTACCGAAAAATAATGCGTTATATTGTAATCATTCGACAGTTTACAATTTCGCGAGTTAGATTATAATCTAACGGTTTTTACAATCTTACGGTGACATACATAACATCATGTTTAAAATATATTGTAGTAACTACTACTACAAACTTAATAATATAAGTTTGGCAGACTTCTTTGACATTATGAAGAACTCTTTGGCATAATTAAATATGACCCATATTATGCGAAAGTTTTTCTGTCTGCCCGTCTGTCTACTATGGTTCCACAGGCCATCTAACCAACCGATTTGGATGAAATTTGGTAGAGAAATATAATATCCGGGAAAGGACATAGGCTTTTGTATATCCCGGAACATGAAAGAGTTCCCACGGGATTTCCAAACATCCTAAATCCACTTAAGTCGCAGGCATCATCTATTCTGGATAGTTAGTAGGTACCTACCTAATATAATATCTGCTTTATACAGTGATGGAATGGACTGTTTTATTAACTATCGTCTATCGGACGCCTTGTTCTGACTTGATACATAAGTTATGTCAATTAAATATGTATAACAAAGACCAATGCTCGGGATTACGCTCCCCTAAGGAAAATAAAACCCCGTCGCAATTCCTCCGAATCTGTAGACACTCGGATAACGAGGTCAGCATCGCAGACTAGACGTCGCCGGAGTTATCGACTCCCCAACAGCTGATGCTGCCAGATCCCACTGAATTGTAACTAGTAGCCACTATGTGATCGGCCGAAGTGTAGCCGTGTAGCGCAGAAATTTTTCACGACGGTTTTGTTCGCGATTATACCGTACGGACTACGGACAGTGTTGTGAAATTAAAACCTACAAAGTAAAGAGATTGTAAACGATAAATAAGTTCGGTTCTAAAACTTAGAAGGATTAACGTGCGAAATCAGTTTAATCTACTAAGGATACATACTAAGCATGCGCAGTGTGATCTCATTATATTTTATAATATTATAGGTATCTCTTAGGTTTCCGCGCGATTTAACTGTTTTTTATCTTCGTGTTTTATGTTAAGTACGATTGACAAAGGTGTATGTATATAATACTGAAATATAATTTTTATGGGTTTGCCTAACATTAAAATTATTATTTGGATAATAATTATGACCTCTGTTTTAAATAATATTTGTTACAAAATTTATTTTCGGTCAAAGAGGTGTTGAAACTAAAATTGAAGTTGTCGTTTGGACTTAGGTAATGATATAACAATACTCCGGTGATGTAATAAAATAATTAGTCTATAGATATTTCACTCAAATTACTTACACTCAAAAACTTACAGCTAACGAAGTTTTTGTAAGAAGAGCAACTATACAAAGTTATAGCGTTCAAAGTGGTAGTTTATTTTTTGACGACCTCCGTGGCGCAGTGTGTAGCGCTGTTGTCTTTAACGTGCGGAGGTCCCGGGTTCGATCCCCGGCAGGGTCAATTGTGGAATTTATAATTTCTGAATTTTCCCTGGCCTGCCCTGGTGGGCTTCGGCCGTGGCTAGCTACCACCCTACCGGCAAAGACGTGCCGCCAAGCGATTAAGCGTTCCGGTATGATGCCGTGTAGAAACCGAATAGGGGTATGGGTTTAATTTATCTGCCATGCTCCTAACAGGTTAGCCCGTTACCATCTTAGACTGCATCATCACTTACCATCAGGTGAGATTGCAGTCAAGGGCTAACTTGAAGTGGATAAAAAAAAAAAGTTGATGTTTTAATTAAACAGTGGCTATTTATATAAAACAATTAACTATTCATGGCAAATCAAAATTCGTCTTGCATATTTAATTGAATAAGCAAACAGCATTAGTATTAATGGTTTAAATTAGATGATACATAATATTTGCTGTCGAGTTAAATTAGATGATACCTAATATTTGCTGTCCAGTTAAATTCGTTTGTCACAATCAATTCAAACTAATGAGTAACAAATTCAACGGCTTAAAACAATTTAATTAATTAATCTATGTTTGTTGTATTCTAAATTTAAAATTTATAAAGCTTCGTAAGGTCGACTAATTGCAATTGGAATGTAATTTGCATGATTTTAATTGGACATATTAACAGACGCTAACTTGAACCGAATAAAAAAGGTTTAACTACATTGAGAGTGATCCGAGATCGTTAAATCCAAAGTTCAAGATCACCCAAGTGTTTGTGGGTATTTCGAAAGGAGTTAAGTTCCACTTAACACAATGGAGCTGCGCCAAATCCACCTCCAACTTGGGAGAGTTGTGCGAAGCCACTTGACATAAAATACTTCATTTCCATTCTCTCCCTATTTCGGACTTAGATCTTCATCTATAGAAGTAGTTGTTATCATCATAATCAACTGATAGACATCCTGACAGCGTGACACGGGGTCTTGCAGTGATTTTCAAACCTACATAGTCTTATGCCGACTGTATCGACTTGTTTGATGTCGTCATTGACTTTTGGTAAATCGATGGATGTTGTCGATACGTTTAGTGTGGGCTTTACCAACACTACTTTTTCCAGTGCGAAGTCACCATTCTGACGACCTCCGTGGCGCAGTGTTGAGCGCTGTTAACTTAACTTAACGTGCGGAGGTCCCGGGTTCAATCCCCGGCAGGGTTTGGAAATTTATAATTTCTGAATTTTCCCTGGTCTGGCCTGGTTCCCGGGATGCTTCGGCTGTGGCTAGTTACCACCCTACCGGTAACGACGTGCCGCCAAGCGATTAAGCGTTCCGGTACGATGCCGTGTAGGGGTATGGGTTTAATATAACTGCCATGCCCCTAACAGGTTAGCCCGCTACCATCTTAGGCTGCATCATCACTTACCATCAGGTAAGATCGCAGTCAAGGGCTAACTTGTAGTGGATAAAAAAAATCTAGCTTACTTACTTAGGTACTTCTAGCTAGTACTTACTAAAATTGTACATCAATGCGTAGTATATTTTTCATTAATTTGACATCATATTTTTTTTAAATTTCAATATTAGCACTATTATCTTATAATAGCTGAAAAACTTTAAGGTGTTCCTCTTTGAACTTTACGCAAATACTCGAATTAACCGAAACCTTTTTAGCTTAAAGCAACCTAATTCCCCGTTAAATTAAACAATTTGAATTAAACACGGATAAGGTCAGCCGTAAATGAAATTAATTCCACTACAACCAATTTCCAGGCATTGTGACCAGCTTAATTGCCTTAACCGTGTGATGTGATACACAGTTTTAGTTCCTCAACTGCCTCGTTGTTCTGGTAGTCAGCATGTTCGACTGCGGATGACGAGGTTCGATTCCCGGATACCCATTATTAAATATTGGGTTTATCTTAAGAAATTCCCAGTACTAGCCCGGAATTAGGAAGATGGGAGTGATTTTACCCCCGTACCTTGAAGAGCACGTAAAGCAGTTGATCCTGCGCCTGATCCCTCTCCGGTTGTGTTGGATTTTCCGCCACATCAGGCTATGAGAGTAATGGAATAGAGAGTGCACCTGTGTTTGCGCACACATTTGCGCACTTTATTATCTCCTGCGCAGATATCTAGTCTCTGTGGAGATAGGCCACCGTGGCCGAAAAGTTCATCTCTGCGCTGCAGTTCTCATCATTTCGGGTAGAGATCCCTTCCCTTATATTAAGCGGCAGGCTTCAGCTTCAGTACAAATCCTCGTGAATACTTTTTCCCGTGCAGATCGAGAAGATTGCCCAAAAACTTATTGGTACTCATTAATATTTTCCCCTACCCTCCCTTTCATTAATATTTTTAAACAATGTTTTTAAAGTTTAAAATATAGGCTAATAGCCTGTAAACAAATCAATCCTTGACGTTGAGAAAAATTAAGAAGTATTTAAGGTGCTGGAACGTAGGTACATTAAGGCCCACTTGCACAAGGACTCTTTATTTGATTTAGTTAAATATTGAAATGCTGTCCCTTTTTGGTAACTACAATATGAATTTGCTAAAAAGGGACAGCATTACAAAATTTAACTAAATCAGTTTAAATGTCTTTGTGCAAGCGGCCCTAAAATCTAAAAACTAATTTATAATTATTCAACATCACCGAAGTTGTAAGGGGGACCGCAAATTCATAATCCTGAGAATTTCTGAACTTCGAAACTCGTGCGTGATCTGATGTCGAATATTGCCTAATGCTACTCGCTGGAATCTTCATAATAATTACCAAAAACAGTTTTGATGACGTGAGGTATGGCGGTGCCAAACTTTATTAATATCTGACAATGTTTAAACAATTAATAGCTTGGCTACGAGTACTTACTCACATATTGCGGTAAATTCACGAGTGTTCAGCAATGTAAAGCCACATATTCTTATTTCACGGCCGCTATCTATTTTACCTTTGATCTTTTATATTCCTACTTATATAATGACATATGATGACATATGAAAGTGTGGCTGTCTGTCTGGTCTGTCTGCTACACTTCTGCGGCCCATCTGTTCAACCGCTTTTGTGAAAACTTTTTTTTATAAAAGAAAATCCATGCGAACGTTACAGACATGCGCGATTCAATGATAAAACAATAATGTATTCCTAAACGTTCTATTAGGTATTTAATTCCATAAAGAAGTAGCGAATAGAAGAAAGAGCTCCAAAATTAGAAATCTCTATATATAAAAACCGGCCAAGTGCGAGTCGGACTCGCGCACCGAGGGTTCCGTGCTCAAGAACTAGGTATAATTACCTTTGTTAATGAACCGCAAAACTAACTTTGTTTGTAGAGGTTTACTGTTAATATCAAAAAATTACGTTTGTTGTATGGGAGCCCCCCTTTAATATTTACTTTATTGATATTTAATTATTTATTTTGAAAGGTAATATACAAGTTAATATTCTGTGAAAATTTGTACCGTCTACCTGTTACCGTTTTTAATATTGAGCAAAAAAATACGAAAAAAACACGTTTATTGTATGGGGACCCCCCTTAATATATATATTTTTTTAATTTTTAGTATTTGTTGTTATAGCGGCAACGGAAATACATCATTTGTGAAAATTTCAGCTTTCTAGCTATCACGGTCTATGAGATACAGCCTGGAGACAGACAGACAGACAGACAGACAGACAGACAGACAGACAGACAGACAGCGGAGTCTTAGTAATAGGGTCCCGTTTTTACCCTTTGGGTACGGAACCCTAAAAATGAATCCCTATTTCCCTTGGTCACGGCATCACGCGTGAACGGCTGGACCAATTTCGCTAATTCTTTTTTTGTTGTGTTTTTTATTGTAAGGAGAAGGTTCTTATGACAGAAAATCTAAGAAAGTTGCGCGGAACATTAGACAATTTAAGAAAACTTAACGACCCAATTAACTTTTCTAACCTTAATATAACCTTTTCTCCTTTGTAACCTTATGGCGTTTGCCATAACTGCCGCAATTGACAGAAAAACATCTTTCGGGTCAGCTAGTTACTTATAGATTTCATTACTAAAATTAGAAATTACTTAATTACTTATAGTTACCTACTTTTGGTTTTAGTAGAGAAAACACATCAGAATAAAATTTTGCTATAGTATTTATGCAGGCGTCACTTTCTTCTTATTTTGTTTAATGGTTTTTAGGGTTCCGTAGCCAAATTTGGCAAAAACGGAACCCTTATAGATTCGTCATGTCTGTCTGTCTGTCTGTCTGTCTGTCTGTCTGTCTGTCCGTCCGTCAGTCACTTTTTTCCGAAACTATAAGAACTATACTGTTGAAACTTGGTAAGTAGATGTATTCTGTGAACCGCATTAAGATTTTCTTACAAAAATAGAAAAAAAACAATAAATTTTGGGGTTCCCCATACTTAGAACTGAAACTCAAAAATTTTTTTTTCATCTAACCCGTACGTGTGGGGTATCTATGGATAGGTCTTCAAAAATGATATTGAGGTTTGCAGTATCATTTTTTTCTAAACTGAATAGTTTGCGCGAGAGACACTTCCAAAGTGGTTAAATGTGTGTCCCCCCCCCTGTAACTTCTAAAATAAGAGAATGATAAAACTAAAAAAAATATATGATGTACATGCAAACTTCCACCGAAAATTGGTTTGAACGAGATCTAGTAAATAGATTTTTTTTAATACGTCATAAATCGTAAACCGCAATTTACCTTTCATTCAATCAACTCAAAATCTATTTAATATAAAACTTATATTTAATGTTTGTACAGAACCCTCGGTGCGCGAGTCCGACTCGCACTTGGCCGGTTTTTGTTATTATCCTTCGAGTGTACGAAATGTTTCTCGATTTTTTATTAAAATAAGTATTTCAAGACTTCAAGTTGTCTGTCAGGAACGCTTAAGTTGAACCTTTATCAAAAGTTGTACTAAAATTATACACCAATGTTTACAGCCATTGAATTTTCCTGTCGACTTTGTACTCGAGTTTGAATAAAAAGTAGGCAGATTTTATATTTCGTGGGTCCCGCATAGTGCTATGTGCGAATGCTTTTGTGTACAAATCGTTTTACGTTTCACTACCTCAAATTCAAAGCGAATAATTGTCGACTATACTGGGATTTTGTCGTTTTGCATTGCTTGTTGTTATAACGTACCTACCTATTGTTTTGATACAGAAAAAGGATAATTTTTTTGACCAAGAAAAATTATGAAATGGGATTGAAAATGCAAAGAAACTTAATACGTTCAGATTTATGATAATACTAGATGATGCCCGCGACTTTGTCTGCCTGGATTAAGGTTTTTGATTCCCGCGGGAACTCTTAAATTGTTCGAGATAAAAAGTAGCTTAAGTCCTTCCCCGGGATACAAACTATCCCTACAAATTTCATCTAAATCAGTTGAACAGATAGGCCATGAAAGCGTAGCAGACACAGACTGACACACTTTCGCATTTATAATAATACTAGCGGACGCCCGCGACTTCGTTCGCGTGGCATCATAAGTTTTTTAATTCCCATAAAATTAATTGATGAAAAGAAAACCCATGAAAAAAAACCCGTCGATCCGTTGCTCTGTTGCGGCGTGATTGAAGGACTATTTAACGTCCTTTGGGATAGAATTTATAAAAACTGTGAATTATGTATTTCATAATTTAAACCAGTAGCTCAAATATCAAGTTTCATGGCTATAACTTGAAAAACGCCGGCCTTTTACACCAACTTACAACAACCATTTTACCCGTTTGGGGGTGGAATTTTGAAAAACTTTTACTCATGTACTTCTTTATATTATACCGAAAGCCAAAATACTAAGTTTCGTTGTTATAACTTGAAAAATATGCTGATTAATGAATGACATTCATCCCCTATTTCACCCCTTTGGGGGTCGAATTTTCAAAAATGGTGAAACACGTACTTCTGCATATCTAACTGAAAGCCCAAATGCTAATTTTCATGACTATAACTTGAGAAATGAAGGACTTTCATACAAACTTTCAACCCGTATTTTACCCCTTCGGGGGTGTTATTTTGAAAAACTGTGCCACACGTACTTCTTTATTTATTACCTTAAGCCAAAATACCAAGTTTCATTGATACAACTTAAGAAATAAAAATACCAAGTTTCATTGATACAACTTAAGAAATATCTTGAGAAATGAAGAACTTTCATCTAAACTTTCATCCCCTATTTCACCCCTTTGGGGGTAGAACTTTCAAAAACTGTGAAACACGTATTTCTTTATTTTTTACCGATAGCCCATATACCAAGATTCAGGGATATAACTTGAGAAATGACGGACTTTCATACAAACTTTCAACCCCTATTTCACCCCCTTAGGGGTGGAATTTTGAAAAATCCTTCCTTTGTGAGCGCCTACGTCACAAAAGGAAGCTACTGTCAAAATTTTAAGTCTCTAATCCTAGCGGTTTAGGCTTTGCGTTGATATATAAGTCAGTCAATCAGCCAGTCAGTCAGTCATTCAGTCAGTCAGTCAGTCAGGACTTTGAATTTTATATATATAGATTAAGTATGGATTAAGTGGATAATGGATTTTCTTATTTAAGCCGGAATCCAGCATAAAACCACAGAATATAGGTAATAGTACGATAAAACAGCTAAAATAACAAACGTGATAACTTAAAATCTTAAGAAAGCTTTTATTAATAAAAACGTAATGTTCCAACTTTAAAACTGTACTTTTAAGAACGCGAAAAACAGTGAACTGCCGTCGAAATGGCAATGGTGGTGTCTGGCAAAACTAAACTGTGTCTGCTCACGTTGTTTATACTTGTGTTTGTGGGCGTTGGGATTGCCGTTGTATCTACACTGGGACTGTTGAACCAGGAGAATGGAGAGATCCACATACTTGGTTCTACTGAGCAGCTAATCCAGTCTGCACCGCAAACTGTATACAGTGTAAGTTATAGTAGTTTTATTTATTAGTTACTAGATGATTCCCGTGACTTCGTCCGCGTGGATTAAGTTTTTTTGATTCCCGCGGAAACTTGAATTTTCCGGGATAAAAAGTAGCCTATGTCCTTCCCCGGGATACATCCTGTACCAAATTTCATCAAAATCGGTTGAACAGATGGGCCGTGAAAGCGTAGCAGACAGACAGACAGACAGACACACTTTCGCATTTATAATATTAGTATTGATATAAGTTGACTCCTTCAAGTTACCGCTTACATACCTATATTTTATCACCAACTTTTGTCCAACAAACATTGGCGCAAATAGAATACTCAACGTTTATTTATGTACTAAATAAACGCAGACGGCTCTTAAAATGCTACGAAAATCAGAAGTCAAAATGACCGAATCAGTTCCCCGATTGTGTAAGGAAATCGTAATCGTAATCGTTTTGCAAACGGATAATTCAACCTGTTAAAGGAGTTCCTAGATGACTGCACTTCTAAAAGCATGTACTAAGTTCGAATAATACGTTATAAGCTGTCAAATTATTACGATTTTACCGTACCTACAGTATAACCATTTTAGAAAAAAGTGAAAACATGATAGCGCAAATGACAGTGTGCGTTTAATCGACGGATTCTATTTCATACATATTATTATTATGTCTTAACTAGTGGATAAGGAAAAATGGCCCCAGAAAGAAGCGCTTTAACCTTTGCTATGTTAGCTCAATGGTATTACCACATAAGTAAGGTGTATCCGGTGCCTCGAAGTATTGGTAGGTATTGGTAAGGGCCCCGAACGGGTTCGAAACTAGTCGGGCACTTTTCCGACATAAAAAACGTGAGTGTATCCGGTGTTATGTATATTTATATCGCTAGGTAATAAATAAAGGTAGCGACTGCGTCGGTTTACGAACTATAGAATATTCCATGATTCCTACATCCATGTTCCGAACGCAGTCGTCACCTTTGCTTTTATTGAGGTCGTCACTGATAACTAAAGCCACAAATATTAGATTGTTTCCGTTATCTGTGGCTAAAACTGTCAAAAGTTTTCACTCATCATTGTTCCTAGTTGGCGCGAAAAAGCATCCGGTTTTTGTTTGCTCTCTTTTACTAAGTATATAACGACTGAATTGTTATTACTGAATACATGCAAAAACGGATAAACGGAGTTGACAGTCTTTTATTGGGCCCCTGGGTCCGCCGCCAAAGACCTGATATAATATTTTGTTGTACCAAGTACTAAGTGTGGTGGTTATAAGTACTATAGCAATTGTTACCATGCAACGACCTCAATTTACGTAGACGGACCCTATCAAACAAATAATACGGGCGTATTTTTAGCAACGCCATCAACGCCATCTATATAGTGTGAAAAGCGGGAACTTGCTTGCAACATCTTGAATGAAAGCTTGAAAACGTATGACTCGATCATAGATAATATAGGTCATAGCCATAGAAGCCGTAAGGCCAGTTAGTAAAAAAAGATATCATACAGTTTGCCGCGGAAATTAAATGATTGCGTAATGGATAAAAATCTCATAAAAATATTGATTAAGAAGATTAAACAACGTTTTTTTGGAAATATATAATTGTGAATTGAAACACTTACCATAAAGAAAGAAAGAAAATGTTTTTTATTTGATCACAATCTAAGTCTAGAAATGAATAAAAATACAGTGCAAAACCAATTAAACTTTAGATGGTAACTTAATAATAACAAATTATCTGCACGACGAGCGATCGTGACAGCACTGCGACGGGGACAAAGACAGGCTTATGACAGGTGTGGAACGTGTTCAGCAAGTCAGACGTTTTTCTATGAAAGGGCCCATCTAGTACCTACATAATATATATCGATGTTACCATGCGATTGTCCCAAGAATCATATTCATCATAATGTCATTGTAGTTTTTGTATAATATGAGTAATCCCAATAGGGTCATGTAAGAAAATATATTACCTCTGTGAAGGACCTTTTTATTGTATTCAAACATAAATTGTACCAGATTTGGGAGTTGGCAATCTACAAAAATGCAATAATCTCTGTTCGAAACACGTTCCGAACCGCCCCAAATCACTATTATGCGGAATAAATGACCGGGGATCCTAATATATTGGTACAATCTAAAGCGAATAAAACTAGAAGTCTTTGAGGCGAAACGATAGATCTGATAGCCGAATGACCACATTTCATGGCCGGTTCACATTGTTCCACTCGCTGGAATAACAATATTGGACTGAAAATACTTCTATTATTTAGTCTTAAATGGTTCGTAGTTCATTGTTCCAGTGATTAGGAAAAATAATGGTGCAAGCGCATATAAATATGTCCTGAAATTAAAATAACAACCAAGTTATTTAGCAAAAACAATCATCAGTTGGTCCTAGAAATAGTATAGTTAATAAGTTACACTTGCGCTACTTACGCAACGAGACAGCTAATCTTATAACTTTTTAAGCAAGATTTAACTATAGCGTTTAACTTTGCTTAGAAAGGCATAGTAAGCTGTCCTTGCTGTATGTTGACATCATAAATAAATAAGAATAATCAATTAATTAACTATCTAGATATCATACTGAATATAGTATGTAAAATTGCGCTAGTGAACAATGTATTTTAACTGTATAGTGTATACCTACTGAATATTTTATGTATACAATAAAGATATCTAAATCAAAATAAAATTGTGGGTCTCTAAGCATTTCCTTTCTTACTGCACTAAAATACATTACCATGCAGTAATAAAAAGCATGAATAATGTGTACAAGCCCTTATTATTAAATCCATATAACTCGAGGGCCAATTTATTAAGATCTTCCGAATCCTTTTTCTGTTTACAGGTTCAAGGGCCAATGGACTTTTATTGTTATCTTGTTACTCGCGCTTACTCTTTGTGTAATATCTTGGTATCCCAAGACCCCTCTAATAGTAAAGATAATAAAATTTTAGAATTTTTTTTGTAGCAAATTTGTTTTTACTATTTCCATTGTGCACAAAAAAACCTACACAATAAATATACGCTGTGTTGTATGTTTTTTTTTTTTTTTTTTTAATTGTCGAAAATTCCTGTTGGTATTGATTATTAGCTAACTACTACTAACTGGCAACTAAAGCTCCTAAGTCTACCTTAACTAGTAATATCACTAATAATAATAGATAATTAATACTAATAAACAATAAACTTTAACAAACAAATACAAACTATGAATGCGACAAGCTACACGGAGGTGCTTCCATTCCCCCTATTAGCAACTTTAACTATGTTAAGGGCGAATTTTAGAAACACCTCCTTGCTGCCGTCTTCCTTGACCAGGTTATGTAAGCTGTTTTCTGCGATAGTGCAACCCAGAATCAACTCCGCATCTGTCCGGGATTTAATATACCTCGGACACTGTGTTGTATGTTAGGTACATAATAATATGTTTCAGGAAAAGAAGTTATCAGTGATTTTGGGAATTGCTTATGGATAACACAAATTCTAGAATAGGGAACAAATTCTAGAATAGATTCTTTTTTCAGTAACAAAATAATAAGATTAGTTTACTGAAACCAAAACGACGTACCTAACTAAATGACTCGTTTCACCACGGTTGTCCCGGCTCGCTTCGCGCGCCACCTTTCTTAGCTCATTTGGCCTCTTATTTTCACGTTATTAAGGACCTCCCTTCGCCTTAACCTTCATATAAAAATAAGTGGCTAAAGTCTATACACTATGTAAGTATTATATAATATATTGTATAACCTATCACGCAGGCTTAAAAGGTCCAACCAGTAATCTATCACAACCCGTCCTGTCTCAGTTCATTTGTATTGCTCACGTCGATTCAACTATAGCCTTCAGAAGCCTAGTTCTATGATAAGATGAGTAATTACTAGACAGCTAACGGCTTTATGTACATGCGTGTTCGGGATAAAATCATATGCTGGGAATATGTCTGGTTCAGACGATTTTATATAGCTCAAATATATAACGTGGTTTCTGTAAATAATTTAGGTACGGCATCGTTACATTGAAGGTATCTACTTGCACAAAAAGCAATAATCACAATAACTTTCTTATCCATACTTTGTAACCAAACTGACGGGGTCCCTAAGCATCTACACCTCTCTCTACTTATAAAATTCAATATTTCCTTAACATGGCACGTGATACATCTAGCAGTAAGACCCTCACAACATTGCTGTGTCCATAATAAACCAAGATCTTTTAGAGTTTCGGAAGCCTCGAATTCAATCAACCCAACGACTAAGTTATATACAGATTTTAGATGTAATTCAGTTAACTTAAAACAGGCATTAAGTAACGTGATCGCGAAGAGATAAATCTCTTCGGGATAGTTACGAACTAACCCAAGTGGTAGCACTTTCCTTTTATAAACTTTTACTAAGAAAAGGAAGATGCTTTGTATGGCATCATTTATATTTCTAAAAAATAAATGATGGCTGGCTGGCTCCTCCCCGCCACCAACGGTAGGCTTCTTCCCTCTCTTGGTACCCCTAGAGGCACATCAATACATGGACTAATACATCTCTAAGAATATCAAAAGTCAACAGCCCCCCCCCCCCCCCCCCTTTAACCACTTGGTCATCAATCGCGAAGGCCAGCGCAACGTATGTACGAGCATACTTTAGAGTGGTGCGTTCCACTTATGTCAGCGTATAGCTGGATATTTGCATTTTTAGAGTGGTGCACTCCCACATATACCTGTAATAGGTTTCAAGGATACACCGGACGCACTGCAGGTTCGTTCGTCGCAACGTAACAGAGCCACAGGCGTGATGCACCCTTCAGTAATAGTATGTTATACCAAATACAGCGCGGAACCACAATGGGTGATAGAATGTCGTTTGTGCGTAACATGGTTTTTAGCCAATGTGCCGCAGCATAGGTCGTGAAGCTATGCTTTTACAAGTAACATGGGTTGTGAATCCATGAAACTATGAAGTGTCGAGGCTGAACAAGCGTAGTGCAAAATGTAGTAAGATGTCAGGCGCAACGTACGCATAATCCAACCTTCGGCAATAAGAAACAGCGTCCTTCCAACCATGGTCAGTTATCGTTCGAGAATTGCGAACGACGTACGTAATTTAGATAAGTAGATCGCAAGATAAAGTCAGATGTTTTGCGGAACGTAGAAGTATACTCGAACTGCACTGCGCTCAGAAAGCAAGCTCTCTGATTCAACAACAAACCAATCCCATCTGAACGTCCAACTAGGTAGACATCCAGACAGAACCAGCCGTGCTACTGCTGAGGCATCGCTGAAGCGAGACACCGTTACGCCCACAGGCCTGACCCGACCTGCGATAATAATTGGTTTAGTAATATACGTGTAAATATGTTGTAGTTATGATATGTATATAAATCCGTCAGAGGCAGATAAGATTTCGTCGGATGCTCTCAAGCTAGGTCCGCTAAGGGTCCTCACATTAGACAGCATCCAACAACACAATGCGTTCAAACGATCTATTGCAAATATACCTGCTCAATATATTAATTTTATGTATCGCCCAACTTCTCTTGCCACACGCACACACAACAAGATGTTGCCAACGTTGAGATAGCGAACGCTCGATCCCTACACCACTTCCATACCCACCCTTGGCGAGTGGTCGGAACGACGGGAAACTTCTCCGTAATGTGATGGTACCGGCGTGATCGTCTTAGCTAATAAAATATCGTGGCTAGTATAAGTGAGGAAACCTATAAACCTAAGGAAAGGGAAAATAACACTGTAGAGTTAGTGGCACTTTCAGTATCAGGTAGTCGTATTTGTTGGTCATGAATTACTAGTAAGACTGGTACTTAGCTACACTACGCTGGGTGAACGCGTAAGGCGGACCTAATCAATCCGTCTGAATTTTGGTATTCTGTATCGATACCTTACCGCGGAGTTTAACTTAGAGTTATTTAAATTATGGCATAGTAACATGTAATAAATCGAGTTTGCAAATCAGGGTCGGATTGAATGGTTGCTGATTACGTGTATTTCCTTTTAAAAGGCATCTTAGCTGACCAATGGTAACCGAGCACGGGGACATTTCCCTACGCCTGCACGAGGCCTTTAATCATTGTTATAGGGGCTGCATTCGACCTCCTTTATGCGCTCCGACGCGAATTTATTTCCACATCCGTAAACGGCTGGATCTATCTTTTATGGGCATTTTAGCCCGCCCCTTGGTCCATGGACTTAATTTTTATATCATTTTATATAGTAAGGTTTATGAATTGGCCAATTCAAGTCGGAGGTCGATCTGCGAGAGGGGTTTGTGTGTGGTGTGCTGAACCATTGCTGCCAACTTGTCACCACGCAGCCATGTAGCCAATTACTTTGACTATATTGTCAATCACTATCAATCAAATCATCAATATTAAGTATAATTCCCAATCAACCAAAGTGCCAAATACTCTACGATTACGTCCCATTTCTCGATACAATAGTCGTATACCTGACCCTTTGTTTCATGTAGCTCACCCGCTTTGTCCCTCGCTCTCGCCGCTGTAGATCGCCGTCTCGTTTCAAATGCTATATAATTATGCTAGAAAAAACTGTTGTTCCCTGCTGCCGCTAATACCTCATGTACACAGCTCAGGCCTATTTAGCCCTTATGCCAAATTTGTAAAAGCAGTAATTTCCTAGACTGCGTTAGATTTAGCTATTCATTTTAGCCAATACTCGCTCTATTGTATAAAAAGTAGTGTATGGATTTTGCTTATAGCAAAATACTGCTTCTAGATTTTAACTAAGAATTTATCCTGCAGACCTAATTTAAATATGATAACTTATATAGAATCTACCTAGCTCGTTTCTTTAAGGTTAAGAATCGTGACTGTAAACCTAGATATGTGGGGTGAAATTCATTATTGGAATATTTATCCGTAACCTCTAGCACAAGTCATTAAATGGTAATTATTATTAGGACAAAAGGTAGGTAAGTGTTCAGATCTTAATAGCTTCCAATAATAAATCTGTAAGGTTACTTATCTATAATAATAGAAGATAGATTGTTAATATAATTTACTTTTATTTTCTGAAAATTTATTTATATTACTCCACATGGAGTGTTATTAAAGAGAAGACACTGATTTTAATTTATTTACACCAAATTCGATTGTTGAAGCAATCGTATCAATTTGGTGGGAAAATTCTCGTTACCTAGGCTTCCTAAAGTAAGAGAAAAGAGAATTTCCAAAGATAAAAACTCTTACAGCCGCTTAAGACTAATATACACCATATTTTATAACGATATACACATGCACACAGTTTAATTCATGATTTATAATAAAGAAAGATTTAAGGCACATATTATATAACTCTAGACAAGGAATATACTTTAGGTATGTTACCAAGGTTCACAGCTTTAGGTAATTTTGTCGTTAAATTAATTAAATCATTCCCAACTCAATGTTTGATGCGGGAGTATTTCCAATACAGCAATGTCCGAACATTGCACGAAATATGCCTCTTACCCAATTCTTTTTATACAACATTATAAGCAGAAAGATAATGGTAACTATTTGCATTATCAATATAATAATATCTATTTGTGACCTATTTTTATTCTCATTTTTCATCACCAACTCATACACAAAATCTAGGCTAGCGCCTGCATCCATTTAGCCAGGCGTCCTATGACTAGATGTCTTAAACGATTTACTTGACCTTATTATGAACCTTGTTTACGATACCTTATTTAACTTAATTGTGTACTTTACCGAATATTCAGCAACCAGCTTCACTCACTACAATCACTTATAATAGCCTATTCCCCGAAAGAACTTATCTATAATATGATCTGAATCTATACAACCATTTAATTAAGTGGAAAAGTATAAATTAACACCGTTAATTTTACAAACAACTTTGGACCCAATATTTACTCTGAACTCTAAACTCTTATACGTTATAGATTCGCGGATTTGAGGACTCTCCTCCCTGAATTGCGCTCGGAGCTTGAATAATCCCTTTTTCCGACGTCCTCCCACCTTATCCCCTGCCAGCCTTTTTCCCCCAGCGAGTGCCACTGCAAAAAAACTACACACAGTATTTGTTCTTCTCATTGGTCACATAATTTTCATGCATTTGTATTAACCAATAATCGCGAAGTCGCTTAGACCACGCCCTTTCCCTAGAGAACGTTTTTTGTCTTAAAGATTTCTACAGTATTAATTTTTAAATTTTGTTTTTATAGTTGGCGGTCCATCAACATCTGGTATCGATTTCTATCAACGCTGTGTTCACTTACACAATGTAGTCGACTCGTATTTATTGCCTTCTTTAATTTTAGCTGTCTGGCCAAATTGAAATTTTGGTGTTTTATGACTGTTTGTAAAGCCATTTCTGTTTAAGTGCGTAACCCCTGTTGATTTTTAGGCGATAAATAACGTAGTATCGCATTTCAATGCCCCTTAGGTTTCGCTAAATGTCTTTCCCCATGATTCTGTTTTCTGAGAATTTTTTCTGTTTTAAACCTATTTAATAATTTACGACCCTTGTTGCACTTTTTTAAAATTTCTACTTTATTTTATTGCTTGCCTTGTGTTGAGATTTCTCTTTAAAATAAAAAATTTGTATAAGTATACGATAGGTACCATATTGACCATCTCACACCCCCCAAATAGATTTTTAATACACCTAGTCTAACTAATGCCTAGGCATCCATACTAGTCGTTTGAAAATCTATTTCTCTCCTACAATATACTGTTAGTACTCGCTCTCCTATTTTACTCTAACCCCTAATTAAATCTATTCTTTTAAATATCTCCATAATACCGAAACAGGTGGATCGCATTGTAGTTTCCTTTAATCTCTTTCGTACGAACGTCAATTAAAGTGTATACATTATTGTATGGAACGGCCCCGATTTCGTAAGGTCCCTCATAAAGTCGCATGAATTTTTTCGTTATCTTTTTGTCAGCGTCCGATTTTGAAAAAATTTTGAGCTTAACTAAATCTCCTATCTCAAACTGTACTAACTTGTGATTTTTGTTATAATGGAGTTCCCTATTTTCTGCCGCCTTTATTATGTTCCGTCTTGCATGTTCTCTAATCTGTTCTAACGACTCCCGTTGTAAACCGGTCTTGTTTGGTTCACATTTATCAAAATCGGTTGATAGATAAACTCGTTTTCCCCATACTATTTCGTTTGGCGCATAACCAGTTGTAGTGTGTATAACCTGGTTATAGCAGTCTTCTATGTCTGGCAATAAATCTACCCAAGATCGGTGTGACTTATCACAGTACGTTCTAAATAGCCTGCCTAACTCCTTATTTACTCTCTCCGTTGAGTTTGGTCGTGGGTTCCTAACAGATGTGTGTGTTAACACAATACCTAACTGATGAATACCTGCCTCGAAAACCTTTGAAGTAAAATTTGTGCCCCTGTCCGAACATAATGTCCTAATCTCTACCTGTTTGTGAAACTTTCTCACACATGTTAACGTAGCCTTTCCACTCGCCTGTCGTAATGGATATAGTCTAATTAATTTACTATAAGAGTCCTGTATCACGAATACATATTTGTACCCAAACCGTCCTGCTGGTAAAGGTCCATATATGTCACAGAAAACTCTCTCTCCTATTTCTTTAGCTATTACTGTTTTAATAGGTCCTGTATGTGTTTCTAATGCGTGCTTTGCCTTCTGACATACATCGCATGCCCTTATAATTCGGCCTATAATACGAGACATATTCGAGAAATAATAACGACGCTTCATCGTAGCAAGCACCTTATAACGTCCGAAATGTCCTAACTCTTCATGTATGCTAATAATCAAATCTCTTTGCAACACCTCGGGGACATACAATCTCACCGTATCCCCATTTTTTCCTGTCCTATATAAAATCCCTTCCTTGAGCACATAATATCTTGATTCAGGTGTACCTGCTATTTTTATACGCCTAATTATTTCGCTAACACTCTTATCACGCTCTTGATAACTACTTATCTCTCTACATCTTTCCTGTACTACTCGTCCTAATGTCGTTTTGAATAGATTCATTTCTGGCCCCGCAGTCTTATTTGTTAATACATCGGTGGTCCCTTTTATATGCCGCGATAATACATCCGCAACTGTATTCAATTTACCCTTCACATGTTCTACTGTATAGTCGAATTGACCCATGTAATGGACCCAACGTATCATACGTGCGCTCAATAATTTACATGATTGTAAAAAAATCAAACTCTTATGATCTGTCCTAATCACTAGCCGTGCTCCTCTCAAATACGTCTCAAATTTCGACAAACTAAAGATGATTGCCCACAGTGCCTGCTCTGTAACTGTCCATTTTCGCTCCGCCTCCGACAATGACTTACTACAAAATCCTATTATACACTCTTCCCCTAATTCGTTTAATTGATAAACATATCCCGAAACTCCAAGATTACTGCTATCAGTTTGCAAATAATAAATCTCCTTCGGATTTGGGTGTACGAGAAGTATTGTGTCTAAGAATAATTTCTTGACTTTCTCGAAACAATCATTTATTTCTTCCGTCCATGACCACTTGTGATTTTGTTTCAATAGATCGCAGAGCGGTCTAACCTCTTCGCTATATTTCGAAATGAACCTTCTGAAATAATTTATTAATCCCAAAAATCCCCGTAATTGTTTTACTGTTCGAGGTATGGGGAAATCTAGTATGGCCTTTACTCGCTCAGGATCCATATGTACCCCGTTTGTATTCACTATATGTCCTAACAATTTTACCTCTACGCATAAAAATCGACACTTTCCTAACCTACCTGTCAATCCTGCGGTCTCTAACCTGTCTAGTACCTGGTCTAAATGTGCTAAATGTTGTTCTATGTCTCCTTTAGTGAATATGACAATGTCATCTAGATAATTCACGCAAAACTCACGCACGTCCTTCAGTATAATATCCATTGCCCTAGAAAATCCTGCCACAGACGTCTTTAATCCCTGAGGTAATACACAATAGATATAAGTCCTTCCCATAAATGAAAACCCTGTATATTTCCTAGAATCCCGATGCAAAGGTATTTGGAAATAAGCATTATTCAAATCAATCAGACTGATATAATTTACTCCATCACCTATCATTTTCTTATTAAGTTCGCGCGCGTCTAATAAGAGTCTTATCGACCCATCTCGTTTCTTAGTGAACGTGAGAGGACTACAATACGGGGTTGCCTCCTGTTTGACCACGCCTAATCTTTCTAATTCCTCCAATTCCTTTTTTTACTCGCTCCCTATACGCCAAAGGTACCGGATAACTGTGCTTTACGAATGGAGTTTCGTCTACCAACTCAATAATGTGCTCGTACCTGTTCGTTAATCCTAATTTGTCAATAAATACCTTACGATGCTTGTCTAATACAGGTAGTAATAGTTTCTTTTGTTCACTACTTAAACACGAGTCATCTAAGTGATAGTCCGTTTGAACTTCACCGTCTGTTCCGTTTCTCGCCACGCCTAACTCTACTGGCTTACTATTTTGATTTAACAATAAATTAATTTTGGCGGCGTTTGTCACTCCCCCAAGCCTTTCTATCTTACATTCCGAATTTAGTTTTACGCAAGACCTAACTCCTAGGTGTTCGATCGTCAAAGTCCGCTCACTATCGCAATTTACCACTCCTTTTACTCGTTCTAGCCAATCATACCCTAGTATCAATGATCTAGGTAAACGTCTCATAATCAATACAGGTGCTTCAACTAAGGTACTACCTAATTGAAACTCTATCAGTACTAACCTATTAGTGCTCTCACTTCGTGAACCGAATGCTCCTTGTATCTGAACCGCTGGGATGGCTATCTCAGGTAAAATTATGTTTTCCTTTAAGATCGAGTCATACAACTCCCTAGTCATTCCGCTAATCTGACTTCCCGTATCAATAAGCGCATTCATGTTTCTACCATACAACTTTACACATACTTCTGGTAATCTAGGTAAAGAATAGTCAATTCCTACATCGATCGTCTCATCGAGTTCGTGAAACATTGTACACAAGTCTAAACCTCGCCTCAGCCATTTCCTACAAGCCTCGTCTAACTCGTCGCATTCCAGTATATTATCAAACTGGTTTTCCAACAAGATCCCTATGCTATCAATTTCTAACTGGCAACTATACCCCCCGTCATTCATCTTGCCTTTCAATGCTCGCGTAATACCATTTCCGCCGACCCCTAAAGCTTGTCCCGGCTTCCATCCATCGTTCGTTAGGATTCTATAAGCCAAACCTATTCTTTTATGTTCCGATATACCTTTATTCCCCGTTTTACACAACACTAAGCTATCGGACCTTACTAGTGTGGGGAAATTTAGTTTTTTTGAACTTCCCTCCCCCACATGTTCCGATGAATTAGAGCTTTCACCCTCCTTTACAAAAGTAATGGCTGGCCTGACTCTTTCAGTTTCAGACAAAATAGGTCTATTAAAATTCGCTCTATAACCTAGCCGACCTCGGCGATAGACTCGTCCCCTTGTCGAATTACCCCTACTAGCCCAATTGTTAGCTGAAATTGTTGCTACAATGGGACGCGCCATCCGCGACTCACTGTACCTACGTCCTCTAAATCCACTACCTACAATGCCTCGCGCGGCTCCCCTTTGTTTGTCGACAATGTTTTGTTCTAAGCTCCTAAGGAATTTCGCCCCATTCATGATGTTAACTTCCTCAGTTCTGGTAAACCATAATCGTTGAATATCTATTGCATAGTGGCGCATAATGGAATTTACTAAATCCCGTTCGCTAAACGCAATAGTCAAAGACTGCATTGACTCAGCTTGCTCGGCAAAGTGCTCAGACATAGACATCCCTGAGTCACTAGTATAAACTGCATTAATTAACCTATATCTTACTGATTCTTGAATCTGTTCGGTCCAATAATTTCGTCTAAAGTCTGTCTCGAAATCAGCGAACGTAACCCAATCCTTTGAGTACAATTCCATAACCTTTCTCGCGTGCCCCGATATACAACCTAGCGCTATATCAATCTCGCGGTCCATTCCATTTACAGCCCTTATATACTTCTTTAATCGCTTTAAAAACGCAATAGGGTTGGTGAATGGTTTCCCATCGAAATTTGGTTTGCTAATCGACGGCTGTACCACATATAAATTCCGAGTCTCGGATAGTGCCGTACTAGAACTCGCAGAATCTACACTAGTTTCCTGTCTTTCACTTTCACCCCCTTCACTACGTACTACGCTAACTGTATCTAGTGACGTAACACTTGCCCTTTCGTTCAATGTAGCATTGGGACTCGAACCCAAATTTTGCAATTTCTTCTCGAAATCACTAATTTTTTGTAAAATCAACTCTAATGTCGCTTTCCCTACGGTCTCTGTTTGCTCGCTCGTTCCTACAACACTCGTCTCTGGTCGATTCTCCGCTACCTGCTTCGCACTGCAACCCTTTCTACCTGCTGGCATCGTTACTAGTCCGACTTAACTCGCCTATTTACTATTTTTCCGTTCTATTTTCGTTTACGCTAAATTACTTGTTTTACTTGCGCGCCCTTTTTAAATCTGACAGACAGTTTATTATTGTAATAATGTAAGACCAACGTAATATCTATACCAGATGTTTTAGAACCCTAGGGATATACACAGATTTTATGGATGATTAAAGTTCAAGGGAATAAGTCTAAAATATAAGGCAGAGTTAATATCTCGGCCACTGCAATCAATCTCCCGACGATCCCTGTAAATAGTACATCTATAAAATATACCGCTCACCTCGACTATTCCTATAAAAAATACAACATAATCTTACATAATAACATGCACAGTGTGTCTTAAATCTTTCCTTGTTTATTCTAGATATATATATATTTATATACATTTTTTTTTTTTCATATAACCTCACATACAAGTCACGATTCCTACGTTGTGTTTATTTTTTATTTTTGTTTTGTGAATATATAGATCTAGTCATACCGTCATTCCGAATACGTACATAGACCCCTGATCTCTCGGCAACAAAATTCTGTGACCTACGCGGTCACAGATTTGTGACACAGGACATAATCCCTGATCCTATATACCAAACATCGTGACCTAACTCGATCACAGACGTGACAAAGGACCTAAATAGAACTATTCTCCTGATGAACTAATCCTGATGAATTTTAATCCTGATGAATTACTATCCTGGTGAATTATTATCCTGATGAATTATTATCCTGATGAATTATCATCCTGGTCACGGCACCAAAATTCTGTGATGGTACCGGCGTGATCGTCTTAGCTAATAAAATATCGTGGCTAGTATAAGTGAGGAAACCTATAAACCTAAGGAAAGGGAAAATAACACTGTAGAGTTAGTGGCACTTTCAGTATCAGGTAGTCGTATTTGTTGGTCATGAATTACTAGTAAGACTGGTACTTAGCTACACTACGCTGGGTGAACGCGTAAGGCGGACCTAATCAATCCGTCTGAATTTTGGTATTCTGTATCGATACCTTACCGCGGAGTTTAACTTAGAGTTATTTAAATTATGGCATAGTAACATGTAATAAATCGAGTTTGCAAATCAGGGTCGGATTGAATGGTTGCTGATTACGTGTATTTCCTTTTAAAAGGCATCTTAGCTGACCAATGGTAACCGAGCACGGGGACATTTCCCTACGCCTGCACGAGGCCTTTAATCATTGTTATAGGGGCTGCATTCGACCTCCTTTATGCGCTCCGACGCGAATTTATTTCCACATCCGTAAACGGCTGGATCTATCTTTTATGGGCATTTTAGCCCGCCCCTTGGTCCATGGACTTAATTTTTATATCATTTTATATAGTAAGGTTTATGAATTGGCCAATTCAAGTCGGAGGTCGATCTGCGAGAGGGGTTTGTGTGTGGTGTGCTGAACCATTGCTGCCAACTTGTCACCACGCAGCCATGTAGCCAATTACTTTGACTATATTGTCAATCACTATCAATCAAATCATCAATATTAAGTATAATTCCCAATCAACCAAAGTGCCAAATACTCTACGATTACGTCCCATTTCTCGATACAATAGTCGTATACCTGACCCTTTGTTTCATGTAGCTCACCCGCTTTGTCCCTCGCTCTCGCCGCTGTAGATCGCCGTCTCGTTTCAAATGCTATATAATTATGCTAGAAAAAACTGTTGTTCCCTGCTGCCGCTAATACCTCATGTACACAGCTCAGGCCTATTTAGCCCTTATGCCAAATTTGTAAAAGCAGTAATTTCCTAGACTGCGTTAGATTTAGCTATTCATTTTAGCCAATACTCGCTCTATTGTATAAAAAGTAGTGTATGGATTTTGCTTATAGCAAAATACTGCTTCTAGATTTTAACTAAGAATTTATCCTGCAGACCTAATTTAAATATGATAACTTATATAGAATCTACCTAGCTCGTTTCTTTAAGGTTAAGAATCGTGACTGTAAACCTAGATATGTGGGGTGAAATTCATTATTGGAATATTTATCCGTAACCTCTAGCACAAGTCATTAAATGGTAATTATTATTAGGACAAAAGGTAGGTAAGTGTTCAGATCTTAATAGCTTCCAATAATAAATCTGTAAGGTTACTTATCTATAATAATAGAAGATAGATTGTTAATATAATTTACTTTTATTTTCTGAAAATTTATTTATATTACTCCACATGGAGTGTTATTAAAGAGAAGACACTGATTTTAATTTATTTACACCAAATTCGATTGTTGAAGCAATCGTATCAATTTGGTGGGAAAATTCTCGTTACCTAGGCTTCCTAAAGTAAGAGAAAAGAGAATTTCCAAAGATAAAAACTCTTACAGCCGCTTAAGACTAATATACACCATATTTTATAACGATATACACATGCACACAGTTTAATTCATGATTTATAATAAAGAAAGATTTAAGGCACATATTATATAACTCTAGACAAGGAATATACTTTAGGTATGTTACCAAGGTTCACAGCTTTAGGTAATTTTGTCGTTAAATTAATTAAATCATTCCCAACTCAATGTTTGATGCGGGAGTATTTCCAATACAGCAATGTCCGAACATTGCACGAAATATGCCTCTTACCCAATTCTTTTTATACAACATTATAAGCAGAAAGATAATGGTAACTATTTGCATTATCAATATAATAATATCTATTTGTGACCTATTTTTATTCTCATTTTTCATCACCAACTCATACACAAAATCTAGGCTAGCGCCTGCATCCATTTAGCCAGGCGTCCTATGACTAGATGTCTTAAACGATTTACTTGACCTTATTATGAACCTTGTTTACGATACCTTATTTAACTTAATTGTGTCCTTTACCGAATATTCAGCAACCAGCTTCACTCACTACAATCACTTATAATAGCCTATTCCCCGAAAGAACTTATCTATAATATGATCTGAATCTATACAACCATTTAATTAAGTGGAAAAGTATAAATTAACACCGTTAATTTTACAAACAACTTTGGACCCAATATTTACTCTGAACTCTAAACTCTTATACGTTATAGATTCGCGGATTTGAGGACTCTCCTCCCTGAATTGCGCTCGGAGCTTGAATAATCCCTTTTTCCGACGTCCTCCCACCTTATCCCCTGCCAGCCTTTTTCCCCCAGCGAGTGCCACTGCAAAAAAACTACACACAGTATTTGTTCTTCTCATTGGTCACATAATTTTCATGCATTTGTATTAACCAATAATCGCGAAGTCGCTTAGACCACGCCCTTTCCCTAGAGAACGTTTTTTGTCTTAAAGATTTCTACAGTATTAATTTTTAAATTTTGTTTTTATAGTTGGCGGTCCATCAACATCTGGTATCGATTTCTATCAACGCTGTGTTCACTTACACAATGTAGTCGACTCGTATTTATTGCCTTCTTTAATTTTAGCTGTCTGGCCAAATTGAAATTTTGGTGTTTTATGACTGTTTGTAAAGCCATTTCTGTTTAAGTGCGTAACCCCTGTTGATTTTTAGGCGATAAATAACGTAGTATCGCATTTCAATGCCCCTTAGGTTTCGCTAAATGTCTTTCCCCATGATTCTGTTTTCTGAGAATTTTTTCTGTTTTAAACCTATTTAATAATTTACGACCCTTGTTGCACTTTTTTAAAATTTCTACTTTATTTTATTGCTTGCCTTGTGTTGAGATTTCTCTTTAAAATAAAAAATTTGTATAAGTATACGATAGGTACCATATTGACCATCTCAGTAAGCTTGTAGTCGCGTAATCATATACACCCATACTATACTACCATTCTATTATCGTTTTAATATTACTTTACTATTATTTTATTATTATAATATAATATAATATAATTGTTTTTTTTTAATAATTACCTATTTTCCACTGAATAGTAAGATACGTATAGTTACAACTTCCATATCCATACTAATATTATAAACGCGAAAGTGTGTCTGTCTGTCTACTACGCTTTCACGGCTCATCTGTTCAACCGATTTTGATGAAATTTGGTACAGGGGTAGGTTGTATTCTGGGGAAGGAAAAGCTACTTTTTATCCCGCAAAAGTCAGGAGTTCCCGCGGCAATTAAAAAACCATTATCCACGCGGACGAAGTCGCGGGCATCATCTAGGCTGTAATACATTTTTGCCTTTTCATACAATACATTGCAAACGCCTGAAACTTGAAGACATAATTATGATCATTTTTACGAGGTCTAATCACACGCAGCCTCAAAACTGAAAGGCGATGTATCCTACATTTAGAACACTGCCAAGTAGGGGTCAGTACTTCAGTTGTCAGTAGCTCAGTGACAAACTACGAAACCTCACACGCAAACTTGTTTTTTTTTATTCTATCAAAAAAACACAAATTTGCGAATTAATCGATTGAAATAGTAACTTTACGGGGTGTCTTGTTTGTTTGTTTGTTTAAATTCTTTATTGCACATAATTAAAACAATGTACAAAGGCGAACTTAATACCTAGAGGTATTCTCTGCCAGTTAACCTTTGGTAGTGGGGACAGGGTTGAGATCACAGTGCGTACAATATAAAGAGAAAAAGTTGGGGTAAGAAGAAACATATTAGGTAGTAGTAAGTGAGATATGATAATTTATTAAGCAATTAAGTAAATGACTTGAATAAATAATTTAAGTCAAAATACATAAGAAGAAATACACCAAAACTATATAATATACTTACTTATAAATATGATACTTAATATTAAGGTAGTAAATGTAAATAAAAATAATTTAAAATACAATATATATAAATATATATACATTGTCATAAATCCGTATCTCTATCTACTTAGTACCAATATGCATCATTCAAGTATTTTGTAGATCACTCGCTATAGTACAACAAAAACACACGATCGCGAAATTTGGTCTAGATAGACAGTGGTACTTAACCGAAGCTTCTCTGCAATAGAACTATGCTGTGTCAAAGCGCGGACGGAGTCAGTTAATTAGGTACTCCAGTTCGAATGAACTGAGTTTTAGCACGTCGAGCTACCAGCTTATATTACTTAATTAAGCTACTTGAATTAGCTACACAAGCTTACATTTTAAGTTAGGAATGGAACACTAATCTAAATAGTTTTCAATAAACTTTTGTTTTACCTATCAATTTTGACGTTTATTCATAGTTAACTTTGATCTTTTGTACATCTAACTTTTCAAGTTAACGATAATAATACACAAGTCTACCAAAATGTATGGAGATGACTAATCAAGACGTTTTCCCATCCCTCAATGTCAAATTTCAGCAAGTTAATATTAGATTGAAAAATAGCTTGAAAAGCTTTAACACTTTGAACGAAAAGGCATTCGTTCTTTTAGGTACTTGGTAGAAAGGCCCCTCTTTCCACTGGGCACTCTGGGCAAGCAGCCAGGGCCCCGCGATCGATGGGGCCCTCTAGTTCCTGCCAGATCACCTACTAATAGATACCTGATATTCATTTAAGATAACTATACACTTATATTATTGATATTATTATGTTCAAAATATACCTTAATAGTAAGTAAGCATTGAATAAATCTGGAATATTGCATAATATCTACTTTTTATGTCTGCTTGAACAAAATAGTCCTCTGTCAAAGTCATAGGGGCCCCAGTATCCTAAGGTGCCCAGGGCCTCTAATAGGTTAAAGACGACCCTGTTGGTAGTGTTCAAAATGTTCAACTAGGTACTCTGCCTATTTCCATCTATACTAGTGGAAAAGAGACAAAGTTTAACGCTTTTTGGTCACATACTATTTTTACAGGCCAAGTCCCCGCGTTTTATCCTTGCCAAAAGGTAGAGAAAAGTAGATTCTTCCGTATTTCTCACGGAGAACTGTCAAAGGTATCCGGTAGTAACAAAGAAGATATTGAAAACTTCTAGAAGTTTCAATTATGTATTAATAAACGCAGTCAGGGCCCAGCTCTAGTTACACAAAGTTGAAAACTGAAGAGAGTAATTTATACTTTGCCGCGTCGACTTCAATTAGGTTAAGCAACTTTTAAACTAAAACTGATAGCAACTCATGTTTCTTGAGACTTTCCTAGTTAATTACTAATCGAATGAGTATAACAAATAAATAAAAATTAAATTGATGCAGTTTTTTATGTTTCTGCAATTCTGTGAAATTTAAATTTCAACTGTTAAAGTTCACGAGATACAGCCCGTTGACAGACAGACAGAAGGACGGACGGACGGACAAATGCACAGCCGAGGCTTAGTAATAGGGTCCTATTGGCACCCTTTGTGTACGGGAATAACCCCTAAAAAATACCCTATAAATTAATCCCACTGTAATGCAGATCACTGGCGAACACAAACAAAAAGAGGCAAAGATGGGCAAACCCGCACCCACACGTTAGTGTTTGTTGTTTCGTGTTCGCTATTTGCCGTTGTTTGCCAAGCGTGTGGAGCCGGCTTAGGGAATTTTATTGCTATTTTGTGTGTGCCAGGCATTATAAATAATGTAGGTAAAGTTTGAAGGTATTTGCAATATGTTTCCCATCAGAACATTTTTGGAACTGGCGCAGGTTAACCCTTTTATCGACGTGCTCGTTCCGTTGTGAAATATTTCTAGTGGGGTCCCTTCGACCCGCGATAAAATAAAAAGCCCGTGAAATGATTTAGCAAAAATAATACAAATTTTACCACGTACATGATTTTTTGAGGTCCGAACGGTGAGATATTCATGCCTTTCACAATGGGTTTGACATGTAAATAAAATTGATGGCCTGCCGGTTTTTCTAGATTATTCTAAAATTTAAGAGTTATAGGGAGTTTTTCGCTAGGTATATTATAGAATTTACTGATATGGATTTATTCAATAAATTATGATTTTAAACTTCCAAACAAAAGCTGATATTTTGTAACATTGATTTTATTCGTTACTAGATGATGCCCGCGATTTCGTCCGCGTGGACTAAGTTTTTTCGATTCCCACAAGCACTCCTTAATTTTCCGGAATTAGCCTATGTCCTTCCCCGGGATGCAAACTATTTAGGTACCAAATTTCATCAAAATCGGTTAAACAGATGAGCCGTGAAAGCGTAGCCGACAGACAGACACACTTTCGCATTTTTTTAGTATGAAAGTATGGATATGGATTACCTAATATTGTTTTAAATCCACGCATTAAAATAATATTATACTTACCTACGGTTCACAACGAGGATCCATAATCATTTCTAAATCTTGGAATGCTATCAATCCTCGGATTTGACAGTAAGTTATACCGAACAGGAATGGGATTCACGGCCAGTTTTAAAAAGCCCTTAAGTTTGTATTATCGGTCAAGACTTGCACAGTGTCCAGGTAGCAAATTACACTGGTCTTTAATAGTCTAAGATCCTGATATACGACGACCTTCACGGTTCAACGAGCTGGTTAATGGATGAAACTTACTTTTTATTTTTATTTAATAATAGATAAATACGCCTAAAATAGTTTGCCTATCAAAATCCGGTCCAGACTATATTTAATTTTTTTTTTAACTGATCCTTGAAGTTATCTATGGACTATGGTAACTTACCAACTTACCATAGTCCTTAGGTAACTTAACGGATCGGAACCGCTTGAGATATATATCAAAATATAGGTAATCTTATAACAAACGCGATGGTATAGCATTGGCTACAATACACTTTTCAAAAAAAAATTAATTTAAAAATAGTCTGGATCGGATTTTGATAGGCCACCTATTTTTAAAAAGTAGGTTTCATCCATTAACCAGCTCGGTGAAGGTCGTCGTATATCGGGATCTTAGGCTATAATGCGTTCCCTTAGCTTAGGTCGGTTTAAAGTTAGTGCATCGCCGCGCACGCGCATTGATTGACACCCACACGCTTGCATGCGTGAAATTCTTAATGTGCTTTTACTGAGCGTAAAATTATTGTATTTTATTTTATATTACATACTATATTTAAATTTTAGTTAGTCGTCAATAATAAGAATAAGACAACATCGTTAAATATATAATATTCATTTCGTCATTTATTAATCCATTCAATTTATTGGCGCCGCGTATAATTTGCTTTGACTAACTTTTTTCTAATATTATATTTTATTATTTTATAGTTTGTACACAGATAAAAATAATTTCGTGAAAAAATAATTATTCCTACTTCTTTGTATGAATTTACTTACCTACAATAACACCTTTCTCAAATAGTATACAGTTGCTAAGTTAATCCTGCAAAACGTTTTGAATAAGTACTTATAATGTAAAGTACAATCGAATTCGAAAGCTTTTAGAGAAATCTTTGAAAGTTTCCCAAAGTGTATAAAACGTTACGATCGATAAATTGTCAGACGGTATGGAGTGGATTTGGGTACGTGTTTTAACCCTCATTGTGGTACAGGGCGCTTTTCAAGAGTTGAAGCTGTACGGGTCGCCTTCTCAAGCGGAAGTACAATGTGTGAATACCTATGAGGTGAGTCTCTGTCTATTGCAATATTAATCCATATTGAAATAAGCTATAGGTACCTAAGATTTTTTTTTGTTTTATTTGCAACCGAACTTCAGATGTCATCCATTTAGCATTAAGTTTCTTCAGCAAATAAGCGCCTGAATTTTACATTTTCATCAAAATCCCGTAAGAATCGTTGGGCGGTCAAACAAAATCGTTTGAGAATTTTAAAGCTGCCATAGAGAAGCTCAAGGCTTCTTCTTTGAACACTCCATGGCTGTTAGAGAGGCTACGCTTCGGCGATAGAACTAGTATGCGCTTCATATCTTCGTAATATATGAAATAAATAATATGTTTTAATATGACTGAATGATTTATAATTATTTTTTGTAGTACTTGAACTAACGTCATATTGAATTGTATAGGTACCTAGAGTATCATCGTATTATGTTTTATAATAATTAGTCCTTTTTACATTTAAAAAAAAAAACCTATAACGCTTTCGCCATTTTAACAGGAAGTAGTCCAGGGCGGCGATAGCGAAGAAATTGATATTGACAATTTTTTGGTGATTATTTAAAATTACTTTCTTTATGTTAGCTTTATTCCACGAATTATAGTGCGTTATTCTCTAACACATTTTGTCCTCAAGTATACCCTACAGTATTATTTTAAACTCTACATAATAAGAATACAAATTAATGCTCAGGCCCGTACGATATTATTTTTCAGTAATTACGAGCCAATTAACCCTTTGTTACAATGCCACTGTGGTGGGTCAAATTTACCCTTAATTAAAAATATATTTTAGTTTTTTTCTTGTCAAATGTGTTTTAGAATAACGTCAGTAACACTAGACTGTGCCGTTGCTACTAACACAATGCATATTATGTGGATGTCTAAAATTAACCTGGGGCCTAACAGTTTGTGTGGTTATGTTTTGTTTTCATTTCCGTTACTTTGTTTACTATGGGTTAGCATAGTAACTCGAAATAATATTATGTTATTACTAAATCAATGTCAATCAATTAACTGATTTTAACAGACTAATATTTAAATTCTAATTTATGACTAATATTTTTAGAAGATTTTAACCCTTATATATACTCTCACATTACACTTTAATTAATGCTAGTACTAAACTAAAAATACTATGTGTTGCATAAATATAAGACACACATAGACCAAAGTCTGAAAGTGGTTATGGATCATACTTTATTTAAAATATAATATATTCGTAGGCATTTTCATGCCATACGATTATTATTAATGAAAGAAGTTTCTTCATTATCAAAAAAATAAAACAATAAAATGGTTCAATTGGTCAAAGAACGCGACCAAATTCCTAACACTTAAACTGTTATAAAGACAAACGTTCCTTAACAAGAAAAAAATGCTTTCTTTAGTGAAGATAAGCGCATTGCAAAGGTCAATGAACGTGTTATGTGACATAAATGCGAGTGATGTACTATTGCAATAATTGTTTTAAGTACCAAACATAAGTAAAGCCATACCTACCCAAACATAAAAAAAAATCTATAATCTCATTTTAAACATACTACGTCGAAAATGTGCTGCCAAACTGCAGTTATATAAAATGTTTTAAAATATTATTGAACACTAGATGATGCCCGCGACTTGGTCCGCGTGGATTAAGGTTTTATGATCCCGCTGGAACTCTTTAAGTTGACGGGATAAAAGTAACCTATGTCCTTCCCCGGGATGTATCCTACCTCTATACCAAATTTCACCAAAATCGCTTCAAAACATGGGCTGTGAAAGCGTAGCAGACAGTCAGATGAACAGACAGACAGACACACTTTCCCATTTAAAATATTAGTATAGATTTACTAGTTTACCTACAATATAATGTTATAAATTGTTAGATAATGTTCAATAATGTTTTAAAACATTTTATTACTGTAGTGTGGGGTAATACCATGCAAAATAAATGGTT
This sequence comes from Erebia epiphron, assembly GCA_963932025.1. Lineage (NCBI taxonomy): Eukaryota > Metazoa > Arthropoda > Insecta > Lepidoptera > Nymphalidae > Erebia > Erebia epiphron. The sequence goes on along the minus strand of OZ009959.1, from coordinate 12,780,343 downwards.
GTTTAGGAAATCCACGAAATATTTTCAATGGATATTGATATTTGATATTGACTCCGGCGCGAAAAGTAAATAGACAAGGTCGTATTCCAAATAAATTTCTTTGCTTCTAACACGGACGACAGCCAACGAAAAGGCCGGTGCACACCAAATGCGGATTTGGCCGGTAGAAGTAAAAAAAAAAATCAATCAATAAATAATTATTCTATCTATGTCCTAGATATCAAAATATAGTAATAACACAGGGTACTAACCTGTTAACACTCTCAGAAGAGACGATTGGATCTCGATCGAGGCTCTAAAGTCCAATATCTTTTTTGAGTCACCGAGCCAAGAAAATCAGTTAGTTTTTCATTATAAGAGACTGCACACTTAATCAGTGCTAGCTACGAAGATTGGTCTCTGAATCCCTGGTAGCCCAAGATAGGCTTTTATGGCAGCTTCTGCTCAAAGAGGTCAATGGGGCTGATTCTGTTATACAATCTCTAAACTAAACCAAAATCAAAGCATTCAAAATATTGATAACCCTTTCTTATTACTCTCTGCAGAAAAGGACAGAACTAGATTTAAAGGTGTCATTTTAGTTTAGTTTAGAGATTGTGTTATACAGAATAGATGACAATATCTTCTTTGACTTACTGTGCCAGGGAAGATATACCCTTATCACAGAAGACTGCTCAGTGCTTACTACATTCACCTCATTATCAAAGTATCTTCTAAATTTTAGTAAAATCGAGCCTTACAGTGTACCCAATTCCTCGCGTGGTGATATCTACATCCTGTCCCATATCTTTGTTTACTCTTGTACTAGATAGCGAACCTTATCTACTTGGGGTCCTCCTTACATTTTCAGTCTGTTGACCGACAAAATTCGCGAATTCACTTGAACTGATAAAATTTTGCAGACTTTACTTATCATCAGGACAAGTACTTTGGAACTAATCATTTCTACATTAGAATAGAATAATAATCGAAACAGCAAAGTTCTGGGACTTTTCTTAAAACACAGGGTAGTTCAAGATTTAAATAAACATCATAAATAGTTTAATATAAAAACTTATTTTTATACAACCGACTTCAAACTCCCGCGCCAACTTTACAACAACAAGCACACGCTATACAAAGTACTTATTTTATTGTTGATATTTTAAAAACCGCTCGACCGATTTCGATAAAATTTATATGGGACCACATGGGAAGTATGCCCTTTCAAATAAAAAAAGAATAATACAAATCGGTCAACCCACTCAAAAGTTCTGAGGTAACAAACATAAAAAAAAAAAAACAGTCGAATTGAGTACCTCCTCCTTTTTTTGAAGTCGGTTAATTTAAGCTTGTGCTCTTCAACACAAGCTTTAATTTTCTCGTTAGCTCTTAAAGTAAAGGATTATATTCAAACGAGGCGTACAATCTTTACCTCCAAACACTTCATTAGATAGGCGTGAAGACAGAATTGGGGGCTCCAAGTTATTCATATTCATACATATCCAAATAATCCCGGAGTAGAATTACGTATTCCACACGTACCCGGCTTCCGATTCTGTAATCAGAAATCTCAAGGCGCTACATTTCAAACTTCTACAGGGTGTAGCATAAATATTATTAACCCTTTAAATTACTTACTTTATTGGTTCCTTGGAGACGAAAGATCCTCGAGTTAAGACCGAAAACATACAGTAGGGTTTTAGAACTTTGCTTAGTCAGTTGCAGCGATGACATCCGAAAAGTGGCAGAGTAACGAGCAGAGGCATTTTTTCTTAGCACAGTGATCACTATACGATCTGTCTCTTCAACTCCAGAAGCCACAATTCACTCCTAGTCTCTTGTGCCACTTTACGCTAAGTGATTCATTCAAGGACTTGTGATTATCAGCTGATAATGATAATAATGATAATTTATAGCATTCTTACTACAACTAAGCTTTTTAACTAATTATAAGGTAGATAGAGTATGTCAGCCAATCAATAGCGATTACAACTGTGACTCTATTGCGGTCTATTGAGGTCTATTCTAGACCTTCATGTTCTAAACTGTAAAGCTTCGTCAATAATTACATTTAATTATAGTACAGTGTAATAAAACACTACCTACCTATTATTATTTTCTTTTAAGCAATATAGGTATAGTATATTTTATAAAATTATAATGTCTCAAACAAACATTTGAATTAAAAGTCAATAGTTTAAACAATAAAATAGAGAGTTAAAATAAAAGATATGAAATAAAATCTTGGGGTATACAATTTATATACACAATTTCCGAACGTTTTGGAGACAGTGAACTGAAGAAATGCCAATCTGGAGCGTTTTAAATTCAAAACACTTTTTCTCACTGGGGTGAGCAAAAACTACTTTTGCTCCCTGGTTTTAGGCAGTAAAGGCGCCATTTTTGAGCTTGTGAGGTGAAAATGTAAAATATTTTGCAATTCGCGTAACAACTCGTATAACAATGACTACAGAAGTGAATATTGTACATCCCTACTCAGTCTCAAGTTACAAAAGTGTAATTACGTGGAAATTCCGAACAGCCTATACAAGTGATGTCGACAACCTTTGTTCAATGTTGACACTTATACTGTTTCTACCCTCTCAGTGTTGACTCCTTTTCAGGTAACTGCTATTGTATGGCCCTTCTTGTAGGACTTAATCGTTATCTATCCTGCAGGCGTTGTAATTAACACAGTCTTGTTAGAATTTATGTTTTTAATAATAAACGATCGACCTATATCTACCTGTTCTTAACAAAATATAACTTCGACATTATACTTAATAAGTAGTTATTCCTACGTTGACTGTAACGTAGTTACCCAAAAAAAAATTTTTTTACAGTTAAAAGAAAAAAAATTACTGATAAAATCTAAATAAATAAAAAACCTAAAAATGTGTCTCTACTAGGCGGTATACAAAAACTGAAAAGTAGTATGAACAAACAAACAATATATTAGTAGTAGTTTATTTTGTAATATTTATACAAAATAAACCCCCTATATTAATTTAAATAATCCTTTCTAACTAAATGTACCCAAATACATAACCGCAAAAAAAGCTTTCAAATTCTAATCTACCTTCCTAACCCGCATTAACACAATACCGGGATAAGACTGCTTAATTACAAAAAACACATGCTCAACATTACTGTATAATTAATTGTTGGACACAGGTGGACCAAGAAGAAGGTGACGCCGAAGGGTCGGGGAGGTACGGAACCATTCCCCCCTTTCCGCCACCACCACCCGGCCTTGATGGTAAAATACCTTGTATTTTTATTTAACAACAAGTTGAAATTAAAAGCAATTATAGGTACGTGTCTAATTTAATCAATCTGATTGTAAACTTTTACTTTACAAAGTCAAAATCTTTTTATAAGTACTTACCCATACGAGTCGTAACCGTAAGCATAGATGGTCACTGGAACCTGGTTGTAGATTCTTGCGACTTATCAGTGGCACAAGATTTCCTACGTGAAATAAATAAACAAATCATTAAAATCATTAGTGGGAAGTAGCACAGCTTAACACTTTCAGCCAAAATAATTACATAGGTATCTTTTTTATTGAAATAATAACAATTATTATAGAAATAATAATACACCAATTGATGTCGCCTAAATGCGATACAAAAACGCTGGTTTACTAAAGCCCTGAATGTTTATTTCCGGCCTGTAGACACAATAAACTACTGTAAGCATTACACAGCACTATAAGTTATATCAAAAACCTATTACGAGGGACCGTTTCAGAGAAGAGACCGTGCGGTTACAGTGTTTGCCCGGATTAACGACTGTTTGCTTTACGATACGTAATTACGGCGTGACTTATGAACCCAACTACGCTATTAACAACTTTCTGTTTACATGTTAAGGGTGTCTTGCCTATATTATTACGTTTAAGTTTAATGGGAACTAGCTTGAACTTAATAAAGTACGTATATGTTGGTAAAGTGTGACACTAATTAAAAGTTACATAGCAAAATTTGAAAAATGTCCTCGTGATGGTTGAGATAAGTAGGTAGTTACTTACTTTGGTCACTTTGAACCAATGTAAGTAACTACTCATTGCAGCGGGATAGATGATATTTTTAATGTTTAGTTTTCAGTTTTTAATTTAGATATAATTTAGATTTTAATGATTTGTATTTTTGGTAATAGCTGTACTCGTTAAAATTAAAATAAAAAAATAGAGAACATGATGTTGAGAATATCGCTTTGAACTAAATATTCATTTTTATTTTCAGGATACCCACTACGGCTTCGAGGCGAAAAAGGAGAACGGGGACCAAGGGCAAGATATTATCATTATACATTTATTTTAATTCCTACATATTATTGTTAAATCAATGCGAGTAATGGATACCGTTAACAAAACACAACTTTTTTGTTACGCTATGAGAATTTATTTTAAAAATTAAATCAGATTGTGAATACAAAAAAAGTGTTACCGTAAACAAAATGTGTATGTCAAATGTGTAAAGATTTTTTAGATTAAAAAATCGCTTTATAAACCTGGCGCGAATGTGAATTAATCCGCGAGCAAATAAAAAGCTTACATATGAAAAAAGAGACGTGCTTGTTCGCCGGTTAACAAACATGTGGGATTGGAACGCAAAATTCGCAGTTTTCGCACAAAGGGCGACCTCCATTGTTTTGCCACCCGATTTATTGTCTGTAACGCCGCCTACCGTGAACGTTCTTTAGACATCACGAGTTGGATACGACATTTTAAATCGTATCGTACAAAATGGGCATCATCGATGGAACTACTTAACTTCTGCACATATAGTTTTTTTATTTCATTTATTCCACTACAAGTTAGCCTTTGACTGAGGTCTCATCTGCGATCTCTGCTTAATCGAACTATACAGTACATGTCACACTGAGAACATTGTTGTGTTTAGAAATCTGTTTTACTGCAATTCAGTCTACTTTTATACTTTTGACTGCAAGATTTGGTAAAAACTCAAAACAAATGCAGTGAAAATTCGGCCCTGGAACGAAAAATAATTATCAAGCAATATTTTTTAGTTACAATTACTTTCTACTTTTTACGATAGATTTCTTACAGAGTGTAACGTTTATCCACAGGATGTGTATATCAATTTCATTTTTTGTATAAAATTATGTATAGTACCAATACAATCGTTTGGATTGTATTGATATTATATAAAATATTACTATTTATCATTCATTGATCAATTTCATTCATGAACGTGTTGAACACAAAAATCTTGAATAGTTGCAGTGACAGACACAATTTTGGATAGTGATTCTTTCCAGAGTGTATAAGATTGCAGTCAAGTCGTAAATGTTCAGACGAGTAAAAAGTCGTACCGGATTCGTGTTGTATGGTCAAAATCCGCATTCAACGCCCGTACCATGATATAGAGTATTATAGAGTCATTATACAGCACTTAACACTGTTTTGATCATCCGTGCACGATGGCACTCGTGCCTGCTTGAATTGGTTTGTAGCATGATTGAGTTTACCACTGCCGATATTATCTAGCAGGCGGTTTACCGTTTACGTAATACAATGTGATTACAGGTGATTCTGTCAAAGGACATAAAAGGTAGGTATCAAATCAAATCAAATCAAATAATGTTTATTCAATTTAAGTAGGTACACTGCACTTATTGCCGTCCAGTTATATATAAAATATAATGGTGATAATCAGTAATGGTATCTTAAAACTAAAGCTACGATGGTTCCAAACGCGTCCAGCAGGCTTAGCATGCGCACAGCGAGATATCTCGCGACAAGAGGGAGAGATGTGGCCGTTGCCGGCTAATTTTTCGTTTACCTTAACATGCACAAATTCCAGTATATTACGAGAAAAAATTGTCGGCATGTAACGGTTCGTAGAGAAAAATAAGCTACGAAATAACTATTACTTTTATCTCTACTTTTGACGTCACGAGACAAGTCATATGTGTTACCATGTTAGCTTCGGTAGACAAACAGAAATAACGGGTAGAGTCATTAGGGGTAAAAGCACGCACTTTTGTCTGTAAGGCTTTATTTAGCTGAAACTACTAAGATGACAGACACAAATTTATAGTACATTTGTAGCACGTTTATTAGGCTTCTAATTGATATAAAGTTCAATAAGATAACTATCAAGATTTTTTGATTATAAAGCAAACGGATGAAATGATCAGACTGCGTAATTTTACCCCGGCATAGGGGTAAAAGTACGCAATCGTAAGGGTAATAGTTCGCATGTAGGATAAAAGTACAATATTCAGGATTCGTACCTTTAGTTAGGTAATAATAAAAATATAGTATTAAAAAAAAGATTTATGTAGAAAAATCAGTACAAAATTAAAATAATTCAGATATAATCAACGAAATAAACTTAAAATACTTCTAAAAGAACATAAACTAAGATATCTAGCACTTTGGCATTGGTGAAGTCAAAAGTCATAAAAAATAGATATTGCATTTCTTCGTTCTTGTTTTCTCCAGTCTTATTTTGAATTTTTGTATCTTTTCTCGATGACATTTTTGTTTTTTTAAGACCAGATAGTCCAGGTTAAGGTTCAGTGGCAACGCAATTTTGTTTCTTCTTTCGAGTGCTAGTTGGTTCATCAAAGTTAAGTTTTTTCAAATTTTTTTTTTTTTTTTTTCTTCTACATTTTTCTTCTTTCTAACTGTTTCTTAATAGGAGTGGATCTTATAATCTCTGACTTCAAGCTTTTTCTTGTATTAATTGTAGAACTACCCATTTGGTTATGTAGATGGGGTAAAACTACGGAGGTAATAGTACGCGTACTATTACCCCCGTAGTTTTACCCCATTTGGCTGGTAACGAAAACAAAGAGCAATAGTAAAAAGTTCAATAATGCTAGGTTAGTATGTAAGTTTGAAATAAATTGTTTAATAATTATACAAAAACAAGGAAAAAAGCTTGGCTTGATAACAACATATGATTGAGTGTCACCAACTTTTCCGTAGAACACAAAAATACGAATTTTTACCGTAATTTAACTTATTGAGTCATAATTCGCGGCATACCGCGCGCACCGCTCTCCAAGTGTTGACACATAATGGTGGCCCAATCGCGCGTTCTCCCGTCGACCAAGCTCCCCCGCCCGCACACCCTTCACTGAAAAATCGGCATCGCGAACTTTTACCCACTGCGGACTTTTACCCCGAATAACCCTAGACATAATTTTACTTGTTGTGCGCATGCTAGCCCTACTGGTCTGAGAAGAGCCCACAACAAACTCAGCGGTAATTTTGCTATAACTCGCCATCTGTATGGTACAACGCGCAGCATGCAATGTATAAACTTCAGGTACTTTACATGCATGAAGAAGAATCAATCAATCAATACGTACAACAACCATATATTCGTAACACATACAACTATACAAATAAATCGTCCTGGGCAGTAGGCACACACGCGGTGGTGTCACTCCGACACCGTAGAGTAAAGTAAAGTAAAGTAAAGTAAAGTAAAGTAAATATTTATTTGGTAAAATATGGTACAGACAAAATGTTATTAGGTTTAGAGATATTGTAGTCATTATCTCTCGAGAATACTCCATCTTCAGAGGACTCTACAATGCACAATGTTTGCAAAGTGACGATCGTATGAAGAGTAGAATAGGCATGATGACTGATTTTGAAAAATGGTCAGATTATGTTCGGAAGTATCTACTATTTCGAAAAAATATCTTATTTCAGCAGAAAAATAAAGTTTGGTAGATAAAATTAGCATTTGAAATTTAAATTTTAAAATTCACGCCAAAACGTTCGGCGGTGTCATGGCGTCGTTGTGACGTCACTATTGTTATTACCAATGTACTCTGTGCAGTGTGCAGTAAGCAATAGTGTGATTTTCAAAGCTCGAAAACAAACAATAGGCATGATGACTGATTTTGAAAAATGGTCAGATTATGTTCGGAAGTATTTACTATTTCGAAAAAATATCTTACTTCAGCAGAAAAATAAAGTTTGGTAGATAAAATTAGCATTTGAAATTTAAATTTTAAAATTCACGCCAAAACGTTCGGCGGTGTCATGGCGTCGTTGTGACGTCACTATTGTTATTACCAATGTACTCTGTGCAGTGTGCAGTAAGCAATAGTGTGATTTTCAAAGCTCGAAAACAAACAATTGTGACGTCATTCGCTTCTTTGTGTTTTATGCAATATGGCGGATTGCTGTATTTTATCAAAATAAATAGCAATCTCGCTCGAAATAGAAAAATAAATACGTTTTTTATCACAGACCATACAACCAGTTGACTGAGCATAGCGTGCCCCCTCACCAGCCAACCGTTAGCAGTATGACTGCTAACGCTACGTTTTGTGCCTATAGTCGCCCTCAGTCCGTATTCGACAGTGCTCGGGAATTGATCGAGAAAAAAGACGAAAAATATGCCTCTTTGCAGCATTAAATGGCGTGGAAAGAGAAGCAATACCTCCAGCTATGCAAAGGATGGGATAGCATTTCCTAATTAAGTGTAGTTAAGTAATAATAAATAAAAATCATTAATACGCATAAAAATAATGTCTTTCAGTTTTTCTTTGTCTTTCACATGTAGTTCTACATATCTCTGTCTCTTCCACGCATTGCCCAGTGTAACCTGTGCAACTATCGATAAGTTATATCGATAGTTGAATGCCAATACATTAATTTAGTAATTCCGAACAATTCTGAAGTAAAAGAGCAGGTTAAAGGTTTATTATTTATTTGATTGTTTACTACTAATATTAAAAAGTGTCTGTTGAAAACTTAAGTTCTTTAGTATACATACTAATCCATACTAATATTATAAACGCGAAAGTGTGTCTGTCTGTCTGCTACGCTTTCACGGCCCATCTGTTCAACCGATTTTGATGAAATTTGGTACAGGGATAAGTTGTATCCCGGGGAAGAACATAGGCTACTTTTTATCCCAGAAAATTCAAAGGTTCCCGCGGGAATCAAAACATTTATATGTTCAACCGATTTTAATGAAATTTGGTACAGGGGTAGGTTGTATCCCGGGAAATTCAAGAGTTCCCGCGGGAACCGAAAAAACTTGGTCCACGCGGATGAAGTCGCGGGAATCATCTAGTTTTTCAATAAAGCGCATTTGGATACAGCCGTTAGTTTTAACTTTAATGCAGATGGATGGATGGTTTTAATTTATGATCAACACTAGCTAATGCCCGCGACTTTATGATTCCCGCGGGAACTTTTTAATTTTCCGGGATAAAAGCCTGTGTCCTTCCCCGGGATAGAACCTACCCTGTACCAAATTTCGTAAAAATCGGACATTATAGAAGAAGAATAAACTGATATTAATCCATACTAATATTATTATTATTATTAATTAATTATCATCAAATAAATATTATAAATGCGAAAGTTTGGATGGATGGATGTATGGATGTATGGATGTTTGTTACTCAATCACGCGCCAACGGCTGAACGAATCTGGCTGAAATTTGGCACAGAGATAGAATATAGTCTGGAATAACACATAGGCTACTTTTTATCCCGGAAAATTAAGGAGTTCCCGCGGGAACCAAAAAACTTCGATACACGCGTACGAAGTCGCGGGCATCAGCTAGTATTATAAATGCGAAAGTGTGTCAGTCTGTCTGCTACGCTTTCACGGCCCATCTGTTCAACCGATTTTAATGAAATTTGGTACAGAGATAGGTTGTATCCCGGGGAAGGACATAGGCTACTTTTTATCCCGGAAAATTCAAGAGTTCGCGCGGGAATCAAAAATATTTATCTCTTCAGTCGACTTTGATGAAATTTGGTTTGATGAAAGACGCGGCAGATCCTAGAACTCGATTGCAGCGCCCCCTAATTACTCTTTCACGCAAAAACTATCGATGACCCGGATCTGGATGAAGTTTGTCACAGATATAGATTTTATTCTGGAATAACACAAAGGCTACTTTTTATCCCGGAAAATTAAAGAGTTTCCGCGAGAACCAAAAACCTTAATACACGCGGACGAAGTCGCGGGCATCCGCTAGTTATCTATAAGTATACATAATATGGTGGTATTTTGCTGTTTGAATAAAATGATTTGTACTTATTGATTTTCCAATACTGGTAATATATATACCTATTAGACTTTATCGATATATTTTCTGTCGCGCAGCGGGCAGCCCAAGTGCCGCGGTAACATATATAACTGTGTATAGTTGATCTTGAGCCAGCCAATAAGAAATCCCATTATTACCCCGTCCCCCGCCAGAAAGTGGTGAGTTGTGTTTCAAAGCGAAAATTAGCCTATTAGCTCTCAATAGGTTTACTACTCGGTGTTTTTTATAATCCATGAATCCTATTTCATTAGATAAATTCAAAATTTCATTGATTCTTGGTTACTGTCATCATGCCTATTGTGACGTCATTCGCTTCTTTGTGTTTTATGCAATATGGTGGATTGCTGTATTTTATAGTTTTATTTTATCAAAATAAATAGCAATCTCACTAGAAATAGAAAAATAAATACGTTTTTTATAATCCACGAATCTTATTTCATTAGATACATTCATAATTTCATTGATTCTTGGTTACTGTCATCATGCCTATATTGTGTTTGAAACATTATAATATTATAACCGAATCATGTCGTAGAAGATAATAATAAAAACGCGGAGGATCAAAATGATCTGCGTAAAAGTACCTCAATTTTAACTAAAGTCACCTATCATATTTTATAGAATATAATAATATCATTCTTGTAGGGTCCACCGGGAGAGTCAATACGAGGGCCCCCGGGACCACCAGGGCCACCCGGGGCACCAGGTCAACCAGGCACCACGGCTCTTGCAGAAATATCAGGTTCTGGTGACGATGTAAGTAATTTTCATACCAAGGGCCTAATTAATTTGAGAAAAATTTTCTGCGAATGGCTTTTTTTTACAAAGAAGATATACCTACACACAAATATTCTCAAATATCACCAAACTGGTGGGCCAGTTTGTAAGCCAGCTTGCGCTCTTAACAATAATTTCATAATTGAATTAAATGACGTTATACAATTTTGCCGCAAATATCGCGTAGTAAAATTGTGCCTACCCATTACATAACTGTTATTCTTCTAGCACAAATCATACCAAAACTAATTTAGGTTTAATAGTCCAGTCATTACGTCGGAAAAAACCGGCCAAGTGCGAGTCGGACTCGCGCACCGAGGGTTCCGTACAAACCTGTAGTAAGTTTTAAATTAAATGTTTTTTTTAAATATTTGAGTTGATTGAATGAAAGGTAAATTGCGGTTTACGATTTATGACGTATTAAATAATACTACTTACTAGATCTCGTTCAAACCAATTTTCGGTGGAGGTTTGCATGGTAATGTACAACATATATTTTTTTTAGTTTTATCATTCTCTTATTTTAGAAGTTACGGGGGGGGGGACACACATTTTACCACTTTGGAAGTGTCTCTCGCGCAAACTATTCAGTTTAGAAAGAAATGATATTACAAACCTCAATATCATTTTTGAAGACCTATCCATAGATACCCCACACCTATGGGTTAGATGAAAAAAAGAATTTTTGAGTTTCAGTTCTAAGTATGGGGACCCCCAAAATTTATTGTTTTTTTTTCTATTTTTGTAAGAAAATCTTAATGCGGTTTACAGAATACATCTACTTACCAAGTTTCAACAGTATAGCTCTTATAGTTTCGGAAAAAAGTGGCTGTGACATACGGACGGACAGACAGACAGACAGACAGACAGACATGACGAATCTATAAGGGTTCCGTTTTTGCCAAATTTGGCTACGGAACCCTAAAAACGGGTTAGAAATGCAAGTGAACCGAGATAGCTAAATTTTGGATATTACGTGGGGGAGACCTAGAAAAGCTTAACTTCAAATTGTCGACCAAGATTTCCTATATGCTTTTTACGCCATCTTGAAAAAAGGCCTCCCTCACGTAATATCCAAAATTTAGCTTTCTCGGTTCACTTGCATTTCCAAATGTATATAATGACTGGACTTTATCTACTTACATTGACCAAGACTGCCTCGTTGGTCTAGTGGTTAGCATGTTCGGCTGCGGCCGACGAGGTCCCGGGTTCGAGTCCCGGGTCGGGTCACAACAAGTATTGGGTTTTTCTGACAAGAAATTATCAGTACTAGCCCGGAGTTAGGAAGTTGGCGCGGTTTCACCCCCGTGCCTCGGAGAGCACGTTAAGCCGCCGGTCCTGCGCCTGATCTATGAGAGTAAAAGGAACAGAGTGTGCACCTGTGGTTGCGCACATACTTGTGCACTATAATATATCCCGCGCAGATGGCTAATCTCTCAGGAGATTGGCCGCCGTGGCCGAAATTCGGTCGGGAGGACATTACATTGACCAAGCTAGCTACCTAGTTTTTAAAGCTAAATCCGTAAAAAAAGGGTAGACATACGAATAAATAATAGCGTAACCCACTCTTGAGCTAGCCATTCCCAAGAAATTGTAACCTAAGTAAGGTTCCTAACTTGAGTAAATTCTTATATTGACCAATTTAGGTAGTTTCGATATTGGCAAAAATTAATTTTCCGCACAATTCGGTCACTATACTTGACCCTTTCCAGAATATTCGTACCAATTTCCTGAGTGTTAATTCCAAACGAAGCAAGGAAACTGCGGTCTAGTAAATTGGTGTGATCATAACTTAGTTTACTATGCGCTTGGCGCCACTCCAATGTGAACTGAGGCAATCGATTCATTTGCTCTTCGATGGTTTTTGTCATAACCGAATGACCGTAGTTAGCATGTTCTACACGTTATGGTACTATATTCCATTCATAGAGATAGAACTCATTTATGATATTGGGTCACTAGCGGACGCCCGCGACTTCGTTCGCGTTGCTTAAGTTTTTAATTACCACAGGCACTCCTTAATTTTCCGGGATAAAATAAATATGTCACTCTCCAGGTCCTCATCTCACCCACCCATGAAAAAAATCACGTCGAACTGTTGCTCTGTTGCGGCGTGGTTGAAAGACAAACTCTCTATTTAACGTCCTTGAGGATAAAATTTTCAAAAACTGTGAAACACGTATTTCTTTATTTTTGACTGAAAGCCAAAATACCAAGTTTCATTGATATAATTTGAAAAATATCTTGAGAAAAGAAGGCCTTTCATAAAAACTTTCATCCCCTATTTCACCCCTTTCGGGGTCGAATTTTCAAAAACTGTGAAACACATATTTCTTAATTTTTTACCCGCAGTTCATATACTAAGTTTTATGGCTATAACTTGAGAAATGAAGGACTTTAACGGTCGACCCCTATTTTTTTACCCCCTTGGGGGTAAAATTTTGACAAACTGTGACAGAGTAGGTACCTCTTTATTTTTTTAACGAAAGCCAAAATACCAAATTTCGTTGATATAACTTCAAAAATAGCTTGAGTAAGAAGGCCTTTTATAACAACTTTCATCCCCTATTTCACCCCTTTGGGGGTCGAATTTTCAAAAACTGTGAAATACGTATTTCTTCATTTTTAACCCGCAGCTCATATACTAAGTTTTATGGCTATAACTTGAGAAATGAAGGACTTTAACTTTCAACCCCTATTGTTTTACCCCTTTGGGGGTAGAATTTTGAAAAACTGAGACAGACGTACCTCTTTATTTTTTAACGAAAGCCAAAATACCAAGTTTTGTTCATATAACTTGAAAAATATCTTGAGAAAAGAAGGCCTTTTATAACAACTTTCATCCCTATTTCACCCCTTTGGGGGTCGAATTTACAAAAACTGTGAATCATGTATTTCTTTATTTTCAACCCGCAGCTCATATACCAAGTTTCTTGGCTATAACTTGAAAGACAACGGACTTTCATACAAACTTTCAACCCCTATTTTACCCCTTTGGGGGTGGAATTTCGAAAAACCCTTTCTTAGTGGATACCTAGTCATCACAAAGAACACACTCGCCAAATTTTATGTCTTTAGGACCAGTGGTTTAGGCTGTGCGTTGATATATAAGTCAGTCAGGACTTTGCATCATACTATCATACTTACTAATAATTATAAATGCGAAAGTCACTTTGTTTGTTGGTTTGTTGGTTTGTCCTTCAATCACGCCGCAACGGAGCAACGGATTGACGTGATTTTTGGCATGGGTATAGTTGAGGACCTGGAGAGTGACATAGGCTACTTTTTATCCCGGAAAATTAAGAGTTCCCGCGGGAATAACAAAAAACTTAAACCACGCGGACGAAGTCGCGGGCATCAGCTAGTCTATATCTATAATATATATAAAATGCAAAGTCCTGACTGACTTATATATCAACGCACAGCCTAAACCACCTGTAACGGTTTTGCATTATCCGTTTGACAAACGATTACGATTACAATTTCCTTACACAATCAGGGAGCTGGTTTCGATTCCAGGGCACACACCTCTACTCTTCGAAGTTACCTATATGGGTATTAAGCAGTTAAATATCACTTGCTGTGAAGAAAAACTTTGTGAGAAAACCTCTTACATGTGTGAGTGAGTGGCATGTCAAAGGTGTGGAAAGTCTGCCAATCTGCACTTGGTCAGAATGGTGGATTATAGCCTGAACCTTGCTCATTCTGAGATTAGACTTATGCATATAGTGGGCTGGCGATGAGATGAGGCTAATGACAAGCATTTTCTCGGGTCTTAGTAAAAATCCGCATGAGTTAGCAAAAATTTCCTGCTTGCAAAACCCGTAAACGTGTTTTGGTACTCACGTAGATTTTTTTTTATCACAGTCAGGTCCTTTAAAGTATATTTTTAACAGACTATAATAATAAGCCCTAATTATATTATGATCTTGGGATCTATGTGTAAAATAATTAATTATTAATTCGTCAATGTATCGGAATTTGAAGTGGATTTCTGTGTTCGTAGAATAATTAAACTGCAACTTTTCGTACTTGACTGACAGCTAGATGTGCTGAGTTAAAAACTTTAATCTTGGTTTAAAAATAAATGCAATTAATTTTGCAATACATTTAGGGGAAACTGGCTGAAAATATATCAATTATCAACGTTTAACAGCCGGTGGGCCTAGAAAGTTGATATAAATGACATTTATAGGATATTTTAAACAAGGTTATTTAAAAATATATATAACCTCTTAAGGGTACAGAAGTTCTGTACGTAATAAATAGTTCTTAGGTCCTAAACAACTCTTAGGTCCGCTTGCATAACGCCATCAAATATTGTGTTATAATTGTTTTATATTTGTCATGTTTATGTGCGAGTGGGCTAAACCCTTAGTAATCTGCGTACAAGTGGACGAATTCTCGGTAAAAAATTTGTTATTACGAAAAATTTTCCGTAAAATTATAAGCCAACAACAATTGAGTAGTTAGTTACTATTTAGGATTTTCAAGGATTTGTATTGAATAATGTTATTTTGTTTAAATTATATGTTAATAAATTTTAGTTAGGTTAGGTTAGTTACCTCATGCCAGACGTAATTCACATTTTTTTTATTGCATGCAATCGGAACCAGAGGAATGTGGTAAAGGTACGTGCTCTAGTTCGTATAATGATTCATGTTATCCACATATTGAAAATTATTTCCGATTTGTATCATGTTTTCATAAACTCCCTGTTCACGCCTTTCTGATTATTATACTGACGTCAAATTATTATTATTACGCTTTGTTATCACTTTAAGTAGTTATATATAAATTACCAGTTTTTTATAAAAAATATAATGTCACGTGGTAGTAGTCATGACCATATATGGCATATATATGGCATATGTGGCATACATGGCATAAAAGGAATATTAATTCGGCCTCCATTTTTTGCAATAATATGCAAAAACGTGTCAAAAACGTATAGGCAGGTACCTACTTCGTAAAGTATTGTTTTCGGACGGTGACATTTATCTTCCTTGTATCCTACAACTCTGCCAAAGTCAGTTAGTTTTTTGGGTTATACATATATCCATGCCGGGTTTACTATACCTATCCCATTATTTTTTTTGAGATTTTTATCCAATCCAAGCAGAGGTTTTATTTTCTTTCTAGCATATCTATGTAATTTTATTAAATCCTAATAACAAAAATATCAAATTAAAACTACGAAATACATTGAAATCTAAATTAAAAACTAAACATAAAAAACATCTAAACTGCTGCGATGAGGCAATGTGCCCAGAAAGCTGGCTGCGTTACTCTGAATAGCCAAACTTATAATGTGTTGGCCGAGGTAACTTTTGGAACGGAGTTCCTTATCGCGCGTTGCGAAAGGGGGCTAGACGGAAAAAATTAAGACCAAAAGTTGTAACGACACTTTTTATGAAAAGATGATTTTGGTTGCTATGACTACTTGTGTTGTTGACTTCAAGTTGTTGAAAATAAAACGGCGAAATAATTTTAAAGAATTATGTTTTCAATAGTTAGATATGCTAGTTATATTATACGTGTCATAGGTTATGGGTAGGGGGAGAAATGAGCTATATCGAAAAGTTAATAGAAAAATTTAACATGGGCGAATGTAAGCCGGTTTTGCCGATGGAAACAGGTTTAAAATTGGAGAGAGTTTAAACAGAAGAAGAAATGAAGAACATAACATATCAGGCGTTGATTGGTTCTTTGATGTATCTGGCTATAGCCACACGACCAGATATTATTGGAACGGAGTTCCTTATCGCGCGTTGCGAAAGGGGGCTAGACGGCCGTGCGGCGTGCGCGTGTTTCTCTGTGTAAATTTTATTACAATTCGTTCACTAATTAATCGAAAGGAACTTCGTTCCATCTGCCTGTCCCTTGACACCTCTCAAGTTTTTCTTTCTTATATTATTCCAAGATTATAGTATATAGGTCTAGTATAATAGAACTTTTTTAATAGATCTCCATTTGCGAGCACGTTTGAAGACAATCACTCAAGCATATTCGACTATACAAGAGAACTATGAACGTCAAGTGCTATACGCTAATTGAAGCTTCCTCATCGAGCATATTTATTTTCTCGTAGCGTTTCTAACTGCAACTCAATATAAACTAAAACCTGCTCTCCTCACCTTCTTGCAGCAAATCTTCGGCGAGAACTACTCATCGGCCGGTCACTGCAGCTGCAACTCTAGCGTCATACTATCACTACTGCAAACCCACCCAGAGCTACAAGGTCCGCCTGGACCACCGGGCATGGTTGGAGCTGATGGCAGAACTGGGGCACCAGGGATTGCTGTAAGTATTCCTTATGAGGACTCGAACTTTTGTCACCCAAAAAATGTTTGAATTCCTGAACCTCATACAACTCATATTGAACCGGGCCAGAGTTATACAAAAGATTTCCAGACTTTTTTCTAAAGGTATGACATATTAAGTCAAGTATACCTAATGATTTACTTGTTTATTATGATGATTACTGAGTTCTGTTTAGTTTGATTATTTTCTTTCCGAAAGCTTAAAGCGTTTTTGTATCTGATTTTTTTTTAATTCACTATGTAAATTAGAAATGCTTTATGGCTATGTAGTTAGTAATAATTATTTCATTTTAAGTGAGAATGAATTCAAAATAATCTGTCTTTTTTAAATTATCATTAATCTTCTCACATACAGGGACAGCCAGGAATGCCTGGTGAACGTGGACCAATAGGGCTAAGAGGTGAAAAAGGTGATAGGGGAGACGAAGGACCTCGAGGACCGGAAGGTCATTCTGGCCCAAAAGGCGAACCAGGTGTCGATGGACGACCAGGCATTTCAGGTCCTCCCGGACCCCCTGGCCTCCCAGGTTCATCTGACTACAGCAACTTTGAGGTAGACATCTAGGAGTTTTGTTATTTGTTCATGGGATAAAACTACTTAGAGGAAATTCGTATCGCATGATATGAGTTTGCGAAAATGCCCTCCACATTATGTGTCACGTGTTGTACTACGGCCTGTCCATGACAGTGGCCAGTTAACGCAGAATTTCGGCAACTTTTACTTACTTCAATTTCACTCCATTCCATTACAAATATTGCAGAACCGTCGCGAAGTTTCTGCTAAGAATTGCCGAGTATTGATAAAAACACAAATCTGTTCTCCATGCCGGCTTCCTTTTCTAACATCGGAGAGAGGAATATACACTATAAAGCCATCTAAAAGTATATTTGGACACGATGCAGATTAAAGTTTGTTTTCAAAGGTTGGGATGCAGATGTTTAGTAGTACATCAAAAAATACAAAATTAATTTCGACTAATACGTGTAATAACTATTGGATTTATTATATCAAAAACTTCTGTAATATCTATTCTGTGGAAACTATTGTTTTTATTAGCCGGTAAAACTTAATGATTATTATTGATTAGCTCCGATTACCGCTATAACTTACTACCAAGAACTCAGAATATACTCATTATTTTTTATTTAAAGACTGATGAAAAATGCGTAACCTGAGTAATTAATTTTTAAATAACTTTTTGTCTTTATGCAGTCAAATTGGAAGCCTAGACAAATATACAAGGTAAGATCGTCGGTCTGGATAGTCAGAAGTGGTTCTTTTTTTCTTTTTATTTCTAGAACTAAATGGAACTATACCACTATCTGCTCATAATGCCCATGCTTGACACACAACTGATTTTATATTTTTCACTTATAAAAGATAATTCTTCTTCTTACTGTGCCGTCTCCTTACGAAGGTTGGCAATCATTAAGGCGATTTCGACTTTTGAAATCGCTGCTCTAAACAAGGACCTTGTGCTCTTCCCGAACCACTGGCGCAAGTTTTTAAGCCACGATATCCTTCTGCGGCCAGGCCTCCTCCTGCCAGCCACTTTTCCTTGCATAATCAGTTGAAGGAGTTCATACTTCCTGGTGTTCCGCATCACGTGTCCAAAATATTCCAGCTTCCTTTTCTTAACTGTCGCGAGTACCTCTGTACCTTTCCGCATTCTCTGCAGCACAGTGCTATTCCGTACGCGGTCTGTCCAAGATATTTTTAACATACGTCTGTACACCCACATCTCAAACGCTTCCAGCTTTTTTGACATGGCCTCCGTCAGCGTCCAAGCTTCTACGCCGTAGAGGAGTACAGAGAAGACATAGCACCGTGCTATGCGAGTTCGTAGAGTTATGCTTAGATTTCGGTCGCAGAGTACTTTCTTCATTCTTGAGAAGGCGTTGCGTGCTTGCTCTATTCTACAGCGGATTTCGAGGCTGTGATCTCCTCTTTCATCAACCATTGTACCCAGATATCTAAATTTAGATACGCGTTCAAGACCCTGACCATTAAGATATAAAGGAGCGATAAGCTCAGGTGTTCGGCTTATTATCATGTACTTTGTCTTTTTGGAATTGATGTTTATACCATACTCAGCACTTACGGATGCTACTGAATTGACTAGACTTTGAAGGCTCTCAAGACTGTCGGCGATTAATATCGTATCGTCTGCGTACCTGATGTTGTTTAACAGTTTGCCATTTATTGAAATGCCATATAGGCTATCATCTAGCGCTTCTGAAAATATAGCTTCAGCATACAAATTGAAAAGCAAGGGTGATAAAATGCAGCCTTGTCGTACGCCTCTTTCTATCTATAAAAGATAATAGGTGTATAATATAAACTATCTCGGACAGCATAGACAGCTTGCATTTCTAAGATATTATTAAACGCTATCTCTAGCATTACTTTTTAGTCCCTACTATAAATATTTAAGATACAAAGTCTTTGTAATGCCATAATACATAAAACTCTGGGATGATAACTGACGAATACAAACATAAATTAAGGAAGCACGTCAATTTGATATCGCCTTAAGACACTCCGTTACAGTTAGCTATAGTCTGCACCTTCATAAGAAGAAATATTGTCTCCAGTAAAAAAAACATTTCAACAAAACTTTGGAACGACTTTCGTTCTTGATAGATACACATCGAGCAACGAGGAGATAAGGAAATTTATTATAGCCTTCGTCGCCAAAAGTTTGCGTATATCTGAAAATAATTTCTGTTTTGTCGAGTAAATCATTATAAATTTGGGACGGAAAGTTTTGTTTTACTTAAAGTTTCATTGTTTCGACGATAATAAACTTGTAAATTCTGAAACAAAATTAATTGATTTGCTTTGACGTATCTTCCTACGGGTGGCACAAATAACGTCGTTATAAAATATAAACAATTTAAGACCCACAGAGCCTCTGTCCTCATAGTTATGCTGAATTATATAGGTACCTATACTCCTTCCTTAGGTCATCAGAACTTAGAAGTGGGCATTCGGGGTTCCGTGTGTTTAAGTGATTATGATAACATAACTATTTAAATAAGTTTTCCTCACGTCGTAATTTTACAAGCCGCAAAACGAAAATTTGAAATAAAAACCAGTTAAATTCAACTAAATATTGGGCACCAATTCTCACATTATATTATTTCTCAAGCGATTACTCTAAGTGGATTGACAACTAAGCTGCCTAAATAACTGTCCTAATCTCCCAGTGTTACATGGCATAGGCATATCTCAATAATAGATGCCACGAGACCATGAACCTGTTATCACCTATGTAAGATTAATCAAGAGACGGTCAGACACACGTGAATGAAAAGTGTTACACAGTTCTTAGATAACAACTTATAAACTTCGCTTTATGCTTAAGTAAATACAGGTTAGTTTGAGTCGGCTGCTCTCCGCCCTGCTGGTGCACGTTGCGCTTTACTCAATATACTCAATTTATTTTTAATAACACGTGGGACATACAGGTGTCTCTTTTTTTTATTGATAACAATACAATAGAACTTAATGCTAGCTAGCCTAACGTCTCTTATGTTACGTCATGTTTTGACTCTAGCACCGGTTCGGAAGAGCTTCTACTGAGAAGAGCCGGCAAGAAACTCTTTTTAAAAATAACAATTACTACAATAAGTTATTATACTATCTTAGGGGATGCTGGACCCAAAGTCGAATTAGAAGCTATACTACAAGAAACTACAGTACGCAGTTCCTTGTCACTTACGAATTTTAAGGGCTTGGTGTCCCTCCAAGCCATAATTCCAGATATTATGACAAAAATAATGAAAACAAACCTTTATATAACAAGTTGTTGACTTATAGGAATCATTATTGGGGTCCTACGGTGGTGCTATTGGCAGACCAGGGGCTCCGGGACCTAAAGGCGATGCTGGTCAACCAGGCCCCATTGGACTGCAAGGCGAAAGAGGATTCCCTGGCCAGAAGGGGGACAGAGGTTATCTAGGGCAAACCGGACCTAAAGGAGACCGTGTAAGTCAAAAACATTAAAAGAAATACTATAATTATAACACAAATTTTGTTAAAAGAAGTATAATAAGATAATGTATTTTTGATAGCACTTTGCTTTATTTCAAATTGGGATAATTAATGAAAAACGCTTTCTGATACTCAAATGGACATTAAGAGCAACATCAAAATGCTATTAAAATACATAATGTTGTTTATTTTTATTGTTTATTTATTGCCATTCTAAAGTTTTTGAAGATTTAAAACCCCATTATTTAACTGATATTTTCAACCGACTTCAAAAAAAGGAGGAGGTTCTCAATTCGACTGTATTTTTTTTTTAATGTTTGTTACCTCAGAACTTTTGACTGGGTGGACCGATTTGGTTTTATTTGAAAGGGCATACTTCCCAAATGGTCCCATATAAATTTTATCGAAATCGGTCGAGCGGTTTTTAAAATATCAACAATAAAATAAGACGTACTTTCTATAGCGTGTGCTTGTTGTTGTAAAGTTGGCGCGGGAGTTTGAAGTCGGTTGTTTAAAAAGATTTTTTTATATTAAATTATTGATCTTTGTGACGTTTAAAAAGTTAGCAGACATGACGGCGGGAAATCCATATAGTATTATAAATGCGAAAGTCTGTCTGCCTGTCTGCTACGCTTTCACGGCCTACCTTTTCAACGGATTTTAATGGAATTTGGTACAGAGATAGGTTGCAAGACGGGAATGGATGCATCATACATGCATCCCATAAGCTACTTTTTGTCCTGGAATATTAAGGAGTTCCCGCGGGAATCAAAAAATCATCCACGCGGACGAAATAGGGGGAATATCTACATAGTTCATTACATTTTCTTAAATTGTAGGGTTATACGGGAACCAAAGGTGACCGAGGAATAAAAGGGGAGCGTGGCACTCCAGGATTAGATGGTCGACCCGGACTACCAGGAGCTAACGGGCGATTCGGTGAAAAGGGAGAAAAGGGTAAAAAAATCAACACAGAAGTTTTCATTACTTAATTGCAGCCAAGCACTAGCCTATGATTATTATATTTTTTTTAAAACTAACTTTAATATTGATGATGAAAAAATTGAAAATACCTACTAAGTACTTACTTTCATGATAAGAAATATAAATCCCATATACTTACTATGCATTCGCAAGACTGAACAAGATACATTAACATATCATACTGTCGAAAATTCTGTGCGTACATATCGTGACCTCATCGATCAAGTTACTACGGGCTTAATGCGATAACCACAATGCTATGGTTGTACATCCAGATTAGACCACAACGTCTTTCTGCTATTAGAACTGTATGAAAATTCTTAATTTTTAAACAATGTAATTACTCTTTCAGGAGAGCAAGGTATACCCGGTCCACCAGGGCCGCCAGCTTTACCAGTAGGCGTCCTCGGCTCGGAAGAGTCGGAGTTCCTAACAGCTGGTAGGTACGATCGTGATAATTATCTCATTGGGTTAAGTGCAAGGCTCAAGCTAATTAAATGGTAACATTGTTACAGGTCGACTACAAGTAACTAAAGGCGATAAGGGCGAAAAGGTAAGTGATGCTGATAAAACAAAATACATATTTTTTTTCTAATTTTTATGCTTACTTCAATCCACAGAATAATTTGTGGATACATTAAAATGTAAATTAAAAACTAAACATTAAAAATATCATCTAAGCCGCTGCAATGGGGCAATGTGCCCAAAACGCTGACTGCGTTACACCGCTGAATAGCCAAACTTATATGTTGACCGAATTAGCTGCCAGCCCTCCGGTCACCTGTGGACTCTGTGAGGCAAGAAAAAAAAGATCTAGCATCTTCGCACCACGACCCCGGAGTTTCAACACCAAAAGGCACAAAAATGAAATTGTTTTCTATAATTTCATACTTGCGCCTCTTGGCTTTTCTCCATTAGTGGCCGCCGCCCCCGCCGTCATGGAGGTCGCCTGCAAGTGGGACAAAGCAAGCGTATCCACACATGTGGCATCGCCAGGGGCTTGCTAATTTTCATTAAAATTGTTAAAAAAAACTTTACTCGTGCTATGTAGCTATTAAACATAAAATAAAATCATTTTCAATTTTAATCAGGGAGAAAAGGGAAGTAATGGTAACGATGGCACTCCTGGATTTCCGGGTAAAGATGGAAAGCCTGGTGAGCGTGGCGATATTGGTCCATCTGGAATGCCAGGTATCGCAGGACCATCTGGGCCACCAGGATTGAAAGGGGAACGAGGAGATCGTGGTCCACCTGGTCCTATCAGTATAACATCAGCTGCCGGCTCTGACATTATGACTATCAAGGTAATAATCACTCTTCATACTTTCTTCTGCGAAACTTTTATCTTCTTAGACATAAACATTTATGTGTGTCTATCTGTTTGTTCGTCTATGTATCCTGCTATAAATTGAGTTGAAACTCTGTACTTGCAGCTATATTTTGGGTACTTTTTTATGACATAGTGTCACCAACGTTACTCTTTATGTGGCGTGCAAGCCACTGGGGGAATTTGGGTAGTTAAATTATAAGTTTTTGTGTTTAGTAACTTTTTTGTGCAACTTGCAAAGATCAGTAAACTATGCGGGTTGCACTCGGTATAAAATTAATCAAGGAGATTTAAAAATACTTCTCGAAATTTTATCGAAATCGTACCACAGCAATCTGACAGATAATCTTCAGCGAATTTCACAATTTGTAAAACCAATTTTACTCATATGGAAAGCCTTAGGATAAGCCAAAGATTGACTCGATTCAAAGAAGTCATATATTTCAGGGAGAAAAAGGCGAACCTGGCTTAAGGGGTCGAAGAGGTAGGCCAGGTCCTCCTGGTCCCCGCGGACCACAAGGTATAGCTGGTACACCTGGAAAACCTGGGGAGAAAGGTGATATTGGTTTACCCGGATGGGTGGTAAGTTCACATAAATTTATACCTACTTAGATATATAATTACAAATGATATTATCCACAAAATATGATATGAACTTGGGTTGAAGGTTTTTATTCTAAAAATGATTGATTGAGTTTAATTTTTTACATGCTACTCAGAATATGAAGGTACTTTTTGATAATATTATTAGCTCTCATTATTTTAAACTAATCCTTTGATAATAATATAAATACCAAAATCAAAATTTTAGGGTCGACCGGGAACACTAGGACCTCCTGGAGTTCCAGGCCTCATCGGACCAAAAGGGGAAAAGGGCGATCCAGGAATAAACATTCTAGATGTTTCTATGGTTAGTTTCATTTTCATACTAGATCTACTGAAACATGTTATAATAATAGACAGAAAACTATAAAAACAATGCACAAAACAAACACTAAAAGATATATAAACGAAAAAGTTAATTGCAAAACTACAAGAGTACTTATAGTCTTATCGCCAAAACAGATTTTGCACGGAAGCCGTAAACAGAAATTTGAGTACATCCTTTTTTATAGAAATACCTAGTATATTATTAAGTATGTTTTCAATATTTCTAATCAATGCAGTTCAAAGGCGAAAAGGGAGATCGAGGCTATGACGGCATGCCTGGTCCAAAGGGAGCTCAGGGTCCGATAGGTCCCGCTGGACCACCAGGCCCCAAATCTGATCCAGTCCAGTATGTACCTGGGCCACCTGGACCACCCGGTCCACCGGGAGCGCCAGGGACTCCTGGAATATCAATCGTTGGGCCCAAAGGAGAACCTGGCATGAGTCTTGTTGAAGAGTATCCAGTACATGGAAGTACTAAGTTTTATGGCAAACCAGGTA
This sequence comes from Erebia epiphron, assembly GCA_963932025.1. Taxonomy (NCBI): domain Eukaryota; kingdom Metazoa; phylum Arthropoda; class Insecta; order Lepidoptera; family Nymphalidae; genus Erebia; species Erebia epiphron. The sequence goes on along the minus strand of OZ009959.1, from coordinate 12,755,457 downwards.
AGACCGATTTCACTTGTAACAATTTTCTCTTCATGCCTTTTCTTTGGAATTAGTCGTCGCCTACACTAACATTGAATAATTTGACTAATGATTCGATTTAGTCGGAATTCCCACATTGTAAAAATGTATCAGATTTTAATATATCTAAAATTCTTTAATTTATTACACGCTGCTGGATTTTAGTCCAAAAGAGTTCTTTGGATCAATTGAAGGCTCTGAGAGAATTACATGATCTGAAAGATAGAAATAAAGAACATTCACGTAAGTATTTTATCACGAAGTTATATCGGCTGAACTTAGTTGAGTCAAAATATAAACTTTCATGAGTCAAAATATATACTTTCATTGAGTTACCTCTTAATAAGTATTATTAACAAGTAACCTCAAATTATTTGCAGCATCATCCAGCTCAGAATCTAGGGCACACCATGATGAGTCTCACGCTAATAAAAATATACTAGGTGCTGCAGTTTTCCCAACGACTTCAGACTTGATGAAGGTACGCCTATATTGATTCTTAATCGTATCTTTACTTTCGTACTTTGCATTATGAATCTGAAAATGTGTCTGTTTATTTGGTTTTTTGATGCCCAGGAATCGAAATGCAATAGCATTTAGAATTAAAAACTCAATGATATTAAGGAACATTGAGTCCTAAATAAAAATATATAGGATTATAGGATTTATATAGAGAATTTTAAAAATACTTCTTATTCGATATCCTTGGCGGATATTAATAAAAATATACAAAGATCACCAAAAGACATGAACGGATTATTGATAAAGACGTTACCTTAAAAAGAAACGTTCTTTAGATAGATATAACATTATCTACGTAGATAATTTAATTAATAATATAAAAAAAATACTTTTTTGTCTTCATAGCTGGCTTCAACAAGTCCCGTGGGTGCACTTGCGTATGTTGTAGAAGAACAGTCTCTATTCGTTAAAGTCAATTCAGGCTGGCAGTATGTTTTGGTAAGTTACCTACTTTATCGAAATTCCCAATATTTTTTCCCTTAAATATATTTTTTCATCATCACTACAGCCCATTGACGTCCCACTGCTGGGCGCAAGCCTACACTCTCATAGGAGAGAGGGAATTAGAGCTTAGACCCACCACGCTGCTCCAATGCAGGTTAGCGGGCTTTTAACGACTATTTTCATGTTAGTGGTAATAACCGGGACCAACGGCTTAACGTGCTCTCCGAGGCACGGGGGTGGAACATCGCCCACTTCCTAACTCCGAGCTAGTACTGAGAATTTGTAGTCAGAAAACCCCAATACTTAATTATGGCCCGACCCAAAACTTGAACCCTGGACCTCGTCGGCCGCAGACGAACATGCTAACCACTAGACCAACGAGGCAGTTATATATAATATATTTTATTAGTATTTTATTAAATATACGAGCTGACTTGTCTTTCCTCGCTCAGGTGCAGTTTCTTAGAGAAATGATTTTAGTAAACTTCTTTGCAAGTGCAAATATCTTTCTTTCAATAATATTAAATAAATTTTATCATTCATGATAAAGTTGGGATCACTGGTTACTCAAAATATACCGGTGACTGCTGCCCCGACGCCAGCCACACCGCCGATGCCCGCAGCCAGTTTGGTGCATATGCCACCAATTTCAAACATGATCGACAATTCCATACCAATGAGACCGAGTGTGAGTATACCTTAGACAAGACATGTGTGAGTATACCTTACCTACTCATAATAATCTTGATTGGCCTAAAAAATATTTAATGATACACGTGAAAAACATTAGATTCTAATATATTTGTCGTCTATTCTATTTTCGTCGTATTTGTCTAGACGACATATTTTATATGATCGAGACACGTGTGAGCGTTTGAATTTTGAAAATTGGCTGGTACTTTTTGGAATTTTGAAAAAATGTGAAAAAATTCGGGTGAAAAATTTTGGGGGGGTGTATGTTTACTAAATTGTAAATATTTCGGAAAAAAACCGACTTAAGAAAAAATGAAAAAGAGGGTGGATATCGCTGGAAGAGCGATTCGGGTTACGGGACCTGGGATAGGTTTAGGTGGGGTTGGTCTAACAGGGGCGGCTGAAGGCCCAGCGGGGGACACTGAGTGAAGCTCCTTGGTTTTGCGCGACGTGGGTGTGATCTCCATGGCTGTCGCCTGGGAGTGGGTTTTTATTGGCTGCCTGAAGGGCGGTTCGGTTGGCGGTAAGATCGGAGGGATCGATAAAGGAGAGGAGCTATAAAAATAGCTGAGATATTGGGGACTGCGTTTTTGCAGGTCCTCTAATAGTGCCTGGATATTAAAATGGCACTGGGCTTGCTTCGCCGGGGCCCTAGTGGCCCCGAGAGCGGGTCGGTCGGTGGGTCGGGGGTCCATGGTGGACCCGGGAGCTAAAGATGTCCCCCCTAGGGTGCTAGTTCATCTACAAAATGGGAAAAAATTTAGAAAATCGGTTAATAATTGTGACCTGTAGGTGGTCCCTTTAGATTTGTAATTGTAGAAAAACGGGTATTTCCGTATATAAAAAGTGATGTAGCTTCTATGATTATTGACCGATCGTCATTGTAATATGTTAAAAGAATGAATGAATGAATTTTGAAAACCGGTTATTAAGTTTTTGAAAAATTTTGAAGTGATTTTTATTTCAGTCTTTTTTTTCGAACATTTTTGTATTCATTTTCAATGTTCCGATTCTTGCGGGGACTGCGAAAACTGTTTTTTTTTAAAGAACTTTTATCTTCTTCGCGATTTAATTTATATGCCTTATGATTTTTTTTCTCAATTAATATTTCTTTTTAATTTTTACAGCTTCGTCTGATTGCTCTCAACGAGCCTCTATCTGGCAACATGCACGGTGTACGTCGAGCGGACTACGCTTGCTACAGACAAGCGCGGCGAGCGGGCCTGAAAGGAACGTTCAGAGCTTTTCTTACCAGCAGGTGTTTCTTCCCCTATTGACCTTAGAGATTATGATAAAAGTCCACTTCCTCTATTGTCCTGATGATTGAGATTATGATAAATTTCCAAATAAATCCATTTTTCAGATAATTACTATGATAGTCAGGCAAACTTTCTTAATTCGGTCACTGCACCGTTGGTCTAGTGGTTAGCATTGCTGCGGCCGACGAGGTCCTGCGTTCGAGTCCCGGGTCGGGCCTTAACAAGTATTGGATTTTTCTGGCAAGAAATTCTCAGTACTAGCCCGGAGTTGCTTGGTGCTTCACACCCGTGCCTCGGAAAGCACGTTATCATAACTAAGCCGTCTGTCCTGCCCTTGACCTCTCACCAGTCGTGTCGGATTTTCCGTCCCATCGGGCTATGAGAGTAAAGGAACAGAGAATGCACCTGTGTAGGCGCACACACTTGTCCACTATAATGTCTCACGTGCAAATGGCTAATCTCTCTGGAGATTGGCCGCCGTTGCCGAAATTCGGTCGGGAGGACATTATTATAATTATGATAGTCAGGCAAAGAGTCAAAACTCTACTACCGGTTCGGGAAGTAAAATTTTCTTTTCAGTAAAATACTTTGCTGTTTTAAAGCCGGTTATATTATACATACATTAGAAAATTCATAAATTAATCATTCAACAACCTCCTAATTATGTTTTACAATTACCATAAAGCCATAGCAGATCAAAGATTTCCTTTGGAATGTTAAAACAGCTGATTCGTAAAAATAATTCAATTGAAGTTTAACCCGGATGAGCTTAATATGGGCTCTTCTCAGAATAGGGTGCGTTTGGAACCTCGTAGTTTTAGTATTACGATACTGTTAAGTCTTATAAGATTTTATTGTCGTTCAAAAAGTATACAGTGCGCCAATTCTGAATAAACTTTCTATGACTTTGACTAAGTTTAATTTATTCTTTCAGGATACAAAACCTCGATGCTACTGTAAGATATGCGGATAGACACTTGCCTGTTATAAATATTCAGGGTGATACTCTCTTCAAATCATTCTCAGACATATTCGATGGTAACGGCGGAACTATGGTGGGACCTTTAAGAATTTACAGTTTTAGCGGAAAAAATATCATGATGGACCTAAATTGGTAAGCAACTTAAAACATAAGGAGACGATCCAAATTTAGTATACCTATGTACTTTGTAATTATTTCTTGCATTGGCAAAGCGCAAACAGACATGAAATTGCTGCCCATATATAGTTCAATTGCTTTTTTTTACTACGGGAGGTTTATTTAAGAGTTTGCTAATCGTGTCTTCGGTTCTGGTAAACTACTTGGTACATACTAGATAAACTTTGATAAACGAGATGTCCTTGACTCTGTGTCAGTGTTATGTGTGTATAACATCATGACGAATCTAGTAAAGACAAAAATACTTTAGTAAAATATGTTTGATCCTTTGACTCTGAAAATTCAAACAAATCTCTTGGGTATTTTCATAAGAAAAATGCAGGATTTAATTTTTTGATCTTTATCTTGACTAGTATGACTTTTTGAAATAAAGACAATTTCAGGCCTCAAAAGTTAATATGGCACGGTTCACATGCGAGTGGTGAGAGAGCGCTGGACACCTTCTGCGAGGAGTGGCAGAATGGAGACCCAACGAGCAGGGGCATGGCGGCCTCACTTTACTCCCATAAACTGCTCTCGCAGGAGAGGTAATTTATCCATATCTTCATATTTAATACTAGCTGATGCCCGCGACTTTGTCCACGTGGATTGAGGTTTTCTATTTCCTGCGGGAACTCCTTAATTTTCTAGGATAAAAAGTAGCCAATCCAGGCTATAACCTATCTCTGTGCCAAATTTCATGCAGATCCGTTCAGCCTGAATTTTCAAAAAACGTGAAACATGTTTTTCTTTATTTTTTACCTAAAGCCCAAATACCAAGTTTCATGGATATAACTTGAAAAATTCACCCATTTAGTAGTTGAATTTACAAAAATTCTTTCTTGGCGGATACCTAATATACCTACGTCATACATTGATAGATCAGCCAGTCAATCACCTTTTCCTTCCATATATTTATATGAAATGAAAATGAAAAGTTTTCCAATGGTATATAATATTTTAATATTAATTTTTGTACAGATACCCGTGCAACAACCATTTTGCAGTGCTATGCATAGAAGCCACATCACATATGAATGTACGAAGAAAAAGAAATATATTAAGGTAAAAACAAGTAATATGAATAAAAAGTCGTCATCATCTCAACCCAGCGCTAGCCCCCCCCCCCCCCTCCCTACCTGCCCCCTTATTCTCTAACTCAGTGGTTATAAAAAAACAGCGCAACACTAAACAAAAACTTTTCATGGCAACGTATTTATGGTAATATTTTCCTTAAACATTTAGCCAAAACTATAAAGCCACTGACATAATATATTTTTTATCCATTGAAGATTTGCAATGAAAAAATTAAAATAACATTTCATATCAAACCTTCAATGGATAAAAAATATATGTCAGTAGCTTTGAGTTAGAAAAAAGGGCTGCTCAGCACGAGCTTCTTTCAGAATTTGAAGTGCTTTTAGGCCACCACGCTGGCCAAGAGACTTCACAACCTGTGAACGTTTTCAAAGTTTCCTGACGATGTTTACCTTCACCGTTACAACTTCCGTTCGCTAAATTAATTGCAAAGTTGCAGCAATTAAAAGGACCTATTATAGACATATATTTTTCTGGGCCCGCATTTATATTTTTGTCCACGACAAGAACTAAAAGGTTCTTGATCCACAAGGTTAGGCAGGTCATATGTGCTATGGTATAACTAGTATAGTATACGTAGTATAGTTTTTTTGAAAACTACACCACGATATATATAATATATAATACATAAATATATAATATATTGATACATTGATGATTTCATATTTGCAGGTATAATGCAACATCGGATCTAGACGAAGAAGACTACTTATACAACGCAGAAGAGTATCAACAACTTCTCAACGATATATTTGCTCAACCATTTAGGGAAAATTAAGACTTAACCAAATCTGTCCTATGATAAATTATTTATTAACCAGTATAACAAAAATGCCTCCACACTTAAAGTTACCGTAAGCATAGAGGAAATTAGGAAAAACAGCCCTCAACAATCTTTATGGCCGCTCTGAACATACGATTTTAGACTCGCAATACACAAACAGGCTCCTGGCCTGAAATTCTGAAAATTATGTTTCCAATCAGCCTGAAATTTGTGTTCTTCTACTTTATTCTCTTCCACAACGATTCTTTCTTGTCTCCCAAATCATACGACGGAGAGGTATAGACAGAGTAACGTTGGGGATAAAAAACGCCAGCCGCGTGACGGAGATAGGCATCTCTGAGCTGACAGAATTATCAATTTTTCCAAAAAAATCAGTTTTTCTATCCCAAAATTAGCTTGAAGGTGTATTCTGGGAACTGAATATATAATTGAATTTTAAAAGTGGGCGCTACTTACCTACTTATTTCTTTTTTTTTGTCATCTATATTTGGATTTTCCAGTGCTTTAAAAGAGGTATTGTAAACATCTGAAGAATGGGCGGCCAATTTTGTTGGGCGTTTGTACTCCGAATACAAGGTGTGGAGGCCTAACTTTCTCAATTTTTGTATGAGATTTTTAAGAATTAGGTAATGCTTGGTGTACTTATGAGATTCCTACTAAAGTAGCTTGTATTGGAAAGTTATTACTATTTGCATTAGTACAACATATTTATATAGGTAATGAATAGCTGATGTCTGCGACTTCGTCCGTGTAGAGTTTGTTTAAGTCGCACGCGGTAGCTTCTAATTCCTTAATTTTCCAGGATAAAAAGTAGCATAATATGTCACTCTCCTGTCCTCAACTATACCCTTGCAATAAATTACGTCGATCCGTTGCTTTGTTGTGGAGTAATTGATGGACAAACCAACAAACAAACACTTTTTCGCATTTATAATATAAGTATGAGACTCTCTATGATTAATGAGATATGACACCGTTGTTGATGGTTCCTCACCAAAATTTGTCCAAGATAGAAGTTTATTAAAAGTTTCTACTACTAAAGAAATAAAACCAAGTCTCTAACTAGCACAGGTTTTTTAGAAATCAGCAAAAACAAACTTAAGTAAACGATCCCAATTAAAATTGTATTTGTAAGACTGTAGATTATGGTGATAGATGAGCGAATCGCACTTGGCCGGGGTAATATTAAATTATGCACTGTGTTTATTTAGACCTTCAGAAGTTCGTAAGTTGACCTTGCATACGAGTATGTAATATTCTAGACGTATTGCATTTATGTTGGATTACTTGTTGGGAGCTATGACTTCGGATTTCTGCTAGCTGCATGTCTATCGAATATTATATGCGATACTTAGGTAACACACTGGAAACAAATATATTATTACAGTTTGTTAGCCACGCAACAACATTTTTGCCTTGCGGTTACGTAAAATTTATTATGTAAGTAGATAAGTTATTTGCTTTGCGGAAAAAGTTTAGGTTTTCTCCGATGTATCTCCGATGGTCACCACTTTTAATTGGAAAACATGTTTTTGCACCGAATTGTGTAAACACGTTTTTTTTTACAATTAAATACGATAAGGAAAAGTCATTGGATAGAAATAACTAACCTTAGTTAACTACCTAGTATGTAAATGGTAGGTTAACCACCCATTTACAACAATTGTTGAACACTAACCTATTCATCAAAACGGATTTCCTGAAGCCTAATTAAGTAAATGACAGCTACAGCAATCACCACGCTTCCGGTATTGACCTAATAAGTACATTATCGCAGGAAGTATAGGTAGGTACCATACATTCTATACATTCAGCCAATCACAACAATAATTTAATAGAGTCTAAAATGATTTTTCTGGGGCTACCGGATTTAAAATTACCTACTACACGTATAACATTGGTTTTAAGAATCATCTTGCGTAACAGTTAAGTAGAGATTATTGGTATCTAGCCGAGATTGTGTGTCTCCTTTCGCGAACAATTCTTCTGAGTTTTCTGAATATAATATAATATAGATAAAGATGAAAATACCTACTTTGTAAATCTGTATCTGTCGAATTTAGATTTTTGACGACATTCGACATTTTTAGTACTACTAATTTTAGTTTATTCTATTTCAATGTTTACGAATGATTCCCAGAATATATATAAAAGTTTGACAAACACACTGCCCAATTTTAAATTAATATTATCAACTTTCGTCTAAATTTGTTTGTAGTGGTCTACAATCAATAAAGCAACACAAAATTGCATAGTAATTTGTAATATTTGATTTACAATAATATTATATAGATAAAGATGAAAATACCTACTTTGTAAATCTGTATCTGTCGAATTTAGATTTTTGACGACATTCGACATTTTTAGTACTACTAATTTTAGTTTATTCTATTTCAATGTTTACGAATGATTCCCAGAATATATATAAAAGTTTGACAAACACACCGCCCAATTTTAAATTAATATTATCAACTTTCGTCTAAATTTGTTTGTAGTGGTCTACAATCAATAAAGCAACACAAAATTGCATAGGAATTTGTAATATTTGATTTACAATATGTAAGTAGGTACCTATTTAAAAATTGTATTAAATTTTTGTGATAACGTTAGCTTATCCAAGGTTATTCGAGACTGTAAATATTATTTTTTAATGTGCTAAAATTAACTCACTACGTAGCATAATCCATACTAATATGATTATAAATGCGAAAGTATGTCTGTCTGTCTGTCTGCTACTCTTTCATGGCACATCTGTCCACCGATTTTGATGAAATTTGATACAGGGATAGATTGTATCCCGGGGAACACAGGCCTCTTTTTATCCCGGAAAATTTAAGTTCCCGTGACAATCAAAAAATCTTATTCCACGTTGACGAAATCGCGGGCATCATCTAGTTATTGTTATATTATTATTATTATATTTTACATTATATTAAAAATATAGTAATTATTAATATAATAAGTAGGTCATGTAGAAGAATATTTATTGAAAAAAGGGTTTATGTTAATATGCTGATATCAGACTTTATTGTTTTACAATAAAATATGAGTTATGTTTATATTAATTATGCTCATAAAAATGAAGAAGAACACGTCAGTACTCAATTGAAGTAACATATATAACTATATAAAATGTAACTTTTTCATATTTAATTTAGTTAAATAACATTATTAGTATACTTATTTCAAGTGCAATTTCTTTTTACTAACTAGATTCCTATTTATCTCAGCATATTTTTTATCACAAAATTAAATTAAAATGCGTCAAATTAATATTTTTTTCCAACTTTGTTTATCTACCATTAAATTTATGCACTTTTGTAATAAATACTAAGCACTAGTCGATTTCAGCTGTGTTACTGTTTTTATACCAATTCACAAATGGAAATTCACTGTAATTTTTCGACTCTTTTTTCACGTACTTTGGTCATACCTCCTTCCACTAATCACATATATTTGTTTGATATTGAATGGGTTTTTTTGCGATAGTAATTCCGATGGTTTCTTTTTGTTTCCTATTGTTATGAGCGCTGCACATTATTATTCACAGGTGCGATTATGTAAGAATTGTCGATCAAATCGTCAAAGTTCGGCTTCAAAGTAAAATAAACCATAACGGCATTGAATTAGAGCTCAATTTCGTGTGTCCATTCTCATCCGTTTAGGTTATCGTACATACCTAAACGTATGAGAATGGATACACGAAATCTTGAAGATTCGATGAATTAGAAAACAATGTCACCGACTAAAGGAGACACCTGCTTGGTACGAGTCAGACTCACGCACAAAGGGTTCCGTACCACCACACAATATAAATAATTATTGTATGGTGCTACGGAAATATGTTAAATAACTGGCTTACATAATATTATGGCGCTAAACTGGTAGCGCCTGACAAACAAGTTAACACCCTACGATCCCTATTTGACGATTTTCGGTTTTTTTTCCTATAGGTAGACCTTGCTTCTTACCAAATTTCATGATTCTAGGTCAACGGGAAGTACCCTGTAGGTTTTGGTTTATTGGCGAGTGACAAAATATGCGGCATAAACGGCCATATTTCTTGATTGCTTGAAGCTTGATTTTTGTACAGCTCCAAGGGACCGTAGACCTTAATATTTGATATTAATTTCAACTTGATAAAACGTGGGTAAACCTAAACTCGTTCCCGAGAAAAAGGTGGTTGACAGACAAACGGACAGACACATAGACGAACGGACAAAGAAGTGATCCTTTAGGGTTTGATTAGGGTTCCTTATTTCCTCTTAAGGTACGGATCCCTAAAAATTGACACAAACTCAGACCATAAAATATTTTTATATTGGGAAAACAAAAAGTTCAACACGATAGGTCAAATAAAACCCAAATCCATTTCTTCCGATCCATATCGACGTAAAATCGCTACAGAAACCAAAGAAAAATTAATCATTTATTCTACGAGTATATTGTATAAAAATAGTAATGCCGTTTGCCAGTAATATTATTATAGTACCTAATATACATTATATTAAGACATGACATACCAACAAGCATTTATGTAAGTATTTTAGTTTTACGCTTTTCGACATCGACTAAGCAGTGTAATTATACTATATATATAATATACAACTGACTGTATTTATAAAATAAGAGTAAAAAAGTTTTCACGAAAAATGTGTTTTATTTTTAATATCATAAAAAAGTTTAAAAACTATACCCTTTCTAGCTTCCAGGAGTGAAATTAAATACCGTCGGAGGCCCGGAACAGCTGTATACTAAACTAAGATTCACTTAACGATTCAAAAGCACTTGTAAAAGTTTATTTGAATAAAAAGCATTTTGATTTGATTTTAAGCCCCAGGTTTTTTGGCCTTTTTGTTCAGAAAGAACATAAGCGCGAGAGAAACAAGCACAAAGTCGCGACGACTGTACTAGTTTTCCGGAAGCCATTTAAATTACAGGTGAATCTACTTATTTATCCGGCCATGTCTGGCCAACAAACGGTATATCTTGACAGTTGACATAAGTATTTGAATAATCGGAAATAAAAAATATGAAAGAAGAAATAAAAAATATTATTAACTTAGGAATATCTAATTTCTTGATATACCTACACCACATATAAAACAACATATAAAACCACATGCACCTTACATAAGATACGTCATAAAGGTACACTAAAAACAGGTTAAATTACGTTTCATAATGTGTCGCGTGCCGCTTCAGTTCTTGTGATTCCTTTACCTGGAACGTTATTATTATTACGTATGTCTAACGTTTTTAATGGTTTACCATCCATCAATTATTATTATTCAGGGTAGTAATTGTCTTTTTCTCAGTTTGAGTGGCAGTCCATCGATGAAACCTTCAGAAACTACCCCCATGGGATCTGGCGTGGGTTCCAGTTTACTTTTCTCACAGGGTTCCACACTGAACTTTTGAAGAATAGCAGCTATACCCGCCATGGCCAATAGCTTTCCTAGTCTTGCAGCTGTTAACATCAAAAGAGTATAAATAAACATCATATTCTTCAAACTCTTACTCATAAAACGTCTATAGCTGACGCCCGCGACTTTGTCCGCGTTGATTGAGATTTTTTGGTTCCCGCGGGAACTCCTTGATTTTCCGGGATAAATGTAGCCTATGTGCTATTCCAGACTACAATCTATCTCTGCGCCAAATTTCATCCAGATCCGTTCAGCCGTTGGGGCGTGATTGAGTAACAAACATCCATCCATCCAAACTTTCGCATTTACTCGTATAATAATATTAAGTAGGTAACTATTAGTATACTTAGATAGAATAATAAGTATAGGCTGCCTTATCGCGGAGTGATGCGTACTAGAATTTTTAAATAAAATATCTACAAGCTGATGATGTTTATCATATCATATCATACTTCATCATACTATACTAATATTAGATATAAATGCGAAAGTCACTTTGTTTGTTGGTTTGTTGGTTTGTTGGTTTGTCCTTCAATCACGCCGCAACGGAGCAACGGATTGACGTGATTTTTGGCATGGGTATAGTTCAGGACTTGGAGAGTGACTTAAGCTACTTTTTATCCCGGAAAATTGAGGGGTTCCCGCGGGAATCAAAAAACTTTAACCACGCGGACGAAGTCGCGGGCATCAGCTAGTAATTTAATAAAAACAAGCGACAATAGTCAAGAAAAAACTCTGCTTATTTTCCATTGTTTGTTTACAAAAGTGCAGATTACTACACAATCATTAATTGTTTACCTTACGGTAAAAATATTGATAGCAAAATAGACATTGTGCACAATAGACAATTTACTTAAAAATATTTAATTGAATCCATACAAAAAAATTATACATGCGAAAGTGTGCTTGCCTACTACTCAACCGATTTTGATAAATTTTGGTACAGATACATGTTACTACATCCCGGGGACATAGGACATAGGTTCCCAGAAAATTGAAAAGTTGCCGCGGGAATAAAAAAATAACCAATCCCTCGGATGAAGTCGCGGTCATCATCTAGCACTATCAGTGCTAGATGGTGTCAGCGACTTTGTCCGGGTGGATTAAGTTTTGTTGTATGAAAATCTCTTTGCCTTTCCCAAAAGAAAGGCCCCGGAAACAACCCTACTTCTTCAAAATCCGTTAACAGATGGGTCGTGGAAGAATTATAGCAGACAGACAGACTTTCGTATTCATAATATTGGTATGGAATATCGGTATGGGTTTAGAACGCAAACTTTTAACTTACCAATACAAGCTCGCGGACCGTCTCCAAAGGGCAAGAAGTAATTGGGTTTCATGTCTTGAGCACTAGTAAACCTATCGGGATTATATGTATTTGGGTCAGGGAAATATTTTTCATCTCTGTGAAAGGCTTGAATTGGTATAATTACCTTCACGCCCTCATCTATAGTGAGTCCTATTTCAGGGAACGTATAGTTTGGCGTAGTACATTGGCGCATCAAAAATCCAACTGCCGGATACATCCTCATAGCTTCGTAAAATGATTTTTCTAAATAATGCATTTCGTTTAAAGCATCGTATGTAATTTTATTGTTATGTTTAAGGAGAACCCTATCAATTTCTTCTTGTACCTTCTTTTGATGATCCGAATTAAATGCAAGCTGGTGTAATGTGTAGCTAGAAGTTGTGGAAGAGGTTTCAAAACCAGCGCCGAAAAATAAAAAAATTTGAGCGGTAATTAATAAATCGTCAAGCTTTAGCTCAACTAATTTTGCTATACCATTTTCGTCTTTTTGTTCTAAGGATTCTATTACAATATTTCCTTGATTTTTTAATTCCAACATCAAATCTACGAAATCATTACTACCACATGGGCTGTAGTTTCTTGCCTGTAAAATCTTTTTCACTAATGCACAGATCGATTCCACTAAATCTGGGGCTAAAAAGTGTATATTATTGCATAATTCAGGAAATATGAATTTTAAAGCAGCTGCTGCAGTATCTCTAGGTGTTCTATGAAATATTCTTTTTCCAATTCTTCTAAATTCCGAATTTTCATTATTCAAAGAATCCATATTTATACCAAAACCACAAGCTCCGATAAAATCTGTAGTGTACCTTGCCATTAACTCTCTCATATCGTAGTGTTCCAAATATGCCACTTCTTCTGCCAATAACTGGAGTTTTTCTGCCCTCTCAGCAATTATGGGAAACATAGCTTTAATTTTACCTGTACTAAAAGCTGAACCGAATCGTTGTCTTATCAATCGCCACAAATCTCCATCAGCGAAAAATAAATTTTTCAATAAGGGTTCAATCACTGTTTTATGAGTATTAAATCCTCTAGCATAAAAGTGCTGGAAATCTGTAATCAAAATTCTCTTCACTAAATCGGGGTCTCTTATTACGAGCTCAGGTGCAGTACTTCTAAAGAAACCGACGACTTTTTCCGCTGGATATTTTTTGTACATTTCTGTTGCAGTCATAGCATAGCTGCTCTTTTGAAAGAATTGTTTAAAATTATTCCCAAAATATGGTAAAGGATAATCATTTTTTACACCACGTTTCTTCCAATAACCGAAAGTTCTTACACCATACAAATAAAAGATAGTTGAGAAAAGTAAAAATATTATATAAAACATTTTAAATTCAAAGAGGACTGCACTGTTCGCATTTAAAAATGGACTGTTTATCCCTACACTGAAACTCGTCACAGCTCGTCGTAGAAAAACCGACCACTTTAAATGAACTCACGAGCACGATCAACAGCAAATCGCTGAGTTCCGTACATGGAAGATTCTTAAGCAATTATCACCAATGATGCTTAATTTTTAAATTATTGTTTTTAACACTTAAAACCAATAAGTGACAGTTTTTACTTACAAGAATTGTCATCTGATGATGTTGGTGAAAAATAACAATTATTATTCCGTGTCGGGAAAAGAACCTTATTTTTTGATTGACGTAGATTACGTAAATGACAAAGGAGCATGGATTTGACTCGCTCCAGCAATGCTAAAGGACGGCTGTTACTTATGTATTCTACAAATTAATGAAATTGTAAATTATTTTTTGAAAAGAGCAACCGCCTAGTTTCTTGCTGGTTCTTCTCGCTAGGTAAAAGTTTATTTGAATATAAATCATTTGAATTTTGAATTTTTTTATTTTTTTTGAATTGCAGTAAACTTTGGTTGCAGTATCACAAGAACTTTGACCCGAATTTTCGTTTCTGGATTTAAGAGTAATTACCATGACAAATAATTATGTATAATAATAGAACCTAGAACTAGCACAAACCCGTACCGTACCCGTTTTGCCGTGTAGAAACCGAATAAAAAAAAAAAAAAAATTAGTTCTAATTTTGGCCATCGGGTTAGTTACGAGTAAGTTTGTGGGACTGTATATTAGAGGAAAATAAAATTCAAGAATAGTCAGTTGGCAAACCGAAACGCTTGGACGAACCCTAAAAACCAGTACCTATGTTTACCAACTGAGTGATCATGCATGTTAACTACGTTTTAGTCACTTTCTTGAAAATTTTAATTCGCAAACTTCGCTGTAAATGCATAAAATACTTCATATTACATTCCTGCATGACTCCTGCAACTTCGTCTGCATGGGTTAAGGTTATTTTGACTCACGCGGGATCTCTTTAATTTTCATTTGGACGGCGTGACTTTTTCATTTATTTTCCAGGATAAAATGTATGTGCCAATTCAGTGTCTAAACTATGTCCATTCTAAGGTGTCCTATCATTCTGGCAAAAAACGAATGAAAAAAAACAAGAAGTTTAATACGCTATAATCCGCCACAAAAGGCATCCGCATCTAAATGCAACATGCAATTACATGTTGCATTTAACAATAATTGCATGTTGCAACAATTAATTTGCATTTGCATGTAAATTTCTTTACAATCGTGCATTGTAAAGGCAACATCTCCTGTAGATGCTTCGGTGTCGGAGAGAAACGTACGTTGAGGGTATTTTTGAGGGTTTATGTGGTGTGGTGAATGTCGCGGGCATCAGGTTCGAGATAGGTACGCACTGTACCACATAGATTTGCCTTCTGTAGCGGATTATAGCGAATTAAACTTCTTGTTTTTTTCATTGTCATAGACTTCCGCAAAGTATCTATTTAGCTTCTATCCTATAAAAAAACGAACAACAAATTTTCATTTTTATCTGACTTCCAAAAAAGGAGGAGGTTCTCAATTCGGCGCGTATTTTTTTTTAACCGACTTCAAAAAAAGAAGGAGGTACTCAATACGGCGCGTATTTATTTTTTATTTTTTAATGTACCTATGTTACTTTATATCTCCGTGGTTTCTACACCGATTTGTTTTTTTTTTTTCAGTGATTAGAGGAAGCTCGCGAGGTGGTCCCATAAAAAATTCTGACTCAATCCTGATGCTGTAGGTGTAGCTACGACTCAAAACTAGGGAGTTAAGTTGATGGTGAATTCATATAGTAGGTATCAAGTCACGTGTATACGATTCAACTGAGTCCCAACTGCAACAAGTCCTCAACCCTGATGCTGCAAGATACAGAACCCTTTAAAAATAGCAATTTAGGATTTATTAATGGTGAAGTCATATTGTACCTAGGTGTCAAGCAACGACTTCATACTTAAACCCAAGTCTCAACTCCTCAACTCTGACGCTGCAGGGTACCTACAGCACTCCTAAGCCGTGGGGATTAAGAGTACACTAATAAGTCAAAAATAGAAATTCTTTCCAAAAAACCAAAAAACGCGCCTGACGCGTCAACTTTGCATATCTTTGTTATACCTACTCGCCCGACTTCAACGTAGTGTGTAGAAATCAAAATTTATTTTTTACTTTACAGTGGCTTTGGAAGTCGGGTTTTTTGGAAAGAATTTTTACATATTTTTTTTTTAATTATTGTAATTCAGGAATAAACTAAAACTATACTAATAATAAAACAACAAGCTGCTGAACGATAAGTAATTTTTTATTCACTCAAAAAAGTTCCTAACATTTTATCACCCTACATCCATCGCTTTTCAGGGTATCAGCTCTCTTTTTCTCAGTTTTAGTGGTAGTCCACCGATAAAACTTTCAGCAACTATAGCTCTAGGATCCGGAATAGGTTCTAATTTACTTTTTTCACAAGGTTCAACACTGAACTTTTTTAGAACAGCAGCTATGCCTGCCATGGCTAAGAACTTCCCTAGTCTAGCACCTGTGAACAAGATAAAAGTTTCACTAATTAGGTAGGTACTAATTACTTTTGATGACCACCTAATTGCATTGTGCGGTGAGACAGGGTGATAATTATATAATTTCTCTCCGAATGCTTTGGATGATGCCCTGAATGCTTGACTGGAATGTCTATTCCGATTCATTTATTTGCGCAGATTGAGAAGATATAATTTTTGATGTTAAATTATACTAGAACGATACACTCTGCCATGGAATGACAATCCAGAAATTATCACTTTGTAAACATAAGACATTTGAAAAATAAGTGATGTCACATATTGTTCATTAGGCATATATATAGCAAGTAAACAATTCTCTGACTGAAATGGTACAGTGGTTTGAAGCTTCCTAATGGAAAAAAGACGAAGTGTATCAAATTCACATTACCTATTGTTAAACAGGTAAAAACCACTGTACAATTTTATCATGAGGAATTGCATTTAATGGATACCGCTGTTTTTCACAGAATATCGTCTGATGCTAAACCCCAATGGGGCCCTCATATCTATATAGACTTACTACTATGTAGATATACTATCCTAAATATAAAATTCTCGTGTCACAATTTTCGTTCCCATACTCCTCCGAAACGGCTTGACCGATTCTCATGAAATTTTGTGAGCATATTGAGTAGGTCTGAGAATCGACCAACATCTATTTTTCATACCTCCACGCGGACGGAGTCGCGGGCATCAGCTAGTATCTATATAGATAGGTATAATATATCTATATCGATATAGACTTATCGAACAGACTTAGTTCTGCTGCATATGAGGTAAAAAAAATCAACAGTTGACAGACTTAGAAACTGCTAGGATTAGTATGCTTTGCAGGTCCTGTCGACCGTTACTATGGCAACGGTCGTACGATTTCCCACGCGCGCTTAAATCCGGTTCCCCGCTCTCCCAAAATACGGCGCTAACGTACGCGCGCTTCCATATTCATAGTACCTATAGGTACTAAAATTCTACATCAATGACCTAGTAGGTATAGTTTTTTGTGAAACCCATTATTTTTGTGTTTTACATTCCATAACTGTGCAAAGGATTTTCTTCCTTCAACCTATTACACTAAACGTTTCTTCTTTTCTTCTTCTTCGACAAAATTCATAGAAGTCAAAATTTAACTTACCAATGCAAGCCCGTGGACCATCTCCAAAAGGCAAGAAGTAATTAGTTTTCATGTCTTGAGCACTAGTGAATCTATCGGGATCATATACATTTGGATCAGGGAAATATTTTTCATCTCTCTGAAAGGCTTGAAGTGGTATAATTACACTTACGCCTTCGTCTATAGTCAGTCCTATTTCAGGAAACGTGTAGTTTGGTGTTGTACATTTGCGCATTAAATATCCAACTGCTGGATACAACCTCATTGCTTCATAGAACGCTTTTTCTAGATAATGCATTTCGTTAATAGCATCGTAAGTAATTTTGTTATTGTGTTTAAGGAGAACCCTATCAATTTCTTCTTGTACCTTCTTTTGATGATCTGAATTAAATGCCAGCTGGTGTAACGTAAAACTAGAAGTCGAGGAAGATGTTTCAAAACCGGCGCCAAAAAATACAAAAACTTGTGCAGTTAGTAATAAATCATCAAGTTTTAACTCAATTAATTTCGCTGTACCATTTTCATCTCTATGTTCTATAGATTCAACAACATTTCCTTTCTCTTTTAATTCTAACAATAAATCTATAAAATCATTATTACCACATGGGCTGTAATTTCGTGCTTTTAGAACATGCTGTACCAATGCACAAATTGATCGCTCCAAATCTGGTGCCAAAAAATGAACATGTTTGCATAATTCGGGGAAAATGAATTTTAAAGCAGCTGCAGCAGCATCTCTAGGTGTTCTATGGAATATCCTTTTCCCAAGTCTTCTGAATTCCGAATTTTCGTTATTCAAAGTATCCATATTTATACCAAAACCACAAGCTCCGATAAAATCAATAGTGTACCTTGCCATTAACTCTCTCATATCGTAATATTCTAAATGTTCAACTTCTTCGGCCAATAATTGGAGCTTTTCTGCCCTCTCAGCAATAAAAGGAAACATTGCCTTTAATTTTGCTGTACTAAAAGCAGAACCGAATCGTTGTCTTATCAATCGCCACAAATCTCCATCAGCGAAAAATAAATTTTTCATTAAAGGTTCAATCACTGTTTTATGCGTATTAAATCCTCTGGCATAAAAGTGCTGAAAATCAGTAACCAAAATTCTTTTCACTAGATCTGGATCTCTTATTACAAGCTCAGGCGCAGTGCTTCTAAAAAAACCGACAACTTTTTCTTCTGGATATTTTCTGTATATTTCAGTTGCAGTCATAGCATAGCTGCTCTTTTGAAAGAATTGTTTAAAATTATTACCAAAATAAGGTAAAGGATAATCATTTTTTATACCACGTTTCTTCCAATAACCAAAAGTTCTTACACCATACAAATAGAAAATAATTATTAACAATAGTATGAAGTATAACATTTTCACTTTATAAAAATTCCAGTTTTAAATTACACTGTTTATTCAAACACTAACAATTGAACTCGTGAATTCCACATACAAGGTTTCTTCAGAAATCTAAAAACATTATATGAACTGTGTAGCAACAGTCACTCTCTATATAATCGAAATAATTATCTCGAATAATTTCAATATCGGATCAGAAATGTTATCTTTTAGGTACGTAGGATATTTTTGCGATAGTGTTATTGTTGTGATAAGGAAAAATCTATGAAAAATCACAGTGTACTAGTAAGTGGATTTTTCAATTATTGCTTAGTCTATCTTCTTCAAAATTAAAAAAGCGTTAATTTCGAACTATATTAATTTGGCAGTCGACATGAAAAAATTACGTGCAATGGGATGGAAAATAAAATAAAATTTGTTCATGAAAGTCTCCGGAAAGACGGGCTTGTAAATTATTTAATACATAATAATATTATGTAGCTAAAAATCAATGCCAGAATCATATTAAACGAATATTTTTCTAACCCAATTAAAATGTTGAGTTGGCAAATCAATAGTCGGTATGTGTTCTACGTATAGCCCATCATATTCGACCCGTCACCCGGAATAGGTATACAGGTATAGGTAGGTGGAATATACATTTCGTACAAATCGCCTGAACGAGTGTACTTAGTGTATGGATTTCAATAAATTAATTTCTGCGCAACTCTTAAACCAGCGTCTGTCTCGTTTGAAACCTAAAGATCACAATACATTCCAAAAGGAACAACAAAAACCGGCCAAGTGCGAGTTGGATTAGCCCATCGAGGGTTGTGTACCTAGGAAGGATTTGGTTTAAATCATACTTCTAAATAATGAAGACGGTGCTCCACAATTAATGGAGTGAACAAAAATGTACATACTTGACAGTACTATGTTATGGCTTACCGCTGATTTAATAATGATTTAAAAAATGTTTTAGAATACGCAAATAAATCTCTTTCGATACCCCACTCGATATAGTTAAAAATTTCAACCACGCCATTTCATAATAATATTTTTTGAATTATTTCCTTTGCGATATGGTTGGGTACGCATTACACCTACGGCACGCTATGATGGCCGGTTTGACACCCGGTTTAATAAATAAATTTTGAGTCCTAAACCTAAAACTACATTCGATAAAATTTATGAATCTCTGCACATCACTATCGTCAATAAAGTAATACAATTATTTCCTTCAAAGTCGTTAGTCGTTATCAATTAATACGGAACTTCATGAGCGGACAAACGTCAAACCGGCCATCATAGCGTGCCGCTAGTGTAGTTAAAAATATGTCTGTAGCTAATATGTAGTAACTAGAAATATGCTAAATTTGACCTGACAGACACAGTCGCACCCTACGGGTTGCAAACCTACCTTTTAAACGTGTGTAGTTTTTGCATCTTCTATAGGGATTTAAAGTCAATGACTTTGCATAATAAACAGGCCTCAGCTCAAGGACTTTTTCATCATGATTACAGCGTTATTCCACAGTCTTATATTATTGTGTCAGCATTTATCTACCTGCTACGACTACTAACTAACGATGGTAAATAACGATGCTGTATTTATTGAATACAACAATTGTTAACCTAGAACAAATAGTAGGTATAGTGTGACCATCATGTAGATATGCTATGCTTCTTGGCTTTAAGTATAATAATGGGGCTGATTCTGTAGTGCACAATTTCTAAACTAATGTCAAAGACATTAGACCACACTGCTAGTAGGTTAAAAATAAACACAAAGATAACCATGAATAGATTTTAATTTCTGTTCATTCCAGTTTGTTGTGTATGTTAGAATCACATTCTATCCAGAAGAAACTGCAACAAACTGGTATAGTTGCTCTTTAAAAATTATTGAACAGCCAATGATATTAAAACATAATATTATATAAAAACGATGAACTATTAAAGTTGATTTTACAATTATATTGATTTTAATAAATTTTACTACAAGATCTGTCTCAAAATATTCCAAAAGCCAATTGTTTAGAAATCGATAATAATAACCTAACATAACCTCTTAAAATAGTATGTAATTATAATTTATACTTATCTCAGCAAAATGCAGTAATCCACCCTAATCTTCACCAATACAATCAATAATAATATACACTTTATCCACTTGTAATAACTCCTCAAAATTTTAATACTGACTGAACTCCCGACGCCATTTTCTCTCACCTTTATACTATTTTTCTGTTACCGACCCACCAACATTCTCCTGAATTTTTGTGATTGGCTGTCATGATTACAGCCTATATATTGAAAAGCTACGATTGGTGATTAAATTACTTAGCATCAATCAAAATAAACTCTGCATCCTGCAACACTCAATGTTGCCAAAATATAACCTCCAAAGTAAAATGAACAATTCATTGCAAGAAACCTAAATTGAACATGAAATGCAATGCAAAATCACCTATGAATCACAACTCAGCATCGCAACAACACTGCGAATAGCGTTCATTCCTCACACTCGCCCATCCTGACGCCTCTTTGCGTCCCTGCAAAGAAAAATTGGTATGAATAGGTTCGATCACCGCATACATGAAAACAACCAAGCAACCTAACCTTGGAGAAAAATGAACTCTATGTAGTAACGACCAATCAATTCCACTGCTTTTTTCTTTTGTTACTTGACCAATATAAAGACTCTATTGCGAGCAAAGTAAAGTACATAGTTTATTTTCAAAGAGATTTTCACAAGATTTTATAAAGCACCGACTCATAAAATACATCTGTTTATAAGAAGAGTAAGTATACGCATTTATCAGATAGTTTCCATTAATTTCCCGTTATTCAAGTATATTATTCATTATTTATATATGGAAGAGCTGTTCATTTATTTATTACCAACATAAACACACTTAGATAATCAGGCCTATTTAACAAATAATCATTAAATATGACCATTTAACAAAGTACACATTTTGCCCATCTGTTTATCAAATTGTTATAGTGACAACCCTGTGACTCTAAGACAGCACCAACCCTACGGCTGACAGATTACGTTTGCACTTCATCAGCGTATAGTGTTACAGTGAGCGAAAATGTTAGATTTAGTATTCTCACGGACAACTATTTTCAACCATGTTCGCACGTTAATAAGTAATTATAAAAATCGCAACTGTAAAATTATTCAGTAAACCCTAATTATAAGAAAATTTCAGACCTTTCTCAACCTCCACCCGCCGGCCTTCATAATTAAATTTATTCACCAAATGTTTATAATTGTAATTTAATTGTAATTTACCAAATATACCCTGCTATTTTTTTTTATCAAACCAATTCATCGAGCAAGTATACCTTTTCATCAAAATATATACCATTTGCTATGAGCCTACTCAACAAATAATCATCGAATATGACCATTTACCAAAATACACATTTTGCTCAGCTTTTTATCAAATTCATTTACAAAAGTTTTATTTGCAATCATTAAAACTATTCAAACCTTTCAGTCGCAACCATTGCAACTGTCCAAAGAAATCTGTAATAACCAGTATAACCTTCCAGAACCAAATAGTGGCAACCGTCATAACCATTTTTCCAAGTGGCAACCATATTATAAACCATTATAACCATTTTTCCAAGTGGCAACCATTAAAAACCATTAAAACCATTTTTTTCAACTTTCTCATATATATTCCAATAAACCATCATATATTTTTGCCAAGTAAAACCATTTATAACCATTAGAACCATTTTTTTTTTGCCACAAATATTTCCAAATTTCCATTTAGCCACTAACAATAAAACCATTTAGCCACTGCGGCTTTTTCCAAATCACTTCGCATCAAGTCGCAAACCTTGCAACTTAATTTTAATCGATTATCCAAACAGTATAATATTTTAACTTCTATTAAATCTTTAAACTCGAAATTACGAACTTCTTTTAAGTTTTATTACGAACTTGTTCGGGTAGGCCTTATATTACCAACTTGTTTGGGTAACCAATTAGTAATAATCAAGACCAATCATTAACTCTAGTGCAGTCTTCTTAAGTTGCCATCAGACACGTCCAACTGATCCAATCACCGACGGAGTATCAATAGGGGTATCCAAGGTAAAACTTACTTGTAGTCAAATCTGTATGTTGTAACCTGGTAACCAGCTATTTAATATTTGTAGTGCCAAGTCCAATTTTTATAATCCCAGCTACTGCACCTGGCCAGAGATTTTGACTTGAGACTTAACTCAAAAATTTTGCCACATTTAACATGCGACTTACCTTGTGTACTGTAGATACCTTCAGCAGAACTGTTTATGAGTCTTCACTCTACACTCCTTGTCCTCATCAGCATCAACTCTATGTGAGCACCAGCAGTATATTTCTAGTCCTCTCATCTTCAGCAGCTCGGAGATGATGAAAACAACCTCAGCAGCAGCAGCAGCAGTATATTTCTTGTCCTCTTATCTTTGGAGATTATGATGAAAGCATCTTCAACAGTTCGGAAATGACAAAAACAAAATCAGCAGTAGCAGAACTGTATGGAAGTCCCCACTTTTACACTCTGTTATCTTGTCTTCGGAGATGATAACGATGAAAGCATTTATGAGTAGATATCCTATTCAAATCCTCGACGCCGGTTATCCCGTGTATCATATTTCTCAGTCAACAACCAATCAACTTCAGTCTTTTGAAGTTTTCTGCAGCGAGTTGGCCTTGGTCCACTATGTTTACATGATTTTTGATCTGCTAACCTTGCTGTGTCAATGCGTCTCTATTAGTGACCGGATCTTTACTTTCGTCTAATTCATTACTCTGACATTCCGTTCATAAGACTTCCTATAATAACTCATATAGTTAATGACCATCAACTATAGTCTCTCCATATAGACTCTCCTATCACATTACAATAGACGGATAAATATTGACTACATTGACGAATATATCTATTTAGGGCAGATAATTTCCGTTATAGATCTAACAACAAAAGAAATTTAGAGAAGGGTTGCAAATGAATGGAGCAAGAGACTTATGACTTGGATTGCGCTTACAAATAGAGTAGTCAACGCTTGTGTCTTACCATGCTTAACCTATGGTTGCGAAACCTGGGCTCTTAATGCAATCCACGAGAAGGTACCACCACGAGGCAAGAAGTATGCTGGTAGTAAAGATCAAAGACCGACACAGTAGCCGAGGTATAAGAAAGCAAACAAAAGTAACCGACATTCTAAATAAAATAGACACGAAGATTGAGATCGAAAACGTTTCGAGGTAGAGCGCACCGAGGAGGCTTTTGTCAACAAGCAATACGAAACAAGTGACACTAAAATCTGAATTAAGTACTTCACATTTGTGAATTTCATTGATAACAATAATTTAATTTTCTTAGGTAATCATATTATTATAACTATACCAACTATCAGCTCTGCTAATTCAACTCTATCGACTCTATCATATCAACTCTATCGACTCTACCATATCAACTCTATCGACTCTACCATATCAACTCTATCGACTCTACCATATCAACTCTATCGACTCTACCATATCAACTCTATCGACTCTACCATATCAACTCTATCGACTCTACCATATCAACTCTATCGACTCTACCATATCAACTCTATCGACTCTACCATATCAACTCTATCGACTCTACCATATCAACTCTATCGACTCTACCATATCAACTCTATCGACTCTACTATATCAACTCTATCGACTCTACTATATCAACTCCATCGCCTCTACAATATCAACACTCAAACTAAATCATCTATCAATTAAAATTTTGAAAACGCAATTAATAGCAAACTTCAGTAAAAATAAGTGAAACTAAAGCCGATAGCAAAACTCCAGAGTTACAAATCTGAAATCTTTAAATTGTTGCTCAATACTTTCAACGATACTCCGCGACAGTTGTGTTTCGGATTTCGGAATTTGCCAGAACAGTAATCAATTTAAACGCAAAAATAAACCCAAATACTTCTATCGGTGCCTCTTCTATCGAAGGTTGGCGATAATATTGGCAACTTGAACATTCGACACTGCAGATCTAAATATGGATCGGATGATTTTATTGAACCACTGGTGTATGTGCTTCAGTCAGGATGTCCTTCTCTGTCCCACGCCCCTTTTGCCTTGTATTTTGCCCTGAATAATTAATAGTAGAGGGTCATACTTAGGGCCACGACACAAGCTCCAATTTCCTCTCTTTTTTTCATCTAGAAGAATCTTCTTCGAACCCAAATACGACAAAATCCCCATAAAACAGCCATAATCAAAAATTCACTTCAATGAAACTCCATTTACAATCCTTTCGTTTTAAAATGAACAATATAATAATAATTTAGCAAGTCAAAATACGCTAAAAAATTGGACTGCTCACGCCATCCTGTCATAGTATTTTTGTTGACGATTTAATTGGCATTTAAGAATTAAAGTAAACAAACTATACTAAAACGTTTGCAGTGCAAGTAGCAAAACAAGAAAGTTTTATTGAGGAACTAGATCAAGAAATATGTAGCATTACTAATATCAATAGTTACGTATACGATTCGTTTTTCAAATTTAAGTATTTACTATTTATTTAGAATATTTGCTTGAAAACTTTGCTTTTGTTAATAATTTGTTTTAAGTAGAATAATTACTTTTTGTTGATTACTTCGAAATACGTGAAATTTAAACAATAGCACAAATTATCAAATGATCATTAATACGGCACTGAACAGCAAAACTTAAACCACTTAATCTCAAAATAAGGGTATATAGAAAATAATAAAAACTTTTGAAAACCAAGATCACATATCGTACCACCATAACCATAACCATCCTGATATTAACCAATTAATAAAACTTAATATCCCAAACGACACCATGTAAATCGAACCATAAATGTATGCTTTCTTCTATAATTCCTGTATGGACCGTAACGTAAAATAATTGGAACATAAATAATACCTGTATAACAGTAAAATAAACCTGCTAGGAAAATCTAGTACTTAATTATTATTAAACCACCAATTGTAGGACGATCGAATTTGTATAAACATTAGATAAAATGCGGGTACCGTCCCCGCATAACTATCGGTAATAATAATTTAAGTAGATCCTACCAGTAAATCCGGATACTCATTTGATGTACTGCCTCCAAGGAAGTGGCCTCATGCTCCAAATGCATCAGGAAGTGGCCTCGTGCTCCAATTGTATGTGGGCTGTGGGATCCTACCTCTGTAGGATCCCACTTCTGAAAATGTCAAAGACATTAGACCACACTGCTAGTAGGTTAAAAATAAACACAAAGATAACCATGAATAGATTTTAATTTCTGTTCATTCCAGTTTGTTGTGTATGTTAGAATCACATTCTATCCAGAAGAAACTGCAACAAACTGGTATAGTTGCTCTTTAAAAATTATTGAACAGCCAATGATATTAAAACATAATATTATATAAAAACGATGAACTATTAAAGTTGATTTTACAATTATATTGATTTTAATAAATTTTACTACAAGATCTGTCTCAAAATATTCCAAAAGCCAATTGTTTAGAAATCGATAATAATAACCTAACATAACCTCTTAAAATAGTATGTAATTATAATTTATACTTATCTCAGCAAAATGCAGTAATCCACCCTAATCTTCACCAATACAATCAATAATAATATACACTTTATCCACTTGTAATAACTCCTCAAAATTTTAATACTGACTGAACTCCCGACGCCATTTTCTCTCACCTTTATACTATTTTTCTGTTACCGACCCACCAACATTCTCCTGAATTTTTGTGATTGGCTGTCATGATTACAGCCTATATATTGAAAAGCTACGATTGGTGATTAAATTACTTAGCATCAATCAAAATAAACTCTGCATCCTGCAACACTCAATGTTGCCAAAATATAACCTCCAAAGTAAAATGAACAATTCATTGCAAGAAACCTAAATTGAACATGAAATGCAATGCAAAATCACCTATGAATCACAACTCAGCATCGCAACAACACTGCGAATAGCGTTCATTCCTCACACTAAACTAAAATGACAGCTTTAAATATAGTGCTGCCCCTTTCCGCAGGGAGTATTATGAAAGGGTTAGCAATCTTTATAATGTTGTCGTTTTAGTTTAGTTTAGAGATTGTGTGCAACAGAATCAGCCCCATTATGTACCTAACAGCTTCAACAGCGCACCAACTGTGGTACTACCACACCAGCCTGTGGCTGTAACCATAATAGTATGATAATAAAATTGAAATTTCAATTATAAACATCGTAGGCCAATTATAGGCATTAATTTTATTTTATTGACATATTTTTAAGTTATATTTATATTCGTCGCGGGAAAAATCCCCTGCCGTGCCCCATATTGGGGATTGCGCGAAGATCCTTTGATGTTCTCTGAGCCCCTAAGATGGCCGATGTTGTGAGGCCATAGTGAACTAGATATTTCAACCAAATCGTCTGGATTTGTAGATGATTAAGTTTAATAGGCAAGTACTTCTTATAAATATCTTTCTTAGTTTAAGTCAAGATTATAAAAATATTAAAGTTTTTCAACAAACGACGAAAATATATCAAAATAGTTCAAGATGATGACTAATATAAGTAGGTAAATAATTATACCTACACTGAAACTTTTCCAACATCTTTCCATAGTGAAAATCAGTACTACCAACTTGCTACTAAGTAATTGAGCCTTGCTACTAAGTAATTTAAGTAGTAGAACCTCTCCAATTTAGTTTCCACTCCTCAAAAGAATTAGTTTCGAACCGGACTCGGAGTCCTAATTTCTAAGGATTTGAAGATTCAATTAAGTTGAAAACGGAAGTGGTGTGGAGATGCCGCTCGAGCTAATTACTTTTGCAATCCCAGCTTAGACTGCTCACTTGGACACTAAAATTATATTTAGCTTCATAGATGATGCTTCATGAAATATTTCATTGGTTTATTTCATTTTTCACTCATACAACGTCGTGTTCCCTGTTGCTGAAGGATTTCCTATGACTCCAATTAATAATATTACTTTAGTAGAGGCGTCCTACTTCTTGTGCTGAAATTCTTGGCTACCTAATATGCAGTAGGCGCTATAGGGGACAGAAAATTTGCTTATAGAGTACCTGGTGTTATTTTGAGGGTTGAGGATTTGGAGTCAGAATTTTTTATGGGACCACCTCGAGAGCTTCCTCTAACGACTGATAGAAAAAAAATTCAAATCGGTTGAGAAACCACGGAGATATGCACCGACATACATGAAAAAAAAAATACGCGCCGAATTGAGAACCTCCTTCTTTTTTGGAAGTCGGTTAAAAAATAACACCAGCTTGAGTGACAATAATTGTATCTACGACGCATATAATAATAGTTAAAGTATGCCTTTCTACCATCTACAATGGACGGGAAAAGATCCTACTTTAGGTTCAGATTTAATATGAGTAGGTATAAGTTATTGTAACATTTTTTTTGTATTTATTTACCGACTTCCAAAAAAGGAGGTTCTCATTTCGGGGCTTATTTTTTTTAAGGTATGTCGGTGCATATCTCCGTGGTTTCTGAACCGATTTGAAATTTCGATTTTCTATCAGTCGTTAGAGGAAGCTCTCGAGGTGGTCCCTTAAAAAATTCTGACCCCATATCCTCAACCCTGTCACTAAAAAGTTAAAAATAACAATTCTTTCCAAAAAACCGACTTCCAACGCCACTGTAAAGCACAAAATAATTTTGATTTAGGTACCCACTATGTTCAAGTCGGGCGGGTCCGGTCGGGTGTAGATACCGCATCGCTCGAACCGCGCGGACGTGTGCATTATTAAACAAACCTTTTAAAATACTTTTGCAAATTCAATCTTACCTAAGTCAACCAAAAGTGATACTTATACTCTAATTAATTGTATTTATTGTGAAGTGAATTCAGCAAATCATCATAGTAATAACATACGACTAATAAAATATTGTGTGCAAAGCGCAAATCCAACGGAGCTCCCCTTCCCCCTCGAGTAAAGAGCACGCCTGCGATTTTTTGACTCGCTCGCACTACAGCAGCGGCGTGGTGCGCGTACGCTGCATCGATCGACCGGTTATAAAGGATGTCCACACAACATACATCGCTCAGCGGAAACCTCACAAGCGGTAGCGGAGGAGGAGGCTCCACGTTGAATCTATCGAATTATGATGAAGAAGATGCCCATATTGAAATACGACCTAGAAAACGAAAAGAACGCTCAATTGAATATGAGTTCAAAAGGGACCTGTCCGATTTTCGGAAGGAAATTACAAAATTTTTTTAAGACTTTGCAGCCACCCAAAACGAAAATTTATTGCATATACGTCAGGAGGTAACTGAAATTACGAACGAAATCAAATGTATCAAAAAGACTACTGAAAAACCTAACTCAAAATATGAAACATTACAACAAGAAATTGAATGCATAAAATCAGAAAATCTAGTGCTACATAATAAATTAAAGCAATCAGAACAGAATTCCGCGACCAACCCCACCATGAGCGACAAATCGCTCTCGCCTACTCACGAAAACCTTATGCTTGAACTCAAAGACCGTTGCGAGCGGGAGAAAAATGTTGTATTGGTGGGTATAAGTGAAATATGCGACAAGAATTATATGGCGCGACGTAAACATGATGACTGTGAAACGTTAAAAGTAATGATTTCCATATATGAACAATGCCCTAAACCTATCAAAACTATGCGCTTGGGACAATATAACCCAGGGAAAAATCGACCTTTGAAAGTATGTTTTGAATCAACCTCCGTACCAAAACAACTTTTACGAAACAAATCAAAATTAACTAACAACGTCCGATTATACGCTGATCAAACTCCGTCTCAAAAAATATTTTTAAAACAACTATCGGAAGAGCTACAAAAACGCAAAGAAAATGGTGAAACTGACCTTACTATTAAATACATACAGGGAATACCTAAAATTGTCAAGTCAAAAAACGATTAACGCACACTATTCACGTTTCATCCACGAATGGTACGTTAACAACAGATAGTCATTACGTCACGCATTACCTAATTCAAAAATACCAAGACCTACCAGCAAGCTCAAAGTCTTTAAAAATATTCTATGCCAACTTACGAAGTATTAGAAAACCAGGTAAATTCGAAGAAATTCAATGTATACTCAAAGCAGTACCGAAGTCACTTCATATTCTTATTTTCACGGAGACTTGGCTTACATCCGACCAGGACGCTCGTCAATATCAATTACCGAATTACACACATATATACAACTATAGGAAAAACAGTAAGGGCGGTGGCGTATCTTTTTATATTCATAACAGTTTGAAGTATGACATAACGGAGGAGCTAGCAGAAAATGGGAATCACTATTTATGGATATATTTAAACAAGTTTGCACTAAATATAGGCGGAATTTATAAACCTGGAGATTCCAACGTTAGTAAATTTCTGGAAATATACTCCACTCAGTTGGAAAAACGAAAAAGAACAATAATATTTGGGGATTTCAACCTGGATCTTCTAAGTACTAATAATAACACTGCCAACTACTTGAGAACTATAGAAGAAGCCGGGTATGCCATAATAAATAAAATTGATAGGGAATACTGCACACGTGAGACACATACAACCAAGACTATACTAGACCACGTATGTACTAACTTAAATAATAATAATAGGTTCACTCTTAGTATCATTGAGTCATCTTTATCCGATCACAAACAAATCTATATGGAATTATCACAATGCAACACACAAACGCTTCAACGAGTTCAGTATACTGCTCTGGATTACGCCGGTCTACTAAAAAGCTGTACAGAAAATAAGCCTTTAAATAAGCACAGTGACTATTATTATATTGAAAGCTATATAACGGAACAAGTCACGCAAAATAAAATAATAAAGACTAAAATATTAAACTTACCTCAGAAAGATTGGATTAATAAAAATATAATTAACGGAATAGATAGGCGTAACATTTATTGGCAAAGTTTAAAAAAAGATAGTAAAAATGAATTTATAATAAACAAATACAATTTAGAAAGAATAAAAGTAAATGAAATGATAAGGGACACTAGGAAGAGCTACTATTGTAATGAATTTGATAAGTGTAAAAATAAACCAAAAAAAATGTGGGATCTCATCAACACCTTAGCTATTAATAAAATAAAGAATAATAGTGCTTTGCCAAAACTCACCACACCTTCTGGTACCATAACTGACGGGAATATGATTTGTCAAACCTTTAATGACTTCTTTTTGACGATAGGTGCCGAACTAGCAAACAAAATACACTTGAAATACCACAAAAGTTCAGTTCATACCCTCATGTATAAGGATACCTACCAACATGACATAATTTTGAGCGAACTAAAGCCGTGTGATGAAAGGGAAGTGATTAAGATAATTGATAATTTAGACAGTAATACAAGCACTGGTGTTGATGGAATTAGCCCAAAAGCCCTTAAATGTATTAAAAATGTAATTGTCTCGGATCTTACAAATTGTATAAACAAATGTCTATCACAAGGTGTGTTTCCTGATAGCTTAAAAGTTGCAAAAGTCAGTCCAATCCATAAGGCGGCGTCCAAATCTGACCCTAGTAATTATAGACCCATATCAGTGCTCCCTGTCATTTCTAAAATTTTTGAAAAGATAATTTATAACAGATTAAATGAGTACCTAAATGCCAAAAACTTTTTGATTGATCAACAATACGGCTTTAGATCTAAATCAAACACTCTCTCTGCGGCAATCGACGTTGTTACTAAAATTAAGACTAACATAGATCGAAAACATATCTGTCTGGGTATATTCATAGACCTAAAAAAAGCTTTTGATACAGTTAGTCACTCAAAGCTGCTACAAAAGCTGAGTAACATAGGAATTGTAGGGACAGCACTAGATATGCTTACCTCTTACCTCGCTAACCGACAACAGATTGTGCAAATTTCCAATTATAAAAGCAACTCCCAGCCAGTGACATGTGGCATTCCACAGGGCTCAATTTTAGGACCGTTACTTTTTCTAATATACGTGAACAACATAGTAAACTTAAACCTATCGGGTCATTTATCTTTATATGCAGATGATACTTGTCTTTTCTATTTCGCTCACTCCATTCATGAAGTTATAGCTCAAGCACAAAAGGATCTAGATGTATTAAATGAATGGTTCCTACATAATCTTCTCACAATCAATACAGCCAAAACATCATACATGATCTTCAGTGCTAAAAATAAAAAAGTACCTAATTATTCACCGCTTAAGATAAATGATAATATTTTAAAAAGAACTAAATCAGAAAAATATTAAGGCCTAACATTAGACGACAAACTTATATGGGACTCACATATTAACCAAATTACCTCAAAATTAGCTTCACTTACAGGTGCACTGCGAAAAGTCTCAAATTTAATACCGCTCCAAATCCGAAAAACTATATACAACGCCCTAGCAAAGCCAAATTTAGAATATCTAGTGGAAATATGGGGATCAGCTGCACAAACTCACATCAACAAACTACAACGAGCACAAAATAAACTAATTAAAGCTTTATTCCGTTATAACTACCTTACTCCAACAAAAGAACTATATAAAAAACTAAGCTTATGAACATTAAACAATTATATACATACAATACATGTCATCTTATTAGGAAAATTACATCAAAAACTATACACTCTAATTTAACTTTCATACCCAGGACTATCAAATATAACCTTAGAAACAAAAACAAATTTCACATTTGGCAACCACGGACAAAAGCATATGGAAATAAAAACATATTGTGCGAGGGTGCAGTCTTATACAATAGCCTACCTGATCCTATTAAAGAATGTAATAATACTTCGCAATTTAAGAAAAAGCTGAAGTTATATGTAGCGGATAATACTGTATAAATATACCTAACCTGTTCCGCTAGATATTTATTTATATTTACCAAAATATTTACCATAGATTAAGGCAATAATGTAAATAAGTAATAAGACTATTAAATTATAACATAAGTATATATAATGCATGCTTCTGTGTAATTACTAAACTTATGTTCAAACTCTTGTTAAGTGAACAGTTGTTCTTAAGAGAAATAAAATATCTTTAAACCGAAAACAACTTAATCCTATAATTAAACACTGCAATCTCACTTGGTGA
Organism: Erebia epiphron; assembly: GCA_963932025.1. Lineage (NCBI taxonomy): Eukaryota > Metazoa > Arthropoda > Insecta > Lepidoptera > Nymphalidae > Erebia > Erebia epiphron. The sequence continues at coordinate 12,722,258 of OZ009959.1, read as the reverse complement.
TAAGTTATAGAGGGCGGCACTGAAAATTTCGGGAATCAAGGAAGTGACACAACATTACTATTTAAAATTAAGTATATATAATGCATGCTTCTGTGTAATTACTAAACTTATGTTCAAACTCTTGTTAAGTGAACAGTTGTTCTTAAGAGAAATAAAATATCTTTAAACCGAAAACAACTTAATCCTATAATTAAACACTGCAATCTCACTTGGTGATAAGTTATAGAGGGCGGCACTGAAAATTTCGGGAATCAAGGAAGTGACACAACATTACTATTTAAAAATATATTTATTGCTTTTCGAAGTATTCTCCGCGAAATTTCACACATTTTTCCATACGATGGAACCAATCATTGAAGCAACCATTCCATTCGGAAGTTGGGGTCTCCAAAATGGCCGTTTTGTAGGCGTCCACAGCTTCTTCAGGTGATGAAAATCTCTGACCACGCAATTTATTCTTTATTTTAGGGAAAGTATAGAAATCATTAGGGCTTGGGTCGGGGCTGTACGGCGGATGGTCTAATAATTCTATGATTTCTTGCTCTAAAAACTCTTTTGTTCTGTGCGCGGTGTGAGAACTCGCATTGTCGTGATGGAGGATGATGCGGTGGTTGCAGTTTTCTTTACGGAGTTCAGAAACGACCTTTGGCAAACAAATGTTAGCATACCATTCTGCATTAACCGTTCTTTGTAGTTTGTCCCTCAAGAGGAATAGTCGCAACATGGCCGGTTTTGGAGACAAACGTGGCCACCATTTTTTTTGCAACACTCCGTGAACGAACAATTTTTGTTGTTCATTTTCGAACACCCAAACTCGTGACTGGTTTTTAGTTTCGGGTTCGTACGCATATATCCAGAATTCATCACCTAATACGATGTTGTATACAGCATTTGAGGATCCTGCGTGGAATCTTTCGAGAGTTCTGACGCACCAAGTAACGCGAGCCGCTTTTTGCTCTTCACAGAGCAAATGCGGTATCCATCGGGAAAACAACTTTTTTACACCTAATTGTTCATGCAAGATTATTTGTATTTGACTCATGCCAATGTCTAAAGTTGCCTGAATTTCGCGGTATGTCACATGTCGATCTTCCTCAATCAGCTTACGCACAGCATCAACGTTTTCTTGGATGACTGCAGTTTTTGGACAACCTTGACGGGGATCATCACTGAGCTTGACACGTCCACGTTGAAATTCAGCAAACCAGCGATAAATTGTGGTTTTGGATGGGGCTTCATCACCAAATGCAGAAATCATCCGGTCAACACACTGTTTTTGTGTTAAACCACTTCGAAAGTCATAATAAATCATCGCTCTAGAATTTTCTCGAGTCAATTCCATTTTCTCAACGACTAAACAAGTTTGACAAGACCTTGTGACAAGACCGAGAATCTTTTTTAAAATAAATAAACGGTATTCGATTTATAAAACCAAGGAGTTTTAAATTAAAAAGATTTTAATATGACAGGAACAGTGGAAATATTCCATTCCCGATACTTTTAGTGCAGCCTATGTAATGCAGACTAATTGTCGCGGGCTAAACTGTTAGGGATAATATGGCAGTTAAATTGAAGTATTGAACGCATCCCCTAATCGGTTTCTATATTATGGCATCGTACCGGAACTGTTAATCGCTTGGCGGTACGTCTTGGCCGTTAGGATGGTAACTAACCACGGCCGAAGCCTCCAAAGTCCCACCAGACATCAGAGAAAATTCAGAAATAATAATTAATAATTATAAATTCCTAAATTGACCCTGCCGGAGATCGAACCCGGGACTTCCCACTAATAAGACCACAGCACTCACTACAGCACCAGGGAGGTTGTTATATTCTGTCATTATGTCCTGGTCATAACAGACTACCTAAATAGAACTATTACAAAATGTGTTTCTGAAATTTCTCCTTCTGTCTTTCCCTCATAAGTCATAATGCCAACGATCTGAAAATCTTGGATCTTATTCAATACTTAATTGTAACAGTAAGTACTTCACTCTCCCATTTGGGAGAGTGAAGTACTTTATAGAGGTCCGACAGACAAGGGCGGTGGAAAACTACTGCGCGACGCGTCACCTTCGGAGGGTAAGGACGTTCTATCCTGTCCGCTATTGTGTGTGGTCCATATAAAGTAAATGTAGTCTTCACATTTGAAAAACTATTTCAAGTTTCTACCTGACTTTCAACCTGTGTTATCAATCCATTAGTTAGGTATTATGAATGACAGAATACAATGATAAGATTCACCACTGTTCGCGTTGATAATTTATTTTAAGTGATAAAATATCTAAATGATAAAATTTTATCAATATAATTAAAACCTACTTCATGCGCAATTTGTGTTTTTATCCAATAATTATGGGCAAAGTGTATCCTTAAACATTTTGCTATTTAACTGCTGGCCTGATCTTGACAAAAAAGGATAACTTGCATTCTGCAAATTGAAACAATAATAATATTATTATGATACTTTAATATCTCACAGGATCACTTCTATCTATTCTGAATTATGGAAATAAGCTGGTTTCGTGGGAAACCTGGCTGAAGCGAAGCTGTTCTCAGAGAGAAGTGAAGTAGCGTAGCGCTGAGCTCCACCAGAAATATACTTACTCGTGTTAATTTTCATCAAGTGGTAACTTAAAAATATGTGCAAAGGTCTTCATTGTAGCTACTCTGTTTCCAGTAGGTTTATTTAAAGTGCACCTCATTTTATTTTCGCAGGCGTTCGCGATGTGACAAACGTTTGGTTCGCTTGCACGGGACGGCTATAAATTCACCTGTACGTTGATGGTCTGGTGCATTTGGAACTTTTTCCGCTGCTTTAAGCGTTTTCGAGATTGTAGAGTACCTCGTGAGCATGCCGCTTGATTTATTGCGATTTAGGAGTTTGCAGGCCCCACTACAGATGCACGCAGCAGCGCGGTACGTAGCGGCTAATATTATTTGTATGAGTTAATCATAATACCTATGGGGCTGGGCCCACTTAAGGGTCCGTATTCTCGCCCGCCTAATTGCGCGCTCAGCCAATTTTGGAATCTGTAGGTATACCGCACAGCAAGACCGTTAGCTGCACTCACACAAAGACGGCATAGGCCGATAAAGCTACTTTGATACTTTGTCAAATTGTGTAGTCAAGTTCGTAATATTTTCACCATGTTAATAAAATTGTATAATCTTAGTTATCACTTAAATATTATTTTCCCGTTTGATAAATGTTTATTTGGCATACATAAACTTTTATAAAATAAGTTTGCACACGGGTATCATAATGTAACACTAAAAACTAGATACACCTACAAGTTTTTCGTTTATTTACTTATCATTAAAATTTATGATTTTTTAAATTTTATAACCTATACGGCTATCTGACTGTTATTAACAATTAAGGTACACGATTATTGACCAAGTTTTACTACATGGGTCATTAGAGTAATTCAGTTGTCTCGAAAACGCCATTGTTATTTTGAAAACAACTCACAGATAAGCGATTGGTATTGTGTATTACGCAGGTGTAGTTAGTTAGCACGTGCAGAGGATTGGTCATAAAATATAATATCACAAACACGCGGACCCTCTCAGGTATCAGGTAATGTAAATTTTACCAATTATATTGTATTAAAATATGTCTTTGCAAAACATACCTTATGCAGTTTATGATAAAGTACAAATTCAATTGTAATCATGATTAGTTAAAAGATATAAATAAATCCTAACCCTATTTTCAATTCACAAATTGACCACTGAAAGGTTATTTCCGGAATTTGCAATTTCCAAATCTTGTCTGGTATTGTCTAGTTGAAGGCTTCGGCCGTGGCTATATATCACCCTATCTACAAAGATGAGCCGCCAAGGGAGTAAGCATTCCAGTACGATATCGTTTAGAAACCGATAAGGGTTATGGGTTATAGGGTTATGGGTTATAACCGATTAGGGATATGACATCCCTAACGGGTTTGCCCGCTACCGTCTTAGGCTGCATGATCACTTAGCATCAGATGAGAAAGCAGTCAAGGGCTGAGTTTTAAATATTCTTCTATAGTATACTTATATAAATATTCTTATCATAAAACTGTCTCTGAGAGGCATAGATCTAGCTTTTCAGGAATCCAAAATTTCTGGAAGTAAATAAGTATAATAATTTTTTGAGTTATGTGTAACTGGCTCTAATTTGGTAATACCATAGCTCTTATTTTGTGTCATTGATTGATTTACTGCTTTCCACATTTTATTTTATTTGATTTTGCTTTACGGCTTCCTCAGGATCCTTTCCAATGGCAGATTGGGGGCATTTTATTTCTATTATCTCTTTACTATACAATGCATCTGGCGTGGCACCCAAAAAAAAAACCGGGCAAGTGCGAGTCGGACTCGCGCACGAAGGGTACCATTATTAATAAATAATTACCTTTGTTAATGAACCGCAAGAATAACTTTGTTTGTAGAGGTTTATTGTTAATATCAAAAAAACTATGCTAGTTAGAGTATTGGCTATAGTTTTCCTGTAAAATATACGTAAATTCCTATTGACCATAATTATTTCAAATTTTTCGATTGGTAAACTCCGGAGATAAGGGGGGGGGAACGGTATTTTTTTAGACATTTTCCCCGATAAATCAAAAACTATCATAACTAAAAATAATGAAAAATCTGTTTTAGAATGTACAAAGTAAACCCTTTCATATGATACTCCACACAGTACAGTTATCTCACTTTTAAATTTCAACCCTCAGATTTTCCCCCCTTTTTAAATAAGAACAAAAATAATTTCCAATTTTTTTTAATTTCAGTGTCTTTGGGCCACTAATTTACACAACTATTCCAAATTTCATGTCGATAGCTTCGGTAGTTACTGAAATAATCGAGTGTGACGGACAGACAGACGGACAGACGGACAGACAGACGGAGAAAGTCGCACCATAAGGGTTCCATTTTACCATTTTGGTACGGAACCCTAAAAACAGAGTCCCAAAGGCCGCATCTTCCAATTTTGATATTTTCTTGTTCAGCCAGCTGTTCCTAAACAGCAGAGCTTCGTTTTCTCTACTAAGTTGTATAGCTGAAATGTTATCCGTGAAAGCGTAGCAGACAGACAGACACAACACACTCTCGCATTTATAATATTTTCTGCTTTGGTCTGGTCTGGTGGAAGGCTTCGGCCGTGGCTAGTGACTATGCAACTTTCAGGTTACTGAATATAAAATAACTAGCTGATGCCCGCGACTTCGTCCGCGTGGTTTAAGTTTTTTGTTATTCCCGCGAGAACTCCTTAATTTTCCGGGACAAAAGTAGCCTATGTCACTCTCCAGGTCCTCAACTATATCCATGCCCAAAATCACGTCAATCCGTTGCTCCGTTGCGGCGTGATTGAAGGACAAACCAACAAACCAACAAACCAGCAAACCAACAAACCAACAAACCAACAAACCAACAAACCAACAAACAAAGTGGCTTTCGCATTTATAATAAAATCATTCTCATAATCATAATCATTCATAATCATTTATTTATTTGCTGACTGTAGGTACCACAAAAGAGCTGTTACAATAGTAATATTATAGTTTCGAGCCACAATCTGCCAATCATATGGCGTGTAAAATTATTTCATATACAATATAATACCTACTTAATTAATACAATACTTAATTTTAATTATATGTCGCAATGTCAAAATATTTACTAATATTATGTCCAATTAATGTTTCAAAAAAGGAAAGAAATTAAATAAATTGTAAGGGTGATCGTCAAAAAAATTACATTAATAAAATAAACATTACTGAACCAAAAAAAAAAAAAAAATTATTATTATATTACTGCCTCAAGTAATCGTAAACAGAATATAATTGGCGGATCAATAACCAATCCGTTATCTTCGTTTTGAATTTTTGCAATGGTAGGTCAATTAGATCTTTGGGCAACTTATTATAAATTTCAATTGCCCGACAATAGACATTCTTCTTATACAGTGTTAGGTTTACCGTTGGCCACACTAATTTATTTGCCCGCCTGCTGTATTTCCCGTGTATATCACCAAAAGTTTTAAAGTAATTATTGTATTTTTTTACAAATAATACAATCATTATTAGTAAGTAAGTATGTTGATCTTACCTTGTGATATATAAAACAAGTAAAATCAAATCCAGAAGCGAATACTCCAATCCAATTACAAAGCAAGGGCCTAAATATTATTTTCACTGATTACAATGTCAAAGTCCATATAGAGATGCCAAGGTCAGAAAAACAAAAACACTAAACTTGTATGGTTTTGTTGGAAGCAGTTGAGCAGAGCAGAGTATCTCAAACGAAACAATATGCTATAAATAAAAACTTTATGACCATTGAGCTTTGTTACTCTAAGTAAATTTGTAAAAGAAATGATATTGTATTAAAATGTGTATTGCAATATATACCTTATGCAGCTTACGATAAAGTACAAATTAAATTGTATTCATGATGGGCTTCTTGGTTTTAGAATTTCAAATCGTTGCGGTAATATTTTATGACTTATAATATTATTTAGTATTTTGATCGAAAGGCAGTGCGATTTGCACGGTATTATTGTCGAAAGGTAAAAGAATAAATAAAATAAAACAAGTGAATATAATTAAAATTATTAATAAATACGACTGCTCTGCCGTAGCCCGTAACTATCTACTACGTAACGATACCACAGTCATTGATTAATTAACAATGGAGTCTTATTCACATTTTTATTAAATGATATTTTTTGGGAATCACTAGATATTGAATTATATTAGTATATATTTTTGGAATCTACTCATCATGTTCTAGATGATGAATTTATAGTTAAACTTATTTTCGAAAAAAAAACTACTCTAGTCTTTAATGCGAGACCATGGTCACCCCATCACTTTTTTTGAAAATTTTACTAGCCTATGTCGCCCGGAATAAGCTAGGGATTCTAACGATACCTCATTTATCAAAATTGGTTCAGGCGTATAGAAGTTATGGTGGAATATACAAACTCACATACATACATACATACATGAACCCTGAAAACGATATACTCCGTTTTTCAGGCAGTCGTATAATTTTTTTTATAATAGGTACCTTTTATTGACCCGTGATATAATGATTGTTTACGATCAATTTGGGAATTCATAATTTCTGAAGCCCTTGAGCGCTTCAGTATGATGCCTCGTAGAATAGAAATCATCAGTTACCATCAGGTGAGATCGCAGTCAAGGGCTAAGCTTGTAGTGGATAAATAAAAATTTAATATAAGTAATGCTATGAAAACTGTATTCACCAAAATCTCTCAGCAACAACGTATGCCACGTTGAGTTTTGTAATTACGATTTCAAAGAAAATATAATATTTCAGGAAAGTAAATTCAAAACCCATACAAATATTACGCATAGTTAAATCCCGATATACGAGAAAAACAGTATGCGATTATAATATTGTATCGTTCAAAATTATTTAATAGTTATAAAAAATTTATCCTTATTATTAAATACGTATCACGCATTCATTCAATATCGATTGAATCGGATCAAGAACCTAACATTCTCTGCTCATCAAACTAAGGCAGTCGCGCTATGTATTGTTAGCAACACGTTTTTACAAAGGCTTGTGAGAGAGCTCACGCACACATACAAAAGAGCCCATCCAGCAACACGTCCTCCCTCGAAGAGCGCTGGGCTCGGTATGCTGGTCGTGCGGTCTGCAGTAGCATTTTACACGTGAAATTTATAAGACTTTTGATATTTTTTTTGGTCATATAGGTATTTTACAGAACTGTATTTTTGTACAATTTATGTTATATAAATACTAAACATCCATGGGAAATTTTATTTTATCAGTAAATTCGCCAAACTTTTAAGAAATAGGGGTTATTGTGACGCGTAAATTTTGATAAATCGTGCACATTGATTTGATTTTTTTATTAATTAATTTTGTATAGAACGTTTAAAAACGAATTGCAACAGTCCAATTTTAAGAGTGTGTTTATTATATTAATATTTTTTATAAGTCATTTATTACAATTTTTCTTGGATTGATATGGATCAAAAGTATCGCCTAAAAGTGTAAAAATGGTAATCGTATTCCGCAAGAATGAGAATTTCACTATTATATTTCAATAAAATTAATATTTTTTTTGCAACATTCTACTAAGGAGGGATTAAACTTTAATGTTTTAATTTTCTTTTTGTTATAATACTAATATATCATGCACAAAGCTCATCAAAAGTTCTTAAAATTTCGGTTAGCGGGGATACGGATTCTTAAGCGACGCGGCAAGCAGATGCACTGCGCGACGCGGCCCCATTCAAACTCATACAAATAATATAATATTTGCTGCTACGTGCCATGCCGCTCCGTGAATCTCAAGTGTGTCAACCTTGATAGGATGGTTATGGTTAGTAGGTCAGTCATTTGGTAGGTTTACCTGGCAAGTTTCTCGGGGGTTTTGAAAATTGGTGAATTTTATAGATTTCGACGTGCTCTTTCCGAATTTTCACTTTGCCACCTCGTATCTTTGCCGCTTGCGCCGCCATATTGGAAAAATGGCACCCAACAACAGTTTTTTGACAATAACTTCTTTCGGACTGATTTTACGATGAACATAGTTATGTAATAAATTGAGAATTAAATTAAAGTAAATTTCCTACAATTTAAAAACAATGGCAAAGTGAAAATTCGGAAATAGCACGTCGAAATCTATAAAATACACCGATTTTCAAAACTCCCGAGAAACTTTCCAGGTTCCCCTTTTTGAGCACCAAATGACTGGATTATAGGCTTAGCTGGCGCTTGGCTAAAAGTGACAGCTACAGTGCAGCGTTCGTAATCACCTCTGATTGGATAACACTCTTCCACTATTGGACGAAATCCACTGACGCAGCAAGAATGCCATTAGTTCAGCCAATCACAACAATTGATACTGTGAAAATAATTGGTGCAGGTTTTACATAATTAGGCTGCAGGTTCCGAGCGAAGACTCCCATAAAACAATTGTGAGTGCTATGCAATGTCCTGGATTCAATTCCCAGCTGGGCAATTTAGGAATTCATGATTTATCAGGCGAATGTGGTCTGGTGAGAGGCTTCGGCCGCCCGCAAAGCCAAGAGATTTACGTTCGATGCCGCGCAGAAAGCGATATTGGACAGGGGAATATGGGTGTCTCATTGGTCTAGTGGTTAGCATGTTTGACTGCGGCCGACGAGGCCAAGGGTTCGATTCCCGGGTCGGGCCACAGTTAAGTGTTGAGTTTTTCTGACTAGAAATTCTCAGTACTAGCCCGGAGTTAGGAAGTTGGCGGTGTTACACCCCTGTGCCTCGGAGAGCACGTTAAGCCGTCGGTCCCGGTTATTATCACTAACAAGATAATAGTCGTTATAGCCCGCCAACCCGCATTAGAGCAGCGTGGTGGGTCTAAGCCCTAATTCCCTCTTTGCTATGAGAGTTTAGGCCCGTGCCCAGCAGTGGGACGTTAATCGGCTGTAGTGGATATGGATGTGATAAAATTCCCATATACCATTTTCAAGTTAGCCCGCTTTCTTCTTACACTACCTACCATCAGGTAAAATCACAGTCAAGGGTTAAATATAACTCAAATTAAAAATAGTAATCGGTGAGAATATGTTAAATAGTGATTGCACCTAGCAACATGGGCCATTTTTCATTAGATAGCTCATTTTACCTAGTTTTAGGAGGTATCAATAACTCCATGATGGGTTTTTTTGAGCTCAGTAAAACAATAATGCACGATCAACTTGGATTTAGTTTAATCTCAAAAGGGCACACAAAAATATAGAATGCAAGTCGCGGGAGAGAGCGGTACGCGTAGGTACGTTCACCAAGAGAGCTGCCTCGGATACCCTTTTATACATCCTACTCTATGCCTCGGAACCAGAGACAAAAAGACTAGAGAGTTTTGTCACCGGTGACGGCTGACATTAAATTTTTTAAATACGGAGTTCATGGCTCTGCGTACAAGGTTTTTTGTACATTGGTATAGATAATATATATGGTTTAGTTTACACATTACAATTATATTACGCTAACAACAATTGTATCAAGTTTTGATCCAACACTCCATACCGCTAAAGTGGTCCCTGGCACTTCCTACATACTATGTATATAGTAGTGGTAGATGGTGTTTGAAAGCAGTGCTTTCAAAGCACATACTCGTAATACATGAATCTACCGCGGATCGCAGAGCATTTTATTTGTAGTGAAAATTGCTGTTTCAAATTCTACAGGCACTATATTTTAAGATTAAAATAATGATAATGACAAACAATTATCACCATTGCAACGTCGACTTTACAAATAGGTGATGTAACAAAGTATAGGGTATAGGGTGTCCCACTAGACCCGGGACCCGGGTCTGGTTGGAGATTGGGAGTAGGTATTCCAATTTCAAAATTTTACATGTCCTAAATATTTAATTCATTTATTAGGTCATTACTACGAGTAGTACTACCATCGCATCGGGGGGCAAGCTTTCAAAAAATATATAGGCTAAGAGATAGCTGCTGATGTGATTTTCATATAATATTGTTATGTTGGTATTTCAGTAAAAATAAATTAGGATTAGATACGTATTGTTTAAATATAATTACATATCTAAGCCAATTATAAAATTATAATAAAACTAGTTGTACTTATAATCTACTTTAAAAAATAAAAGGGAAAGATGATGTGAATTTTATATAATATTGTTATATATTTCAGTAATAATAAATGTCAGTTCTCATCAAGTGCTCGTATCATTCACAACAGTAAGTATCGTCTGGTGGAATTTGTGATGGTCTGCCTGCAAGCGGCTGGGGACCTGACTACTTATCGCCGCTCAAAGACGAGTTATTGTTACCAGAAATAACCAATAACTAGGAAGGCTTATTCTAGTATAGTATTAAAGTATGCGCTGTACCTAAGTAACCAGTATAAAAACTGACTCTATTCATCGGGTCGTTTACTAGATATTGCCTCTCACGACGAACTGCAGCGCTCCATTATAATTTGTGACCTGATAACTTTGTAACAACAATTAGATCTTCGCAGAAGTAGTTTTATCAACACAAAACTGCATCTTTGTCGGCTCAGTAGTTTTTTTGACCAGCGTGTTGGACTATGGCCAAATGGCAATGAGTAGAGGTGTCAAATTGTGTTAAACTTAAATATTCTGATAAATAAATGTTAAAATATATCAGTTCAAAAAACACGTTATAAAATATAATGGATAAAAAACTGGAGTTCCTGTGACCACAGCATCTAGGTTAGCGCTTGTCAAGACAAATCAAAACGAGTCCAAACACGACGGGTTTACGATGTGAAGGAGTTCCTATGTCCTCCTACCAAATCACGATTGCAGCACAGCTTGGTGGACTATGGCCCTAAAACATATCTAAGAACCTTCTCAGAAGCTAAACATATTTTTTTTTAAAAACCGCATCTAAATCAGCAAAGTAGTTTTCCAGAAAAAAGGTAACATATTAAAAAACTCGATAGCACGATAACTTAAAATATATCTAAATCTAAAGAACTTTTTCACAAGCTATACATATCTTATGCAAAACACCGCATCTCAATGAGCCCAGTACTTTTTCAGAAAAATGGAAACGTATTGAAAAATAAAAATCAAGATTGCAGCTCAGCTTAGTAGACTATGGCCCTAAAACATATTCAAGAACCTTGACAGAAGTTATGCATATCTATTGCAAAAAACTGCATACTAATCGGTCTAGTAGTTTTCCAGGAAAATGGTAACTAAAAAGTAGACAAACAAACAAACAATCGCACAACCTCTTAGGGCAAACACATAATAATATATACCATATTATTATGTGTTTGTCCGTTCCGTCATGGGTAAAAAATAGCTCAAGGATCGCCGCTTTGATGTAATAATGTGTAGTATTTAAATATCTCCCATTTAAGTTATTTTACGATTTAAGTATTCAAAATAACTCGTATATCACCTCTTAGACCACCTGTGATAATACTAACATAAATCTGAAACATGAAAATTAATAGTAAGGAGATATAATTATAGTTACCAAAAGATAGTTACCACAAATACAGTTATCCCTTATGCTATAAGTTTTGACATTTGGGTTGGACGAGCCAGTGTAAATTTGTATGAAAAATTCGTATGAGGGATCTTTGGAACCAGATTGGTACAAAAACTTTAAGTTGTATTGAAAATATTGTTTAATTAAAGTGTTCCTTGATCTTTAATGATTAATCCATACCAATATTATAAATGCGAAAGTGTGTCCGTCTGTCTGTCCGTCTGTCTGTCTGTCCGTCTGTCTGTCTGTCTGTCTGCTACGCTTTCACGGCCCATCTGTTCAACTGATTTTGATGAAATTTGGTACAGGGATAGGTTGTATCCCGGAGAAGGACATAGGCTACTTTTTATCCCGGAAAATTCAAAAGTTCCCGCGGGAATCAAAAAATGTATCTGTTCAAACGATTTTAATGAAATGTGGTACAGGGGTAGGTTGTTTCCCGGAGAAGGACATAGGCTACATTTAATCCCGGAAAATTCAAGAGTTACCGCGGGAATCGAAAAAACTTGGTCCACGCGGACGAAGTCGCGGGAATCATCTAGTTTGAAATAACTTTTGTTTAAATAAGGTCTCAGATTAAATCACAATAGTCGGAACGCGATAACGCCTTTTTTGAGATTTCCATGAATTTCCCGATAATTTTCTGCAGTTACTATACGATTTTATGACCACTTTTTAGGGTTCCGTACCAAAATGGTAAAATGGAACCCTTAGGTGCTACTTTCTCCGTCTGTCTGTCCGTCTGTCCGTCTGTCCGTCCGTCACACTCGATTATTTCAGTAACTATCGAAGCTATCGACATGAAATTTGGAATAGTTGTGTATATTAGTGGCCCAAAGACACTGGAATTAAAAAAAAATGGAAATTATTTTGTTCTTATTTAAAAAGGGGAGAAAATCTGAGGGTTGAAATTTAAAAGTGAGATAACATGTACTGTGTGGGGTATCATATGAAAGGGTTTACTTTGTACATTCTAAAACAGATTTTTAATTATTAGTTATGATAGTTTTTGATTTATCGGGGAAAATGTCTAAAAAAATACCGTTCCCCCCCCCCCCCCCTTATCTCCGGAGTTTACCAATCGAAAAATTTGAAATAATTATGGTCAATAGGAATTTACGTATATTTTACAGGAAAACTATAGCCAATGCTCTAACTAGCATAGTTTTTTTGATATTAACAATAAACCTCTACAAACAAAGTTAGTCTTGCGGTTCATTAACAAAGGTAATTATTTATTAATAATGGTACGGAACCCTTCGTGCGCGAGTCCGACTCGCACTTGCCCGGTTTTTTTAATTACGTCATACTTCATTTATCTGAGTAGCGAATGGTACTAATTTGGTAATGAAATTTTCATTTTTCCTATCCTAAAACGTCGGAACAGAAAACAATGTTTCAGTACTTGGGCTCTTAAAGCAGTATTATTTCAAAATGACAGCTATATGTCACGTATCTTGATGTCTCTAAAATAACGAATATAATTATAAAACGTGATCGTCAACAATATTAAAACAATACGGCATTAAGCAATTATAGGATGCCCTCTGATCTACTGAGAACCGAACTCAGCAGTTATTCTTTTCATGGAGACTGGGAAGGCAAATATTTTTGCCCAATTTATACTTACTCGTATGCGGTGTCGTTTCCATTTATAGTGCGCCAAACTTAAAGCACTTGTAACTAGTTCTCACCAACTTTACATTTTGATTCTACAAACTCCAACATCTGAGTGAACGAGATATCGAAAGTTTGAAGTTAATGGAAAAGTTTTATTTAATTTAAAAAAAAAGTGAAGCCGATTGCATTGATCTTCTGCGCTGTAGAAGTTAGGTTCTTGGAACGGAAATTTTAATTGAATATTAAAATGCATTACCTACTTCGTATCATATTATAAGCTATGGTATAATCACCGAGTAGTAAACCTTGGTCTGTGGGTATAATGATGATAAGCGATGTATTTATGTGATAATGATGACAAAGGAACTCGAAATTTAATTCGCTATAATCCGCCACAGTAACGAGGTAAATCTATGTGTTACAGTGTGTATCTTGCACTTGTAGCTTGCGATATTCACCACACCGTATAAATCTTCCAAATTACTCTCAACGCACGTTTCACTCCGACACCGGAGCATCTTCAGGAGAAGTTGACTCAACAATGCACGATTGTGGATAATGAGATAATATTGTAAACGGCGTTTAAACGTTCAGCCTCCTGCCCCCATATTCTCTAACTCAGTGACTATAAAAAAAAAACCGGCCAATTGCGAGTTGGACTCGCGCACCGAGGGTTCCGTACAAACCTATAAGTATATAAGTAAAAGTTATAGTATTTTTATTCCACTTATCTATTTTAATTTCAATTTAATACCTCTACGCGTTCATGTGGAAAGGGGTAGTAAGTTTAAAATTATTAAAATTATTTTTATTATATGATGTAACTAAAAATTTATGTTTTTCGCAATTCTTCCTATATCTGTGCTATAAGACGTTGCTTCGTACCAAGTTTCAAGATTCTGAGTTCACGGGAAGTATCCTGTAGGTTTTGATTCCCTTGCGAGTGTCGAAAATTTGCATAAAAATATTTTTATTATATGATGTAACTAAAAATTTATGGTTTTCGCAATTCTTCCTATATTTGTGCTATAAGACGTTGCTTCGTACCAAGTTTCAAGATTCTGAGTTCACGGGAAGTACCCTGTAGGTTTTGATTCCCTTGCGAGTGCAAGAAAATTCGAAAATTTGCAGCATAAACGGCTGTATCTTTTGATTGTGTTGGCTTTGAAGTTTGATTTTTTCACAGCTCTAAGGGACAGTAGACCTAAGTATTTGATATGAATTTCAGCTTGATACCTCCACGCGTTCCTGAGAAAAATGGTCTTGACACACAGACGGACGGACAACGAAGTGATCCAATAAGGGTTCCGTTTTTTCCTTTTGAGGTACGGAACCCTAAAAATAAGGCCAATCTGGCATAATACTATATATTTTTTATAGATTTAAGATTTGTTATGAAATGTTATTTTTACTTTATAGAATAGAAAAGAATATATTATATAATATAATATTTATTTATTTGCATGAGTCAAACCTTTATTTGATAAAAAATACAAGTCAGTGTAGTATATTTTAAGCAATTAAGTGATTTTGTCGTGAGGAAACCTGTATGCCTGAGAGTTCTTCATTATGTTCTCACATGTATGTGAATACTAGCATACCGCACCAGGCAAGCGTTGTGGACTATGACCAAACGTTTCTCATTCTGAGAGAAGAATAAATACAAATTTATTAGTGGACCGGTGATGGGTTGCAAATGATTTCATGTCGAAAAATCTAGCCACTTTTTGACACAAGACTCTACCATCGGTTCGGAAAGAAGACTAATGAGAAGAGCCATTAAGCGTTTGTAACCAACCTGACCGCGTCCCTAAGAATCTACAACTCTCTCTACTTAAAAAATCGAATATTTCTTTAAAATGGCACGTGATACATCTAGCAGTAAGACCCTCACAATATTGCTGTGTCCATAATAAACCAAGATCTTTTAGAGTTTTGGAAGCATCGAATTCATGCAACCCAACGACTTACTTATACACCGATTTAGATGTAATTCAGTTTACTTAAAACAGGCATTGAGTAACGTGTTCGCAAAGAGATAAATCTCTTTGAGATATTTACGAAGTAACCCTAGTGGTTAGCATCCGCCTTTTATAAAGAAAAGGAAGATGCTTTCATTTTATTCCTATAAAATAAATGATGGCTGGCTAGCTCCACCCCGCCACCAATGGTAGGCTTCTTCCATCCCTTGATACCCCAAGAGTGGTATACCAAAAGTCTTTTAACCACTTGGTCATCAACCGCGAAAGCAGCGCAACGTATGTACGAGCATACTTTAGAGTGGTGCGTTCCACTTATGTCAGCGTATAGCTGGATAATTGCATTTTTAGAGTGGTGTACTCCCACATATACCTGTAATAGGTTTCAAGGATACACCGGACCAGTGTTACCAGGTACACGGTAATTACCGTAGATGCACGGTATTTTTGGCTAAAACACGGTCTACGGTAATGATTCACTACCGTGTACTTTTCTACGGTATTTTTAATTATGAATTACCTTGACAGTCAATATGTAAATAATTATTCAGAAGGATTAATTTTATTAAAAAAAGATACGTAAAACGAAACGAATATCCAGCTCTATATTATGTCATGGCAACATCAAGTCGCCGCTATTTCGCTTCACTACTACCGGGAAAATCTCTAAATATTGTATTCATCACAATACGTCTAAATGCAAAAGTGTGTTAGTTTACATGCCCATTCAAACAATCAATGTTTATGAAAATTGCATAATAATGAATGAATGAATCGCTTGCTCACACTCTTTTTTCTTCGATAATTTTGTTTGTTGCTGTTTGATGTATGGCAAGTGCGCAGTGTATTTAATCAGTGAAACAATATTTATTTTTGTTCGACACAACGTACATGAAATGGGTAGTGACACTGACAGCTACGAGACAGATAAAGGAGCGTCATCATCCAAGATTCCGAAAACTGGACAAAAACGTAAGCATTATAAACAAAAATTCAAAGATGAGTGGCGAAATAATAAAGCTTTTTCCCCTTGGCTTCAGCAACATCCTAAAGACCAATATAAAGCTTTCTGCTCATTTTGCGACACAACGATGAATGCAGAATTAATTATCATAAAAAGACATTGTGAAGGTACAAAACATTTACAAAACGTTAAAACTTTACGTTCAAACGTTCAGCCCATAGACAGTATGTTTAAAAAATTGGAACCCATTGGCGATAAACAAAAAATAGCAGAGATAAAGCTAGCTGCCTTCATGGCCGAACACAAGTTATCCCATCGAGTGGCGGATCACATGTGCGATCTTTTGGCAAAAACTTTTACGGATTCAAACATAGCCAAAAATTTAAAACTTAAGCGTACAAAGGTACAAGCTATAATTAACAATGTTATTGGGAAAACTGAAAAAGAGATCTTGTGTGAAGATTTAAAAAAATCTAAATTTTCAGTGCTAATCGATGAGAGCACTGATATAGCGGTGGTAAAAACTGTATGCGTAGTTATCAGGTATTATGATCCGGTAACTGGCAAAATTGTTTCTCGTTTTTGGGACTTAATTCAGCTGTTTGATAGCAGTTCTGAAGATTACACAGCTAACGCAGAACATTTATTTAACATCGTGACACAATCATTTGAAAAATATGAAATCCCATTGGATAACATTATTGGCTTTGCTTCCGACGGGTGCAACACAATGATGGGTTGCAACAATTCAGTGTCTACCAGGTTTCGTCAACGCTGTCCCGGAATCACTGTTATAAAATGCGTGTGCCATTCACTGCACTTATGTGCAAACGATGCTTGTAAAAGATTGCCACAAGAATGTGAAAAGTTGGGTCGAGGAATATACAATTTTTTCAAATCAAGTAGTAAACGGCAAACTGAATTTAAAGATTTCCAGATATTCACTGAAACAGATGTCCACAAATTGTTGCGACCAGCACAAACCCGGTGGCTGTCATTGACTGCAGTGGTAGAGCGAATTATAGAACAATGGCAAGCCTTAAGATTATTTTTTGATGGCAGATGGTTAAATGACAGAGAATGCGCAGAGATTCATAAAGCATTTAAACGACCCAATCATGAAAGCGTATTATTATTTTTTAGCATGGATGCTGCCTAAATTTTCAAAAACAAATATTTATTTCCAAAGTGAATCTACTGTCATTACTGAGCTTCATTCAAAAATGACAGAACTATACCGAGAGCTAATTCTGACGATTATGAATACTTCGTACGTTGAATCCACTAAGTTGGATGAAATCGATCCAACAAATGGTGACCAGTATCTTAGTTTGGACGAAATATATCTTGGTCTAGGTGCACGGCAACAACTTAATTTGCCTGAGGTTTCTGATACCGAAAAACAAGAATTCAAAGAGAATTGTCGACAGTTTATTGTGGCAGCTTGTGTGGGTATCAGGAAAAGATATAGTCTAGAATCTAGATGATCAAATTATGAACATTATTTCAAAATTAAAACCGGAAATTTGCATTTCATCAGGATCTAGCGAAAGATTTGCCACATTATCGATGCTCTTCGATCATTTCCCCCGTATAAGCCCAAAAAATCTCAGTGACCAACAAACACTGGACGATGAGTGGAGAAATTTTCCTATGATTATGGCTCAAATGCAATTACCCAAAACTGACAAGACTGACGAGTTTTGGCACGAGGTAATCAGCAGATTTTTTATTGCACTACATCTATTAAAAAAACCTAGTACTTACCTAGATTATTCCTTAAAACATTTTGTTTTTTGTTCACAGATAGCTCAACTAAAGGATGGAAATATACAGAAGTTTAAATTTTTGACTACATTTATGTTGAATATCCTGTCTTTACCACATTCAAATGCCGCTTGTGAAAGAATATTTAGTCAAGTAAATGACGTTAAAACAAAAAAAAGAAATAAGTTAATAACAAAAACCATAAAGGGAAATATTCTTGCTCAGCAATCCATACACCGGAGTGGAACGAGCTGTGTGGATTTTATGCCATCCAAGGAAATGATTAAAAAAATGACTGAAGTCATATACGAGAAAGAAGTTGTTATTTTAGATGATTAAATTTTAAATAAAATATATCGAAAAATCATAGCATTTTCTCTTTATTTTGCACGGTAATTTACATGGTATTTTTTAAATCTATGCACGGTAATTT
Source organism: Erebia epiphron (assembly GCA_963932025.1). Taxonomy (NCBI): domain Eukaryota; kingdom Metazoa; phylum Arthropoda; class Insecta; order Lepidoptera; family Nymphalidae; genus Erebia; species Erebia epiphron. The sequence continues at coordinate 12,703,460 of OZ009959.1, read as the reverse complement.
GGAGCCGAAAGTCGAAACACCGTAATTCTAACCTGTTAACACGGTAGTTTATAATTTTAATCTGGTAACACTGCACCGGACGCACTGCAGGGTCGCAGGCGTGATACAACCTTCAGTAATAGTATGTTAGATCAAATACAGTGCGGAACCACCATGGGTGGTAGAATGTCGTTTGTGCGTAACATGGTAGTGAGCCAATGTGCCGCAGCATAGGTCGTGAAGCTATGCATTTACAAGTAGGTAACATGGGTTATGAATCCATGAAACTATGAATAGTGTCGATGCTGAGCAAGCGTAGTGCAAAATGTAGTTAGACTAGTGGATCCGGCAGACTTTGTCTTGCCCTGAACCTCGAACCCGATTGCAGCGCCCCCTATCGGGTCCAATTGTCTATATGTCACCGTAAGATTGCAAAGGCCGTTGGATTGTAATCTAACTAGCGATATTGTAAACTTTCGACTGATTACAATTTAACGCATTATTTTTCGTTAGATTGTAATCTGTTAGATATATTAACCCGATAAAACCTAAGTGACCGGCCATCTTACGGTGACATATAAATCATCCCAGGGTCCAAACAATCACAACAAAAAAAGAATTAGCGAAATTGGTCCAGCCATTCACGCGTGATGCCGTGACCAAGGGAAATAGGGATTCATTTTTAGGGTTCCGTACCAAAATGGTAAAATGGAACCCTTATGGTGCGACTTTCTCCGTCTGTCTGTCCATCTGTCCGTCCGTCACACTCGATTATTTCAGTAACTACCGAAGCTATCGACATGAAATTTGGAATAGTTGTGTATATTAGTGGTCCAAAGACACTGGAATTAAAAAAAATTGGAAATTATTTTTGTTCCTATTTAAAAAGGGGGGAAAATCTGAGGGTTGAAATTTAAAAGTGAGATAACTGTACTGTGTGGGGTATCATATGAAAGGGTTTACTTTGTACATTCTAAAACAGATTTTTAATTATTTTTAGTTATGATAGTTTTTGATTTATCGGGGAAAATGTCTAAAAAAATACCGTTCCCCCCCCCTTATCTCCGGAGTTTACCAATCGAAAAATTTGAAATAATTATGGTCAATAGGAATTTACGTATACTTTACAGGAAAACTATAGCCAATGCTCTAACTAGCATAGTTTTTTTGATATTAACAATAAACCTCTACAAACAAAGTTAGTCTTGCGGTTCATTAACAAAGGTAATTATTTATTAATAATGGTACGGAACCCTTCGTGCGCGAGTCCGACTCGCACTTGCCCGGTTTTTTATATATATAGATATCAGGTGCATCTTACGCATAGTCCAACCTTCGGCAATAATAAACAGCGTCCTATCAACCATGGTAAGTTATCGTTCGAGCATAGCGAACGTCGTACGTAATTAAGATAAGTAGATCGCAAGATAAGGTCAGACGTACTGCAGAACGTAGAAGTATACTCGAAGTACACTACGCACAGAAAGCAAGCTCTCTGGCTCAACAACAAACCTATACCATCTTAACGTCCAACTAGGTAGACATCCGGATAGAACCAGCTGTGCTGAGGCACAGCTGAAGCGAGATACCGTACGCCCCACAGGCATACGCCCCACAGTAGGATACGTATAGTTACACGTTCATCCAGACCGCTCCACTTTTCTCGTATTGTCGTTTCATCGTGCTAGAGATCATTATAAAGTCTTACTTGTAAATTGGTCTCCATTTAGAATTCCCAGCCCAAACGACAGCTCCTACAAGCTTACCACAGAATAAAGCGAATTTAAATGCACAACACTTTCAGTGTAAAGGTATTGCTCACTGATTATTTAGGTAAGTATTTGGTTTAAACATAACAGCTAACTCATACGAGGACGAGAACTCGAGGAATTTATTGCGTTAAAATGATTGCTACGACCGTAATCACCTCTGCCCCTTCTATTCTCTAACTCAAAATCAAAAAAACCGGCCAAGTGCGAGTCGGACTCGCGCACCGAGGGTTCCGTACAAACCTGTAGTAAGTTTTAAATAAAATGTTTTTTTTTAATATTTGAGTTGATTGAATGAAAGGTAAATTGCGATTTACGATTAATGACGTATTAAAAAAAAACTACTTACTTGATCTCGTTCAAACCAATTTTCGGTGGTAGTTTGCATGGTAATGTACATCATATATTTTTTTTAGTTTTATCATTCTCTTATTTTAGAAGTTACGGGGGGGGGGACACACATTTTACCACTTTGGAAGTGTCTCTCGCGCAAACTATTCAGTTTAGAAAAAAATGATATTACAAACCTCAATATCATTTTTGAAGACCTATCCATAGATACCCCACACCTATGGGTTAGATGAAAAAAAAATTTTTGAGTTTCAGTTCTAAGTATGGGGAACCCCAAAATTTATTGTTTTTTTTCTATTTTTGTAAGAAAATCTTAATGCGGTTTACAGAATACATCTACTTACCAAGTTTCAACAGTATAGCTCTTATAGTTTCGGAAAAAAGTGGCTGTGACATACGGACGGACAGACAGACAGACAGACAGACAGACAGACAGACAGACAGACAGACAGACAGACAGACAGACAGACATGACGAATCTATAAGGGTTCCGTTTTTGCCAAATTTGGCTACGGAACCCTAAAAATGAAAGCCACAGACATAATTATGTTGTTCATCCATTGGGGGTTTGCCATGAAAATGTTATTTTTATATCATAGCAAACCCTTCAATGGATAAAAAATATATGTCAGTGGCTTTAATTTATGATAGCCACTGATTTTGAGAATAGGGCTGCATTATAGTTAAAACTCTTCCATTGATACAGCGAGAACCCTACAAATTCAGCCAATCTCAACAATTGAGACTAACAATGCAGAAGCATTGCAATATGTGCATTTTTACATCATAGGATGGCTGATTTTTCATGGCATAGTTCCCTGTGAAATATTTACAGAATATTTATAGTGCACTGCTAAATATTTTACAGAAGTAGTAGTTTACAGTAGTAGTACTATCCTAGACTAAAAAAAAAATGTTCTATGAAGAAGTGATCATCTCCTAGAATTTAGATTCATTAACGTCTATATTTTTGCAGATTTTGCAGAATTAATTCTCGTACATAATTTATTTGTTTAATGATAACATTTTAATTTTAAATAATCAATAACCAAACACGCCTTGATAAGATAATGTTGGTTGCGATAAAACTAATCAATAATCAATGTCCAACAGTACGAACATTTCCTTCATTATTATCGCAATGTATAGCCGCACTTAGACATTCCGGATAAGAGTGTTAAATGGATACAAAATCTGCTTTACATCCGTTTTATCATAAGCAGTTCGCCAAATTCCATGAAAAAGTTCAAAATAAATATGATGAAATGCAAAAGAAACTTGAGAAATCTAGATCCATTGATGCAATAACGAATTTAAACGGTGATTATGATTTCAAAGAAAAGAAATGTATAAGTGTGTGTGATTTAAGTCATTTGTATACTACTGAAATTGGAACGAAGGGCCATCTTCAAACTGTAGTATTCCAAGATAAACACAAAGATGCTACTTTTCAAGAAATAATAGCTAAGGAAGCGGTTGTTACCGAAACTGACTCATTACTAAGTATTAGTGACAACGAAGGTGATAATCTATTTGATACTAATCATAACAGTTTCTTTAGAAACAATGATTTCAAAACGAGTCTCGAATCGTAAGTTATAGTTTTTTTATTACTAATATTAAGTAAGTTATTATTGTATTTCTGAAATAACAACCAAACAAATAATGTATTTTAGGTTAAATGAGACCAAAGAGAGTGATGGATCATCTGAGCCTTACACGCCTACAAATAAATCCATTCGCAGTAAAATAAAGTCAAAACTAAAAAAGAGACAAAACGATAAGGAACTTAAAGAAAAACTGAAAAGAAAAGAAACCCGAGACAAATTAGAAAACGTACGTGCAAACTATTCGAAACAGTGTCTCTATTTACCCTGAAGCGAAGTTACCTGTTTCAATTTTATGAAAATGCAAATCTTTAATAATATAACGATTCAAATCTTTTTTTACAGTACATTCTATCTAATACAACCAAATACGATGTATTCAAATCAAACAAAAGAATCAAAATAGCAACAGTTACAATTGCGCTAATTGAGGTCACAGGACTTGAAGAGACGGTTGATGAAAAACCACGTATATTATTATTTCGATTTAGGTAAATAAGTATAAAGTTATATCTACTTACTTTAAATACTTAAATCAATTTTTGATCATAAAATACGAATTTACTTTGTTTACTTTTAAGGTTAGGTGCTGATAAACGCAAGTCAAAGATAGTTAAATCCGACACTGCACTAGTCAAATTTCAAGAATTATTTAATTTTAATTTGTTCGAAGATGAAAACTTATTAGAAATTACTCTGTGGGATAGGGAAGTCCTTATTGGCAGGTATTGTATATCTTAGCAAGTGCATTGTTTTTTTTCTATAGATAGTGCGAAACTATGATGTTTGTAGCAAAGCTATTTTTTTTTTTTCAGAAATGCACTTGATTTATCGGAATTGAAAAAGGAAAAAACTCATAAGATACACTTAAACATAGAAGGAGACATAAAAAGCTGCAAAACTTTAATTCTTTTAACGATAAGCGGAACTACGTTGTTAAACACTCTTTATAATGACAATGAATCTGAAAAAATTAAGAGAGAATCTTTATTACAAAAGCAATACGTAAATAATGATGATTAAGTAATATTTGATCAATAATTCACATTTTTTCAAGAAATAGAATTTAAAGAAATCTCAACAACCTAATTCTTTTCAGAAATGGTATCGCCTTTGTGATGACTTTTCAAATGTAGGTTTTCTTCAAGTTATAGTTTACGGTGCAAAGGGTTTATCAGGAAACGATTTTTTCTGTATCGTCAAACTCGACTACCAAAGAGTACAGACACAAACAGATTACAAAACCAATGAGCCTAGCTGGATGAAGATATTCTCATTGTAAATATAATAACATTCATAATTTGTTTAACTTTTTGGCCTAATTTCATATTGTAGCTTTGACAACATAACACAAAAATAATTAATTGATGGAGTTTCATTATCTTATCAGTAACATGGCGTCAAGATCTCTATATAACAAGTATTTTACTATCCACAGCGCAAGTTAACAATGCATAATTTGTAATTCTAATGATTCATATTTATATTTCAGTACAATAACAGATATTACTTCTATTTTAGAAGTTATAGTTGTAGACGAAAAGAAATGCGAAGAAGTTGGAAGGATTTCTAAACCATTATTCAAAATTAAACATGGTCAAAAGTGGTATGCGCTGAAAGACAATACACTTAAAGATAGAGCCAGAGGAAACAATCCAAGAATTTTACTAGAATTTAATGTAGCTTGGAATCTTGTGAGTATTTATGAAATGGGTGTATTATGCATAATTCCTAATGCGATTAACTATTGTTTATTCTAAGATTTCTTTTTTTTTTAGATAAAAGGTGCCGTTCGCATACTTAATCCAAAAGAACCTAATTATTTTGAGACAGATGAAAAATTAAACAGGCACGTGTTCACGAAGAATCTATCAAGAGCTAAAGCTGTAACCAATTGGATTACAAACACATTTAAAATTTATAAGTATGATGAGATACACTAACGGTTTTGGTTACGGTTAAAAAGTATTACTTAATGTTAATATATATTTATTAATGCAATTAATGCAATATTTTACCAACTAGGTTCATAATAAACTAACCCTGACATAATAGTGAATAAGACTTAGCTCTAGAGTCTAGACCTATCCAACGGTCATTGCTCTTCTTTAAGGCTAACAAGTTACTTACATTGTAGTTTAATTGCTGTCTAAGTATCCTTACGTTAATAAAACATAAATAAACTCGCCGGCATATTTAGCGGAACATAAAAAAAAGGTCCATAATTAAAAAAATATGGTTTTATTTTAAAATCTACTTACTACACTTCTTATGTAATTTAAAGTTTCATTTGTTTTACTTAAAATGAGATCACATTAAGAACAGATTTTGCGAGTAAAGGCTATTTGTGAAAAATGGTACATTTTTAACTTTTCATGTAACCGGGAAAAGTGAAATTTAATATTAAAATAACAATTAATTAAATTAGAAAAATGGTGATTAATATCGCGTATTTCCTCCACGTGCTCTTATTAAAGTTTCTACCCGTCTAGGCATACTGAGAATGATGTTATCGATGGTCTCCTGGGATAGTCTCCGCCATTCCTCAACTACGGCCATTCGCAGTTCACCCACGTTGGCAGGAGCTGGAATTCTGGACTTAAGTTTTCTTTTCAGCAAGTCCCAAACGTGCTCTATTGGGTTCATATCCGGTGATCTCGCCGGCCACTCCATAACAGTGATATTCATATCATTAAGATAAGCTTGAGTTACCCGAGCGGTATGCGGCCGAGCATTATCCTGCATAAAAACAAAATCGTCACCGATATATGGGGCAAACGGTACGACATTTTCTTCTAAAACTTCTCTGATATAGCGGTCTGCAGTCAGACTCCCTCTGTCAATCACTACCAAGTCTGTGCGAGCTCCCAAACAAATGCCCGCCCAAACCATTATTGATCCACCATCGTATGCAACTGTAGTTTCAAAATTTGTCTGAATGTATCGTTCTCCTTTGCGTCTGTATATTCTTTGCCTGCCGTCAATTTGATTTAAGAGAATTCTGCACTCATCACTAAACAATACCTTACTCCATTGGTCCGCGTTCCAAAGTCGATGTTCCTGAGCAAAAGTTAACCTGTTTCTACGATGATTTACCTCGAGCCTTGAAGCCTTGGCGGGCACAAATGTACCCAAACCAGCTTCTTCGAGCCTTCTTCGTACCATACGCTCACTTACGGTTACACCCCGCACTGCTTCTAACTCATGTCGGGCTTGGACGGCCATCAAACGGGGGTTCCTACGTACACGAAGCCGAATGAAACGATCATCCCTACTCGAAGTGCGTCTTTTTCTGCCTTGTCCTGCTCTTCTCACATAAGTACCGGTCTCCCTGAACCGTTGGATACTGCGATGGATCGTTGAAACTGGTCGACGAAGATCTCTGGATATCACTCTGTAGGTTTGACCATTTCTTCGCATTTCGAGTGCCCTGGCAATCTCCGTTGGGGCTAAGTCAGGCATAATTCAGTCATCAACTCCAGAAAGATACGCGATTAAAAAAAACTAACAAAAAACAGTATTTCAATGAAATTTTAAATCAAACTCAGAAGGAAGAAATACTCGAAGTTCGCTCCAGATAAGGTGTATTTGAATAAAATTAAAACAATTGCATAAAATGTGATGTTCAGTTGTTTTCTTAATTTGAAAATATTTCTTTTTAAATTAAATGACGTACAAACCAGCCAGCAACCTTATAAGATACTGATATCAAACCTTTTTTTTATGTTCCGCTAAATATGCCGGCGAGTATATTTTCAGAGAATGCTTTGAATGGGAATCAATGAAACTGAATGTAGTGTCCCTAATCATATGGCTCACATTCTGTTTTTATGCAAAAATGTGGATGATGCCCCTCTTATTGTTGATACCATTTTTTTGGTACAAGCCAAACGAATATACTTTGACAGATTGTAAGTTCTCGTTGGCATATTTTTATGTTTTTCGTCATTGCGTGTTAAATAATTAATTAAAGGATTTTATTCCGTAGGGAAAAGAAAACTAATGCGCGGAATAGCTCCAGATCAGATTGCAAATGACAAAAATGTAAAGGTAAATGTAAAGGTAGGTATTTTAGTTGCAAACTTAACTTTCATTGCTGAAAATATTTTTTTCATTATGAAAGTATTTTTGTTTGTCAGGAGGACAAATCGTTAATACAAAAATTAAACAGTATCCAAGAAATAATACAATCAATCCAAAACATAATAGGAAAATTAGCAAGTACCGGCGAAAGTATTAAAAAGTAAGTTCAATCATAAATTTATATTCAGTTTAATATTAGAATTTTAAAATATAAGTATGAATTTCATTAAATGCAATAAATATTCTCTTCCAGCTTGTTCAACTTTACAGTACCCTTCATTAGTTTCTTGGCCATATTTTGCATCTTGGTTATCGCCTTTGTCATGTATTTGATACCTTTTAAATACATTTGCATGATTTGGGGTATGTATTCGACTTCTTTGGGGTATGTTTATCATATTTTTATAATATATTATCGTTGAATTTTAAATTACTTTAAAAAATATTATGAAATTGATTAAAGCCTTCAAACATTTTTACAGCTGTCAATAAATTTGTGAAAAAAATATTCCGTCCAAACAGAATACGAAATAGCGAAATCATGGATTTGCTCTCTCGCGTCCCTGATGATGAAACTTTGGTGAGTGCTAATTCAGATATTTTTTGTTTAAAATGCTATGGCGAAGATACAGAATTGGCCTGCAGACTGCAGAGTAGTTAATAGCAAAAAGGCATTAGAAATTATGTAGGTTCCTCATAATCCATTATCTTTTTTAGCCCGTTTGGTATTTAATCAAAAATTAAAAGGGAGTAAGCTTTGTGAAAGTTATAAACTTCTTTTTCAGATTGAATGTGAAGACTTACCTCTTGGCCATATATCGGACGATGACGACAGTTATCAAAAAAAGATCTGAATTTAAAAAAATGAATCTTGTATGTACGAGGTGTTATGTATATTATCTTTTTTGATTAATTTTTTACATAATTTATATTTTTTGTTCAACATGTGACGACAAGAACAACAAAACTTTGAATAAAGTATTGTTACAAATTATATGAATGTATTGCTTAAAAGCACAAACTTCTAATGGGGTTGGAGGTTTGTCATAGTTAAAAAATCTAGCCTAGAAAACCTGCGTTTGATATTTAGCAATTTTCTTTATTTAACAGTCTCGTTATAGTATAAAAACATAATTTAGCACAAACTGATAGGAATAATGCTTATATTATTATTGATCTTTGTCATGATAATCTCGTTTCAAGTAGGTACCATCATGTACAGCTATGATGAATTTTTTAACAAGCATCATTATAGATGCTCTGATTATCTAGGTTGCGTTGGTTCTCGTAACTAGACAACAAACACAATTTTTTTTCTGAGGAGAATATTTTACATCATTCTATATTCTAACATGTTCAAAGCTTTGATAAACTGCACGAAATAATAAGATAGACATTAGTACATCTATCTAGCATATTATATATTCCTTAAGTGCCAATGGCGGCATGTTCACGTTATTCTAAGATCTTACTCATCGATTTAGATTTACATCTGATTTTATACATATTGGCCTAAGTCTTTGTCGTATCGTTTCACGTATTCGTGCCGTAGCTTAAGTGGAATAAATATGTCATTACATACGTAGCAAATACATAGAGCTGCGTAAAATATATTATAAATTGTATAAATGATAGTACAAAATAAAAATTCATACACATCATTTAATGTATATACGAGTACCTACTTATCATAATTTAATCTAGATTAACACATAACATCTAATTATTTTAGTGAATATAGAGCTATTTTATAAATAATAATCACAGGCAAGGTGTATGATGAAATAACAATTATAATTTATACAAGGCTATGCACACTTCCAAATAAAGTATGCCTCTAAATAATGATATCCGATCCTAGCCTTTCGAACTCGTTTGCGAAGTAGATCATGTCTTTTCGATCAAGCGCGGAGTTTTGAAAAACTATGCGGAAAAAGTTTACGAGATTTCCTTGTGGCTGATACGTGACCATCATACTTCCTTCCTTTATCATTCGTTCCTTTATTTTAGGTGCCACTTTGTGTAGCCTTTCATTGTAGTCCGGCTCATTCTCGCAGCCTCGGAGACACTTGGGAATATACCAGAACATTATATTAGTACATTCTGGTTTCTGAATTACCAGACGAAAGCCTTCTCTCTGTTTGATGTGTTCTAGGAAGTATTCGGCGTTATCGAAGAGTTTATCAACATGTTTTTCGAATCCTTCACTCCCTTTCGCTTTCCACATAAACCAAAATTTCAGTACATCAGCCCTGCGTCCACATTGGATGTGCTTATCACCAGTGTCGTATGATGTATCGTAAAATTTATCTTTTTGGAAAAGATATTGTGCATCTGATGAATGCGCTTGTTTAAGAATATTCTTGTGTTTAAGAAGGAAGGTAGAGCATTGTTGTGGTGCCGCCAACAACTTGTGTGGATTCCACGTCACTGAATCCGCCCTGGAAAAATATATGACGTCCTATCATGGCTTGTTTTTTTTACCGATTCATTGATGCTATGTTATGCTTGGTGTAATTAAATATATTAATCAATTTAAGATCAAATCTATTTGGATTCGAATTGCAATATAAAGCAGGTACCTAAATATTGCAAATTGCAATGCCTATAATTTCTGTTTATCAATACCTTATCAGAGATATGATAAATGATAAATACATAATATAATAATTAAAATAAAAATATCTAATTATTTGTCATACTTACAACTCAATTCCGTTTAATAAATTCCTATGTTTCCTCGACATTAATGCACCACCACCCCACGCTGCATCTACGTGTAACCACAGATTATATTTCTTGCATAAATTGGCTATGGGTACTATTGGATCAAAGGCTCCGAAGACTGTTGTGCCAGAAGTAGAAGTCACTAGGAATGGCGTCGCTCCATCCTCTAAAGCTTCTTTAATCTTCCTCTCTAAGTCATTGACATCCATTCTACCGCTTTCGTCAGCTTTTACCAAAATGCAATTGTCACTACCAACACCCATGAAAACGGCCATCTTTTTAGTAGAATAGTGAGCTAATTCTGAAGTGAAAAGCACAAGCTTTGGCACTGCGTACACGCCTTTATTCTGAAACATTAAAATTATTATGAAAATAGAGGTTTATGTTAACCATTATTCATTCGTCTGTAGACACTGCATTTTTTAACGTCAATTTTTAAGAGAATGGTACATAAGTCAACACTTCAATAATTAAAGTACTTTAATGACATTTTACACCAAGGTTTATAAGGCACGCGATGCTATAATAACCAGAAAACGGGGTGAAGGTGATCACCGAACGCTTCCAAAACAATAAAAAAATTCTGGGATTAAATAACAACTTTACAATAAAATTAGAAGTTTATTACTCGCATCAAAACTCAACAGACCATATTGTATCGTTTCGAAGGACAATCGTAATTGCTTATTGCTCATTTTTTTATTATGAATGTATCTCGATAGTTTTAAATTCCAAGTTTTATTGTTTACGTATATTTCTTGACCCAGTTTGGTTTACCTGGTCTTAATAAAACGGTGTATCATTCGAAATCATCTTTTTTTTGCAAACTATAATGTACTACTATAGTATAAAGGATCCAATCTATAGCCCTACTGCCATAATCAACAGCATAGCTATTAACATTCCATTCCAGTGTTTCTACTATGAAGCAGGTCTTTAAAGTCACATTACACAACAAAACTTATTATTATAATATACCTACTATGAAAAACTCTACTAACCTTAATCTCTGGATAAAAGTAGAATCGAGCGCAGCTAATAGCATAACCGTTGGCTATAGATCCTCCAGGACAGAATATCCCATCTCCATCCCCTTGAGGCCACCCTACAATCGATCTCATCTCTCGAAGAACCACTTCTTCCATTAGAGTGAATACAGGGGCTACCTCGAAGGTGTAAACGCTAGGATTCAGCGCATCAGTAAGCCATTGTCCGACGAGACCATATGGATCGACCGATGAAAACAGCTGGTTTACAAAGTAAGGATGCGCCGTATTGACAGAGTAACGTGCAACCTAGAAAGAAAATTAATATAATCGGATAAAAAAACTGATTTTACTGTTATGATGATACTTGCGACTTCGTCTGCATGTATTCAGGTTTTTTTTAATAACCTCTATACAATTTGTTAAATCCCTGAATCAAATTCGGTTCAAATTGGTTGAACAAATGGTCCGTAGTAGATAGAAAGAAAGACAGACAGACGGACAAACAGACAGACATACACACTTTGCATTGATTATACGTCTAGCGCAGTCTACGAAGATAGGTACTAGTCTAGGTTTGTAATGTTTTCTGAGCTATTACAATGAAGTGTTTCACTGATTAAAAGGAGAAGGAAGATGTATGAAGACAGAGGACGGACTCCTCAACAAAATACGCCTGCCGGCTCTTTAATTTAAACCTGACGTGATTGACAGATACTCCTTCCAATACAAAAAAAATCAAAATCATTCGATGCAGAATTGAAAGCTACATCAAAAGTAATTTTCATTAGAAAAGTATTTTGCATTATATCAAACTTGTACCACTTCATTAATTAATTTTCACTTATTAGTACTCGTAGGTATGTTTCATAGAGTTATAATAGTATGTGTTCTGTGGGGTAGTAAGCAGATTTTTAGCAGAGCTATAGACACTATATATGTATCTAAAAATCTAATTACAGTTCAAGTTTATTATTTATTAAATACGTTGACACCTAAATCGTACTTTTAAGTTTTGATAAAAATTATCTCATTATTATATTATTATTAAATTATTATTAAAACTATAATATTTTTATGTTTAGCTCAACTCAAAAAATTATGAATGTTTGAAAGTATAGTAATTATAAAGATTGATATAATGTTAAGATAAATTATAGCAATTTTTTGGGCAAACTCTGAGATTGTGAGTAAAGCCACAATAAAAAAAAAGTTAAAAGTTGTGTAAACTTTTGAGAGTTAACTAAACAATTACCTTATTACATTGAGCTAATTGATTTCCTTCTTTATGTTGCACGTAACCTTTCATATAATTATATTTAATTTGATCTTGATTTAAAATTCAAATCGTATGCATTTAATGAAAAGCTAATTACCATGTTCTAAAGATTTTAAATCACTAGGTAGATTATAGATTCTACGACCCAAAAATCAGCGAAAATTCATAGAGAGTTGAAGCACAGGGGTAGGTACTTATGTTAATTTATGCAATTTATTTTAATTTTAAATTACTTTTTCCAGTGGAAATAAATAACAAGTCTATTTATAAATAACACCTTAATACATATAAAAACTTTTATTGAGGCTTCAATACTTACATCAGCCATAAAAGCCAAAAGTTCCTCGTGTGACGCAGGCCCATTCCGAGGCTTCAGATCTATCGCCTTCTTGATATCCTCAGGAGCTGACCACTCAACAACTTTCGAAGTTCGCGAAGCCCGACCAAAAACTACCCTTTCTACTAGCAAATCAACCGCCCGCCTAATAAAATCCTCATGTTTCGATCTCTCGGAGAGACTTTGAAACAGGATTTCTTCTTTTCGTTCTTCCCCCGTTACGATAATATTTGAATCAGCTGGCATGTTTATTTGCTTGTCAAACAACTATACAAAAGCTACTTTTATTTTCGTATTAGTTGCGGGCGGTCGGTGCCATCAGTTGTGCCGTTTTGGCCCGCAACCGTACGGGCAGCCTTCTTAAATACTAACGTCAGCATCAATTCACTTTGTAAGGTTATTTATTACTTTGATTTGGTTAGTGCAGCCAGCAATTGATATAATTATTTTTAATACTTTGGAAAATTAAATGGTACCTATTAGATCAGAAATTTGAATGCATAGAGTTTTTATAAATCCCAATTGTTATTAGGTATTTCATAGCGGGGGTAAGGGGGTCGGCTGCACCAGACCTCCTATACGAAACTGAAATAGAAATCTTTATTAAAGAAATTAACTTAAGTACAAATACAATGAATTCCTGGCCCCTAAACTAGGAGGACCCGTATCTTAGGGGCCATTTATACGGGGTTGCGGGTTCGATCCCCGGGCACGAACCTTTAACTTTCGAGAGTAATGAGCGTTTTAAGAAATAAAATATCACTTTCTTCAAATATCGCGAGGATAGCTGCACGCTTATGAGTTCTTCATAATGTTCTCGAAAGTGTGTGAAGTTTCCCAGTCCGCACTGGGCTAGCGTGGTTGACAATGGTCAAACCCTTCTCATTCCAAGACGAGACTCTTGCTCAGTAGTGAGCTGGCAATGGGTTGATAAGATAGAGGAAGGGGGTGGGTAAGATAGGGCTTGAAAACGTATATCAATAAATGAAATATTTTCATTTATTGATAAATAGCTGATGCCCGCAACTACGTCCGCGTGGACTGAGATTTTCTGGTTCCCGCGGGAACTCCTTAATTTTCCGGGATAAAAAGTAGCCTATGTGCTATTCCAGACTATAGTCTATCTCTGTGCCAAATTTCAGCCAGATCCGTTCAGCCGTTGGCGCGTGATTGAGTAACAAACATCCATACATCCATCCATCCAGACTTTCGCATTTATAATATTAGTAAGGTTCAAACTTCGAGGGTGAAATGGTGTAATTGGCAGTGTGTATATTGTTGTAGGGGGTTCCATTACACGGACTATCAGCGACCTACGAATAATTCTATTTCCAAGGAAATGAAGTAAACTTTTTAATTATGTAATGAAGTCGATTCAATAGTAATCAAACTCAACGTTTAATAGGTAATATAAAAATTAATAGACCCTTAATTGATTGAAAATGCACTATTCATTTTTACATTAACTACTACAGCCCATTAATTTCCCACTGCTGGGCACAGGGCTCCACTCTCATGGAGAGAGGGAATTAGTGCTTAGACCCACCACGCTGCTCCAATGCGGGTTGGTGGGCTTTAACGCCTATTATCATGTTAGTGATAATAACCGGGACTGACGGCTTAACGTGCTCTCCGAGGCACGGAGGTGAAACACCGCCAACTTCCTAACTCCGGGCTAGTACCTACTAATATTAGGTTTATTGTCATCACAACGCATTTTTGCGTTGGCTGCTCGGTGCCTGACGTTTTCGAAGTCCATGTAGGCATGTATAGGTACCTAATACATGGACATTGAGAACTTATTTATATCTAGGTACTTAGTACTTACCAGTAGTGGTTTATCATCATGACTTAACTGGTTAAACGGAAACGGTACAGGATAAGTTGGTATTGATGCATTCCTAATATTCCCATTACTTACTACTGGAAACATGGAAGCCCCTGTATATAAGACACGACACAAATGAATCACAAGTCGACCACAAGGTTAATTTAAAAATATTAACAACCTTTTCTGCACAATAATCAAACCCGGGACTTCCTACTTACAAGACACAAGGCTCACCACTGCGCCCATCCAGGCAGACAGAAATGTGCTGCTGTGTGTGCTACTTACACAACTATAAGTAGTGTAAGTAGCAGTGTTACTTCTTTAAAAACACTAACAACCTTCTCCACATAATAATCAAACCCGGGACTTCCTACTTACAAGACACAACGCTCACCACTGCGCCCATCCAGGCAGACTCAAACCCGGGACTTCCCACTTACAAGACCACAACGCTCACCACTGCGCCATCCAGGCCCCAGGGTACGGAAATGTGCTGCAGCCCACAACTGTAATGTCGTTTGACCGCAGTGTTACTTCTTTAAAAACACTAACAACCTTCTCCACATAATAATCAAACCCGGGACTTCCCACTTACAAGACCACAACGCTCACCACTGCGCCATCCAGGCCCCAGGGTACGGAAATGTGCTGCAGCCCACAACTTTAATGTAGTTTGACCGCAGTGTTACTTCTTTACACGACCTAATACTCCCGGAAGGAGTTTGCTATTTTTTTATTTTTCAGACTCAATGCCATTTTTGTGATCACTAATATTATTATTGTTTACTGAATGATGCCCGCGACTTCGTCCGCGTGTCGGACTCTTTAATTTTCGGGGATAAAAAGTAGCCTATGTGTTAGTCCAGACTATAATCTATCTCTGTGCCAAATTTCATCCAGATCCGTTCAGCCGTTCTGGCGTGATTGAGTAACAAACATCCATTTGAGGTTTTTTTGTTCCCGCGGAAACTCCTTAATTTTCTGGGATAAAAAGTAGCCTATGTGCTATTCCAGACTATAATATATCTCTGTGCCAAATTTCAGCCAGATCCGTTCAGCTGTTGGGGCGTGATTGAGTAACAAACATCCATCCATGCAAACTTTCGCATTTATAATATTTATACTAGCTGATGCCCGCGACTTCGTACGCGTGGATCGAGGTTTTGTTGTTCCCGCGGGAACTCTTGAATATTATGGGATAAAAAGTAGCCTATGTGTTAGTCCAGACTATAATCTATCTCTGTGCCAAATTTCATCCAGATCCGTTCAGCCGTTCTGGCGTGATTGAGTAACAAACATCCATTTGAGGTTTTGTTGTTCCCGCGGGAACTCTTGAATATTACGGGATAAAAAGTAGCCTATGTGCTATTCCAGACTATAATCTATCTCTGTGCAAAATTTCAGCCAGATCCGTTCAGCCGTTGGGGCGTGATTGAGTAACAAACATCCATCCATACATCCATCCAGACATCCATCCAAACTTTCGCATTTATAATATTTATTTGATTTGATTTGATTTGAAGTATGATAAGAAGATTCTATAGAAATCCATTGTCAGACTAGCTTACCCATAATCCTAATACGAAAGAGCAATGCCCAAAAACAGCTGATTAATGCTGTTTTAACTTTTTATTATATTCTTTAATCTAATTGATTAGATGGTCATTCTCAGTTGACTAACCAAGTATCAAAGGTCAATTTTGACCCTTATTGCAACTAATTAACCGTTACCTACACGAATAGTTGTCAAGGCAAAAATTTATATTACGTTTCTCGGATCCGACTGGACAAAGAAAATATCCGGGTTTGGTACAAAAAACCGTACCGTAGTTTTAATTTATCTAATTTTCCGGACTCGCAATTTTTTCCCAGAGTCCGTTCTGCAATGGTTGCATAAAATATATGTCACCGTAAGATTGCAAAAACCGTTAGATTGTCAATATATAATATAAATATAGAATATTTCGAAAATTGACACTCGGAACATCGAATCGGTTCACAATCTGTCGACAGTTTACAATATCGCTAGTTAGATTACAATCTAACGGTTTTTGAAATTTTACGGTGACATATAGGTACGTCACTCGTCACTTTATAGTTAGTCGTTACAATAGCATAAAGTAACTACTAACTACCAATTAAGTGACCAATATAGTGTACAGTTCTAGACTCTAGATACAGCCAGTGTAGCAATACACTAGAGTTGAAAGATACCTACATCACGCCATACGTCATACGTGTGCTTATTGGGGTTATCCATGGACAAACCATACCTTACCGTGGGTACCTCCTATATATTTTTTAAAAAATAAATCATGAGTAAGTACTTAGTTAGTTTATTTTAAACAGGCTGATGCCCGCGACTTCGTCGGCGTGGTTTAAGTTTTTTTTATTCCCGCGGGAACTCCCTAATTTTCCGGGATACAAAGGTCACACTCATCATCACTCTCCAGGTCCTCAACTATACCCATGCCAAAAATCACGTCGATCCGTTGCTCCGTTGCGGCGTGATTGAAGGAAAAACCAACAAACCAACAAACAAACACACTTTCGCATTTATAATATTAGTATGATTATAATTACAGGTTAGCCCGCTACCATCTTAGACTGCATCATCACTTATCAGGTGATATCGCAGTCAAGGTCTCACTTGTACTGGATAAAAAATAAAAAATATGAATTAGACTTTCTCCTGTTGCGGCTAGCTAGGATTGCTTTACTGCCAACTCATTATCTGACCTCCGTACACTTTAAACCATTAGAGAATTTCGGTTAAATTATCTATTATTAACTTTTCACACCCCCGACCTTCATACAAAAAATGATCTAGAACGACGTCGACGAATTTACTAAATCGTTAGTATAATAATCAAGTAAGTACCTAGTAATCAAACACATTTCATCATCCCAGTAAGTTTTAATAATAATAATTGTTAGTCAAGGAATATACTACTCTCTACCGAGAGTTGTTAGTGTTTGATTACCCCTAATTTTCTCCCCTCGGGGAGACATAAGGATTTTTCAGTCCAGCAGGCCGAGCATGGGAGGGGACTAAAATCTTATCCCCCGATTATATCCACTGACGAGGGATAAAATTATACTAGAGCATGGCAACAGGGGAAAGGAGAAGTATATCCCTGTTTGACTTGTGCATAGGACGTAGGTTTAAGTTTATTTTCATACCATTAAATTATAAAAAAGATGTCTAGAGCCAACTGGGACATCTTATCCTTTCCCCGTGGATAAAATCTCCCCGCCCATGCTCGGCCTACAGGTGTCTCCCCTAGTGGGGGGGAGATAACAGAACTATTTTAAAACATACAGGAACAAACTACAGGTACAAAGTTTCTGTAATTTACTACAATATTTTACACAAGTGTGTATTTTTGGCGCAGTAGGCACTTACCTACCTACTAGGGCAGGGTGGCAAAAAAATAAGAAGACAATCCAGAAGTAGGTACTTAAGTGACACTTTTAATATATTGGTACTCTCATTTGGCACTTGCACGAGTAAATGGTTACACGTGTAGAGGTTCCACGAGAGATTTAATGTAATAAGTAAAAGTTGGCTAAACTTATAGGTAATATTCATTTGATCCAGCCACGATTGCTATCGTTAAGCTCTAAATCAAAATGCGATCTAAACACAAAAGTATTCAATAATCGCTGAGTCTGCCGGCAGGAGACTACTTTACCATCGTTCAAATACTCGCATTTATACTAACCATTTTCAATATGGCGTCCGTATCCGCAGCTTAAATCGAATGACATGAAACGAGTCAAATTGACAGATATTATACTTCCTGTTTCATGAGATTTAATGACAAACAGTAATAATGCTAACAGTAGGTACAGTCGGAACATCAAGATAATAATCGACGAAAATTACCTATTGATTTTTAGTTAATCCGTGACGATGCTATGCTATTAATGTTCCTAAAATACTACGGAACCCTAAAGACCTTAATGGTTTAGCATCCAATATTATCTCATGTAGGAATAGACTGCGGTCACTTTTTCAATTGGCATTGAATTGGCTGATTCCTCAATCAAGCGCCCAACAAATCACGATATTAAGTCATTATGTAGGTACCTACGACTCTCTTTTCATTAAATAAATTCATTGCCAAGGCCTTTTCTAAAGCGACACTGCACCCCAGCAAGGCATAATCAAGGTTACTTTCATTATGTTCTTTCTGTTTAACTCAGAAACCTTACGATTTGAGTATAAAATATTGTCTCATAAAATACCTACTTGCTTGTATTGATGCCAGTTAATCCATACTAATATTATAAATGCGAAAGTGTTTCTGTCTGTCTGTCTGCTACGCTTTGACACGCTTTCTTTTCAACCGATTTTGATGAAATTTGGTATAGGGGTAGGTTACATCCCGGGGAAGGACATAGGCTACTTTTTATCCCGGAAAATAAGGGTGTTCCCGCGGGAATCAAAAAACTAAATCCACGCGGACGAAGTCGCGGGCATCATCTAGTCCATATCCATACAATATTATAAATGCGAAAGTGTGTCTGTCTGTCTGTCCGTCTGTCTGTCTGTCTGTCTGTCTGTCTGTCCGTCTGTCTGTCTGTCTGCTACGCTTTCACGGCCTAACTACTCAACCGATTTTGATGAAATTTGGTACAGAGATAGGTAACATCCCGGGGAAGGACATAGGCTACTTTTTATCCCGGGAAATTGAGGAGTTCCTGCGGGAATCAAAAACATCAATCCACGCGGACGAAGTCGCGGGCATCATCTAGTGATTTATAAAGCAGGGCGATTGTCTAAAATTAGGTAAAAGTATAGTGTACTGTGTAACGATCGCAATAAATAAATAAATAAAATGTAAATTTAACTTTCTTACTCTAAGTAAGTATTGGCCAAAATCCATTGCCCCAGCAAAAATAACATAAATTCAGCCAATCTAAACAATTGAGACTGTAACAACATCGATGAAGTATAATATGTATGTACTAGATGGGCCCTTTCATGGAAAAAAGTCGGGCGTCCGACTTGCAGAGCGCGTTCCTCACCTTCTTATAGATATTATACAACGACCTCAATTTACATAGACGAGCCCTGTCAAACAAGAGTGTGGGTGTATTTTTAGCAACGCCATCAACGCCATCTCGTCCGAAAAGCGGGAACTTGCTTGCAACATCTTGAATGAAAGCTTGAAAACGTCTGTGGAAAACGTATGACTCGGTCATAGATAGTATAGGTCATAGCCATAGAAGCCGTAAGGCTAGTTAGTAAAAAAAAAATCATACAGTTTGCCGCGGAAATTAAATGATTGCGTAATGGATGAAAATAATAACGTTTTTTTGGAAATGTTTAATTGTGACACTTACCTTAAAATAAAAATTATACAGTGCCAAACTAATTAAACTTTAGATGTTAACTTAGGAATTACAAACATAGATTAATTATAAATTGTCTTTGCTTGTACTAAAGCTATGTAAACAAAGTATGTCATTCAAATCGTTACGAACTATATTTATAGATATTTATAGTTTGAAAGGTAATCGCTCTTCTTTATGGTTTACACAGAAAAATAGCAAAAAAAACACCAAAAATTACCCTCTTTTTTTTTTTTGATACCAATAAAATAAACAAAATTACCCGTATCTGTAGTTTTTTTGATTGATGTGCTCTATGGTCAGTCATTTTAGAGTAAAAACACACGAAATAAAGACTCTTTCCCATAATTCTTACTTTATGAATAAAACAAAAAATTAAAAAATAAATAAATTGATTACATAGAGTAAGGACGTCAAATATTCCAACTGCGTCCTTGTCTATCCTAGTATTTAATACCAAAGTTAGAGAGGAATGGAGACAGTAATCTATTTATAAGAAACAAAAATGTCGGCAACCGCGGTGGACGCATTCCGCCATTTTGTTTGTAACCGGAATCCGGTTACACGCCAGATGACTCGTAAACGCCTGTAACCGGAATCCGGTTACTTGCCAGCCTAAGGGGGATATCTTGGGGGAAAAGTTGAAAAAGTGTCCGTTGGTTGCTATAAATAATAGTTCAAAAACCTTCCACAGTGGCGCTGGTGTAGTAAAATTGTAGATTGAAGTGAAGTATGCCGAGTTACAACCTTAATATTATTGTCGACTAAAGTAATTAATTATTTAAGATTTCAACAACTTACGTTGTACAAAATAATGATGAATATTTTCTTTCCTTGTTTATTTCTCAAACCTACTCTAATAATATTTGGCGCTTCCTTTTAAATTTACCTTGATGCTAATGTGGCGCCCCCAATTTAATGCATTTCGACGGACACTTTTTATATACATAGGTGTTACTCCATAACTCTACACTCCATAGTTTTCAAGCTTTCATTCAAGATGGCGCAGTGGGTCTTCTCCGTTTGGCCCGAAGGGCCAAGCCGGGGTAGGGACCTCGAGGCTGAGCCACCTTACCCGGGCGGGGCGCGTGGCAACTCTGTGCCCCGGTGGGTGTCTTTAAGCCGGGTAAAAAAAACCGGCTAGGGCCTGCCTTGTAGGCTACGGACCCCTTCGAGATGGTGTATATGTTGCAAACAAGTTTCCACTTTTCAGACTAGATGGCGTTACTTTGTTTGGCAGGGCCCGTTTATGTTGTTTTTCATTTTGTCCCCTTTCGGGACAGGCAAAGGTCCAAAACCATACAGCCGCAGGGCCCGTTTATATGTAAATTGAGGTCGTTGTGCGTAGACAGAGAAAGATATATAGACAGGTCGTCACCGTACACAGTCACCGTACGCAAGCGATAGCTTAACTTAAACTACATGTACTATATTATCTATATAACATCCCCTATTGCCATCCATTGACTTAATAATACATGGACTTCGGGTGTAATGCAAAATTCACGAAAAAAGTGTCCCGAGAAAATCTATATGCACGAATAAACATGTATATTTTTATAAACAAACTAAAACATTGTAATTTGTGTCTTAGATCATTATGATACAGCCTAATTTTGCTTGCAATAAGCTATCCGCCTATGTAGCTTCGACTGACGGTCGCCCATTTTTTTATCATATGCAGCTTCTAGCGATAAATTTGATAAAAATATTGCACTCCCTCTGTCATAAACGCGCGTAGTGTATTAGAAAAGGACAGATAGTTACTTTTTGTTCATTTTTGGTTGGTTATGCCATTTGTTTTTACAATTAATTGAAATTTGGATGGAATATTATTGTGGCGGATCTGACTCCTTAAGTGAGAAGAGAAACTCTCGGTTGTATGGTTTGCAGTGGAATGTCTTTATTATGAAACCTTAGCCTAATTTATAGTAAAATTTACATGTCAAACTTAGATCCTAAACGAGTAAACTAACGCATCAATTACGTCACGTATCGGTGCAGTGGAAATGCGCAGGCGCAATGCCCCGCGCGTCCCGCTGACCGCACCGCGCTGTGACGTAGGTGAGTATAAAATAGCATTACATAAAACTCGACGTTCGAGCCGCGCGCCTGCAGCATAGAGTAAAGTAATATAACCGGAAAGCCTGCAGTCACCGCCAGTCTCCATGGAGTGAACACGTCGCCCGTCGACTCTGCGCTCCCCGCGCCTCAGTGCCGGTCGATCGCCATGCGGAGAGGACGTCACCGGCCACCGCCAGTTCGTCGTGCGATGTTTGAATAGAGCGCGCCGTGATGCTTGGTGTCTTCGATTCTTCGTAATCATCAGCTTGTGTGTTCAGTGTAGTGAATCATCAACCTTATGCTTTAATCATCAACCGTAAGTCCATCAGCTGTGCTTTTACACTACAACGATATAATCATCGACCATAAGCTTCTATCAACTATGCTCAGTTAGGTACACAATCCATATCCATCAACCGTGCATTCGCTAGGTAGGCACACATAATAAAATCTTCCTCAGTAAGGTAGTGTTTCATTTCTTCTTCTGTGTTTGTTGATATACCTTTCCTGCTTCCTGGTAAATCCCGTTTCCTTAAGGTAACTTTCCTGGTAAGGTTGTGCAAAAAGTATATTCTTCGGCCAGGTGATGCGCTGGATTTCGTAAGTATCAGTAAGTATATAATATTATGTATCCATATTATGTTTCTTAGCGAAATAATACCTTTATATCGTTAATAAATGTTTAATTACTGTAAATATGATACACCATCTTCTTTTCTCACCTTACTCGGGTAGTTTTTGCAAGATTTCCTATCTCACTGCGGCATTATTGACGAGTGTTCTTTCTGATGACAAACACGAGACTGAAGTGCGATTGGAAACCTTTTCGCGTTTTGGATCTCTTTCGGTTCGGACACTTTTTAGCGCTGACCCATGTATTATTAAGTCAATGTTGCCATCATAAAATTTTTATCATATTTTGTGGGAAAACTGATATAATGATTATTACTAGTTGGGAGTATGGCAAATAAGTGTTGATAGTGTCAAACACGCACTAACATGATTTTAAACTATCGCAATTTTTTACTACATGTGAAAACAAGAAAAGAAAACAAAATTCAAATTGAATATATTTTTAATCAATATGTTTCGCTTTTTACATACAATTCAATTCCCTTCCGGAGCGGACACCCTGAAAACAAGTTAAGTGCGTGTTGTAATAAGGGAAATAATACAAATTAAAACTAGTTTAATTTATGAATATAATGATCTTATAGTAACAGAATAAATATATTATATATAACGTCTTCTCACTTTCATAATTATTATTCTTTTAGTAGCAAATCCACGTCTTATACTCCGTCCACGAATCAAGTGGATAAACAAGTAATAGGTAATTAATAAAAAACAGCTTAAAACTTGTTTTGATCAATAACTGACATAAAACAATCAAGTGTTGTTAAGATACAAAAGCTTCATCGTATGGGTGGTACCATTATTGGATAGGCATTATTATAATTAAACTTACGAATTGGCATCTCCGTATTTTTATTTTCAATCTTACAAATCACAGGTTAGTATAAACTGCATTAATCAATAAGTGAACAAAATGTATAAAATTGTGAATTACATGCGTATGCAGCGTTGGTATTGAATTTTCAAACAGATATGTCATGCTCTGTGTCTTGCGAAAGCATTGCTGCTTGCATATTTGCTTGGCTCCCACCTCTTTCGTCCTGTCGACTCTATTCATAATTGTCACGTATGGATTTGTCTTGAATCCTGAAAATTAACAAGTATAGTTACGGGTGTTTAACTACTTCAATGACTTTCATTTAAAATATCTATCGTAAATTGGTGAATGAATAAAATTTCTTATTACGTATATAGATTGACACTTTTTTTCCCTTAAGTTTGGGTTCCAAACTTGAGTAAAATATGATAATACAGCTGGCATCCCCACAACGCGAGTAATAATAATAATAATGCGAGTCACCCAACTAATTTCAGAGAACATACAAAAATGGAACCTGGCATCATTTTACTTACCTTCTTAACTTGGGTGGTTAAGTATAAGTACTTTTTTGTTATTTCTATACTTCGTAGCATTCATGCGAGTATTTACAGATATAACCTGTTTTTATCTGTAACAATCAGGTCAAAATAAGGTCAAAATTGTAAACTTACATATTTTAGGTTATGTTTTCGTATTTACGTTCAGTTCGGCATTTGCAGCCTAACACACAGAAATACACCATCGTCTTTAAGTTAAATCACTTTTTTCCTAAGCTACGAGCACAGTTACCACTTTGTTCAATTCTGATTTCGTAACAAGGAATATGGGCGAATAACAAAAACGACACAGGATTGTTTGACCTCTATTAGCTTTGAGGTCCAAAAAAAAAACGCTGAGCAGGACAAGAAAAGAGATTTTCGCGCTCTGTCACTCCTTGGCATTAGCGTATATACTCATTTCGCTCACTTGTGGTATTATTATTACAATGCCTTCTCTATACTAATTATTTTTCTATGTCGTTGTGTAACAATGATTGTCAATGCAAGTTTTATGTGGTTTTACTTAGTGCTGGTTAGAAGAGAAGTCGTTAATTTAAAAAAAAATATGAAAACGGCGGAACGGTAGGTAGGCCAGGCTCCTTACTATAAAATATTCAAACCCCTAGATTTGAGACTGGTGATCCATGTAGCGTTCGAAATCGATCGGAACAACCGATTATTTTACTCTAAATAATCATGCGAAGATCGTTTAAAAATTACATGCCTAATGTCAAATTGTCAAATGCCAATGTCAAAGTCAAGTGGTAGCCATGTGAGCGTGACGTTTCAAGTACTAGTTATTTGGTTGTTTTCGATTTCGAAATTCCTCTTATTTTCTAAATTAACTAAGTTAACTAACTAGTTTTATAGTAATAAAACTAGTTAGTGTATCAGTGTTAATTTCACCACTAAAAATGTCTGATGGTCAATTTAGTGATTATGAAGAAGATATATCGAAAAAGGTTAAGACTGTCCGGGTATGTGTTTATAAATACCACTTTAATTAAATAATTTCCTGTGAAAAGTGCCTTTTACAAGCCTAAATAAGCTTATAATAAGCCTTTGGCGAACAATAATAGTGTGTAAATCAGATACTTACTAGATAAGATAGACTTTCTTCTAAGACATTTTCCAGTCGACAAAATTTGTCGATTGGTGAAGGCCCTACTTGTGTATGAGAAAAAAAGACTAGATCGTATAGTGAATCCTGTTACGTTTAAGTACCAACTAGTAATATTACTGTGCATACTCAGTTTATTGTAATGAACCTTTAATAGTTTGCAGAAACACCGGAAATTAGAAAAATAAGCAGTGATGAACTTGACTCAGATGACTATTTCTACGATTCAGATGAAGAAATAGGATACTTGAAGAAAGAAAATGTCAACGCCCAAAATCCAACAACAAAAGTCACATCATACCAGCCTACTGAGAAGCTGTTCAAAAGGTACATAAATAAAATAAATGTTGACAAATATGAACCTATAAATGAAAGTGCACAGAAATTCATGGATCGAAATGATCGGAAGTTTGATAATGAGAGGATACGAATAAAAGATAAACATGACAGGGCTACCGCTGAACAGGTTATGGATCCTCGCACCAAAATGATTCTATTCAAACTTTTGAATAGAGGAATTATAAATGAAATTAATGGATGCATTTCTACTGGCAAGGAAGCCAACGTATACCATGCAACTTCCAAAGATGGAAAAGATTATGCTGTTAAAATATTCAAAACATCAATCCTGGTTTTTAAAGACAGAGATAAATATGTGTCCGGTGAATATAGATTTAGAAATGGCTATTGTCGTTCAAACCCACGTAAAATGGTAAGAACATGGGCTGAAAAGGAAATGAGGAACCTTGTAAGGCTATACAATGCGCATTTGAATGTCCCAGAACCTATAATCTTGCGGAGTCATGTTTTAGTAATGACTTTTATGGGAGAAAATGGCTGGCCATCTCCTAAGTTAAAGGATGTCGAAATATCCCAATCCACAGCTAGGTCATTGTATAGAGATTGCATTACCATGATGTGGAAAATGTTTAATATATGTAAGCTAGTGCATGCAGATTTATCAGAGTTTAACCTACTGTATCATGAAGGAAATGTTGTAGTGATAGACGTATCACAGTCTGTTGAGCATAATCATCCTCATGCTTTTGAATTTTTGAGAAAAGATTGTACGAACATCAGTGATTTCTTCAGAAAAAAAGGTGTTGCAACTTTGACTGTTAAAGAATTGTTTGATTTTATTACTGATGCATCGATAAATGAAAGTAATCTTGAGGAGTGTCTGGAGAAGCTTTCAGAGAAGGCAGCATTGAGAAATTTTGAAGAGTTGACTGCTCAGGAGCAGATTGAAGAAGAGGCCTTTAAGAATATTTATATTCCAAAAAGACTGACTGAGGTAAATTATTGAATCACTGTCTACTTATTATTGTCTTTGGAAATTACATGAATATGCCCTACTGCAATATGGTGAAAGAGACTGATTGACTCTTAACTCTCATTTTGATTCTTGCTGATTGTGTTGTACACAATCTCTAAACTAAACTAAAATTATAGCATAAAAATATTGCTAATCATAATACTCTTTCGAGAAAGAGACAAAACAAGCTTTAGAGGTGTCATTTTAGTTTAGTTTAGAGATTGTATTATACAGAATTGGCCACATCATACTAATATCATCAATGCAAAAGTGTGTTGGTTTGTCCTTCAATCACGTCAAGTCTTTTTGGCATGGGTATAGTTGAGGACCTGGAGAGTGACATAGGTTACTTTAAATCCCGGAAAATTAAGGAATTTAAAAAAAATGGGACAATCTTGCGGGCATCAGCTAGTAAGTAACTGCTACCCCTTTTCTTTATGGTTTAATACAGCAAAACATGATGCCAATATTAATAATTTATTGTTCTATCATAATAGTAAATAGATGCTGATCAGCTTAAGTGTTTACACAAATTGAATGTTTGGCATTTGTTTGTAATAGTACAAGTTAAATTAATTAGTTTAAGAATAAATTAATTAATTGAACTTGACATCTCTACATACTTTGGCAATATGGTTTGTGTGATAGAAAAACTAATTTAGAAACTTCTTAGAAGAGCTCTATAAAAGGTCAATTTTTCTTTCAAATTAAATAATTAACTCTTGATAGAAGAACATACTTCAGCCCTTTGTACTTCTTTGTTTTATTTTATGTTTTCTGTAATTTACTTTTGTTATGTGTGGTACAAATAAAGAGTTTAATAATAATAATAGTTTTGATAGCACATTTTAAAATATCTCTTCATGTCATTTTCAGGTAATCAACTATGAACGTGACATAAACAAAGCAAAGAAAGGGGAGACAGCAGACTTGGCTTATAAGAAGATTGCAGGTTTCAATGAGGACCTAACGGGCACTGTGGACAGACCTGACATCCTGCAAGATGAGAAAATATCTGACAGTGGCTCAGGGAACAGCTCTGATGAAGATGGTGATGAAAACAGTATGTATATTTTTATTTTCCAATTCCACTAGCTGATGCCTGCGACTGAAAAGTTAAAGTTTGTTTGATTCCCGCATGAACTCCTTAATTTTCCGGGATAAAAAGCCTAGCCATAGCCTATGTCACTCTCCAGGTCCTTAACTATACACATGCCAAAAATCACGTCGATTGCTTGCTCCGTTGCAGTGTGATTGAAGGACAAACCAACAAACAAACAAACCTTTGCATTTATAATATTAGTATGACTAGCTAATGCCCTGTATTTGTTGCAATGTGTCCTTTACAAAATTTCAACTCGCAACTTGAGTTTTGGTATATGTACATTTGTTGTGGTATTTAAAAACCTGGTGAAAGCTTTCCCCAGCATGCATACCATGCAATTAAAATTTAGGAGTTATTATAAATGTGAAAGTTTGGATGGATGTATGGATGTATGGATGTTTGTTACTCAATCACGCGCCAACGGCTGAACGGATCTGGCTGAAATTTGGCACAGAGATAGATTATAGTCTGGAATAGCACATAGGCACAGAGTTTCCGCGGGAACAAAAAACCTCAAACCACGCAGACGAAGTCGCGGACATTCGCTAGTTAATGTATAATTGCATGCTACCCTTCACACGTTTATCAATCCTCTTACCAAAGTGTCCTGGGGGAGATTGCTCTGCTCAATAAGTCAGCCTTTACATACGTAATTTTGAATTATTTATAATATTTCCTGTATTTTCTATATTTCTGCCCAACTGTGGGCTTGTATCGGTTGACGATCATGGCAAAGAAGATGTGCAATAGTATTTATCTCTCTTTCCATAATGAGCTTTCTAAAGGCAGTTATTTTGATTGATCTGACATTTGGGATGGGAATCCATACTAATATCCATCCATACTATCCATACTAATATTATAAATGCGAAAGTGTGTCTGTCTGTCTGTGTGTCTGTCTGTCTGCTACGCTTTCAGGGCCCATCTGTTCAACCGATTTTGATGAAATTTGGTACAGAGATAGTTTGTATCCCGGGGTAGGACATAGGCTACTTTTTATCCCGGAAAATTCAAGAGTTCCCGCGGGAATCGAAAAAACTTGGTCCACGCGGACGAAGTCGCGGGAATCATCTAGTATGTAATATTATAAATGCGAAAGTGTGTCTGTCTGTCTGTCTGCTACGCTTTCACGGCCTAACTACTCAACCGATTTTGATGAAATTTGGTACAGCGATAGTTTACATCCCGGGGAAGGACATAGGCTACTTTTTATCCCGGAAAATTGAAGAGTTCCCGCGGGAATCATAAAAATGTATCTGTTCAACCGATTTTGATGAAATTTGGTGCAAGGATAGGTTCTATCCCGGGGAGGGACATGCGGAATCAAAAACCTTAATCCACGCGAACGAAGTCGCGGGCATCATCTAGTCTAATTATAATAATTAGAAATAAATAATTAAAAATCATTTTTAAAAACAATCTTTCAGTGTCCACCATATTGAATTAAGGGTGACGTTATTTGTTTTTAAAAATGTTTTAATTTACACCCGACCCCGTACAAAAGGCGGGTTTCATAACCACTAGGCTATCGCCGGTAGCCTACAAAAAAAATTATTAAGTATTAAAAATGTAAAAAATTATTTCAGAAACAAAATTCAAGCCCAGCGCAAGGCCTCGTGACGAATCGCCCGAAAGTAAAAAAGCGAGAAAAAAAGCAGTCAAAGAGGAACAAGCCGAGCGGAGGAAAACTAAAACAAAAAAACATGTAAAAAAGAGACGAGACAAAGGTTGCGGTAAGAAATAATACAGATAATGTAAAAAAGTTGTATCATAATAATTTTATAATACAATGTATGTAAAGATTTTGCTGTTGTATTATTTAAGATCTTATTAGAGTACTCGGGAAACAGCTTTAGCAAATGCACAGTATTGATTTTTAGATCTCATTGGCAGACCAACGGGGGCGCTTGGGAGTACGTCATTGGTTGACGGTCGACCAATGACGCAGTGAGTGTCATACAAATATGACACACTACTATGACACTAGTGTCCCGCAATTTTGGCTTAAAGTTATTTTCTGGGTCCTGCAGTGTTATGGCCTGTAGTGTAGTGATATATTTGAAAATCTTGTGCCAAACCTGACTGCCTCGTTGGTCTAGTGGTTAGCATCTTTGACTGCGGCCGACAAGGTCCCGGGTTTGAATTCTGGGTCGGGCCATGATTAAGTATTGGGTTTTCTGACTAGAAATTCTCAGTACTTACAAGTAAAAATCTCTCTCTACAAGCCCGGAGTTAGGAAGTTGGTGGTGTTTCACCCCCGTGCCTCGGAGAGCACGTTAAGAGGCCGGAGATCGCCGCTCGCAACTTCTATTCGAACCGCAAATATAAATTTGCCGGTATATTGCTATTTCTATTTGGCTAATGACACATGATCGCGTGCAAGCGCGATAGCAATATGAGCGTACAGAATTTGTTATACATTTAGTTCAAGTTCCGTGAATACCAAAAATGATGAATGAAAAATTGTTGTGTTTTTAACTTCGTGGTGTTATTCTGTAACTTGACAATATAGGCTATGTTCCTGATCAATTAGTACGTGAGATATCGTTGGTTTTAATATGAAACAAATAAGGAGAAAACATGTAATTTATGTCGTAAAAACATGCGAAACGCAATGTGCTTACATTTAATTTTGGGAAAGTATTTTGAAAAAATAATTATCCAGGGATCTAGATAAATACAAGTTCAATCTTAATAATCGCATAATATGGTGGAAATATTCTCGAATTACAAATTATTTTGATATTACGTTTGTATGGGCAATTTGCCCTCCGCTGGCCCATTAAGCCCTCGGTCCCGGTTATTATCACTAACATGATAATAGTCGTTAAAACCGCCAACCCGCATTGGAGCAGCGTTGTGGGTCTAAGCTCTTATTCCCTCTCTCGTATGAGAGTGGAGGCCTGTGCCCAGCTGTGGGACGTTAATGGGCTGTAGTGAAACTGCACAAGCGAAGAGTCTAGTTATAAATAAATCATTTTGTGTATCAAGCTGGCGCTCGCACCCTCGCTCGCAAAAGGGTTTATAGATAGTTTTTGGTTTCGATCGGGGTCCAAATTCCGGCTGGGGCATTTGAAAATTTAAAATTTCAAAATTTTAGTGTTTCGGTGCAATTCCGATGAGCTTGTCAAAAAATATTGCTGAATGATTTTTAAGACAGTTTTTTTTTTTCGATAACAATTTTGCGCTTGACTGCCTATTAAACTAGTGTTTAATTCCAACTCAAATTCAAAAGGTATTAAAATTTCAATTAAACTAAATATTAGGCAGGTAATAAGTAGTAGGTAAGGAAAGTAAAAGCATTTTATGTTCATCATAATTTTCTTTTACAAAACGTAGAAATTCATAATTCTTTTAAATAAGTTCTATGTACAATAATAGTTTTATTGATACACTTGTTTTATTCCTATTTAACATCTATATTGGTTGAATGAAAGTTTACGTTTGTGTGAACATTTATATAGCGGCATAATAAAAAAACTATAGATTATAAATACACATATGGCGCGAGGCATCCGGTATATGTTAAACCAGAAGTGCGATTGTGTAAGAATTGCCGATCAAATCGTCAAATTTCGGCGTCAAAGTAAAATAAACCATAACGGCATTGAATTAGAGCTCAATTTCGTGTATCCATACTCATACGTTTAGGTATGTACGATACCCTAAAGTGATGAGAATGAATACACGAAATTGAGCTCTAATTCAATGCTGTTATGGTTTATTTTACTTTGACGCCGAACTTTGACGATTTGCTCGGCAACTTTTAGACAAACGGGGGGCAGTTTTCACAGCTTTTAAACAATCAGAATTAACCGTAGCGCCACATCCTATCTCTTTATTGTGCGCTATCAAATATTCATACAAATGCAACTTTTAATTCATTTTAAACTTCATTAAGGCATTAGTCGCATTATAAGAGCAACTTTTGTCACCGCAACATATTCGTCACACGCGACAAGCCTATAAAAAGTCTCCCCAATGGAGCGTCATAACATGCGGGCACTTTTATACAAAGCCATAAACTTGATACTGAGACGAATTATTGCACAGACAAAAGTTGCGCGTTAGAATGCTCCCTAATTTAATACACGTATACCGAGAGGTCTTTCAAAAAGTCCTTTTTTGAAGTCTGAGAAAATATCAACTTCATCTTCGATAAAAAAAAGTTAATTGACCTGGGTACGTTTACCCAAGAATATTAAATACTTAATCTAAGGATTCATTAACAAGGTTTCTACTTATTTAATGTGATTAAACCTAATAATATCACTCGAGATTATAACGTATTTCGCCAAAACCAATAAATAAATTCCTTCTTAACTTTATTTGTATAATATTAATAATCATAAATAATAGCTAAATCACTGGACAAAAATATCACATGAGACAAAATAAGGCAATTCTGGAAATCTCTCTAAGAGCCTTGAGCAGACCAAATATAAACGCGAGGCTCTATAAATGTATGGTTATTGCTTATGCTAATAATGTAATTTGAATTTATTAAACGCCAAAATAAAAAGCACTGTGTTGTGAAACAACGGCACAACAAACTTATTAAACCCCTCTTTTTTGTCTGGGGTAAAATAGTGAAATAAAAATTTAAACAAAAATAATTAAAAATGCACATCGGAATGCTGCACCTCGCTTACAAAAAATCAAAGCTCTCTCTTAACGAAACCAGTTTCAAACTTTTGGAGAATTACTATGTAAATTCGATGAAATGGATGCCAGAGGTGTCTTTGGCTATAAATCTTGTGTAAACCAATCATTAAAACGCCTCTTAACAAGTAACTCAAATCAAAACATTCTATACAAAATAAGATCCTAATTTATAATTTATCACATCTCAATCTTACATAGATTTTTGTACTGGCACCTAAGCGATAGGGAAAAATGACTTAGGACAAATAACAGACACACTTATTATATGCCACGCGCGCGTTTTTAATCACAGCGCAGTAATTTAGTGTCTGATGGTTTGTAGTGTGGTCTAGTCATATGAATACTATAAGCATTCTTATGACGTATAAAAAATAAAACTATATTCCCTAACTATATTCCCTTGCCACCTTTTTTTTTAATTCCATGACCAGTTACACCTTGCTGCCACCTTGTGTTATGTGATAATTTAGTCTAAGATGGAAGTAAGATAACCTGTAAGTGGTATGGCAGTGATACCCCACACAATGCAACGGTTCCACTACGTCACAATCACAAATCCTTAAACTTGTTCAGGATGAGATTCCACCATAATCCCTGAGGTTTCATTACTCTTCCAGCTATTGAACCTTCAGACTCAAAATGCTTAGCGTGTCACGTTACAAGTGTGTTTCCAGCATTGCTATCACAATCAAATTACACAAGTAATTTCAGATTTAAATAATCACGTGGCAAATCGATATCTAAGGCCCATGTAGCACATGAATCTGACGGCGATCATTATGAAGACCAAGATGAGGATCTCGTACCAAACAGAACTGTTTTCGAAGTCGAGATATCTGATAAGCACGTCGGGTTTAGCGAAGTGGCAGTACACGTCTTTGCAGTCGAGGGTTTTCCTTCCGAAGCCGAAGACTGTGAGGATCATTGCCACCACTCCACATCTGAAGAAATTACATGAAATAAATAATCATACTAATATTATAAATGCGAAAGTGTGTTTGTTTGTTTGTTGGTTTGTCCTTCAATCATGCCGCAACGGAACAAAGGATCGACGTGATTTTTGGCATGGGTATGTATAGTTGAAGACTTGGAGAGTGACATAGACTATTTTTTATCCCGGAAAATTAAGGAGTTCCCGCGGGGATCAAAAAACTTTAACCACGCTGACAAAGTCGCGGGCATCAGCTAGTTTAGGTATAATAAAAATTAGGATATTACAAGGTACTAGAACCACTAAGTGACTAAGATATAGAAGAAATCGCTATTTAGCATCACTGCCAAAAGAAAAAAAAGGTACAAAGGTGGGTAAACCACAAATAAATAATTAATAAACAAACCTGATGAATGAGGTCTTCATGATGATGTTCATGATGAGGGGGATTCTGTGAGCGAAGTCGAAACCGTAAATGGCCAGGCCGAGGAATGGGGCGATCGCTGCTGGCCCGATGGCACATCCATTCTGAAATATAAATAGTTTGAAAATTAACCAAATGACTATATAGACCAATGAGGTCAAATATAAAACAAAAGGGGAAAGAAGTCTGAGCAAACCATGATTATATTGACCGAGTGGGAGTTTTAGAACGTAGGTATTTGATAGCGTTTGATCGAGCGCAAGCTGTCAAGCGCTTGACATACAATTCCATACAAATCGTAACTGTAAACGTTGACGCGATCGAATGGGAGGAAAATCTCCCACTAGGCACTGATCGCTCTCCCTGCAATGATTTGAGACAAAAAAGAGATAATGTTAGTGATCAAACAAAACACGATGAACTAAATATGTCACTTCGAATGAGACTCCAACCATGAGGAGCTATCCTGGAAACTAGCATCCACCACTTCAGCCCAATAACATCCCACTGCTGGGCACAGGCCTCCTCTCTCATGAGAGAGAGGGAATTAGAGCTTAGAGCCTCCAGGCTGCTCCAATGCGGGTTGGCGATCTTTAACGACTACTATCATGTTAGTGATGATAACCGGGACCGACGGCTTAGCGTGCTCTCCGAGGCACCGCCAACATCCTAACTCCGGGCTATTACTGAGAATTTCTAGTCAGAAAAATCCAATACTTAATAATGGCCCGACCCGGGACTCGAACCCAGGACCTCGTCGGCCGCAGTCGGACATGCTAACTAACAGACCAATAAGGCAGTTGAGTTAGTTAGTTGAGGGGAAACTAGCATAATTAATCTAAAATATGGCTTACCCTGACACTGAAAACCGATCCGATCGCCATTCCGATGCCTTCAGACACCAGAGAGACGATGTTTGAGATCAGACAGAACACGGTGAACCTAGCCACTCCGAACGGCACTCCGACCATGAAAAACACAATGGTACAGAATACCATGTTCAGGGTCAGCTGGACTGGGAGTTTGGACACGGTCAACGCGGCGTAGTACGGCGCCAAGCCGTACCAGCCGTTGAAATGCTCCTTTTTCACCAGTTTTACTTCTTGGGGATCTGGAAGTAAAGAACAACTTGCTACAGATACTGAACTGACTATAGTGCTCGCGTTAAGAACTGAGGCGTTGGGCCATAAATCATTCTAATCAGTCTATCTCGCTCGCACTCATTGGGCTTATAGTCTGTCTATGTCACGATCTTCTTCGACCTTATCCACGACACGTTTCTTACTCTAAATTTTGCAGGCAGAGGGCAATGCACTTCATAAATGTTTATTTAAAAGCTGTGCTTCCCCAAAGATTGCTATCATTTTTTTATTCTTAACTAGATGCCCGCGTCTTCGTCCGCGTTAAGTTTTTTCGATTCCCGCGGGAATTCCATAGTTTTCCGGGATAAAAAGTAACTTATTAGTAAAACAAACTTATTACCTGTACCAAATTTCATCAAAATCGGTTGAACGGATGGGCCGTGAAAGCGTAGCAGACAGACAGACAGGCAGACACACTTTCGCATTTACAATATTAGTATGGATATTGCAAACGGCTTTAATGTCATCTGCCTAGTGCTTATAGTAGTTAGTACTTTAATCAAACCCTGGGCTCACCATTGTCTGCAAGACATAGTATGTATTGTATACTAGGTGATGCCCGCGACTTCATCCTCGTGGTTAATTTTTGCGGAAACTATATTTTTCGGGATTAAAAGTATCCTATGTCCTTTCCCGGGATGCAATTTATCTCTGTATCAAATTTCTTTGGAATTATTTGAACAGATGGGCCGTGGAAGCTGTCATGTTTAAAATATACATGCCAAATAATATCGTAGAGGCGCAATTGTCTAAACAAATTGTAATCATTTGACAGCTTAAAACGTATTACTCGAATGTCATTCCAACCAAAAGCACTTGTAATAAGTTTATTTGAATAAAAATGAGTGTACTCCGCTGGAAGAATTTGTCTTAATTTTCCGCCTTTCCACTTACCTACAAAAAAATTGAGGACCCGCCTATCGGACCCTCGCGTGGCTATTTAAATAATGGCCAATGAGTAATACTTACAAACTAGAACCGGCACCATGATCTGCGTGTACGAGAAGAATATGACGACACCGACGCACAGCTTGAGGTGGTTGAACATCTGTGAGCCATCGTTGGCCGTGCCGAAGAAGCATAACCCGACCAGCGCCGCGCACATCACGTGGTGGATTGTCTGGATCCATAACGCTGAAACGTACAAGGAAATATGTTATTTATTCTGTCTTCATATAATGTAGGACAGATTGTGCCACATTGAGTAGGTCTGTAGGTATATTATGTCAAGACATAAAGAACAACTTTTAGAACACGTATTATTACTAACTCACAAATATTTATTATTATTTTACTTTTAATCCATTATTCCCTAGGGTTATAATGTGATTTGAATTTAGAATCATCGCGCATCTAAAGCAAGATCTGAAGGAAATTCTATTCATTCCAAAGAGGTTTTATTCATAATTCTTATTGCTATATGCATAAAGTCTAATTTCGGTAAACAGAATGTGTTCTCAGCAGGCGCGGCCAACTCGATTTTCGAAAACCGAAGCCGTGGCCCACTAGATTCGCACTGACGACATTTGTTTGTCAAATCGAGTAGGCCACGCCAGCTGAAAGAAGTGGTTGTATCGCGAGGTGTGAAAAGTAGAGTATTCACCGTAGGGGTAATGCTGTATTAATCTTGGGCGCCCCTAATTCCCGCGCTACTCTCAGGATTCTAGATGCAACACCCTCGCTACGCTCGGGAGCTACTCTAAAATCCCTCGTTCCGCTTGGGATTTATCCCGGCGCCCGTGACATAATACATCGCATTACCCCCGTGGTGAATAATCTACTATTATTATAATATTATTATTCTGTAATCGTTTATGGCCTTATTTAATGTCAAGTTATAATTATTGTTAATATTAGTTGTAAAGCTGTTTAGTACTGAAAAATGAAAATAAAATATACTTGTGCCACTATATGCCAAGACTATACCACCGTTTCTTTAGCATTTATATTTTGGAAACAAGTACCTAGGCAGATATAAGATTACTATTATTATGTGATTCAGAAGATCTAACCTCATAAGGCTGCCTTCACATCAAAGTGTTTAAAGGATGTGTCAAATTGACTGCCTCGTTGGTCTAGTGATTAACATGTTTGACTGCGGCTGACGAGGTCCCGGGTTCGAGTCCCGGGTCGGGCCATAATAAATATTGGGTTTTTCTGACTAGAAATTCTCAGTACTAGCCCGGAGTTAGGAAGTTGGCGGTGTTTAGCCCCCGTGCCTCGGAGAGCACGTTAAGCCGTCGGTCCCGGTTATTATCACTAACATGATAATAGTCGTTAAAGCCCGCCAACCCGCATTGGTGCAGCGTGGTGGGTCTAAGCTCTAATTCCCTCTCTCCTGTGAGAGTGGAGGCCTTTGCCCAGCAGTGGGACGTTAATGGGCTGTAGTGGTGGTGGGTGGTCAAAATTCAATTTAACAACCCATGGGTCTGACAGACCGACATAATATATTATCAACTGCTGGACACAGTGCCAATTCACTTAAGTTGACGCATAGTCTATTATTTACTATAATATGCATATGATTGGCATAGAATTTACAAAACTATATTATGTAGATTACCTATTGTAAAGTATGACTAGCCATCACCCACCACAGTAGTTTTTATGCAAATAGAACATAAGACCTATAGGTACATCCACGTGATGATTAGTAGGTACCTTTGTGAATCATTGAGACTTGAGAGGTATAATAAATTCTTAGACTGCATCAAGCTTTTATCGCTTAGAAGATTCATTGTTGTTTATTTTAGCTACCAATATTCTGCCATAACCTCCTAAGGCCTAAAACGCTAAAAGTGGAATACAATTTTCTAACTTTTAAGTAATATCTATGCCATCAATTTTAAACTTAACTTTGGTACCTAAGCTCTACCTACTTTTTTCGCTCTTTGTCTTAAAGCCGGTATTCTAACATAACCTCCGCCTAAAACACTAAAAGTGGGAAAATTCAAAATAATCTTTTTTACTGAGAAAAGTGGGAAATCTGTGGGGTATCTGTGGGAAAAGTGATCGCGCGATCCGCGGCGACATAATTAGGTATCTAAGCTATCAAAACTTAACGTTGGCACCTAAGCTCTACCAACTTTCACTGAAAGTTTTAACTTTGACTTTGACTTTAAGTTTATAAATGAACTACTTAAGTATCTATTTTTATACCTGCGAAGGTGAGACTAGCATACAAAGTAAGGTTATTAACATGCTAAATATTAACGGTGAATTTTTTGTCTGGAATTCGTGACTTACGATAATGGAGGTCGAGCCGTCAATTAACTTTTTGCAAGTTGTAATTTTTGTAGGTTGAGTTAATTTTCTTATAAAACTAGTAATTTAGTTTTTAAACGCATTTAGGCTGGATTTCCTTCTTCTTATTACTAACTAATTAGAACTTATTATATTTAGAATAGTGTTAAGATATACTTAAAAATCTTTGTGTGCTTTTGTTACCTAAATCTAAACACGTTTTACTGAAATATTTTAAATCTGTAAAGTAAACGTGATATAAGTCTCGACATCTCTATGTTTTTGAAGGCACTGGCCCCTAAGATAGGTACATGAAGTTCCCTAGTTTATAGGTCAGGATTTCATTGTATATGTCACCGTAAGATTGCAAAAACCGCTAGATTGTAATATAACTAGCGAAATTGTAAACTGTTGACAGATTACAATGTAACGCATTATTTTTCGGGAGATTGTAATCTGTTAGGTATATTAACCCGATAAAAACTAAGTGATTATTTATGTCGAACCCTAAAGTAACCCACGAGAAAGAGACAAGAAAACGTAAATAAGTACAATGAATAATTTTACACTCAGAACATTGAACGGTGCACAGTCTGTCGACAGATTACAATTTCTCTACTTAGATTACAATCTTACGGTTTTTGCAATCTTACGGTGACACATATATTTTTCTTACCTTGCCGATTCCTTGATATTTGCACCAGCATTCTGACAAGCAATATCGAGAACTGCTGGAAGTAAGTCGTTGGAAATCGGCATGTCGACTTCTGTATCTTCATCCACGCCATCGAGGAGTCTTCTATTGTCAACTCGTTCAAAGACGCCGTCGATTCACTGTCTTCGTTGTACTGCTTAACTTTGTATGTGCATTTCTCATTCGATACTACTATCTCTGTTTCCCCACATTCGTCCTCTATTTGGTAGCAAACTTTGAGATGCATGTTGTTTGTGGGCTCTATTGGCTCGGTGTCGAATTTTGCTGATTTGTACAGTTTTCCATTCAGTATTTCGTCGCACAGCATTTTTATGTTCTGCGGGTTTTCTGTTGTTTCTATTACTGTAAATAAAAATTAATTAAATTACAGCGATGTTTGTTTAGGTCATATACTTGCAACTGAATTTTAAAACAGTTATCTCCAACCGATTGAGATGAGTAGATAGATATACAGTGACGTCATTCTATGACCAATATGGCGGGCTTCCTAAGATACAGGGGTAGATAATTTGTATACACCCCTATGATATTATGAGTATCATTAATCTAGACGTTACACTAAATTCAATTATGGCGAACGATAAAAGCTTATTTTTATTAAAAACTAGATGATGCCCGCGACTTCGTCCGTGTGGATTGATTTTTTTTTATTCCCGCGGGAACTCTTCAATTTTCCGGGATAAAAAGTAGCCTATGTCCTTCCCCGGCATGTAACCTATCTCTGTACCAAATTTTATCAAAATCGGTTTGGTAACGGTAGTTGGGCCGTGAAAGCGTAGCAGACAGCCAGCCAGACAGACACACTTTCGCATTTATAATATTAGGTATGGATGCTTTTGATGAAGTCTTATTTTTTTTACTGTCAACTTAAATCCAGCTTATTTACTTTGATAATAATTTACAGGTCATTTATTATAGTGAATATGAGCGCGCTCAGAGTTACATTAGCCGCCATTGGCGCACCATGCCTAGTGTGCCGTAGTAGTGGCTGGTGAATTAAGTATGACCTGCAGTCAAAAACCATTCTGATGTTGACGATGATGATTAGGTATTCCTAATACCTAAGTATAGTATAGTATAGTATTAACTTCCTTGTTGGTCTATTGGTCAGAATGTTCGACTGCGGCCGACGAGGTCCCGGGTTCGGTTCCCGGATCGGCCATAGCAAGTATTGGGTTTTTCTGACAAGAATTTCTGAGTACTAGCCCGGAGTAAGGAAGTTGGCGGTGTTTCACCCCCTGCCTCGGAGAGCACGTAAAGCCGTCGGTCCTGCGCCTGATCTCTCTCCGGTCGTGTCGGATTTTCCGTCCCATCGAGCTATGAGAATAAAGGAACAGAGAGTGCACCTGTGTATGCGCACACACTTGTGCGCTATAATATCTCCCGCGCAGATGGCTAATCTCTCTGGAGATAACCCTCCGTGGCCGAAATTCGGTCAGGAGGACATTATTGATTAGGTAATTAAAAATGCCATAAAATTACCTAGTTAGATATTATATAAATCTTACTGAAATCTGCGGGATTGTGGTGTCTAGGACACGCCAGGCCGATGCTCTGAAGATGTGGTACCATCGCCTCTGTGTCGCCCTGGTAGATACAGCGACCGTCTGCTACGATATACGCCTGAAATATAAAGAAATAAAACGGATCACTTTTAATGCTTCCCGAAAACGTGATAATTTATAGTGCCTACTCAGGGAGTGTCAGATTACTTTAGGCACACAATTTTTCGGTGTCTTGCAAGCTGCCATATAGGTACTTACGAGTATACATAATAAAAGATTTTGACTTTGATTCGACTTAATCGTCCGATTTTGTCTTAGTCATCCAAATTTTCGATGACTTGATGATGACACAGAAAAGGTGTTATTTTTTTGCAATAAAAACGTGGACGCTCACATATAATTCGTGAATCTTAAAATATTGGCCGGTGGACCTCGGGACTTAATCACCTATGCCCAATGAAACAAAATACTTATAGGATCAACTGAGATAAATTATATAAAATTATCTTTGACAGCATAATTAAGGCAGCTTTAATGGACGAAAAAAAAACCGATCAACTGCCCAACGTTATGAAAATTGATATTTAATAGCAAGTCTTGGGATTCCTTATCAGTGATCTAAGCAAAGAAATAATGGAGTTTTATGCCCAAAAGACAAGCAAGAGGCTTGTATTTTTTTAAAACGCATACAGGTAGGTACTTATAGTTTCCCTTAATTATGTTTCCTAACTAGATGATGCCCGCGACTTCGTCTTGGTGGATTAAGTTTTTTTTGTTCCGCAATAAAATGTAGCTTAATGTGTTAATGAAACTGCCTCGTTGGTCTAGTGGTTGGCATGTTCGGCTGCGGCCGACGAGGTCCCGGGTTAGAGTCCTGGGTCGGGCCATAATTGAGTATTGTGTTTTTCTGACTAGAAGTTCTCAGTACTAGCCCAGAGTTAGGAAGTTGGCGGTGTTTCATCCCCGTGCCTCGGAGAGCACGTTAAGCCGTCGGTCCCGGTTATTATCACTAACATGATAATAGTCGTTAAAGCCCGCCAACCCGCATTGGAGCAGCGTGGTGGGTCTAAGCTCTAATTCCCTCTTTCCTATGAGAGTGCTCTTTCCTATGAGGCTGTGCCCAGCAGTGGGACATTAATGGGCTGTAGTGGTGGGTGGTGGTGTTAATGAATGAAATAGAAGTTTAATTCCATATGATCCGCCACAGTAGACAAATCTGTGTGGTACAGTGGGTGTCTTTCACGGTCTACAGCATGCGACCCCCACCACCCAGCAATTCGGCATAGCCCCACACCACACAAATCCTCCAAATCACTCTCAACGTACGTTTCACTCCAACACCGGAGCATCTTCAGGATATGTTGACTCGACAATGCACGATTGTGCTTTACAATACAAATTAAGTTATTCGTAACTTCTAGTTCATTCGTTCATTCATTATCATGGACTTCCGCAAAGTAACGCCTGCTTCTATTTTTTTTTTATCCACTACAAGTTAGCCCTTGACTTGCAATTTAATACTTGATTCAATGTAGCTCAATGTGTTAATTAAAGGTATAAGCTTTTATAAAGTAACTTTCAGCCTATTCGGTTAAGTGAAAGATCCATGTCCGCCATTAGAGTCACAGCCGGATTGTAAAGTCCGTTTTGTAAAACGGCACACCGTTATGTAATATGGCGAGTTTTACAATTTTGCGGCGACATAGCAATCAGCAGGGCGACCGCGTAACTTTTGCATCAATCATTGATACATCGCAATCACCTCTGATTGGTTAACACTCTTCCACTATTGGACGAAATCCATTGACGCAGCAAGAATACCATAAATTCAGCAAATCGGAGGTGATTGCGATGTATCAATGATTGATGCAAAAGATACGCGGTCGCACTGCAGTTATCAGACTATTGATGCAATGCTTTAATACTTATCCAGAAGCCACAGTCAGATTCAGCTACTAGTTACTATATGAGTAGATCAAACAATAGAAGAAACGAAGGTACGACGGTAATAGGCATGATGACAGTAACCAAGAATCAATGAAATTATGAATTTATCTAATGAAATAGGATTCATGGATTATAAAAATAGTATTTATTTTTCTATTTCGAGTGAGATTGCTATTTATTTTGATAAAATAAAACTATAAAATACAGCAATCCGCCATATTGCATAAAACACAAAGAAGCGAATGACGTCACATTTGTTTGTTTTCGAGCTTTGAAAATCACACTATTGCTTACTGCACACTTCACTGAGTACAACAATAATAACAATAGTGACGTCACAACGACGCCATGACACCGCCGAACGTTTTGGCGTGAATTTTAAAATTTAAATTTCAAATGCTAATTTTATCTACCAAACTTTATTTTTCTGCTGAAATAAGATATTTTTTCCAAATACTAAATACTTCCGAACATAATCTGACCATTTTTCAAAATCAGTCATCATGCCTATTCACAAACACTTGATTTATCTTAGTTATGTATGTAAATCTGCAGACTGCGCACGCTATCTGTCACGTTCATCAACGGGAAATACCTACTCTACAATTATCTGAATCATTTATAAATCATAATAACATGGATTTCCTTTGAAATCATTGTATTGACGCCGATACTGATCATCATTATCCTCACTTATTCATATGAACTACATGATTCGATATGAAACGACCTAGGTATAATTTCATATACATGGAAACAAACAATTTAATGAAATGAGCAGTAGGCAACTATGTGCATCCTTAGGGCGCCTTTCCACCAGAGATAAATTATGCTACGTTTGTAAGCTAAGGATGTGTGTCAAACCCAAAAAAGGAGCGCTTGATTTTCAAAGCTTAGATCGCTAGATGTTAGATCAGGGATTCCCAAAGTAATCGATATCGACCCTTGGGGTCGATTTCAGTTTCCCAGGGGTCGACATAAACGAAATCTGATTTTGGGGGTCGACGAGGTCTAAAAATCTACCTCTATTTTAATGTTTTTTTTTTTAAATAATTACCTACTTAAGTATTCTTATGTTATTCTTGATATTTACTGAATTTGATGTCTATTTATTTTGTTAAATTTTGATGAAAAAAAACTGCAAAGTTTTTAAATTACCTACTTAGTAAGTATTTTGTATCAATAGGAAAAGAACTAGAGATAGGATTTTTAAAGTAATTTGGCTAAGGGGTCTGAGGTATCAGTTCATTTTGGAAAAGGTGTCTCTTGCCCAAAATAGTTTGGGAATCCCTAGATGAAGCGCTCCTATTGAAGGGT
Source organism: Erebia epiphron (assembly GCA_963932025.1). NCBI lineage: Eukaryota > Metazoa > Arthropoda > Insecta > Lepidoptera > Nymphalidae > Erebia > Erebia epiphron. Next base: position 12,659,662 of record OZ009959.1, on the reverse strand, counting down.
ATGACAACACAATACACATCTGTAGCACTCCGTAGCTTGTAGCACATGTCTGGTGAAAAGGCACCCTTAAGCTGAACACACGTGTACCCACAGCATAGTGGCTACTATATACTGAGCAAGCTTCATAGCTACGGCCAGCTATGAAGTGCTTCCGTCACAGATTCAATAATAGTTTGCTTCCGCTCCCAAGCTGCCCATACACGCCCGTTTCACACGAGGGCAGAGTACCGGAGGAAGAGATATCGTCGCTTTTCCTACGAAAGGACCTATCTGACACTTTTGACGTAACTGCACTAAATACATCATAATAATGTACTTTTGATTCTCTGTCGATCTGTCTTGTCGACTTTTTCATATCTTTTACCGTTTACTGGCTAGGACAATCGGTAAGTATGGCGTACCTATATGCTCATTTGCGAAAAGGAAATCATACTAAGTGGCGTATTTTATACTTAGGGCTATTAGAAAGATTTTTATTTAGTGATCAGCTAAATAAAAATCTATCAACTATGACGTAACTGAAAATACGTCATTTAGTGTGAACTAGACTATATTGAATAAAAATGGGGTTTTCACTTACGTCTGAATTTTGATTGCGACGGAATACCTTAGACATTAACTAATAGAGTTAAAAATTTATGTAAATTGGTGACAAAAAATGTATAAAACCTTGGGCACTAAAAAAATCCAAAATAGTACGAATCCAAAAACTTTCAGTCAAAAAATGATTTAAAACTATCCTAATTATTATTATATATAAAGAAATAAAAAACAAAGTATTTTGAATTAAATGTGATTTAATTATTCAGTAAAAAATATAGTCGTATCTCCTAAGTAATTAATTTTTCAGAAAAACAAAGTTCTTATGAAGTGGCGTAACTGTTTTAAATATTTTTACCTAAATGAATACGCACATTTAAATAAGACAATTCCTACTTGCAAAAAGGCCTTGATCAAAGATCAGATTATAAGAATATTTTTTTAATTTTAATATAGCTTTATTTGAGCAAGCTGTGGACAATATAGTTGAGCACGAAACCGAAAAACGCTTGCCCTGAACAATTAACTCGATGTCAGTTAGGTCCTTTCGTAGGAAAAGCGACGATATATGAGCATAACTACATAATATATATCTACTGCTGCCATGGAATGCCATATAAATCTTCTAGGCAAGCGCGCTCCAACCTAGACCTCATCATTGCTTTGTATTTAAGCATGATTGTAGTCAGTGGCGTGCATAGTATTCGAAGTCCGGGTAGGCATTGGTTACGTAGATACCTACTTTCAGGCTGGGAATTATAAAAATTATGCATTGAGTTTTTTTAACTAGGGAAGCCTTTATGCCTCTATGTCGTGCGCGCCACTGTTTGTAGTCAAGCGCAAGCCTATTCTATAATTAAAAAAAAAAATAGGTACGGCCGTGACTTGATAAGTTGTGACAGACCATTGTTATAATAGAAAGCGCGTTTTTAAATAGTTCAGTAGCTACCTACTACCTGAAACGAGCATAATAGGATTCATAGAAGGCTGAGCTTGCTAATAACGTAATCTTATTAAGAAGCGTCTTCATTAAGATAAGATCTGTCGTTGTATCAATCTTAGATTAATCAAGATTATATCTCTCGGAAAGCCTCTACGTGTGGGACTTAATATGTCCCCTTAAAAGTCTAGGGTTTTGTCTTTTTTCCCGTAAGATTACAAACAAACATCATAAGACGCTCACCTATCAGTTAATTACATCGGTAAAAACATAGCAGTCATAGCGGATTTCAGCGGATAAGTAGGTTTAAAATATAATTGGACGTTCATGAAAAAATACATTATTGTTCTAATCCACCATCCATACCACGTCCACTATAAAATGCTAAAAAGCTTTGACGCAATAATTGTTACTGACTTAGGTACACCTACACAATTAAATTATTATAATTTTCCTAAAGCTTAATTCAGCAATTAAGTGGTATTTTAAGCGTTAGTTATTCTCGAAATAGGTACAATTATTATTATTATACCAATTACCAGTACCATTGACGTCATATTTTTTGTAATTGTGATCGTCACTGCAACCGAAATTAACAAAATGACAGAATCTTAAGTCTTAAATGATTCCGATAAATCATATTTTTAACGAGAAAAGCACTTTCAAAAGTTTATTTCAATAAGGAAATCTTTTGGTTTGAAACCTTGTGAAATGACACAACTGGCAAGATGGCTCATATTTTCTGCGAATATCTATTTTGATTTTGTCACTCTATTTGTAGGACGGAAGGTCACTGAAGCCTTATAGTACTTATTATCCTAAATTAGTTCGTTTTGATTGTCCATCTGTTTAACTGATTTTGATAAATTCGTAGTGCATCCGGACTCCTGAGCTTGTTTATCCCGAAAAGTCAAAAAGTACTTTCAAAAACCTTTCCCCAGGCGGTCGGAACCACGGGCATTATCTAGTATCTAATAAATTACATTAAGTCTTCAATTATCAGACTTAAAGAAAAGTATGTACTCACTTGTAAGTAGGAATTTTGCGTTATAATATTACTGATTGAAAAATCGATTTCGATTAGTCAACCGATAATAAAATGCACTTATGTTTATTTAATCGTAAGTAGGTATACGGTCTGGAATGAATTACGTATAAGAAATAATTAAAAGGTGTAATCGTTGTTTATAAAATGTTGAATGAAATCATTACACATCGATTCAAAATGTGCAACATACCTATAATACTTCTATTCTAATATTATAAATGCGAAAGTTATCCAAACTTTCGTTTGATGGATGGATGTTTGTTACTCAATACTCCAGAACAGCAGAACGGATCTGGATGAAATTTGGCACAGAGATAGATTATAGTCTGGAATAGCACAAAGGCTACTTTTTATTTAAGGCTATTTTTTAAGGCTAACTTGGAAGTTTGCGTTAGTCGCTTCCGGTTCTGGACGCCACATAGGCTCTGCTTGAAAATCAGCGCTGCAGTTAAATCATTATACCTACCTATACTGCAGCAAAATGCTGAAGTAGCAGCCTTTCTAGCGACCGCACGGAGCAATTTATTTTAATAATTATTTTGTAAAATAATTCTTGTAGGTTCTTGTTTTATTTTAATAAGTAAGTTTAGTAAGTAATTATTTTGTACCAACTATAATGTTTTCATTTCTGTGTTTCTTTTCCATGTTATTGTTATCCGTGTAAAGCTGAATAAACATTTATTTATTTTATTTAGTTTTATTTATTCCCGGAAAATTAAAAAGTTTCCGAGCGAACTAAAAAAACCTCAATCCACGCGGACTAAGTCGCAGGCATTAGCTAGTTTTATCATATTCTGTGAAAAACAGTCATTACCTACTCAGTACTTCTTACCTACTTATTGATTTGTATCTCTGTAATGAATAATAAGTTAACCTATGTACCTAAGTATAGGTAGTTGTTGTGGAAATAATTACAACTTGTATCCAATAAATTATGTTTTATAAGTAGTTAATGTAAAAAGAGAACAATTAAATACAGTGTTGTAGGTATTTAATTATAGCATTACTGGCCAAAAAAAGCGGTGAGCACCCATACATTAATAATATACTCATATATTATTAATGTATGAGTGCATTTTCTCATATATTAATAATAATTTACATTACAAACTAATGCTGTAGTCTAGTTTTCCGTATAGAAGAGACTAGCTGATGTCCGCGACTACATCCGCGTGGATTGAGATTTTTGGTTCCCGCGGGAACTCCTTAGTTTTCCGGGATAAAAAGTAGCCTATGTGTTATTCCAGACTATAACCTATCTCTGTGCTAAATTGGATCCTGATCCGTTCAGCCGTTCGGGCGTGAATGAGTAACAAGCATCCATCCATACATCCATCCGAAATGCATTATACCTACCTACCTAAATGCGAAAGTTTCGCATTTATAATATTTATTTGATGATTGATAAACAAATCGCAGAAACCTTATTAGTGAACCCGTAATAACATCGATATAATATATGTAGGTACTAGATGGGCCCTTTCATAGAAAAGGGTCGGGCGTCCGACTTTGAGAGCGCGTTCCTAACCTGTCTTTGTCCCCATCGTAGCGTAGTCACGGTCGCTCGTCGTGTAGATAATTTGTTATTCATCTAAAGTCTTATTAGTTTGGCACTGTATAATTTTTATTTTAAGGTAAGTGTTTCAATTCACAATTATAAATTTCCAAAAAAACGTTATTTATTATTCCTATTTAATATTTCTATCCATTAAGCAATCGTTTAATTTCTGCGGCAAACTGTATGATTTTTTTTTTTACTAACTGGCTTGCTGGCCTTACGGCTTCTATGGCTATGACCTATGTATTATCTATGACTGAGTCATACGTTTTCAATATGGGGATAATCAAGCTTTGATTCAAGATCGGGCATATGTTGCAAGAAAGTCCCGCTTTTCAGACTAGATGGCGTTTATGGCGTTGCTAAAAATACACCCACATTCTTTGTTTGACAGGGCCCGTCTATGTAAATTGAGGTCGTTGCCTAATAATTATTATTGTCCCCGTGCTTGAGAGGTTCTCGAATTAGGTACGTTTTTCACTCGTAGGGTCGTAGGTATCACGAGTTCATTGTTAATAGCGGAAGCAACATCCTATCCACATTACAATGCGCGTCTCCTACACTTTTCCGGAAGCTACTTGTTTACCTTTAATCTAGTTAAGGAAAAACAGACTATATGAGATAATATTTTTTTTAATTTACTATTATTATTATTTTCATCCACTACAAGTTTAAAGTTAGCCCTTGACTGCGATCTCACCTGGTGGTAAGTGATGATGCAGTCTAAGATGGTAGCGGGCTAACCTGTTAGGGGCATGGCAGTTATATTAAACCCATACCCTATTCGGTTTCTACACGGCATCGTACTGGAACGCTAAATCGCTTGGCGGCACGTCTTTGCCGGTAGGGTGGTAACTAGCCGCTGCCGAAGCCTCCCATCAGGCCAGACCAGGGAGAATTCAGAAATTATTAATTCCTAAATTAACTCTGTCGGGGATCGAACCCGGGACCTCCGCATGTTAAGACAACACCGCTCACAGTCACACTGCGCCACGGAGGTCGTCATAGGATCAATAATTGGAAATACTCACCATTGTGTCTATCAGCTCTAGAAACTTGAGAGTTTCCTTGTAAGTTCTCTTAGCATTATGATATTTATTTATGAATCGGGAATGCAGACGGAACGCTATAGTAATAGTTCAATCGTTGGTAATAGCTATTATAAATGCGAAAGTGTGTCAGTCTATCTGTCTGTCTGTCTATTGCCTATCATGGCCCATATAGGTACTTGACGTTTGGTATAAAGATAGCTTGCAATGAAAAGGAAAGTTTACCCAGGGGATTTTAAAAAACATAAATCAGCGTAGAAGATCTCACGGGCATCATCTACCTAGTATATCTTAGGTATGTTATAAAACTTATTGCATTTTGCATTAGAGTTAGACTAACTTACTCTCCTACTAAAAGTACATTGCCTTTTTGCTGTACGTACTGATAGTGATTTATATGTACCTATTAGCTGTTATATTATTACTTTGTATTACACTAGAGATCCGCCCCGGCTTCGCACGGGTAGCACTAATAATCCTAATAGTCTATACCCAATGTAGCCAGTGTGCAGTGGGCAGTGGGCACGTTTTACATTTTAATATTACATTGTAAGAGTACGTCCGTCCCCGTCCTCACCACACCTGCCACAATGTTTTTAAGTATTAAGTCAGCGCGATTTTTTCCGACTTCGTTGACATTATTGCAATTTTCGTAAGCATCTCTATTTTTTTTCAAAATAAAATATAGCCTATGTTACTCGCTGATAATGTAGCTTTCTAAAGGTGAAAGGATTTTTAAAATCGGTTGAGTAGTTTTTGAGTTTATCCATTACAAACAAACAAATCTTTCCTCTTTATAATATTAGTATAGAAGTATAGATTAACAAAAAAGATCGTTAGAACGGGCCGACAGTAGGTAATTTAAAGTTACGTTATTAGGTACTTAGGTACTTTAATTTCATGTCGCAATAAGTTGATATAATATTAACTTCAAAATGTTGCAATGATCCGATAGGTGTTTGTAAAGTCTCATTGGTAGAGTACAGTTCGCGCGCGAGTTGAATGCAGAATAAATGTATGTGCCCAGTGTCACCATACATGGCATTCTGCATTCAACTCGCGCGCGTACTATAGGTACAGCCACAGGAAGGTAAATAAGTTCCATTTGAAAGTTATACAGAAGCTATGCGAACGGGATGTTATCAGTTATGCTACGGAAGTTCTACCAAAATATCAAAAGCAATTCCGATTTCAGGAAAGGCCTTGCGATTAGTTGATATAGGTAATATCGGTTATTTTATTTATTTATTTATTTATTTATTTATATATTTAGTACCAAACTTAAAAACTAAACATAAAAATTTAAAGGACATGTACAAGGACAACTTATCTCTTGAAGAGATTTCTTCCAGCAGCCCTAGATTACCTAATTATAGCAAAATAAGTTGCAAGTATCCCTTCAATTACGTCATTTAAAGTTCTGTTTCCTTAGTGTTTTAAATTCGCGGAGTGTAGTGAAACAGAGACTTTCTGCACCAGACTGCAATGCACCAGTCACTCCGTATTTAGTTTCACTTCCTCTGTACGTTGGCCGTTTAGGGACTTTACAATGTCAGTAGATCATACTAAATACTATTAACACGAAAGGGGTCGACGTGATTTTTGGATGAGTATGAGCATGACATAGGCGACTTTTTATCCAGGAAAAATAAGGAGTTACTGCGGGAATTTAAAAAAAAACGTTAACCAAGCGGACGAAGTCGTCGGCATCAGCTATATTATATAGGTAATCATCCAGGCACTTCCTTTACTAAAAACGTACAAGCCTCCGCGCTCCTATTAACCGTGCGCCTATATTAGGCGCATGGCCTAAGTTTTCTATATTGCAAGTTGCAACCATCAAATCCATAGAATGGTCACGAATAGTTCATACCTGGTCAAACAGTTCGAACAGCGATGCCGGTGGCTGATGAATAGTGCACACCACTGTCCTCCCCTGTCGCGCCAACTGTTTGAGCAGTTTGACACACTGCACTGTTGTGACGTTGTCCAAACCACTCGTCGGCTCGTCGAGGAAGAACACTGGTGGGTTGTTCACCAGTTCCAGAGCTATTGCCAACCTAGAACATCATACTAATATTATAAATGCGAAAGTGTTTGTTTGTTGGTTTACTGGTTTGTTGGTTTGTCCTTCAATCACGCCTTAACAAAGCATCGGATCGACGTGATTTTTTGCATGGGTATAGTTGAGGACCTGGAGAGTGACATAAGCAAGGCTTTTTATCCCGAAAAATTAAGGAGTTTCCGTGAGAATTAAAAAAAACTTACATAACTTAGTCGCGGGCATCAGCTAGTAATGTTATTAAATCAATAAAAATCTCCATAAGTAAGTAAAATGGGCAACTTCGAAAGATAAGAGACTCCTCCTATTTTCAATTTCAATATTTGTGAATAGTGTACTTTGAGGTAGAATCAAGGTAGAATCAGTATGTGCTACTCCACAGTGTGGTTTTAGGTGTACAAATATCTACTTTTTTACAATATTTTGACATAGTCATAATCCATCCATAGAACTCCATTGGTCTATCCATAGATATGTACCTTATCTGCTAGGGTGGACAGTACAGGTGCGAGCCTCTGCAGGTGCATGCAGCATTAGGCTTATTTTACAAATTCGGTTCCCTAGTCAGAATTCAATGATTCACACAGGATAACTTAAACGGTAGAGCTCATAGGGAAAACTTTCGGAACCGGTTTTGTGGATTCAAAGCTAATAAAAATCACTTTTCTTTTACTTAATATGCTATTGAAAATTGATTTTAGTATCCATATTTCAAAGAGTTTACAGTCAGTTTAAGTAATTTATTTAAGTATTAGGTATGTGTGTAATTGATCTTTAGCATTCAGGAACGGTGTGTTTGTCATAATATATTTGTAACAGTTAATAAGTAGGTATACCTATGTTGCTGAATAACAAAACAATAGTTAATTTATATCCGATTGTTTATTAATTAGCCATACCGTGAGCGACCTTATGCTACTAACCGATTTAACCTTTCGTGGCATCAATATAATGAATAGTGAATTTTCAGTGTACACTTGTTTCTTTTGTGCAGAATTTCAAAAACTCTTTCCGTAGATTTTTGTTTTGCTATGGCTGCTGCGCTTTTTTATCCAGACTTGAATTCTACTACTACTCTGCTTGCCAGCAAGTCTGATTGCAGCCAAGCGCTTAGTATATAAATTAAAAAAAAAACTGAGATGGTTGACTGCTTTGACACTTGGAAGTAACATTCACTTCAAATCTTACTAAGATCTACGAGGCAGTGTCCCGTCTAGACACAAAGCTAGACCCTTGCACGGTGAAGCATGAATGCGCCCAGGTCCCAGATGCACGGATGGTGCACGAACCAAAGAAAAATCATAGTATGCTGTATAACATTTCATAGTGCACTGGTCTAGCAATGGCTTAATCGCGTTATTCTTCGCGATCAAGTCATTGCTGGACCATTTCGCGTGGTCTTTAAAAAACAGTTTTTTAGGAACATGACCTGAATAGTATTTGGTTGTGTTACACATTACATTGAGATTTGGGGCTGATTCTGTTGCACACTATCTCTAAACGAAACTAAAATGACAGCATTAAAAATATTGCTAACCCCTTTTTTATTACTCTCTGCAGAAAGGGGCAGAACTAGATTTAAAGGTGTCAGTTAAGTTTAGAGATCAGTGTGTATTTTATTCATAGGTATAATATAAGTAGTTGTTTACCTTTTCTTCTGTCCTCCAGAAAGTAGATCAGTCTTTGTGTGTTGGTGTTCTAACAAGCCAAGCTGCTGCAGTATTTCCTCTGAGGGAATCTTCGCGCCCTTTGGCAGTTTGAATTTGGCTGCTACGTCCATAGTTTCGCGGACCGTCAGCAGGGGCTGCAGGAGATCCTCTTGTGTGATGTAACATGACGACCTTTGGAACTGCTGCTCATCACGAATCTGTCCATTCACTAGAAGCTCGCCTGTGATTCCGCTGGACCTGTTATGAAATTATTAACTAAGTATGTATCTCCAGAACTTCAAGAAATAGTCGCAACCATAAGGTTTGAGGTGAGGAGTAACCCCTCCCCTAACCACGGTACAAATGATGGGTACAATAGGCATGATGACTGATTTTGAAAAATGGTCAGATTATGTTCGGAAGTATCTACTATTTCGAAAATATATCTTATTTCAGCAGAAAAATAAGGTTTGGTAGATAAAATTTGCATTTGAAATTTAAATTTTAAAATTCACGCCAAAACGTTCGGCGGTGTCATGGCGTCTTTTGTGACGTCACTATTGTTTTTACCAATGTACTCTGTGCAGTGTGCAGTAAACATAGTGTGATTGTCAAAGCTCGAAAACAAACAATTGTGACGTCATTCGTTTCTTGGTGTTTTATCCAATATGGCGGATTGCTGTATTTTATAGTTTTATATTATCAAAATAATAGCAATCTCACTCGAAATAGAAAAATAAATACGTTTTTTATAATCCATGAATCCTATTTCGTTAGATAAATTCACAATTTCATTGATTCTTGGTTACTGTCATCATGCCTATTAAGCGATATTCAAAGAAATTTTGGGTATTAACCTTGATCTTACCGGACCAGACGTTCGGCAGAACCTTACCTACATGCAAAGAGATTTAAGGATTTTAGATCTGATCTAGGAACTGTCTGTTATAATTTTTGGGTTCCTTCAACAAATTCTGGCTATAGCTACAGAGACAAAATGTATTAATTTAAAAACGTACAAATTTAAGGTCAAAAACTCTGCGTCAAGATATTGACTAAGTATTACAGTCAATATCTTGGGCATTTTTTTGGCTCTAGTAGATGGAGATAATTCTTCACTTACTTGTATCCCGATATAATGTTAAGAAGAGAGCTTTTGCCGGCACCCGAAGGTCCCATGATAGCTATAAGCTGCCCAGACATAAACTTGCCACTGACGCCTTTAATGACTTGTTTTCCGGGCCCTGGGAAACAAGAAAAAACCACATTGTTAATTCGCAGACAAAACGAACAAGAAAATAATTATCATACAGTTTTCGTGCGCACGCGGAAGACCGGGTTTCTCATATTATTAAACCTATTTACGTGTTAAAAAACAAAAAATGTTCTGTATCAGTGACTTCCTTCTACAATAAAAATATTTGCATATTAAGTTCTGCTCAATATTAAATTTAATAGTGAGCAAAACTTAATATGCAAATATTGACTCGTTTCACCCTAAATTGGTAACTGTACGGATTTTTGAGCTTGTGACAATGTTTTCCTCATACGAATATAATTTCTTGCAGCTAATTCTGTTTCTCGGAAGTCAACATGCTCAAGATATTATTGGACAGCAGCCCAATTAGGTACATTGTAAACATAATATTATACTACTCGTAAGTTTATGGAGAGTTTCACTATTTATCTTATTAATAATAATTGATTTAAACAACAACCGCTCATTCCATAATAATATTAAATTTTCTACCCCATATACTTACAGCTACGAGTACCTATATTTTGGCTTGTATAAACGTAACTCGTGACATTTGCAGTTTTTAAAACCTTGTTTTATTTCATTTAGTAATACCTTGAGTAATGCCGATTTACATCTAATGAAGATTACGATATGATAGACGTTTACATTAATGAAAGATGATGACTAAATACATCACGCGGGATCACGAACGATAGCATCTCGATCGTAGCATTTTTCTTGCTGCGCCAGGTAATGGTTGATTTCAGCCATAACAATAAAAGTTTAAACACAAAGATCATTACAATCATTCAACCGTGGAAGGAATAACCCAGAAAAAATGAAAAATATGAAACCCTGCAAAAAAAGCCGCATAAAATTGCTCTAAATAATTCATGGTAAACTTGTTCCTAAATCTGTCGTAGGTACCAGCCTTGAAATTGAAACATTGAACAAACAAACCGCGACGAGAACTGCGTGGTAGATGTTTACTACGGGGGGGTAGTCAATGTACAACTTGTGATACGAGATTTAAGGAAATGTATCTGTAAGTATGACGTTTACAACACAAGAACCCGAGTCCTTGCGGCTTCAGCCGTCAAATGAAATCCGATTTTTTTTCAAATCAATCAATCAAATAAATATTATAAATGCGAAAGTTTGGATGGATGTCTGGATGGATGTATGGATGTATGGATGTTTGTTACTCAATCACGCCCCAATGTCTGAACGGATCTGGCGGAAATTCGGCATAGGGATAGATTATAGTCTGGAATAGCACATAGGCTACTTTTTATCCCGGAAAATTGAAGAGTTCCCGCGGGAATCAAACAAATGTATCTGTTCAACTGATTTTGATAAAATTTGGTACAGGGATAGGTTATATCCCGGGGAAGGACGTAGGCTACTTTTTATCCCGAAAAATTAAGGAGTTCCCGCGGGAACCAAAAAACCTCAAACTACGCGGACGAAGTCGCGGGCATTCGCTAGTGTTCTAATAAATTTTACATTTACCTCCTACCATTATGTGATTAATGGAATGGCAGAGAGAGAGAGAAACTTTTACAAGAACATTTGAATCGTCACGTGAATTTCGTCATGTTTGGATTTCTGCTGAGAAGAAACCGCACTCCACAGTGCTATTGCTATTTCCGGTTTTATACAGTCATTTGTATCATCATCGTCATTCTTATTGCCGGCCCACTACTGAACATTCACGGTATCCTCTCAGAATAATTAGGGGTGAGACTATAGTCCAGCACGCTGGTCATGTGCGGATTGGCAGACTTCATACACCTTTGAAAACATTACGTAGAACTCTCAGGCATGCAGGTTTCTTCACAATCATATTATATTTACAAAGTTTTCCAACACCGTTCCCGTTCTATGTATACGAGTTCTACAAACCGCATTGGAAACGTTACCACCACGTGTTCTGTTTGTTACAGCCTTTAAAACTGGTAATGACATCGAATACTTGCTCTGAGCAGGGGCAAGTTCAATAACGGTCAAACCTGTCCCCTATATGGCAGACTTGAGGATTGTACAATCGACCCTAATTCTATATTGCAGTGCGAATAAGATACAAAGTGGAATGAAAAGCTTATTGAAGAAAGTTGCTCGTATGTACGAAATAAAGGTGCTTATTCCAAGAAATAAATTATTATCATGCCAAGCAAGTTAGCCAGCGTTTTTAGTGAAAGGTAGAATATCTTGTTTCTTGTAAATAAGGTACAGTTAAGTACAATAATATAATGATTCATGTTCGTTTTATGGTTTTATTTAATTTTATTATGTAAGTACAGAAATGTAAATGCTCCATTACCTACTTACCCTCCAGTACCTAATATCTTTCGTTGGATTGTCGGTCCGTAATAAAATATAAGTACCTAATGGTATCTAAATTAATATTATATTAGCCTAGCATAATGGCCAAACTCACCCACCAGTCTTGTTTTACATCGAAGCTAACGAATCCTTATGAACATTTTGGAAATACTTGTGAGGGTTTGATTTGATGAACCGAAAAACAAACTTGCTAATTTTAGCAATTTGTTGTTTTAAATCTTGTACCTAGTGTGATTTCACACTACAAAATAAACATAGACTGCGTTACATAACTGCCCGAATTTTGGAGAAATAAAAACAAATAAAAAATTATTGTACATTCCAAACTTAGCAATGGGACTAAGCAACTTTAAACTTAGATATGTTTGTGGGACTATCCCATAGTTTATTCGCTGTCATATTATGTACAACTCTACTACCGACGTGCGACGCCGGCACCGCAAGCTTTCTGCATTTCAATCAACGCAACAATCGACCTTACAAACATCCTCCCGACATGTCTACCAGGGTTTAATGTCCTAGGTGCATCGGTCGTTGGCTTGCAATACCTTGCCTGTGCACTAGAATAGAACACGCTGCACAGCTGCGTGAATTCTAAGCATAGGTTCCTACTTCCTACCTACGACTTACGAGTACCTAGGTCGCTCGTTTATGAAGATTTATTCTTACTTGGATCTACCTACACTAAATACAAAAACTATTTGCAAAGTTTCAAGTTTCTGGAATCTACACGTACTTATCTACCAACTAATGAATATTCTGTGTCTACAAAATAGGTAAAAAATAATGTCATTCGGGCAAAATTTCTTCGTATTTTGTATTGTTATACCTACCTACTACTTTTCTTGACTCAGTCGCTTTCAAAATCTTGAAAAAAAAGGTTATTTATATTTATTTTGCTCCCAATTATAAGAAACTTAGGTAGGTATATATACTTAATAGAGCAGTGTACCTATTAATGTAATTTATCTGTAGATAAACGTTTAATTAAGGGTTTTATCAACAAAAAATATGGAAAAAAACAAACAAAACAAATTACGCATGATTTTATCTTTAACCCTGAATGCCAGAAACAATGATCGTGATAAAAATATGATATTAGAAGTGTAATAGAAACACAATTCATTAAGGTCATATTGTCGTTATCTAATTCATACAAAGGACGCTCTTAGGCCGTGAATTCCTTTATTTTGTAACAATATAAAGGCAGAGCAAGAAACACGTAAGTAAGAATACTTAAACTCTGGTATAGTCAGAATTTTAGACAGATCCTAAATGTTGCATATTAATATTCATTTTTAGGTTCATAATAAATATAATCTAAACATACTATAATATTATATACCTACGTGCAGCCTAACCTGTTTACATAAGTACACATACTTACTTAGTTAAATACTTAACTTGCTGGTGCCAGAACAGCCAGATCCCAGATGATCCCTTCTCGACATACTTACATCATATTAATATTGCCATAAGATAGTTAAATCCATGCCAATATTTTAAATGCAAAAGCGCGCATGTCCATCTGTATTGTCTGTTACTTTTTCACGACCCATGCGCTGGTTAGGTACACAAAACATTATTTAGCTACGTTAAATAGGTACGCTAAAGGTTTCCCAACAATTTGCGAAAACTGTAGCAATTTTTTTAACGCAGTAATTCAATGCAACTTATAAACAATACTTACTGAGTACATTACTAATGCAAAGATTAGCTGAACTTTGTGAAACCGCAAAAACACGTTGCCCATTCTCTGTGGTTGCAATTGCGGTTATGTTGTAACCATAGCATTGTATTCGTGACACTGAGTTTTATAATAAATTATTAGTTGTGGGTATAGAGTGTAGAAGGAAGGAGTAACATCTCTGTATATAAAAAGTGTCCGTCGAAATGCACTGTCATTGCTGAGGGTCGTGACCCCTTTCGATTAATTACATAATGGCAGGGGTTTTCTTGGGATAATAATATATTTATTTAATTAGTGCGGACACAAGTGAATTAAACTAATTAATTTAAAAATGACTAATGAATAATGCGGTGGGTTCCCACGTCCTTCCGCATACGACTCGACTAAGAGTAGGTACCTACTACCTATTTCAACTTTAGTTTGTAACGATTATTATCAGATGCTAGTGATGAGACCGAAGGCTTAAAAGGTGCTTTCCGAGGCAAGGAAGGAACGATAAGGCCATCCATCATCGAATTAGGTCAACGTTGCTTAACAATCGCAATCGACTGATATGCGTTGTCACAACTAGGCCACTCGTCCCTCATCACCCCAAGGTCCCCAACCCCAACAGACCAAACTAGAGAAAATTCAAAAATTATAAATTTCCGTGCCGAGGTTCGAACCTGAGATTTACGAGTATACGATAGCTGACAGTGTTCACCACTGCGTCAGGGAAGTCGTTACTTACATCACTTTGAATGATGATCTCAGGTGAGTACCTACCTGCATCATTTTCCGGTCTCATGGAAAAACCGATTTAATAAGATCTCGTAGGTAAAAACTGGAAACACTTCCTTATTAAAAAAATAATTAATTAAGAAGTTAAAGTAGGCACGTAGGCTTAATTAAAAATTTATTTATGCTACATATATCATGAGTATCCATACCACTTTAACATTATAAATGCGAAAGTGTTTCTGTCTGTCTGCTACGCTTTCACGGCCCAACTACTCAACCGATTTTGATGTTTAGATTTGACTGAGATAGTTTACATCCCAGGGAGGGACATAGACTAGGCTAGGCTTTTTATGCCGGAGAATTGAAGAGTTCCCGCGGGAATTAAAAAACATCAATCCGCCACGCGGCACATAAAATAATCAAATATAAATATTATAAATGAGAAAGTTTGGATGGATGTTTGTTACTCAATCACGCCCCAACGGCTGAACGGATCTGGATGAAATTTGGCACAGAGATAGATTATAGTCTGGAATGACACAGGCTATTGAAGAGTTCCGCGGGAACCGAAAAACCTCAATCCACGCGGACGAAGTCGCGGGCATTAGCTAGTAGGTATTATATAAATTGTTTTTGTTTATAATTGCTAACTGGTAGACTAATTTTGCTTTATTCAATTTTTGACGTTAGAAAAATCATATCCAGTTTAGTTTTCGTTACATTTTGTTGAAATAACTAAACTAACTAATCCAGACGCTATTAGAATCTACTAACTTCTATCCTTTTCTCTCGAGTAACTGAAATCGTCAGAGTAAAAGAGAAACCTAATTTTACTATCCCTAGTTAATGCGAAAGTGTTTCTGTCTGTCTGTATGTCTGTCTGCTACGCTTTCACGGCCCAACTACTCAACCGATTTTGATGAAATTTGGTACTGAGGTAGTTTACATCCCAGGGAGGGACTTAAGCTACTATTTATGCCGGAGAATTGAAGAGTTCCCGCGGGAATTAAAAAATATCAATCCGCCACGCGGACGATGTCGGGGGCATCATCTAGTATTATAATATAAATTGTTTTTGTTTATAATTGCTAACTGGTAGACTAATTTTGCTTTTTAAATTTTTGACGTTAGAAAAATCATATCCAGTTTAGTTTTCGTTACATTTTGTTGAAATAACTAAACTAACTAATCCAGACGCTATTAGAATCTACTAACTTCTATCATTTTCTCTCGAGTAACTGAAATCATAAGAGTAAAAGAGAAACCTAATTTTTAATAGCATCTGGATATGCCAGTACCTACTTTTGTATTAATGCAATTACTCCTTGACAGTATGATTCTTATTATAGCTCTTGACAAACCTAGGTATAATTGTGTCAGAAAGACCGAGACTGTATCTAGGAACAGTGGCAGGTGGCAGCTGTCCTTATTATTAATCGTCCTGCGCAAAAATGAGCCAGCTTTTCTGAGACATCACTGGCGTATCTACACTGTTCTTTCTTTCTTTTTTTCTTATCTTTGTTGGCTATATAGTACCTATACCTATTATATATCATAATATCCCTAGAGATATCATATTATAGAAGAGGCAGAATATTTTATCACCGTAGATGACCGATTGCAACTATACGACAGCCGCTTTTTTCACCAAAAAAAGTATATTATTAGGTAGGTATAACAAAACTTTTCCGTCCTATTATTTAAATGACCAACTAAGGAGCCATAGGTCATATAAATTAGTTAGTAGGTATTATGTGTCATATCATATCATAACTCATTAGTAGGATAATGCAACCGACAACAGCAACATAATAAGAAAAAACCGGCCAAGTGCGAGTCGGACTCGCGCACCGAGGGTTCCGTACAAACCTGTAGTAAGTTTTAAATTAAATGTTTTTTTTAAATATTTGAGTTGACTGAATGAAAGGTAAATTGCGGTTTACGGTTTATGACGTATTAAAAAATAACGACCAAAGATGTAAAACGGTAATAATTACCTTTGTTAATGAACCGCAAAACTAACTTTGTTTGTAGAGGTTTACTGTTAATATCAAAAAAACTATGCTAGTTAGAGCATTGGCTATAGTTTTCCTGTAAAATATACATAAATTCCTATTGACCATAATTATTTCAGATTTTTCGATTGGTAAACTCCGGAGATAAGGGGGGGGGAACGGTATTTTTTTAGACTTTTTCCCCGATAAATCAAAAACTATCATGGCTAAAACTAATTAAAAATCTGTTTTAGAATGTACAAAGTAAACCCTTTCATATGATACCCCACACAGTACAGTTATCTCACTTTTAAATTTCAACCCTCCGATATTCCCCCCTTTTTAAATAAGAACAAAAATAATTTCCAATTTTTTTTAATTCCAGTTTCTTTGGGCCACTAATATACACAACTATTCCAAATTTCATGTCGATAGCTTCGGTAGTTACTGAAATAATCGAGTGTGACGGACGGACAGACGGACAGACGGACAGACGGACAGACGGACAGACAGACGGAGAAAGTCGCACCACAAGGGTTCCATTTTACCATTTTGGTACGGAACCCTAAAAAGTATAATATAAACTATATTATAATTATTAATATAGGATAAATAGTAGCATACCTATGTGTGTTATTCCAGACTATAATCTACCTCTGTTCATCCGTTCTGGCGTGATTGAGTAACAAACATCCATCCATCCAAACTTTCTCATTTATAATATTAGTAAGTATAGATTTTATTCGTATTTACATAATATATTCACTATCATTTTAATGAAAACAGCTATGCTAACTATAATAAAATTATTATTAGTAGTACTAGATCCTCTGAAATCTAAGAACACAATAAATTAAGACAATGATGTCCCGTTTAATGAAATTTAAACGAAAAATGAAAAGATAATAGAAACCGACTAAAAATAATGGTATAGACTATAGGGGTTTTTTTTTTTTTTATAGGGGGTTTTAAATAAGACTAGATGATGGCCGCGACTTCGTTCGCGTGGATTGTTTTATTTATTCCCGCGGGAACTCTTAAATTTTCTGGGATAAGTAGCCTATGTCCTTCCCCGGGATGTAACCTATCTCTGTACCAAGTTTCATCAAAATCGCTCGAACAGGTGGGCTTTGAAAGCGTAGCAGACAGACAGACAGACAGAAACGCATTTATTATATTAGTATGGATACTGCCATACTCCTAACAAGCTAGCCCGCTACTATCCTATATTGAATCATCACTTATCTACCACGAGGTGAGATCGCAGTCAAGGACTAACTTGTAGTGAAATAAAAAATAAAGATTTCTGATGCGCCATATTTCGTACAAAAACAAGACACGGGATAGCACCCGACATAAAACTGCTGTGTGACTACTTGACTAGTGTAAGCACAGTAATTAGCCTTTGTATGTGTCTTGCGGACAATGGGTTGGTTAGTGAATTAACGAACCAAAACACTAATTAATTTCTAAGCGAGCTGAGCGTAAAAATTACGATCTAAAAAACCTCCTTCACGTGTGAGTTCACACGCATGAAATAAAGTGACTAGGTACATAGATGTAAATTATTATAAGTCGTACAAAGTATTACACTAAATATAACCATTTTCTAAGATAAAACATTAAGTTCTTTTGTAATTCAAGGCCGATTTGTTTTTTTTCAATGACCGATTTGAACTTATTACCAATCATTGTTATCGTTGCTCTTTTTCCATAATAAATCAAACGTCTTTCTACCTACTAGTGTTGCCATTTTCTTTTTCTATTGTGAAAAATACGTTAAAAAACATGAAAAAGACAATTTTTTTTGAGCATGTTATTTACGACAGTACAGAATTCAAAATTATTAAGGTAGTTTCCGTAAAGAGTCCATAATAGATTTTTTTGATTGATAGGAAATAGGAATGCCCCTAATAATAATAATAAAACGTGTCGTGTCGTGGGACGCCAGATAGGAACGAAGTTCCTTATTACATAAATATTAATTTTACGTTCTAGTCGAGATAAAATGAAAAACAACGCGAGCATGTCGCCGACATTTTTCTTTTTACGAAGACAAAAGGTCTTAAATATACTCGTAAATATACTACATCCAAAGTTAAACTTTAATACTTCAGTGTTAAGGTTTAATTTCGAATAAACTATACATAAAAATCTTACTCCGCGAATTTTTCCGACGTTTTTTGCCGGCTAGGGTACCCCTCCGCATTGTCCCATAAGGAACTTCGTTCCAATAAAAATTAACTAGTGATAAATGGAGCATTTTAAGGAAAAATACGGATGCCCGAATTAAATATATTTAAATTAGTATGACATCATTCACATACACATCTATTATTCCAATTACTTTATCGCACGCCGATAAAACAAACGGAGGAAGTGTATTGAGCAAAATAGGAATTAAAAGTAGGTAGGCCTATTGCTATATCGGGCAAGTTCATTCAAATAGGTCACGTCTGGCCGCGTAGCGTATTTGAAGATAATATTATTTAGGTCACTGAATCATTTAATTAGTTCGATTGTGACGTGAATCTTTTACCTATAAGAGGATAAACTGACTGACTGATATTAAATTTGGAGACCCCCTACATTTTATAGATATAGCACTTTAATGGTACCTCATAGAAAATAAATGCGCCTTCTAAACATGTGTGATACCTAAAATTCCCAAATAAATATGAGATTAATAAGTTAAGTACTTAAAAAATGCATATAGGTAGGTTTATTACATATGATTTTTCACTTAAGAGTACATAGTACTATGTTTCAACTCTAATCAACTTCTTACGTGTGCCCTTTATTTTTATTTTATTTTATTTTTAACCGACTTCAAAAAAAGAAGGAGGTTATCAATTCGGCTGTATGTTTTTGTATGTTTGTTACGCGATTACTCCGCCAATTATGAATCAATTTTGATGATTCTTTTTTTTGATAGATCATACTTCAGAGGTTGTCCCATATAAATTTGGTGAAGATCTGATGAATATCTTCGGACATGGAGAACGGAACTCCCCAAATGGATAAGAGTAAATTGATGATTCTTTTTTTGTTTGATAGATCATACTTCAGAGGTGGTCCCATATAAATTTGGTGAAGATCTGATGAATATCTTCGGACATGGAGAACGAATCTCCTCAATGGATAAGAGTAAATTGCTCGCGATCAGTGTAATAGCTTATTAAACAGTAGGTTTTCAACCAGACATAGCATATTATTTTAAATTTTAAAACGTAACTCAGATCATATCTGTATCTTCATCGTGCCAATGAGGTGCCAATGACGTGGAGACCCAAAATTTCGAAGATTCGTGCGGCTAATAATTGGCACCGACTCCAAAAAATATTATTATAAAACTACATAAACTTTTCTAAATATAATATATTCGATCATATTTTTAGTGTTTGTGGTTATTGAAGCCGGGGAAGGACAAAGGCTACTTTTTATCCCGGAAAATTAAAGAGTTCCCGCGGGAATCAAAAAACCTTAATCCACGCGGACGAAGTGGCAGGCATCATCTAGTACTTCACTAATATGCAATTCAGTTGTAAGAAGAGCTATTCCCGCGGGAATTCTATTAATTTTCTGAGATAAAAAGTAGCCTATGTCCTTCCCGGGGATACAACCTATCCCTATACCAAATTTCACCAAAATCGGTTGAAGAGATAATTTTTTTTGATTCCCGCGGGAACTCTTAAATTTTCCGGGATAAAAAGTAGCCTATGTCCTTCCCCGGGATACAACCTATCCCTGTACCAAATTTCATCAAAATCAGTTGAACAGATGGGCCGTGAAAGCGTAGCAGACAGACAGACACACTTTCGCATTTATAATATTAGTATGGATATGGATTTGTTTTGAAAATTATTACTCTTTGAAAATTTCAGTTGTACCTACGTACCTATTACAGTTTAAATGTGATACAGCCCGTTCATGTGATAGGTACCCTTTGGGCCTTTGAGTACGGAGCCCTAAAAAGTAAACATTATAGGCAACCCTGTATACGTTGAATATCGCGAAATATATTGTATGGGTACTTTGACTTTCATAGGGAGCGTCCTCGAACCACTGCATTCTTAAACAATTGAAAGTGTACCGCAATAAAATCCAATTGATGTACCTACCTACGACAGGATAGCTAAACGAACTAAGCAGGTTTTACTGTATGCATATCACACTAGATGACTAGACCAATACCTGTGCCAATACCCCTGACTTCTGCAGGGCATCGTAACAGATTCTACGTTGAAATTGTGTAAAGGAATTCCATGGAATGAGCAACATTTCGACCATTCATTTTCATTTGAACTGGAAAGAGCTTGCGTAGTAAGTCGTTATTGACGCAACTTCATCAATAAGGCAGTTACCTACAACTTTTAAAGAAAGTCAACTGCAAGACCTTGATACTTAACGCCTTTTTAAAAAGAGCCGTCCTTTCCTTTTTTGCGCCTATGTACTAGCTATAAATTGGTCGAGCTCTTCCACAATGTGTGTTAATTTACTATAGTTGCTAGATGTAGTGAAGTTTATTCAAGGAAATTCTTAAGCTTCGGTGTGTTGATTGCTATAATCTATAAACCTTTTTCGCCGATGTCATAATATTTCCATGGGGAGTCAGCTTTGCTAAGTTTTCAAATTTAGCATGGCTGCAGGCTGAGGTACGGTAAAATATTATTACCTATTATAAATATGGTATGTCTATCTGTCTGCTACTCTTTAACGAGCCATCTATTCAACCGATTTTTATGAAAATTGGTACAGAGATAAGTTGTATCACGGGGAAGGACATACGCTTTGTACCCCAGAAAATTATCATCATCTAGTGCAATATACTTATTAGGGTGTGTTCCGATTTCCATCTATTACTTATGATACGTCAGTTTAGTGTTGGCGAAGAAAAATATAAAATACGGCGCAACGAAACGTCGCGTCGCGTCGCGTTAGATAGCGTGTGAATTATTTATTATTTCAATAGTCAACACCGAAAGATGAGGTCAAAGCAAAACATGTAAACAAACATCTACTATAATAACAATCATTTACTAGTACCGCTGATAAGTGTTTAGTATATTGTTCTACTTATAATATATCCTAGCCCAAAATAATCGGTCAAACTGCTCCGACCTAATAAATAATGATGCCAAAGTCACAACTTGGTCCATTGATATTGTTCACTTGCGAATGACTAATGAGGTCATTGATGACAACTTGCACGTTATCTGCCAGACAGAAGCTATCAAATATTAAAATACAAGAGGGTCAAAGATGAGCATTAATCTTACGAATAGGTATATTTAAATGAGAAAGTTTGAATGTCTTTTCCGTCACGCCAAAGTGGCTGAACCAATTTCACTCAAATTTGGAATGGAACTAACTTGTACCTTGTAACCTGAATTAACCCATAGACTATGGCTACATTAAAATTAAATACAACAAATAAAAAAAATTTAAAGTTTCTCCTGGAATTAAAAATACTAAATCCACACGGACAAAGTCGGGGGCATGAGGCATCGTCTAGTAAAAATAATATTTACTTACTTAAAGGAATATTAATATTTTTAATTATTAGGAACCACTGAGTTTCTTGTTGGTTCTTCTCCGTATGAAAGGCATTTCAAATCAGTAGGTACGTCGTACAATCGTCAAAAAAGCACTTGTACAAGTTTACTTGAATATTTATTTTTTATTACATCTAGACAAGATTTATCTATCTATAGTAATAAGTCCTCAATATGTATAAGAAATGGACTTTATAAATTATTATTATGATGTTTAAGTATGTACATAGTTATCGAAATGAGAGGAAAATGAAAAAAATCTTGAAATCTTGAAAACGTAAGCCATCTCATAAATATTTGGGTAAACCTCTAAGATATTTTGTTTTATAACTTTTATTATATTCAAGGAATAATTTTCATGTTTACTAAACGGGTGGAATCACTTTTTATAATTTACTACCATTATTAAAATGATAAAAAGTTTTTTTTCCATTAAAGTTTGTAATGCCGTAATAATAGTTCCTAGTAATATTAGTTTTGCGTTTTTTAATAAATAGTTTTTTTTTACTGAAGATGTATAAATGGATTAGCGTAACTTTACATCCGCAATTACCTAATACATGCTTTTGGACTTTATTCCACGAAGACTAATAAAAAATAATAACACAACTTCCTTCGTTAAATATATGTACATATAAAAGAAAATTATCACTGCAATGAACCTTTAAAATATAATAAAACTGACTTTTATGGCTGGTATTGAATATATTTTTAATGAGGATTATATTTTAATACCTAGAAGCCATTATTGATTAGTTTTTAAAATCGTATCTGATTTTCTTCTGATGTCTGACATAGCTTCTTAAAACAGTCAACAAAATGAGCTACAAAGTGTGAAATAATTATGTTCACATTATAGCTGCAATAAATTATTTTTAGTGCCCAGTAATTCGCCAAGGATAGGTACACACTACACGTGGACAAATCCCTGCCCATCCTCACGTGTAAGACATACCTACTATTATATTATGACCGTATCTATACGTTTTGTCAAGATGCAATTTTGTTGCTTAGTGAATACAATAATATCTTATTGCTCTTTGAACTATTAACATAATATTTTACCCGTATTCAAAAAATTAGGAGATTCTCAATTTGGCGCATTTTTTGTTTTATTAAAATATAAATGGCATTGAGGTCTTGTGATAAATAATGATCTTGGCTCAGACCATAAATATTTATAAGATCATCTTGGTGATAAAAAGCTCTATTTTCACGATAAAGATAAAGAAATATCACCAAATAATCAAACCTATTTAATTTTATAAAAACCTAATAAGAACAAAGAACCAAAGAACAAAAATTTCCATATTATCTGCCAGCTTGATGGTCAGCTGTGGTTAATTCAAAGAGTTCACTTTTTGTAAGATGTCAAGGGCATAACGCTTGTCCTAAATTATTATAGTCTTTCCGTCCATTGTCCCTCATTTATGAGTACGTAGGTACCTACTCGTAATACCTATCTATCATTTATTGTTCTACATAGTGTTGCTTTATTTTGGGATGCCCCAAATAAAGTTGAATGCTGCTATTAATAACGTTTGGTATTGGGAGCGAGTAGCGACTAACGTGAACAGCTAAATAATGTTTTTGTATAACATGCATTGAAAATGCGAATTTCAATGCCTGTTGAGCCTCCTGAAACTAGTCAAATTCAGACGAATGCGTTTTGCAGCGGGTAGAAAACCATCACTTTCTAACTTATGGCGCTGAATTACGTAGACCGAGCAGCAGAAGCAGTAGTAGTTCAATCCTGTCAGAGCACAGACCTTGTGTCAGAGTATTTTTTGTTTATTTCAAACCTTTTTAATTGTCATTTTACCCATCAACTAAACTGCTATTTGTAAACAACAACCTTGCAACTAAAATAAATATGAAATACAATTTTAATAAAACTCGCACTTTTAAATGCAGATTATATGAAAAATAGTGTGTGCGCGACGCGATGAAACACGATTTCAGATTTCGGGTGATGCCAGCCCTGGCTTCGCTCAGGCAGGCAACTTCACCCTCGTCTGAAATCGTCTTGTTTCACCCCTAATAAGCACGCAATAATATACTATTGTTAGATTTCAAACAGCTAAAAACAAAGGATTATTTTACTTT